>CM035838.1:319490754-320138254 GCA_020510985.1 Pholidichthys leucotaenia
AAGAAAAGCTGTAAATTTACAAGAAAAACGTAAGGTGAGACTTGTATTGCTTTCTTCTGGGGAGACCTCTTGACTAGAAATTTGCTTGAGTGTACTCTGACCGTCCAATGAAAATAGGCATGGCATGATGTAGTTTGACAGTCTGTCCACTAGATGGAGTTAATTGACTGTGATTTTATTGCCTTCACTTTTTTGAAAATTATTATTAAACTAAGGAAACAAAATACAATCTATTCCGATGATTAACTTATCTCCTTTCCATGTTTTAGTTATGCACAAGAATTAACAGCAATCCTGGCACTACTGCCTGGTCACTTATTTCAACCATCATCTGCCATGCTGTTCTGCTGGATAGAGATTTTTTTTTTTTTTAATTAAGCTGTTTAAATAGGGGTAGGCTTCATGAAGGGCAACAGCAGAAATGTAAAAAGGGCACCCACCCACTGAACAATACTGGGCAGCACCACCATGTAAAAATACATCTAATAAAGTAGATGTATAAGGGCACGCACAGTGCACCTTATACTGTACTGTATGGTTCAGCATAAAATTTCCTCACCAAGAAGGGCATTCATTAATACAAAACATCACTCTAGAAGGCACTTTTAGCTATGATCTTTAATCAGATAGAATAGAAGTGAAATACTGGATAAACTATGCTACTATTACAATGGCATTAGTATACTTGTTAGATGAAGTATACTTTTGATATACATACAGTACCAGTCAAAAGTTTAGACACACCTACACATTCATTTTGAATGACTAGATGTGTCCAAACGTTTGACTGGTACTGTGTACATGAACTTTGCATAAGTAAACTTAATAAAATGAGTCTGAAGTAGTCTAATGTGCTGTTGTGAAAGTGTGCCACTGCTCCTGATTTAGTTGCTTTTCTACTTTTTGCTAAGGCAAACTTAATGAAAAAACACATCCCCCAAGTCCAGGTCTTGAAACTCCCGATTCTTCAGAAGGTAGTTCAAAGCAAATCTTCATGTTCTGCTTTCCTCCCCATGGATATGAATAAATAAGAATTTGACAAAAGGGCAGAAGGCAGCTTTTGATTCTGTGATTTAAGATGGAAGAGATCGCATCTGACTGTCAGTGGTGAAGTTGTTCAGCAAACATGACCTGAGCTGACTGTGTCAAGAGAATACCTTTTGTAAGAAATGACCTATTTGTTGTCTTATTTCTTAAAATCTGTTCATATAAGATAACCCATATAATCAGGGTCAGAAGGCAAAGGACAAAGAGATAAATGAGGTAATGTACACACCAGAGATGGTAGGGAATTTGGATGAGTAAGGACAAGCAACTGTAACAGATTGCATTCTTGTTCATGGATTGACTATGGAGGAAGCAGGACAGAGTACAACCTAACCTGAGCATACACTAACACAGACACAATCCATCATCTAATTTTGTCAAACTAGTATAATAATGAATATTACACATGGGGAGTGTAGTATCATTGAATATAACACTGCAGTAATTCAGTCAAAAACATCACAGAAGTGCTATATTTCTGATACTGCACAATGATGAAATTAACTAGAGCTGGTCCAACATTTGTATCTATGGGCCAGTAACTCAATAATACTACAATACACAAACATGAGCAGGAAAGAGGGCACCAGTAGTGCAGTCTGTGGGCCGCTGTTGTCGATCCACAGTGTGAAAGGCCTGTGATTGTCCATCTCTGCTATGGAGAGTGCTGCGGTTTGAATATAACGTATTGATTTGGAAGTTTCTGTCCACAATCACTATGACATTAGAGCTTCACTATGCTCTTTTTACAGTGGCTCTTTGGCATGTATTGTTGGCTTCTGTTTTGTTTACGTCGTGATGTTCAGTTAATATCCAGTCAGCACAGAGTCAATCTCAAACCCCACTCAACAGTTTTTCAGGGTCACACCAAAGTGCCTATCCTAAGGCAGGGACTTATTCTGCTTCCTATGAGCTCCGAAAAATTTTGCTAATGGTGTTGTTCCTTCAGTGGAAATGAGACTATGGACTACCTGACCTGAGTACAAGCAATTTTTCATTATAAGATTTGTTCCTTTGCTGTTCTTTAACAACTTCTAATTCTAAAAAACAAATTAAATATGACTTATCATTATCCAAGAACTTACTGTCCCTGTTTCAGTGGCAAAACCGCCCCAACATTTGCCATGTTTCTCAGTATTTAACAGTTTTAAAGACCTGACTCATGTCTTCATCACAGCTCCAGACTAGACTACAGACTAGTTCTAATGCTGTGATGAGCTCTTACTTTTCAAATCATTCATGTGGCCTTTCAGTTAATAAAAAATGCATTCTGACTCATGGGCTGCAGCACCGAGGAGCTCCACTTGTCTCGTGTGAATGTTTGAATAAAGCCTGCAACCTCATTTCAGCGTTTGTGCTGAGCCGCTCTTCATCTGAGGTTGATGGCCACCTGAGACTATGAAAGCACTCTGGAAGATTATTCTCTGGGTGTACTTATTATATAAAAGATGTATCTTACATTGATGCATCTTTGAATATTTACTCAGGATTGGGAACATTTTAAATTTACACGCTTAGAAGGTCATTTCTAAACGAGAGTAGCTTTTTATTTAGGCTTACTGAGGAAAAAGTTGAATCCATCTGAATATGGAGTTGCAGCCTTCAGTTCTGAAGCTACATATGTGTCTTTTACCCATAAAGAGTGGCTCTCTGTCACTTTGAGAAAATGCAAACAAGAATCACAAAATTGAGAGAAAAATTACAAAGGTAATGTGAAAACGTCTCAGGCTTACCAGGAAAGCTGCAAATTTAAGAGGCACATGTTAATTTAAAAGGCACATGTATGAGCCAAATGTTGCAAAATTAACAACTAAAAAGTCACAAACCTATGAATTAAGTTTGAAATTTATAAGAAAAGTAAAGCAAATTCAGTAGCAAAGTTGAAGATTTACAATACAATATGCAAATTTACAAGAAAAAAAAGGTATATTTAGAAAAAAACTGCCCTACATTACTGAAGGATGTAGTGATCCAGGTGAGCGTGCACCATCTTGCCTAATATTGCTCTTTATTGTTGCATAACCTCTGTCATCATTAACCAAGGAGCAAGAGTGGTTGCAGGTGGTGGATTGCTCACACCTGCTGCAATTACTGGTCCCAGCTATACAGTATAACCTCCAGTCTGCGAGCAGCCTGATGTGGGGTCATCATCTGGTAACCCTCTTCCCATGGTTACAGCTCTGAACCAAGGAAGTTGTATTCTCATCTTTCTGCAATTGTGGGGTTTTCCCGACAGTTTGAAAATGCTGAGATGACTGTTGTTGTGAAATGGCGCTATAGAAATAAAGTTGAAAGTGTGTGGGAGGGAGTGTATTGATGGAGGAGCTTGGTGATGTAAAGTGGGGCCAAGTTATTGAGGGCTTTGTAACCCATAAGGAGGATTTTGTAATGGATTCTATGGGGGATGGGGAGCCAGTGGAGCTTGTAGAGGATGAGGGTGATGTGGTCACGGATATGAGTGTGGGTGAGAAGATGAGCAGCAGCGTTCTGGATGTGTTGTAGCTTGCTGAGGGGTTTTGATGGTAGTCCATATAGGAGGCTGTTGCAATAATTGAGACGGGAAGTGATGAAGGCATGGATGAGAGTTCCGGCATTCTTCTCTCTACTTGTGGAATGTTTCCTGTACCACTGGCTGCAACACAACCTCAAAGCATGATAGAACCACTCCCATGCTTAATAGTTAGCAAAGGGTTCCTTTCATGAGATGATGCTCCTTTTTTCTCGAAACTTACCTTTGCTGATTGTGGCCAAAGAGTTGTAGTTCAATGTCATAAGTCCTCAGCACTTGTTTCCAAAACGCATCAGGCTTCTGTACATGTTCTACTGCATACATGTGATGTTGGGTATTATGATAAGGATGCAGGTAAGTTTTCTACAGACTCTCTCATGAAGGTCTTCTTTGTGCAAGAATTGCTGCACAGTCGAATGACGTACCCCTAGTTGTGAGTTAGCCAAATCTTCCTGCAGGTTTTTTGTACTCAAATGGAGATTCTGATTTGTCATTCTGACTAATCAAACATGCTGATTATGACGAATGAGACTTTCATATCGGATCCATCAAGGCCCAGGTTAACAACGACCACCACTAGTGCTGTTAATTGACAGGATGCCGGTGGAAATTGGGCTACTGTTGGTCAAAGATCAAGGAGGAGGAGAGGGAGAAGGCATGTTAGGAGGGAGAGAGAGAAAAGGAGAGTTAGAAGTGTGGAGGTGAGAGTAGGGACTTTAAATGTAGGGACTATAACTGGTAAAGGCAGAGAGTTGGCTGATATAATGGAGAGAAGAAAGGTAGATATACTGTGTGTTGAAGAAACCAGATGGAAGAGAAGCAAGGCTAGGAGCACTGGAAGTGGATTTAAACTGTTCTACCATTGTGCAGATAGTAGGGATGAGCCGATCTGATCCACCGTTTCGGTATCAGGTTTGATCCAGGCAAAATGGTTGTGTAGAGGGTTGGAAATAGTTAATAGTTATGTAAGAGGTGAAAAAGACATTTGGATAAGAAAATTTAAAAAAAACAGGCACCCCTACAATTTTATGTTATTCTTTAATTGTTTATTTTTCTACAATGCATTTGTAATCCACCTGGTTCCATTATAACTCATGTGAGATGAGTGCAGTTCCATATGCTGACCAATAGATGGCGCATGTCGCACAGTGATGGAGAGTAGACTCACGCACTGGAGGACGAAGAATAAACTCCTTGTGTGAAATAACGAAACGTGTTCTGCCGATTCTCTATCACAGGTTGGAGAGTTAACTTCCACATGCACGTTTCCTCCTCCTGGACCGCTACCCAGGGGAGCAACAATTTTGGGGGCTCGTCCGGGATTAGCGCCACTTACTGGTCTGGCACTAATCATTGAAGAACCAAGGGATGCTGACCACCTGTTCCTGAGCCATTGACCTAAGCGACTGACTACAGGAGACCACAGCCATGTCTGCTCTACATGACCTGAGATGGGAAATCCAGCAAGAGCTTCGCCAGCTGACCATTGCCCGCTGCAGAAACGTCCTTTACAAGCTGGCTGAGTCGTTCAAGGATGAGGTGGGAGAAGATTTGCCAGGCGCAGAATCGACCGAAGTGGAACTCTTCGACTTCATTATTGACTTGCTGAGAAGTCCACAACTGAAGAGCCTTGAAGACCAGGGGATGTCTCGCCTGCTTGCTTTCCGTGACCTCATCATTGAACTACAACGGCCCACAGCAGCTGGAGAAGTGGATGCAGAGGTGTCACCCGACGATGATCCGGTCATAGTAGTTCCTGTGACCACTGGAGCCGCAGCACCATCAGGGAAGAACCATCCGACATCACCATCTGTAGTTCCTGACCCAGGGTTAGTCAGACTGACTGAACTTACGTCACTGTTGCCACGTAGAGAGTACAAGATTTATGGTGGTCAAATCTCTGATTTTGATTCTGATTTGAGTTACAATAACTTGTGCAAACAGCTTGATGAAGGGCTAAATGAAGGGTTCACAGAGGCTGAGATTATCAGAATGGTGTTTAAGATAATTAAGCCTGGTACCTTTAAAGATATGCTTGTAACCAAGGATAGCCTTACTGTAGCTGAGTTAAAACGTCTCTTAAGGACACATCTACGCGAGAAAAGCAGCACTGAATTATTTCAGGAGCTGAGTAATGCTAAGCAAAATGACAAAGAAACACCACAACAGTTTATGTATAGACTAATGGGGCTAAAACAGCGTGTGTTGGTTGCATCTAAAAACAGTAGTGGGTTTCATTATGACGACAAGTTGGTACAAGGTGTGTTTATCCATTCACTGTATCAGGGTTTGAATGAAAAATACTCTTATGTTAGGAGAGACCTTAAACCTCACATCTCCAATACCAGTGTCACAGATGACTCCATCCTGGAGCTCATAGCAAATTTTGTTAGTGAAGAGACAGAGAGATTGAGTAGGTTGGGACAAAGCCACAAACACAAAGTCACCAGTGTTAATGCGGCACAGGTAGAGACAGATCAGAGCTCGATTAAAATGCACACTGAAGTCCAAGCTAATCGTGTAGCTATCCAGGAGCTGACGGCACAGGTCTCCTCCCTAACCAAGAGTTTAGAAAAGGCCCTAACCCCAATGGTAAATACAGTAAACACCAGTCCCACAGCACCTGTCCCTAAACAGCCAGCACTGAAACCCGCAGTGAAAGGAAAATGCCAAAAGTGTATCGCCCAAGACACTGAGCGCTGCACACACTGTTTTCGATGTGGAGAGGAGGGGCACAGAGCTATAGGGTGCCTGCAGAAAGCAATGTGTCGGGAAACTGGAGGAGGTTGCTGGGGAGGGACCACCAGTGACTGAACCACCAGCAGAGTCCCACAACACTAAAAGACTGAACTCCGAACAGACTACTGCCAAGTCCCAAAAGTCACCCAACACAAAGCGTGTGGCACAGCTCATTGGCGGTAGGTGTATGATCAGTTGCCAGTTAAATGGAGTAAACCTACAGATGTTATTGGACAGTGGGGCACAAGTAAGCATTGTTGAAAAGTCATGGGTACAAGCAGCCTTACCAAATGTGAAAATACAGCCACTCAAGAGCCTACTCCCAGGACCATCCACTCGAAATCACCGCAGCCAATGGGACGGATGTTCCGTTCGAGGGGTGGATAGATGTCCTGCTCGAGATCACAAGTCCACAGTATGGTTCTGTATCCTTGTATGTTCCAATGCTTGTCAGTCAGCAGCATTTAAGCACTCCGCTGCTGGGCTTTAACGTGATCCAAGAGATAATAATGGCAAACAGTGAACAAAGTGACGATATTAGCTTAGTGGGCTTACTGTCGGAGACTTTAAAGGTCCAGAAAGGTAATGATGAGTCACTCATCTCTGTTGTCCACACCAAGTCAACAGAAAATGAACCAGAAAGTCCAGTGGTGAGAGTTGGAAAAAAAGGACTCACTGTTCACAGTAGCCAAATCTGTATGGTAAAATGTCACATCAGAGCATTTCCCGGAGGAGGAGAAATGTTGTTCGAGCCAGCTGTGAAATGTAACTTACCTGATGGGTTGGAGTTATTCCCAGCTCTTATTGATGTACCCGCTGGTGCTTCAAAAACTGTCAAAATCCCAATCCAAAACTCAACAAAGCACAACATTTTTCTAAATCCAAAGACTGTTTTAGGACTTATTTCAGAGATCACTGAATACAAACCTGTAAATGTTTGGTCCAGTGCTGAAAATGCAACCAAAACTACAGACAAGCCATTTTGTCACTTTGCTCAAGTGACATGTGACAGTCAAGGTGAGGGTGAAGAAACATTAAGCACTGCCCCCTCACACCTGAGATGGCACCCTAATGTCAATTTAGACCATCTCTCAGAGGGTGATCGGGAGGTGGTTCGGCAGATGCTCTATGAACAGTCTGATGTGTTTGCTCATGATGAAGGAGACATTGGATGTATTCCTGGACTACAGCTAAAAATCAACACCACTGACAACACACCCGTGCAGAAAAGTTACAACTCCATTCCAAGACCACTGTATAAAGAAGTGAAGGAGTATGTTCAAAACCTTTTAAGCAGGGGCTGGATCAGGAAATCAGTGTCAAACAACTCATCGCCAGTAGTGTGTGTGCGTAAAAAGGACAATACTTTGCGCTTGTGTGTTGATTTTCGTGAGCTGAACCGAAAAACCATACCTGACAGGCATCCGTTACCACGGATACAAGATCTACTGGACAGTCTTGGGGGTAACTCCTGGTTTTCCATATTGGATCAGGGAAGTGCCTACCATCAGGGTTTTGTAAGTGAGGAGTCAAGACATTTAACTGCTTTTAGCACACCCTGGGGACTATACGAGTGGGTGCGGGTTCCATTCGGGTTGTCAAACGCACCGGCCGCATTCCAAAGGTGTATGGAGGGGGTGTTAGAAGGGATCAGAGACGAGTGTTGCGTGCCTTACTTGGACGATGTACTGTGTTACTCCAAAACCTTTGATGAGCATGTAGAACACCTTAAACAGGTTTTGTGCAAAATGCGACAACACGGCATAAAACTTCGGCCAGCCAAATGTGAACTGTTCAAAAATCAAGTATGCTACCTGGGTAGGCTAGTGTCGGGAGAAGGAGTCCAGATTGACCCAAAAGACTTGGATGCTGTGTTCGCTCTGAAAGACAAGAACCCTCGCACAGTCGGAGAACTCATAATGTTACTGGGTTTTCTCAGTTATTACCGATCATTTATTCAAGATTTTTCACGTCTGGCGAGACCCTTGTTCGAACTCCTCCAGAGCACCAATGAAACAAGCAATGACAATAAACCAGCACCAAAAAGGAGTAAAGGACAAACAAAGAAAGGAGACAGAAACCAGCTTCCTTCTCGCACCCAATAATATGGACCAGTGAACATCAGGAAGTTGTGTCAAGATTTGTGGACATTCTGACTAATCCTCCCATTCTAGCCTATCCCAACTTGGACCTTCCATTTGTATTGCATACAGATGCGTCAAACAAAGGCCTGGGAGCCGTCTTGTATCAAAAACAAGAAAACAAACTTAAGGTGATTGGCTATGGATCCAGAACTCTCATACCGGCCGAGAAGAATTATCACTTACATTCCGGTAAACTAGAGTTTCTAGCTCTCAAGTGGGCCATCTGCGACAAATTCCGTGACTATCTGTATTATGCACCGACTTTTACTGTCTATACAGATAACAATCCTTTAACCTATGTCCTCAGTTCAGCCAGGTTGAATGCAGTGGGTCATAGGTGGGTCGGGGAGTTGGCTGACTTCCATTTTGATATCAAGTATAGGCCAGGGAAAAGGAATGCAGATGCAGATATGTTGTCCAGACACCCATTAGATCTGCAAGAGCAAATGAATGAGTTCACAGAGACAGTTTTACCGGAAGTAGTGTCCGCAGTGTGGCAAGGGAGCAAGGCAGCACAAAACAGTGATGTGCCATGGATAGCTGCATTACAACTGAGTTCTAATGACAACAATGTGCCAACTGACAGTGTTTTGAGCATGACACCTAAAGACATCAACGCTGCTCAACAAGACGATGAGTCAATTAGAGAAGTAATCTCACTCAAACTCAAAGGATGGACACCAAACGATAAAGATAAACGGACAATGAGTAAACGGACACGGAGACTACTGTATGAGTGGAACAAGTTGGAAGTTGACAATGGATTATTGTACAGAAAGACAGAGCACAGCAAACAACTTGTCCTACCTGAACAGCTAAAGCTGATGGTGTTAAAGAGTTTACACAATGACATGGGTCACATAGGGTGTGATAAGGTGATACATCTGGCCCGTGAGCGTTTCTATTGGCCATATATGCAACAAGATGTTGAAGATTATGTAACAAAAAAATGTCCGTGCATCAAACAAAAACGCCCAAATGTTCCCCAGAGAGCTCCAATGGGATCTATCACAACCAGTGCTCCCTTTGAGTTAATCTCCATCGACTACTTACACCTTGAGCAAGGTAAAGGAGGGTATGAGTACATCCTCGTACTAGTGGACCATTTCACTCGTTTCGCACAGGCATACCCTACAAGGAATAAATCAGGCAAAACAGCTGCAGAAAAGATATTTCAGGATTTTATTCCTCGTTTCGGGTACCCTGAGAAGTTGCATCACGATCAGGGACGTGAGTTTGAAAACAGTCTCTTCCACAGATTACAACAACTGTCTGGAATTTCTCACTCACGAACCACTCCATACCATCCGCAGGGCAACCCTGTGGAGCGCCTGAATCGTACACTACTCCAAATGCTTCGTACCCAACAGGAGGAGAAAAAAAGTGAATGGAAGGATCACCTACCCCAAATTGTACATGCTTACAATTGTACAAGACACGAGTCAACAGGTTATTCTCCATTTTTCCTCTTATATGGCAGAGTCCCAAGGTTGCCTGTAGATCTACTATTGAACCAGACAAAAGACACTGACACACACAGCCATCAGACCTACGCTAAAAAATGGGCTGATAGGATGCGTGTTGCTTACAAAATCGCTGCAGAAAACAGTCAAAAGTCTTCAGATAAAGGCAAAAAGCAGTACGACAAACGCTTAAAAGGTGTCACACTCCAACCAGGCGACAGGGTGTTGGTCAGAAACCTCTCTGAAAGAGGAGGCCCAGGGAAACTGCGCGCTTACTGAGAGTCAGCAGTACATCGCGTAGTTGAGAGAGTGGGAGATGGACCAGTCTATAAAGTACAAGCAGAGAGAGGCAGCCAAGTGATGCGAGTGTTACACAGAAACCTGCTGTTGCCTGTAAATGACTTGCCTTTAGAAGAAGAACTGCCTGCAAAAGAAAAGACAAAACAGAAACGGAAGAAGAGGACAGAGACAAATCCTAACAGTGACAACACAGACAATGACAGCTCGGAGGAAGAAGAGGAAAATACTTACAGCTACAACCTCCGTAGCCAAATCCCATGTTACAGACCCGTAAATCTTCAGCAAAATGCCTCAAATCTCCCAGACCAAAACACTCAGCAACCAGTACCTGTCATGCCAGAGCAAAATCCTCAAAATCAGCAAAGGCTTCGAGCGACAGCAAGAGAGTTCTGCCCACCAGTAAGGCAGGAACCGGTCCCCGTTCAGCGGGATGCTGAGGAGCAAATGGATGGACCAGCTTTGCTGCAGGAAGAACGTCAAGGACAAGTGGAGGTGATGGATGGAGAACAGGAGGAACTGAGAAGGTCACAGCGGAGAGCAAGGCCAGTAGAGAGACTGACCTACGACGTCCTGGGACAGCCATCATACCAGCCTTGGACTGCAGACGTAAGACCTGTCCTACTCCCTACCCCTGTGACGCTAACTCAAAACTACATGCCATTCCACTACCTCACCCAACCTCAGTCCCATGGTTATAATTGGTACACTCTCATGCATTAAGTCACCCTAGAACAGGGGTGTCAAACTCATTCCATGGAGGGCCAAGACCCTGCAGGTTTTACCTCCACCCAGTGTCTTCAACAGGAGATTTCACTGAATTTCCCCTCACTGATTGCTGATCAATGAAAACACCTGCTGAAGACACTGGGTGGAGGTAAAACCTGCAGGGTCTTGGCCCTCCATGGAATGAGTTTGACATCCCTGCCCTAGAACATGAAATGTCGGGAGACATTTATTTGAAGTGGGGGAGAGTGTAGAGGGTTGGAAATAGTTAATAGTTATGTAAGAGGTGAAAAAGACATTTGGATAAGAAAATTTAAAAAAAACAGGCACCCCTACAATTTTATGTTATTCTTTAATTGTTTATTTTTCTACAATGCATTTGTAATCCACCTGGTTCCATTATAACTCATGTGAGTTGAGTGCAGTTCCATATGCTGACCAATAGATGGCGCATGTCGCACAGTGATAGAGAGTAGACTCACGCACTGGAGGACGAAGAATAAACTCCTTGTGTGAAATAACGAAACGTGTTCTGCCGATTCTCTATCACAGGTTGGAGAGTTAACTTCCACATGCACGTTTCCTCCTCCTGGGCCGCTACCCAGGGGAGCAACAGTTGGATCGGTATTGGTAAGGAATAAAAGTAATTTACCGATCTGATACATTAAAAATAATAAAATGAAGACGTGATTATGTTCTCAGCTGCGCTGTGTGTGGCTTCTGTAAACACAAGCAACAAGTGTCACATCACTGGAGCCTGTCTGTGGAACTTGGCTCAGAATGTTGCTGTGTGGTACCAGCATTTACAATTTTACACCATCAACTTGATAAAACATTTGCAAAATTATCATGGCAAAGGAGTATGCTGAATTCTGTCAAGAACCTAGCAGAAGGACGTGTGTCGTTCAGCAGCAGCTGCTGCTTTTCCAGCTCGGAAGGCTGGACGCTAAAAGTGAAACCTAAAAAGAACAGATTGAAAGTAAAAACCAGATTGGAGCAAACCTTTCGGGGGAGAGTTAACAGTTGATGAGATGTAGGTGACAGAAACATAAATAGCATTTTTTTTTTGTATTTTGTTTCTATTTTGTATACTTTATTAGTCCCAGAGGGTGCAAGGCCATATGAACATGAAATAGAACAGGAATGACTTCAAAATTAGAGCAATCCTAACATCTAAGAATGGACAGAGAACAATATCAGAAACAGAAACACTACTAAATAAACTGAGGACTATTATGATAACAATAATGGATGACAAAAATACAACTTAAAGGGATAGTGTGGGGGCATGGTGTGGGACTTCTCCACCCAGAGAAGGCAGCTGGGGAAGGGGGGAACAATGGACCAAAAGAGGAGGTGTCACTTTGAATTTCATCTGAATGTTTACTTAAATACTCAGCTTCAAAATTTTGTATAAACTTACACTTAAAACTTCAGAATGAATGTTTACGTGGTGCTGATCAGTGAAATGCTGCCAGTGTTGCAAAGTTTAAAATAAAAAAATGGCAGTGTTGCTGAACTGAGTCAAATTTGTAATACATTGTTTGACTTTTAGATTTCTGTTTTTTATACAGTATGTGTGCAAAATGCAACTAGTCATTAACAAAGTATGTTCTGTACTTTTGTTGTTTTAAATAAGAGAGACAATATTGGGTTTGGATCAGCATCGACCAATACTCAAAGTCACAGTATCGGTATCAGACTTGAAAAAGTGGTATCTGCTCATCCCTAGTAGATAGGAAGAGAAATGGAGTAGGCGTAATCTTGAAGGAAGAGTATGTGAAGAGTGTTCAGGAAGTAAAAAGGGAGTCGGACAGAATCATGATTTGAAGCTAGAAGTCAAAAGTGTGATGTTGAATGTTGTCAGTGCGTATGCCCCACAAGTTGGATGCCAGGTAGAAGAAAGAGAGGAATTCTGGAGTAAGTTGGATGAAGTAGTAGAGAGTGTTCCCAGGGGGAGAGAGTTTTGATTGGACTGACTTTAACGGACATGTAGGTGAAGGTGAAGGAAACGGAGGTGATGAGGAGGTGCTGGGTATGGTTTTAAGGAGAGAAATGTGGAAGGACATATCGTTGCGGATTTTGCTAAAAGGATGGAAATGGCTGTAGTGAACACACACTTCAAGAAAAGAGAGGCACATAGGGTGACTTACAAGAGTGGAGGAAGGCGCACACAGGTGGACTACATCTTATACAGAAGGAGGAATCTGAAAGAGATAGGAGACTGCAAGGTGGTGACTGGGAAGAATATAGCTAGACAGTATTGGATTAGTCTGTAGGGTGACTTTGGAAAGCAAGAAGAGGAATGGGGTGAAGGCAGAGCCACATATTAAATGGGGGGAGTTACAGAAGGAAGAAGGTCGCACAGAGTTCAGAAAGGAGTTGATACAGGCTCTGGGTGGGAGGTAAGAATTACCAGATGAGTGGGAAAGTACAGCAAAAGTACTGAGGGAAATGAGTAGAAAGGTATGTGATGTATCCTCTGGACCAGTGTTGGGCAAGTTACTAAAAATCAGTAACTAATTACAGTTACTAGTTACTTTTCAAAAGTAGTTACTTGGAAAAGTAACCTTTATGTTTCTTTTAAGTGCATACTTAAATCATCTTGCACACAGCAAGATAATTTAATTAATGGATTACATTATGGGTTTATTAATGGCAGGCTGAAAATGGACCGTTTCAGACAGAACTTCACAGACAGTTCCCCCCTGCCCCTTGTCCTGTCAGGCAGTTAGGTGAGCAGAACAGAAATCTGCTACCCTTATTGTGCCAAAGCAGATTTACTTTGCCAGAAGGAACTTTATACAGTACCCATCTATGAACTGTATATTGATGGAAACTCCTCCTGTAATAACTTTTAATACTTTATTTAAATTTTACCAATGAAGGGCCTGACAGGCTAGGGAATGGGGAAAGGAAGTGTGGGGAGGGGGAAAGAAAAGGGAGAGGAACATACAAAAAAGACAAACCAACCAACAACTAAAACAAACAGAAGACAGACTGCTTCTTCCACTGAAGAGATCTCAACATGAGTCTGGAATCCACACCTGTTAAAGGGGAGACATTTGTGCGTGTGCATCCGTGTGCATGTATATGAAAGTGCACAGAAATAAGTGTGTGCATGTGACTGGTTTGTCATGGAACATAGGAAGAGGGTGGTTGGTCGCAGCAACTCCCCCCCCCCCCCCCCCCCGGAAACCCCGACCGAGCAGGCAAGGCAGCACCACCAATCCCCACAGGGCACAAATACCCAAGGTCAACAAGCCCCAGGAAAGCCAGACATCGCCCCCCAAGAGGGATGGTTGAGGGAGGCCAGGCCGCCAGGCCGCCAGCGCAGCAGGTCTACCCCCCCAGGCCCGCGAACCTCCACCCCCCACCCCCATCCACCCCAGAAGGGCCAATGCCAACCCCCATGCCCCAGGCACTGGGAGGCCAGCGCCTCCACTACCCGCGCCGGAGAGCGGCGCGAGCCCCCAGGCACCCCCCCAGCGGGCCCCCCCAGCACCACTGCCGTACACCCCGGGGACCCCCATGCCCAAAAAGCCCCCACATACAGGGGAGCCCACGTAGCCGAGAGGCACCATCCCCTCAATCTAGCACCTCTCGACTGGCAGACGCACCCATTCCCACACATTCACACCCTGACGCTCTCATACGCACCCACATACACTCACTCACTCTCGCTCCCCCATTCCCCCACACAGTCCCACACTTGCACTCCCGTACCCACCCATTCTCTCTCTCCTGGACCCGCTCAAACTTGCTCCCACTCACCCTCAGGGCCACCCGCTCTCACTCACATTCACCCATACACACACTCCGACCTACTCACATCCATTGGTGCTCTCCCCCACACATTCACCCATCCTCATTCACCCTTATTACTTAAGGTGTGTTCACACCAAACACGAATGGGTGGCGTGAATCCATACAAAGTGAATGGGAAGATGTGAGTACGTGGGAATTTGTGTAGTCGTGCATTTGCATCCACTAGCAGCTAGCTAGCTAGCTGCTAGCTTTGATATTCTGCTGTCACCGGAGTAAAAGTATCACCATTGCAGAGTAAACTAGTTTGAAAATGAAACTCATTCACTGGGAGACAGTAGGACCGGGAACTCTTCAGTTGAATCGGGATTTTGGAGTTATTTACCCATGGTTTCCGGTCACGGACATCCTAGCAAGCTAGCAATCTAGCAATATAAACACCCACCATCTGTGAAGTTTTGGAGGCTTGAGACAACATTTTCAGGTGAGTCCCCGGTCGGATAATGTAAACTTAAACATGATGTTATTTTGGGAGTTTCCACAGCAGGTTGAACACAGCTGCAGAAGTTTTAAAGACAACTTCGCCTGTCTGCATCTCACTATTCATGTCTGTTGGCGTGTCTACATTGATTTATAATGTAATTGTGCAGTGCGAAAAATTCACCTGTTTGCGATGGATGTGAACGCACCTTTAAGCCTGCTTCATGCTCCATTTCCCTCTAGTCCGCTGTGGTCCGCGTACGCTTTGTCCGAGCCCGGCACGCACGTGACGCTGCTCATGCTCACTTTTTTCATCTGCCCAGGTCAAGCGGTTGACGCATGCGCACAACCATCATTTGTACTTTTACTCCTGCCTGATAGGTAGCGCCAAGGTGCTGACACGCCAGGATTTTCACCAACAAAGAAATAGCGGACTTCTTCACAAAGTTTCTCTTCAAATATAGAGTCCATTTCTGCTGTTTGACTTTGCGGGTTTCACTCCTTTTCCATGAAGATGCTGGTGCCGCTGTGAAAGAAAGTATGTATGCATGTATGATTCATGTATGTTTTTATTCTCGTTTTCCGCCTCCTTGTTGTCTTCTTCGTCTACTGATGTATGCTGTGTCAATATTGCCACCTCGTGAATGGGACGTTCAGTCTTGTGCATGCGCTTTTCAACGCGTTCAGGTCATGGGCAGGCGGCGCAGTCACCAAATTTGGGCTACATACGGTCGTCCGCGGTCGAGCACTGCGGACACTAGCGGAGTGGAGATGATGACGTAAATTTTGTCACACAAGGTTTCCAGTTATACGTACGTTGACAGCAGAGGTGTAACATGAAGCAGGCATTAGGGTGACGGTGATGCAGATGCAGCGAGCCTGAACGTGCACCAGCGCCCGGCAGTCGTCAGGGAGACTGCCGGCACAGGCCAGCAGCCACCCCCCACCGACCCACCCCAGGGTGGCCACGGCCACAGAAGCAGACCCCCGTTCCCAGTGCCCACCCGAGTAACTTATCAGCAGACCACCGCTGGCGCCCGAAGATGCCACACGACATGCAAAGTGCCACACAAAACCAATCCACCATCACCATCTCCACTCATTACTCCCTCACTCTCGCTTACTCTGTTGTTCAATCCCTCTCTCACTCCCTTGATCATATCCATTTGGCAGCACCCAGGAATTTTGACAACACGATGGATCCCAGGCTCCCCACCGGGCCCCCAGGCCCCCGGCAGAAGGAGGGCAACGGGGTGGGGGAAGACCCCACTCCCTCCCCCTTGCACAAATCGTGATAGGTGTGTGTCAATTGTATGATGTGATTGTGGTGTGTGAACTACCATAGTGCTTCCAGCACCACAAACATGATAGAGCAGCCACACCCATTCTCACTCATCATGCACACATGAACATGCACAACAACAATAGTCACAATAGTGAACAATGGGCTGGACCTATATGGTGCCCCACACACCAAGCAACACCCCCAAGTGCCCACCGCCAGCCCACCAACCACTCACCCCAGACACACACCGACAGCAGCAGGCCGCCCCGCAGCCACAGCCACCCCAGAGCAGCCCGACAGCAACATGGCCACCAACCCGCACCAATGTCCCCTTCCTGACCACCCCCCGAACACCCTCACACACCCAGCGCCAAAGACACCAGGAGCAATGCGACAAAGCGCCCCACCGCATAACACAATGGCAGGGCGGCCGGGACAAGCAAGCCCCAAATCGCCAACCCTCAGGCTACTAGATGATCCGCCCCACCCCCGCCACCCAACAAGGTTCCCCCACCCCCGCACATCCACCAACAGGTATCTGCACCCGTACACATACACACTCACCATCACACATGCCCATCTACACCCACACACAACACACACGCACGCACATCCACACCTGCACACCCATACGCACCCACTCACACCCACACTCCCGTGCACCTGCATGCACACACACACACTCACACATGTGTACACACATGCACAACCACACCCGCAGGCCCTGGTGGACGGGGAGGGTGACACCCCGCCAGGATGCAGGCACCCTTTCCAGAGTCCTGCCAGGGCGAGGGCACAATGCAAGGACGCGCCGGGGCCGGCCCGCACCACCGGCGCGACCCCGACCCAGAGGGGGAACAGGCAGTTTTTTTGTGTTGGTGTTGCTGCACGTCAGTGTGGGACATGAAAACTATCCATGTTTATCTTACCTTTATGATTATGAATTAATCTGATGTGCAGTGTGTTATGTTTGGAATAACGAGCTGACAACTGTCATGAACTTAACTCCTGTTTATTTAATGTTCAACACAACTTTATACAGAGGGGTGGCGCTGTCCCATGCCATGGCCAGTCCACCACATGGTGACATCATGTGCATGCACTTCCCCATGTTCCAAACACCATATTTACCTCCCCTTGAAAAACCCCAAAGAACTTAAGACAGCTACCTAGGCACCCAGGTGGGCTGCAGGTATTCCCCCATGACTGTGTGGATTATTCTGCCACATGGTCCAGTCATGTGCTAATTATTAACATAAAGTTCAAAATTTAGTTACGAAGTCCTCCAGATAGTGGGGTCTCTGTTGTGAACACGGGCTGAGCAGTGCTCAGGTTGTGCCGCCGCCACAGGCTCCAGTGGATGTCCTTCGGGGGCTGCGGGTTCTGCATCACTGAAGTCCCAGTCCAATCCCATCAAATCCGTCATCGTCTCCTGATCCGCGGACGAGGTCGACTCCTGAAGCAGCTGGCCTGCCACTATGACCCATCAGTGAGATGGAAGATGGCTGGCCCCATTTGAGTTGTCATCTGCATTGGTGTTGTCCAGAACGACTGCAGTTTGTGTGTGCGGTTAGGGTGTCGGATCCAGACCCAGTCATGTACCGTGAGTCGATGCCACTTCACTCAACGTTTCTTGTCAAACCTTCATGCGCCGCTGTTGTTCGACCGCTCTTCCTCTAGGTGAGGGCATTTCCATCGGGTTGTTGTCCGGTGGGGTTGCAGTCTGTCCAGGGGAAGGCACATCTCACATTCCAGCATCAGAAAAGCAGGGGAGCTACCCGTCGTGGCATCGCTCTGTAGTGCAAAAGGGTGCTCTGAAGTGCAGCTGAAAATGGGAGTTCATCTGCCAGGTTTTCCCTGTGACTGTTTTTGAGGGTCTGATTGAATCTCTCCACCCCTCACCCCCCCATTTGCCTGAGGGTGGTAGAAGGCAGTCTTTATGTGTTTGATGCCTCTTCTCTTCATGAATGCTGCAAAGTCCACTGAGGTGAACTGCAGTCCGTTGTCTGTTATGATCGCATCTGGCACACCCCAGCAAGCAAGCAGGGAAGAGAGAAAATCAGTGACTACGTTGGTGGTGATTGATCTGGTGGGTGACACCTCAGGCCATTTTGAGTGCTGGTCGTAACCTACCAGCCGAAAACGTTGATGCAGGGGGGTGCTATGCAGCTCGCCACAAATGTCCAATTGGATGTGTTTCCACTGGGCTGATGGCCATGGCAGAGGCTGCAGGGATGGAGGTGGTGGCACACCGGTCTTACCACTAGCTAGGCAGGCCATGCCGTCTTTCACTATAGTCTCCCCATCCTTGTCGATGCCTGGCCACCAGACAGAGCCTCTACAGTGCTGTTTGACCATGACTATGCCTAGGCGGCATTTGTGTACCATGGTCAGGATGCAGCCCTTTAACGTTTCTGGGATCACTGTGCACACAGACATCAGCCCCCTTGCCACACAGACATCGTTCCAGCATGATAAGTCGTCTCTGACTCTGTGGAAGAGTGCTAGATCTTTTGGCACTTTGGACCGCCAGCCCTCACATATGAAGGTGTAGAGCAGTATTGCGTCCTGTTCAGATGCAGGTTGAAGCTCCTGTAGGTAGACAGCGGTCTGAAGTAGGCAGTGCAACATGTGGACCAACTCCAAGGGCTCCTGGTTGGCGTTCGGTGGAGTGTTGGGTGCGGCCCGGGTCAGTAAGTCTGCCACAACATTTTCACAACATTTTCTCTGCCCGGCATGAACTGAGTGGTGATGTTATATGCTTTTAACCTTTCTGTCCACCTGTAGATGTGCTGAGGTTTGTGTTCCGACCCCAATGTTTCCAGCAGCGCCGTGAAGGCCCTATGGTCTGTCCAGAGAGTGAAGCATTGTCCATACAGGTACATGTGCCAGCGTTCATGCGCACAGACGCACATTAATGCCTCCCTCTCCCCCACTGCGTACTTCTGCTCAGCCGAAGTGAGTGACCTTGAAGTGAACGCCACTTGTCGTTCAGTCCCCCCTTGAAATTGGGACAGTTCTGCTCCTACTGCTGTGTAGGTCAAAGTGGGCCAGCATTGGCAGAGAAGTGAGCTGTGTCTTCAGTCATCAGATGGTGACAGAGCATGCTGGGAACCACACCCAGGGTGAATCCTGCTTCAGGAGGGCATGCAGTGGCTCTTTCGTCCCTGAGTAGCGGGGAGAGAAGCGTCCATAAAAGATGAAAGATGTGCGGGGCACAGCGGTTAAGGTCGATGCAGTACCGCCTCTACATTTGAATGTAGGGGGCTCAGGCCCTCGGCGGTCAGGCGGAATCCCACAAACTCGATGGTCAATGCTTCAAAGATGCCTTTTTCTCTGTTAAGAGTGAGGCCGTGTTTTGCTAGCACTTCCATTACTCTATCAAGGCAGGAGTCATGGGAGGCCGATGTTGCGCTGTGCACCACAGTGTCATCTAAATACACCACTACCCCTGGGAGGCTGGCGAAGATGGTGGCCATGAGTTTTTGAAAACAGCTCGGGGCCGAACTGAGGCTGAAAGGCATGCGGGTGTACCTGAACACTCCCATGTGAATGACAAAGACCGTTAGGTTTCGGCTGTCCGGATGTAGGGGAACTTGCAGGTACCTTGACGGAGGTCCAACTTGGAAAAACCTTTGAGCCATGGAACGCCACAGTCAGCTCCTCCATCATGGGTAGGGGAAATTTGTCGGGAATCACCACTCTGTTTACCATCCTGAGGTCAATGCATAGCCGCAGGCCACCCCACTTCTTCTTCGCCACCACCAAGTTAGAGATCCAGGGATCCAGGGGGATGCGTTGACCCGCTCAAAGATACCGGTGTCCAAGAGCTTCTGTGACATCATCCCGCAGTGCAAAGGGCAGCTGGTGAAGTGGTTGGCTTTTCGGGGACACCGTCGGATCAATAAAGGGTCGTGGTTGAAGGAGATGAGGCAGCCTAGTCCTGTGAAGAGAGTCAGTCAACAGTGCTGCCAGGTTGAGGTGACTGTCAGTATGGTAGAGTCCATCGGGTTGGTAATGGAGAAGCCCAGCTCCCTGATTAAGTCGATACCCAGCAGGCTGGCCCCTTGGCACATCACTTGGAATGTGAAAGCTGGGATGAATTTAGACCACAGTGTACTGAAAAAGTGGCCATCTCTGCCATGACAATCTTCACGTGCCTGTAGCCAAATAAGTCCTCTGCGTTAGCTGCTATAGTTTTCCGAGGGAACAGTTTTCTGACGGTGGCCTCACTCAGAAGAGACCTGGAGGCTGCTGTATCCAGTAGCAGTGGCACGCCAATGCCGTTCAGCTCCATTGTGTACCACTTGAACGGCCAGCTCATAGTGCCTATGGAGTTAATGGCGGTGGGGCCGGGTGGGCGGGGTGTTGGCTTCCTGACGTTCAAGCTGCAAACTTTAGCAAAATGGTTGAGCTTCTTACAGCGGCGGCATTTCCGCCTCCTGGCTGGGCAGGCAGGTGTGTGTACAAACCACAGTCACCACAGGGCTGACATTCTTCCGTGCCAGTCCCTTTCCTACTTTTCTTTTTCGTTTGTAGCGGGGAGATGCGGGGGCAGAGCACTGGGTGGTGGTGATGATTGCCTGCGCTCGCGGGGCCGGACGATGGGCTTGCAAGCTAGGTGTTCCTAGCTGCAATGTTAGCTTGATGGCTGATTCTAATTGAGACTCCATTTCCACAGCTTCCTCTAATCGCAGGTTGTCTGATGCCAGCAGCAGCTGCTCCTGCAGCCTCAGGCTCATGGTATACTCCACTAGCTTGTCTCTCACCATCTCTTCCTCTAGGTGGCCAAAGGCGCACATGCTAGCCAAGAAACAGAGCTCTATGACATACTGTTGAGCTGTCTCATCCACACGTTGGTGGTGTTGATTAAAAGCAATTCTTTGCACCGTGACATTTTTTTTTTTTGTTGTTGTTACTTATTTGTACCCGTAGGTAGACTTGGTTTGCAGTCTGGTGACAAGCCACTGGCTGCTGGTCGCTGCGTGCGCGAGCGCCCTAAACCTACATGTTTTTGGTGTGCGGGAGGAAACCGGAGAAATCCCGGAGTAAACCCGCGCAACACGGGGAGAACATGCAAACTCCACACAGCTCACTGTTGGTCGGGGGCTGGGATCGAACCCACGATCTCATGATCCCCGCGGTCCCCCGGCCGAGGGTAAAACTGTGCTGTTACAGTGCTAAACCACTGCGCCACCGTGCAGTGGTTTAGCAGTGGAACATTATATGTATCAGTGAAATGTTTCACACAGTCCTCGTACATGTGTGCAGAGCCAAGGGAACGTAAAACCCATTGCCCCTCGCTGCCAATGTTGTGAATTAGCACATCCGTTGACCTCTCATCGCTAGCAGAATCAGAATCAGAATCAGAATGAGATTTATTGCCATTGTTCATGTAGTACACAAACTAGGAATTTGTCTCGGTGCAATGCTGCAACATTAAACATGGAGTAGCACTAAAGTTAAAAAACTATCCATGCAATAAAAGGTAGAATATGAATAAGTAATACTAATCTATGCAATTTTTAAATATATTAACAAGCAGCAGTGTGACAATGGGATGTTACCACTGTTATGACTTATTGTATGTGTGTTTGTGTTGTATTTGTGTTATGGTAAATGTTATTATGATTGTGTGTATAGTGCACATATTATTTTGGGATCTGTCTTTGTTTAATTTGAATGCTCTTGGGAGATAATTGGTATGGTTAAGTATTTTGGGTAAAATAATGGATAATGAGTTATTTCACATACCTTTGCCAGCATGCTTCCTGTGGGTGTCCAGGCAAAAGACTCTGTGAGGGGTTGAGGGCCTTTTATAGGACACCAGCAGGAAGGAAACGTGTATGGTAAGTTAGAGGGGTGGTTTAACATTTGTAAATAGGGGATTGAAATATTTATTGAATTATTTATATTGTTATTTCCATCCATCCATCCATCCATCTTCTACCGCTTTTCCGGAGGTCCGGGTCGCGGAGGCAGCAGTTCAAGCAGAGAAGCCCAGACTTCCCTCTCCCCAGCCACCTGCTCCAGCTCTTCAGAGGGGATACCAAGGCGTTCCCAGACCAGCTGGGAGACATAGTCTCTCCACCGAGTCCTGGGTCTGCCCCGGGGTCTCCTCCCAGTGGGACGTGCCTGAAACACCTCAAGTGGAAGGCGTCCAGGAGGCATCCTAATCAGATGCCCATACCACCTCAACTGACTCCTTTCAATGTGGAGAAGCAGCGGTTCTACTCTGAGCCTCTCCCGGATGACTGAGCTCCTCACCCTATCTCTGAGGGTGAGTCCAGCAATCCTACGGAGAAAGCTCATTTCAGCCGCTTGTATCCGCGATCTCGTTCTTTCGGTCATTACCCAAAGCTCGTGACCATAGGTGAGAGTAGGAACGTAGACTGACTGGTAAATCGACAGCTTTGCCTTAGAACTAAGCTCCCTCTTCACCACAACAGACCGGTACAACGTCCGCATCACTGCAGATGCTGCTCCAATCCGTCTGTCGATCTCTCGCTCCATTTTCCCCTCACTCGTGAACAAAACCCCAAGATACTTAAACTCCTCCACTTGGGGCAGGAGCCTGTCCCCAACCCGGAGAGGACAATCCACCTTTTTTCGGCTGAGGACCATGGACTCGGACTTGGAGGTGCTGATTCTCATCCCAGCCGCTTCACACTCAGCGGCAAACCGTCCCAGCAAGAGCTGTAGGTCATTGCTGGATGAAGCCAACAGGACAACATCATCTGCAAACAACAGAGATGAGATCCTGTGGTCACCAAGGTCACCTTTATATTGTTATTTATTATATGTTATTTATATTTGTATTGTATATAGTTGGGAAGTATTTATGTATTTTTAGAGATCAGTGGGTATGTGGAAAACAATGGGAGTGTTGATTGTTTTGCCTGGGATTATGGTAGGGGCTAATCAGCCCTAATTATCTCTGGTAATATATAACAGGTGTTGGGTTGTTCGTTTGGAGAGTTTTTTGAAGGATCGTGTCGGATGTCTGGAATGATTTACGTGTAAGTTACTGAAATAAAATATTGGACTAATTGAAATCTTGCCTCGCCGTGCTACTTCTCCCATTTGGTGGCAGTGGTGGTCCGTTCCCAGGACGTCGTAGCGTTTGGTGGACGGAAGGACTCATGGCGAGAAGGAAAGCGAGGCAAGAGGAGCAGTCTGACCTGGACACAGGTACGGCGGCTGAGGACCCGGGAGTCAGCGGACTGGGCGAGTTCAAGGAGCTAACAGGCCTGGTGAAATCTTTGATGCGTTCGCTGACTCTCAGAGACCGCCGGATGGAGGAAGAAGCCGCTCTTCAGGACCGGAAGTGGCAGACTGTGGAGAATCACATTCATCGGATGGAGTTGCAGGTTGCGGAGCTGAGAGAGGAGTATGGGAGCCGGGCTGAGCGTAGTGGTGACGACGGCGCTTCGAGGGAGGATCCCAGGGTGACGGCCAGTCGGGTCGGCCCGCAGGAAGATGATTTGTCACTGCAGGTGCAGCCAAGGAGGCCACGAACGCACCACGAGCCCAGGCTGAATCCTCTCTCTCCCGAGGATGACATCGAGCACTACCTAGCGTCAATCGAGAGGATCGCTACTGTCTGCCACTGGCGTGAAGAGGAGTGGGCTATTCATCTGGCTCCTCTACTTACAGGTAAAGCGCGGAGCGCATATGTTCTGATGGACATCATAGACACAGACAATTACGGGAAAGTGAAAGAAGCTATTTTAAACAAATATGAAATTACATCTGACACGTATAGGAGGAGGTTTCGGTCCCTGGACATTCATCAGAACGAAACCCCTCGTGAACTATATGTACGTTTGAAAGACCTGTTTTATAAATGGGGGAAACCAGAGACCTTATCAGTAAAAGACATTTCTGAATTATTGATTATGGAACAGTTTCTAAGGATGGTGAATCCAGAACTGGGAGTCTGGTTACAAGAGCGGGACCAGAAGACTGCAGAGGACGCTGCTCGTCTGGTGGAGGTTTTTCTGTCAGCCAGGTCTGGGAGCAGGAGAACTACTCTTGGCCGTGACAGATCTTTCACCACACGGAGTGAGTTTAATGAGGGTGAAAGGGGTGGTGCAGCTCGAAATAAGCTGTATTCCAGGCCCAGTCATATCTCAAATAGCAGACATGATAATAGCAAAAAGTTACGTGTGGTTGCAAATAAAGATATACGCTGCTATCAGTGCAATAAAATCAGTCACACCCAGTATTCATGCCCTGCCATAAAGAATGAGAAACCGTCATAATTATGTTCAGTTCCTAGACCCACTTTTTCAGCCCCAGTGCACAGTGGAGTGTATAAAACGAAGGTGTTGCTTAATGGTCAGTGTGAAGAGGCCCTGTTAGATTCAGGTTGTTCTCAAACAGTTGTGCTACCTAGTTTGGTCCCTAGGGATTTGTGGAATGAGTCTAAAATAAATATCAGTTGTGTCCATGGGGATAAAAAACTGTACCCGACCGCTGAGGTTTATTTAACAGTGGGAGGGCAAACTTATCTCCTTCCTGTAGCTCTTGTTCCTGATTTGCCTTACCCTGCTATTCTTGGAAATGATGTTCCAACTTTGTTGGACATCATACAACAGGTTAGAGAGGAACAAACGGAGGAGAGACAGGCAGGTGGCGCTGTTGAGCAGAGAGTAAACACACCTGTGGTGAAAAATTGTAATATGGTGACAACCAGGGCACAGAGAGCACAGAGGGCTGCCAATGTTCTTCAGGAGTTACCATTCTATGATTCTGAGATAGAGGCAGGCCCTATTAAGCAACCCAAATCCAAGACTCAGAAGAGAAGAGATAAGGTGTTAGCTTCTGTAAAGAACTTGGGTGAAGAAACACCACAATTAAGCCAGTCAGTAGAGTTTGACATCCCTCCTGACATAGCTACATTGCAGAAAGCTGACCCAGCACTTAGGCCATGGTTTGATAAAGTCTCGGAGATTGAGGGTGTGAAACAGGGTAGAACTGATTGTTTGGCTGAGGCCTTGTATGTCATTAAAAAGGGCATTTTATATCAACAGCAAGGTGAAGTTATGGCCATAGCTTTGCCACAGGACCTCATACCAAAGATTATGGAACTGGGACATGTTATTCCTTGGGCAGGTCATCTAACATTTCATAAAACTCTACAGAGAATTGCTAGAAGGTTTGTGTGGCCGGGAATGTATACCCAGATAAAGGACTTCTGCACATCGTGCCCAATATGTCAGATTACATCACCTTGGGGAGTAGCCCGTGCCCAACTACACCCACTACCCATTATTGGAACACCATTCGACAGAATAGGGATGGATATAGTTGGCCCCCTAGAGAGAAGTTCTGCTGGTAATAAATACATTCTGGTAATTTGTGACTATGCTACTCGGTACCCAGAAGCCTTTCCCCTGAAATCTATCAAGGCTAGGCAGGTTGCCAACTGCCTTATCCAGTTGTTTTCAAGGGTAGGCATACCCAGAGAAGTTCTAACAGACTGTGGAACAAATTTCTTGTCAAAACTGTTGCAGCAAGTATATAAGCTGTTGGGTATTAAGGGTATTAAGACCACCCCATATCACCCTCAGACTGATGGACTAGTGGAGCGATTTAATCAGACTCTAAAAAACATGCTGCGGAAATTTGTTTCTGAAACGGTCTCAGATTGGGACCAATGGGTACCATATTTATTGTTTGCTTATCGGGAGGTGCCCCAGGCTTCAACAGGGTTCTCACCTTTTGAACTACTGTATGGTCGTCAGGTGAGGGGCCCACTGGATTTATTAAAGGAGCACTGGGAGAGTCCACCGAGTGATCAGGACAATGTGGTCTCTTATGTCATTAAGATGAGAGAGAAACTGGATCGAATGACTGCTATGGCTCAGGAGCACATGAGGACGGCGCAGGCCAAACAAAAAACTTGGTATGACAAGAAGGCCAAAAAAAGGGTTTTTCCACCCAGGACAACAGGTTTTGTTATTGCTGCCCTCGTGTGACAGTAAGCTGTTGGCTCGATGGCAGGGGCCATATGAAATTTCTAAAAGACTAAGCTCAGTGACATACGAACTATATATGCCTGACAGGAAGGTAAAATATCAGACCTTCCACATTAACTTGTTGAAAGAGTTTCAGCAGCCTGGTCATCAGCAGCAGCAACCTGTTCTTCAGGAGACACATCAGCTCTTGATTTGTGCGACGGAAGTGGATGAGGAGAAAGAACAGTCCTTTCCCACAAATGTGCAAGAGCCATGTTTATTTCAAGTATCTCATTTGCAGGTGGATCAGCAGAGAGAGTTAGAAACATTATTGGATCCAGAGTTGTTTCAGGAGAGACCTGGTTTCACCACGTTGGTGCATCATAAGGTTAATTTGAAAGAGGATGCTGTTCCACGTAGAAAATCTTATAGGATCCCGGAACGATTGGTACCAAAAATGAAGCATGAAATTGACTTGATGTTGCAGCTGGGAGTGATCGAGGAGTCAGTCAGTGAGTGGTGTAGCCCGATTGTGCTGGTCCCCAAAAAGGATGGCTCATTAAGATTTTGTATTGACTTTAGATACCTTAATTCAGTATCTAAATTTGAGTCATACCCCATGCCCCGGATTGACGAACTGTTAGAGAAAGTGGGCAGGGCTAGGTTTATTTCTACTCTGGACCTATGCAAGGGGTATTGGCAGGTGGCGTTGGCACCAGAAACAAAGGAACTTACAGCCTTTAAAACACCTTATGGCAGTTTTCAGTTTAGGGTCATGCCATTTTGCCTTCAGGGGGCGCCTGCAACTTTTCAGCGGCTGATGGACCAAGTGTTAAGGAGAGTATCAAACTTCGCGGCTGCCTATCTGGATGACGTGGTCATTTATAGTCAGACCTGGGAAGAACATTTGATACACCTTAGGCAGGTCCTTCAGTTAATCAAGAGGGCTGGACTGACAATCAATCCACGCAAATGTGCGTTCGGACAGCAGCAGGTGGAGTACCTGGGGCATGTGGTTGGTCAGGGGGTTATTAGACCACGAGTAGGTAAAGTGGATGCCATCCGGACCTACCCTGTGCCCACCACTAAAAAGAAGGTACAATCGTTCATGGGAATGGTAGGATGGTACAGTAAGTTCATCCACCACTTTGCTGAAAGAGCCGCAGTGTTGACTGACCTCACTAAGGCTTCAGCACCAAATAAGGTAAAATGGACAGAGGAGTGTGACAGAGCGTTTGAGGATCTGAAGAGGGCTATTTCTGGGGAGAAGGTTCTCTACAGTCCAGACTTTGCTCGCCCGTTCATTTTACAGACTGATGCTTCAGGGGTGGCATTGGAGCAGTACTTCTCCAGGAGGAGAAGGGAGAGAGACACCCAGTACTGTTCTTGAGCCGTAAGTTGTTGGACCGGGAGATAAGATATTCTATGGTAGAAAAGGAATGTCTTGCCATGAAATGGGCAATAGGGTCCCTTAAGTACTATTTATTAGGGCGTCATTTTGTATTGGAGACAGATCATCGGGCCCTACAGTGGTTGGACAGAAAGAAGGATGTAAACAGTCGTCTTACAGGGTGGTATATGTCCCTCCAACCTTATAATTTTACTGTTCGGTATGTGGCAGGGAAAACCAACCTGGTAGCTGATAGCCTCTCAAGAGTACATGACTCTTAGAGTACTGTACTCTCGGGAAAGGGGGGAGGAAATGTGATGATGGGATGTCACCACTGTTATGACTTATTGTATGTGTGTTTGTGTTGTATTTGTATTATGGTAAATGTTATTATGATTGTTTGTATAGTGCACATATTATTTTGGGATCTGTCTTTGTTTAATTTGAATGCCCTTGGGAGATAATTGGTATGGTTAAGTATTTTGGGTAAAATAATGGATAATGAGTTATTTCACATACCTTTGCCAACATGCTTCCTGTGGGTGTCCCGGCAAAAGACTCTGTGAGGGGTTGAGGGCCTTTTATAGGACACCAGCAGGAAGGAAACATGTATGGTAAGTTAGAGGGGTGGTTTAACATTTGTAAATAGGGGATTGAAATATTTATTGAATTATTTATATTGTTATTTATATTTGTATTGTATATAGTTGGGAAGTATTTATGTATTTTTAGAGATCAGTGGGTATGTGGAAAACAATGGGAGTGTTGATTGTTTTGCCTGGGATTATGGTAGGGGCTAATCAGCCCTAATTATCTCTGGTAATATATAACAGGTGTTGGGTTGTTCGTTTGGAGAGTTTTTTGAAGGATCGTGCCGGATGTCTGGAATGATTTACGTGTAAGTTACTGAAATAAAATATTGGACTAATTGAAATCTCGCCTCACCGTGCTACTTCTCACAAGCAGATATTGTGGAGTTCCACATAGTGCAGTCGGTAGTGCAAAAAGAAAACGGTGATAATTGCCATGAGTCCGGTTGAGCTGCTGTACATAGTGCACGAGAGTCTAATAAGTAACTTAGTGTTCAGCAGTCTGATGGCAGAGGGGAAGAAGCTGTTCATGTAGCGGGAGGTTTTAGTCTGAATGGACCGAAGTCTTCTGCCTGAGGGGAGGGGGGCAAACAGTGCGTGTCCAGGGTGTGAAGGGTCAGCTATGATCCGACCTGCAAGCCTCCGGGTCCTGGAGATGTACAGGTCTTTGAGGGATGGGAGCTTGCAGCCGATCACCTTCTCAGCAGCGCGCACAACGTGCTGCAGTCTTAGTCTGTCCCTGGCGGTGGCTCCTGCGTACCACACGGTGATGGAGGTGGTGAGGATGGACTCGATGATGGCCGTGTAGAACTGCACCAACATCTTGGTGGGTAGCTTGAGCTTCCTCAGCTGCCGCAGGAAGAACATCCTCTGCCGGGCCTTTTTGATGAGGGAGCTTGATGGTCGGCTCCCACTTGAGGTCCCGGGTGATGGTGGTGCCCAGGAAGCGGAAGGAATCCGCAGTGGTGATGGAAGAGTCTGTGAGGGTAAGGGGGGGCAGAGGGGCTGTGACTTTTCTGAAGTCCACGATCATCTTCACTGTCTTCAGAGCGTTCAGCTGCAGGTTGTTGTGGTTGTACCAGGACGCCAGCCGGGCCACCTCTTTCCTGTAGACGGACTCGTCGCTTTTGGAGATGAGCCCGATGAGGGTGGTGTTGTCCGCAAACTTGATCAGCTTGACAGACTGGTGGCTGGAGGTGCAGGAGTTGGTGTACAGGGAGAAGAGCAGGGGGGAAAGTACACAGCCCTGGGGTGATCCGGTGCTGATGCTAACAGAGTCTGAGACAGTCTTTCCCAGCCGCACATGCTGCCTCCGGTCCGTCAGGAAGTCGGTGATCCACCTGCAGAGGGAGTCAGGCACGTTGAGCAGGGACAGCTTGTCCTGGAGAAGAGCGGGGCGGATGGTATTGAATGCAGAGCTGAAGTCCACAAACAGGATCCTGACATAGGTTCCCGGGGAGTCCAGGTGCTGCAGGATGGAGTGGAGGGCCAGGTTGACTGTGTCGTCCACAGACCTGTTGGCTCTGTAGGCGAACTGCAGCGGGTCCAGGAGGGGAGTGGTGATGGTCTTGAGGTGGGGCAGGACCAGGCGCTCAAAGGACTTCATGACTACAGAGGTGAGCGCTACAGGTCTGTAGTCGTTAAGTCCAGTGATCCGTGGCTTCTTGGGGACAGGGACGATGGTAGAGGTTTTGAGGCAGGCCGGCACGTGGCATGACTTCAGGGAGGTGTTAAAAATGTCTGTGAAGACAGGAGTCAGCTCCTCCGCACAGTGTCTCAGGGTGGAGGGAGACACGCCGTCCAGATCGGGGGCCTTGCGCGGGTTCAGTCTGGAGAACTGTCTGTGCACGTCCTGCTCACTGATGGCAAGGGCGGGGGGGAGGAGGGGGGCGCCTCTGATGAAGTCAAAGCAGGTTAATAGTGTCAATAAAGTTCTCAAATGAATCATGCCAGTGGGGCCAAGAGATCAGTAGTGATGGTGAAACTGAGGCCTTATGAAACAATGAACAACTCTGAGACAATTGCTTCATGATCGACAGTGTTATGAAACCTTTAATAAAGAGTGCCATCTGCTGAGTGTCAGAACTGCATCTGAGTGGAAGACCTGAAAAAGTCTCAATACACAGTATTGAGACTTTCAGAGGTTACACTACACTTTTCATTTTCTCAGAAAGGTTTGTAAAAATTCTGTCAATCTGTTATCTATCTTTTTAATTGACCTTAATTCGATCTCCCTTCATGTAATCTGTCAAATGATAGACAGCTTTCAGAATTTTTTGTCATTGCTTGAAAAATTCTGTCAAAGCGCAATTTTCAGTGAACAAAAGCTGAGATGTGTGTGTGTGTGTGTGTGTGTGTGTGTGTGTGTGTGTGTGTGTATATATATATATATATATATATACTGTATATATACAGTATATACTGTATATATATATATATATATTAGTATGTAGAGGAAGATGGGAAAATCTATGTTGTGGAACATCAGGGAACTTTTGCTGGTGCTTCTGCAACTGGGGAGTGTTATTAAATGGGGAGTGTTTAAAGATTTTTATTGAAAAAAGAGGCATTTCAACAGTGTGTGGTTTCAGTTTGCTCCTCTTGTGGCTTACTACCTCTCCAACTTTGGAGAACACTCTCTCACATAGCACTGATGTTGCTGGCATGTGGAGATACTACGGTATTTTGCCATCTTGTAAAGGTTTGGGTATATGGTTTTGCGTGTTGCCCAGTAACAGAGTGGGTCTTCTCCTCTGGAGAGGTAGGGCTCAGACAAATAACGTTGAACTTCCACTGTGGCATCTGCTGCTTGAGAGTGCTGTGTTTCACCTAAAAAAAAATAAATAAAAAAAATGCATTTGGCTATCTTTTATAATAAGAAAATAATGCTTAAAGTAATAACATAATACAAACCAACTCTGTTATCCAAAAGGTCCCACAAGTTGTCTTCTGCTGAAGGTCCAGGTTCTTCCTCTGCTGCAGACTGATAGAGTTGATAACATTTTAATACATGTGGCTAGTGAGGTCTGGAAAACACAATAATAATATGGTGTGGGGGAGTTCAATAGTTTTCCTCTCAGACTGAGAGAGCAGGGAGAGCAAAGGGCTGGGGGGTAAGGGGATTTGTCTGGGGAGAGTGAATGGTGAATGCAGGACCTCAGGTAGCAGGGAAGTGTGAGTTTTGGGATATAAAAGAGAGAGTCCCTGCTTCACGATTTTAATGTTCTGATTCTGGAAGATGTGAGTGTGAAATAAAGTTCGTCTGCTTGGAAAGTTCGGTCTGGTTATTTCATCTCCACAATGGAATAATAATTCTTCATGCTAGTAATGAAGAACTAACATTTTGTGAATTCATGGTGAGAATTAAAGACGTCAAAAACACCAGAAAAAGTGTTGGTGGATGAGTGCTTGCCCAGGACAAACATCCACCTCTGGGCCCTCCTGAGGCCTGGATCCAGTGGAGTGCAGAACACAATGACTGGAGCATCACAGGGCTGCCCCGCAGTGGCAACTCACGTGCCTGGTCTCTGTCGACCGTTGAACATTGGGGTCTGTCTGCACACCAGAAACCTGCTTCATGCCAGGATGTCTGTCATCAGGAGTGTGCCATGAGAGCAGCTGCTGCACCCTGCTGCCAGTGCAACAGTTTGACACTTTTAAGTAATGCGTAGGACGACTATTTATACCCGTAGCTGGAGACTTGTTAGGTGAGTGTCAAGGCGTGTCCACCTGCCGGTGGTCGGATACACTACACCTCATGGGGCACCAGACAGCTCCCTCAATCTCTCACAGTTTAGCCTGGGTCCGCAAGGGCAAAGTTACCGTGGTGTGCACGAGGAGGCACTGTGCGAGTCTTGACTTGTAGGAACTGAAACCATCAGGAAGGGACTTATGCATTCTGCCCTTCTTTTCACTCTGGAGAGCTAGATGGTTGTCATGATGCTGAGCATGGTTGGAGAACCGTGCTCACGCTTTCAGTTCATTCTAGTTGTTTTCTGTACTTTTCCACTTCAGTTTTATTATTGTATTTGAGTATGGTTTTGTCTGTATTATGTTATCTGATTCTGACCTTTGTTTCTGTTTGTTTTGAGTTGTCCTGCTATCATAATTTTATTTTGGTCATTATAGTCTTATTTATTGTTATTATGTGTTTTGGATCATCTGGTATTTTAAATTACATCTTCCTTTGTTTGGACATGAACCTTCCCTCGCTTTCGTCGTTTTCCTTTTGGTGTATGGATATTTATTATTGTTCTCCCTGTACTGTTAGCATCTCTTGGTTTATATTCCTTCTTGGTCTTGGCTTGGTGGGTTATTGTTATTTTCTCCTTTTGTATTATTTTGTCTGGATCTCGTCTTGTATTCATTTCAGTTGTTACAGTGCATCCAGAAAGTATTCACAGTGCTTCACTTTTTCCGCAATTTGTTATGTTACAGCCTTATTCCAAAATAGATTAAATTATTTTTTTCCTCAAAATTCTACGCACAATACCCTATAATGACAATGTGAAAAAAGTTGTTTTGAGATTTTTGCAAATTTATCAAAGATAAAAAAAGTAAGAAATCACAGGTACATAAGTATTCACAGCCTTTGCCATGAAGCTCAAAATTGAGCTCAGGTGCGTCCTGTTTCCACTGATCATCCCTGAGATGTTTCTACAGCTTAATTGGAGTCCACCTGTGGTAAATTCAGTTGTTTGGAAATGATTTGGAAAGGCACACACCTGTCTATATAAGGTCCCACAGTTGACAGTGCATGTCAGAGCACAAACCAAGCATGAAGTCAAAGGAATTGTCTGTAGACCTCCGAGACAGGATTGTCTCGAGGCACAAATCTGGGGAAGGGTACAGAAAAATTTCTGCTGCTTTGAAGGTCCCAATGAGCACAGTGGCCTCCATCATCTGTAAATGGAAGTTCAGAACCACCAGGACTCTTCCTAGAACTGGCCGGCCGTCTCAATTGAGCGATCAGGGAAGAAGGGCCTTTGTCAGGGAAGTGACCAAGAACCTGATGGTCACTCTGTCAGAGCTCCAGTGTTCCTCTGTGGAGAGAGGAGAACCTTCCAGAAGGACAACCATCTCTGCAGCAATCCACCAATCAGGCCTGTGTAGAGTGGCCAGAAGGAAGCCACTCCTTTGTAAAAGGCACATGGCAGCCCACCTGAAGTTTGCCAAAAGGCACCTGAAGGACTTTCACACCATGAGAAACAAAATTCTCTTGTCTGATGAGATAAAGATTGAATTGTTTGGCGTGAATGCCAGGCATCATGTTTGGAGGAAACCAGGCACCACTCATTACCAGGCTAGTACAATCCCTATAGTGAAGCATGGTGGTGGCAGTATCATGCTGTGGGGATGTTTTTCTGCAGCATGAACTGGGAGACTAGTCAGGATAGAGGGAAAGATGAATGCAGCAATGTACAGAGACATCCTGGATGAAAACCTGCTCCAGAATGCCCTTGACCTCAGACAGGGATGATGGTTCATCTTTCAGCAGGACAATGACTCTGAGATAAAGCTCCACCAATCCACACACAGCACACATCTTGAAGCACACAGTCAAGATATCAAAGGAGTGACTTCAGGACAACTCTGTGACTGTCCTTGAGTGACCCAACCAGAGCCCAGACTTGAATTCAATTGAACATCTCTGGAGAGATCTGAAAATGGCTGTGCACCGACACTTCCCATCCAACTTGAGGGAGCGTGAGAGGTGCTGCAAAGAGGAATGGGCAAAACTGCCCAAAAATAGGTGTGCTAAGCTGGTGGCATTATATTCAAAAAGACTTGAGGCTGTAATTGCTGCCAAAGGGGCATCAACAAAGTATTGAGCAAAGGCTGTGAATACTTCCATACATGTGATTTCTTAGTGTTTTTAATAAATTTGCAAAAATCTCAAATTTTTTTCCACATTGTCATTATGGGGTATTGTGTACTTCCAGCAGAAGTGTGAAAATTTGGTGGTGTTCAGCTGACCAGCTGCCTGAACAAGCTCATCCAAGAGATATGGGATGCCCAGAAAGTACCTCAAGACTGGAAGGATGCAAGTATTGTGCCTTTGTTCAAGAAAGGTGACAGGAAAGATTGTAGAAATTACCAAGGTATATCACTGCTAGCCACTATTGATAAGATTCTCTCACATGTACTACTGAACAGACTCAATGAACACATCTCGCAGAATGTACTACCGGAAACCCAGTGTGGCTTTAGAAGTGGAAGAAGCACAATGGACATGATTTTCTGCTTGAAACAGGTTCAAGAAAAGTGTATCGAACAGAACATGCGCTTTATGTAGTCTTCACAGACTTCAGTAAAGCCTTTGATACTGTTTCGTGACAAGAACTTTTGCAGGTACTCAAGAAATATGGCTGTACAGAGAAGTTTGTTAGCCTGATCAAGGCAATCCATGCAGGTATGCAAGCAAACGTGCCAATGAGTGGTTCAGTATCTAAAGACTTTTCAGTAAGCAACGGGGTGAAACAAGGGTGTGTGCTGGCGCCTACACTCTTCTCACTATATCTGGCAGCCATGATTGAGGTGGCTTTCAAAGACACTTCAGAAGGAGTATACATTCAAACAAGGAAAGACGCAGACTTGTTCAATGTGGCACAGTTTAAAGCCAAGAGTAAGACATCGATAAAGGTAGTAAGAGAAATGCTCTTTGCTGACGACAGTGCTCTAGTTGCACACAGTGTGGAAGATATGCAATCTTTAGTGGAGAAATTTGCAAGAGCAGCTAGCCAATTCAGCCTCAAAATCAACATCAAGAAGACAGAGTGCCTTTATCAACCACCAGAGTTCCAATTATCAACATCACTACCAGAAGAGATCAGCATTGGTACAGAGCCACGAGTCAAGTGCAAGACTTTCAAGTTATCTAGGGAGTACAATTTCAGAGAATGCTAGGCTGGAGGATGAACTATCTCTCAGAATGGGAAGAGCGAGCGCTGTGTTTGGAAACTTGAGGGAGAGACTGTGGAACAATCGACATGTGTCTATTCGTGTGAAATGCAAAGTGTACAGAGTGACAGTACTGGCTACTGTATTGTACGGTGCTGAAACTTGGACTGTCTACAGAGTGCAGGTAAAGAAACTCCACACATACATGATGAGACACCTTCGAGCCATAATGAACATCTCATGGAAAGACAAGTAACCAACATAGAAGTGTTGAAACAAGCTGGTCTACCATCAGTGGAGGACATGCTAATACAGATGATCCTGAGATGGCTCGGACATATTGAGAGGATGGACCACCATCGTCTCCCTCGGCAGTTACTCTACTCACAGTTATGCAAGGGCAAACGCAATCAGGGTAGACCAAGGCTCAGATTTAAAGACACTGTAAAAAGAAACTTGAAGAAGTTGGATATAGACAGGAGTTCCTGGCAGCGGAAGGCTAAGGACAGAGCTGTGTGGAGGAATCTGATCAGACTTAAATGAAACAATCATTGTTGCCCACGACAGACTGCTATGATGATGGATGATGATTTTCTTTATTTACTTCCGTTGCTCCAAGTTCAGTTTGCAGTTTGTCCCAGCTGTTTTGTATCTCGATTTGTAATCCTCGCTCCTGTGATCCACACCTGTTCACCATTTATCTAATCACTCTTTACCTTATTTAAGGGATGCCATCCTGCAGTTCGGGGCAACGTCCTGCTGGGTTTATCCGGTGTGTATCCCACGCTTTATTCATTTTGTCTCCTAGCATGTGTCCCATGCTTCATCTACTTTATCTATCTGACGTGTGTTCCACATCTCAGCCTGAGGGCTGTTCTACCTCTTCATGATCCTATCTTGCAAGTTTTTGTTCCTGTCCTGTTTAGATTATGTGTTTTTGGTTAAATGTTCACAATTCACAGTCCAGCGTTGGGGTCTTCATTCTGCCCCTGTGGGCCATTCATGACAGAAGGACGTCGCCAGTTTGGACCCAGCAACTGTGAGTTTGCCTTTTTTACTCTACCTGTTTGTGTTTGTGTGTGTGTGTGTGTGTGTGTGTGTGTGTGTGTGTGTGTGTGTGTGTGTGTGTGTGTGTGTGTGTGTGTGTGTGTTACTGGTGGGAGAATGGACAGAATGTCACCAGCATACCGAGGCTCAGCCAGCAGAGGGAGGTTGGCAGCCGGTGGCCCCAGCGTCAATGAACTTTGGGCAGCCCAGTTCATCCAGGAGTTTGTCTCAGAAGCTCTCACTTCTCACACTCGGAGGAAGTCCTGGAGAACCTGGAGGTAGTGGCTGGGATAGTGGAGGTGCATCCCAGTCTGAGGAATTATTCCGAGTTGACGGAGCTTCTGACAATCATCTCCACCCTCCATAAAACATTTTGCGGGCTGGTAAGAAGCTCACTCCCAACTGTACCTGTGTCGACGAGGAAGCGTCCCCTGGTAAAGACGCCTCCAGCCTCTCGCTGCCACCCAGCTGCATCCCGCCAGAGGAACTCCTCCACCGCAGCAGCTATTTCGGCCATCATCATGCCTGCAGTGCCGGGTCCTCCATTTTCCACATTGGTGCCCTCGCCCACTACTTTTATTTTGCCTGCCTCTGGGAGAGATTCATCTGGGCCTTCAGCAGCAGCAACCACCACATCATGGGAATTAAGGCAAGTACCGTTTCATTCTCTAACAATGATAGATGAATTGTCTTGCCTTTTTCCCGGTGGGGGACTCAGCAACAGTCATCCACTTTGGCTGAGCTCTCACCACCTGTTGCTGCTATTTCTCTATCCCCACCTGCATCCCCCGTGTCCACCTCTGTTTTCTTTGGGTGTCTGCCTGTCCTGGGAGGGAGTCGTCTTACGATGGAGGGGCCTGCCATTCCAGAGATTCCTGTTCCAGCCCTGCAGCCACATATCGGATGGAAGAGGAACACACTTTGTATTCCAAAACCTGTGTCGACAACTGAGCATCCCTTGGTTTCAGCATCTCTGGACCTGGTGCCTTCGGTGAGACGTTCCCTGGCTCTGTTACACATGACTGGGGTTCCACCAGCTCCTTCCGCCACGTCTGGGGTTCCACCAGCTCCTTCCGCCACGTCTGGGGTTCTGCCAGTTCCTGCTGCCATGTCTGGGGATCTGCCAGTTCCTGCCACCACGTCTGCGGTTTCACCAGTTTCTGCCGTCACGCCAGAGGTTCTGCCATTTCCTGTCGTCACGGTCGAAGTTTTACCTGCCATCTTGCCTGCTGCTTGGGGTGTAGCAGCATAGTCACCAGAGTCATGGTCGGCGGTAGAGCTAGATTAAAGGCAAGTCCTCTTCTTAGTCTTTACAATATCAGTATTAGAGAAATCTTGCTTTGCTGTTGGTGGGAAGAACCAGCTGCAGCTGCCATCTGCTCCTGAGTTTTCCCCGTCTGGCTCCACTGCTGCCAATGACAGTGACCCGGTGTTTGTCTCTTCCTCCCCACCTGAGGTGGCCATGTCGGGGATGGATTCCCAGGTGGCTGGATTTGAGACGCCCCAGCCTGAGTCGCCTGGTGCTGTTGCAGGTCAGCAGTCATCGCCTGGTGTGGCTGCTGGTCAGCAGTCCTCTTCGTCTGGTTTCCTCGTTGGTCAGCCATCTTTGTTGTCTGGTTTCCTCGCTGGTCAGCCCTCATCACTGTTTGGTTTCCCCGCTGGTCATTCATCTTTGTCATCTAGTTTCCTCGCTGGTCAGCCTTCATCGCCGTCTGGTGTCACCTCTGGTCGACTGTCTCTGCCGTCTGGGCTCGCCTCACAGCAGTCATCGTCGGGTGTCAACTCTCTTCAGCTACTTGCTCACTGGATCCACGGTTCAGCCCCTGCAGTCCGTAAAGGGCACGTGTTCCAGCTGCCGTCTCTAGGAGGGGACATATGGTGCTCCACGGTCCGATGACACAGGGACACTGGGAGACCACCCAACAGATCATGTTCCACGGTCTGTTGGGTTTGGAATGCTGGGAGACCACCCAATAGATTATGCCTTCTGCTTGGGTGGCTCAGGGACTCTTGGAGGCCACCCGACACTTTTCAGCTCATGATCTGGTGGATTGGGACTTCAGCAGACCACCTAAACTGCCTTTCCTTCTCATCTGGTGGTCCTGGGATTTCAGTAGGCCACCTGATCTGTCTTGGGTTGTGGGTCGCTATTTAGTGAGAGATTTGTTTTTTCCCACCTGACCTTGTTTCCTCCACTGCTCTCCCTGGAAGGGTGATTTTTCTGTTCTTGTTGGGTTTTTTTTTTTGGTGTGTTTTTTCTTTGTGATGTTACATTGGGGTGTCTGGACTATTCCCCTTGAGGGAGAGGCTCTGTCATGATGCTGAGCATAGTTGGAAAACTGTGCTCACCTTTTCAGTTCATTCTAGTTGTTTTCTGTACTTTTCCACTTCAGTTTTATTATTGTATTTGAGTATGGTTTTGTCTGTATTATGTTATCTGAGTTTGCCCTTTGTTTCTGATTGTTTTGAGTTGTCCTGTTGTCATAATCTTAGTTTGGTCATTACAGTCTTGTTTATTATTATTATGTGTTACGGATGATCTGGTATTTTAAATTACATCTTCCTTTTTTTGGACATGAACATACTCTCGCCTTGGTCGTTAGTTTTCCTTTTGGGGTATGGATATTTTTTACTATTGTATTCCCTGTATTGTTAACATCTCTTGGTTTATATTCCTTCTTGGTCTTGCCTTGGTGGGTTATTGTTATTTTCTCCTTTTGTATTATTATGTCTGGATCTGGTCTTGTATTCATTTCACTTGTTGTATTCTCCTGTGCTTTTATTTTGACAGTGTTCTTTATTTATCTCCATTGCTCCAAGTTCAGTTCACAGTTTGTCCCAGCTGTTGTATCTCAATTTATTATCCTTGCTCCTGTGATCCACACCTGTTCACCATTTATCTAATCACTCTTTTTGTTATTTAAGGGATGCTGTCCCGCACTTTGGGACAACGTCCTACTGGGTTAATCCGGCGTGTATCCCATGCTTTGTTCATTTTGTCTCCTAGCGTGTGTCCCACACTTCATCTACTTTATTTATCTGATGTATGTTCCACATCTCGTAGGTTCACGTAGGTTCCAAGGTTGTCATAGCCAGGAGCGGCACTGGGGTTAAGCTCCCAGTGCTCATAAAATGCTCCTTATGGCGTGCGTCTCGAAAAGCCTCTGACAACTAAGTCCAACTCCTAGCCTGCCCGTGTGGTTTAGTCTCTAAGCCCGGCGGAACTGCTTTTACTAATAGGAGAAGGGGCGAGGGCGGATCTCTGGTGCCTTAAAACCAGATGCTTCGGGTAGATGGTGGCTCGTCAACCTGGGAAGGTAGCCCATCTAGGGGAAGGTAAACCCTGATTTCAAACCTCTGCTGCCTTGCTGCATACCCGGTCACGGAAAAGGCTTCAGGAGTCAACCCTGAGGAAAAATCCGGAGTCGGAGCCCCTAAGGCAGTTTTATGTTGTGCTCAACATCGTTCTGGCAGCTCCTGCAACGGCGCTGGTGCCAAACTGTAGCAGCCCTGCTGTTCCTTTGGATTCATCAGTGATGTGGAGAGGGGGGACATGCTGCATGGGCAACATCTTGTCCTCCATATCTTCGTGCCCAGGCTTGAATCCTACCAACGCCAACGCTGGAAGGTAGAACACCGGGTCACTGGAGAGGACACTCCAGCTTCGCCTTTGGTGTAGAAAAAACACGGGGAATGACAGTTACCGTTTATAAGCCACTGCTCAATTGGCATAGAGCACGGCGCCAGGGGTTGTTCCCGACGGTGGGAGGGATCATCGGATCTCACTGGACAGCTACCGCCCGCCTCGAGCTGGGCAGCCCCCAGCCAATAAGGTGTTGTCCCGCCACAGCTTGCTTTCCTCATTGGGTGCATGGGGATGAGGAGAAGTCCGAACAGCAGGCTGAGAACCTTTGCACCAGGCAAGACAATAAAACAAAAGAGACCAACTCTAAAACTGGGAACTTGGAACGTCCGCACTATGATGACAGGACTCGCTGCTAACCTCAAGGACATCAACGACACCAGGAAGACTGCCATCATCAATAATGAGCTGAAGAGACTGGGAGTGGATATCGCTACTCTCCAGGAAACACGATTAGCTGACGCAGGCACACTAAGAGAGAAGGACTACACGTTCTACTGGCAGGGAAAGGGCAGTGACGAACACAGGGAACACGGAGTGGGCTTCGCAGTGAAGAACACCTTGCTGAAGATGGTGGAACCGGGCAGCACTGGCTCTGCACGACTCCTTACCCACCGCCTGAACACCACTCAAGGCCCAGTCACCCTCGTCAGTGTGTATGCCCCAACACTGACAGCCACACCAGAGGCAAAAGACGAGTTCTATGAGAATCTCGCAACAACTGTCAGGACCATCCCCAACTCTGAACAACTCATTCTCCTTGGAGACTTCAACGCCAGAGTGGGTGCTGACCACGACTCCTGGCCCTCCTGTCTTGGACCTTTTGGCGTGGGAAGAATGAACGACAAGGGACAGCAGCTGCTCGAGTTCTGCACATATCACGATCTGTGCATCACAAACTCGTTCTTCAAGACCAAGCCCCAACACAAGGTTTCCTGGCAACATCCGCGCTCAAAACACTGGCACCAGCTGGACTTGATCCTGACCAGGCGCACCTCACTGAAGAACGTGCTAATCACCCGTTCGTTCCAGAGTGCAGATTGTGACACAGACCATTCATTGGTGTGTTGCAAGGTCAAGCTGCAGCTGAAGAAATTCCATCGTGCTAGACAGCCTGGAAAGGCACGGATTGACACCAGCAAGATGGCTCAACCAGAACTTGTTGAGCAGTTTGCCTCCACCTTTGAGAAGGAACTTGGTGTACCACAAGAAGGAGAATCTGCAAAGCAGAAGTGGGAAGAGCTGCGAAACACCATCCACCGCACAGCCTTGGCTACCTTTGGGAGGAAGACCTCGAAGTCACAGGACTGGTTTGATGCCAAGTTGACCGAGATGACCCCCGTCATTGAAGCCAAGAGCTCAGCACTTGCTGAGTACAAGAAGTACCCAAACGAGAAGAATCTCCAGATTCTCAGGGTTGCGAGAAGCAAAGTTCAGCAGACTGCTCGGTGCTGTGCCAATGAGTACTGGACTCAGCTCAGCCAAGACATTCAAACCGCTGCCATAACAGGGAACATTCGTGGCATGTATGATGGCATCAAGAAAGCACTTGGTCCGGCTCAGAGCAAGACGGCCCCCCTCAAATCCTCCACTGGGGTGATGATCACAGAAAAGAACAAGCAGATGGAGAGATGGGTGGAACACTACTCTGACCTCTACTCCAGAGAGAACACCGTGACACCGTCAGCCCTTGATGCCATCGACTGCCTGCCATCCATGGACGAACTTGACGCCGAGCCAACCATTGACGAACTCAGCAAGGCCATTGATAGCTTGGCCGCTGGCAAGGCACCCGGTAACGACGGCATACCCCCTGACCTGATCAAGCACTGCAAGACCGCCCTACTGCTGCCATTGCATGACGTCCTCTGCCAGTGTTGGAAGGAAGGTGCCGTACCACAGGACATGAGGGACGCCAAGATCATCACCCTCTACAAAAACAAAGGGGAGAGAAGCGACTGCAACAACTACAGGGGCATCTCCCTCCTCAGCGTTGCTGGTAAAGTCTACGCACGAGTTGTTCTCGTTCGTCTACAGAAGCTTGCCGAACGTGTCTACCCCGAGTCTCAGTGTGGCTTCCGCGCTGCGTGATCGATGGTAGACATGATATTCTCCATCCGCCAACTCCAGGAGAAATGCAGAGAACAGAACACGCCCCTGTACGTCGCCTTCATCGACCTCACCAAAGCGTTCAATTTGGTCAGCAGAGAGGGCCTTTTCAAGATCCTGCCAAAGATAGGATGCCCACCAAAGTTGCAAAGCCTCATCGAATCGTTTCACACCAACATGCAGGGGATAGTGCAGCACGATGGCAACGTCTCAGAGCCATTCAACATACGCAGCGGAGTGAAACAGGGCTGTGTACTTGCGCCAACCCTCTTTGGGATTTTCTTTGCTATGCTCCTGAGGCATGCCTTCAGCACAGCAACAGAGGGAGTCTACCTGCACACAAGATCTGATGGCAGGCTTTTCAACCTCGCCCGCCTGAAAGCCAGAACCAAAGTACGCAAGGCTCTAATCAGAGACATGCTGTTCGCAGACGACGCTGCAGTCGCAACCCACACACAGCAGGAGCTTCAGACCCTGATGGACCGCTTCTCCCAGGCATGCAAGGACTTCGGGCTTACCATCAGCCTGAAGAAGACTAACATCTTGGCGCAAGGCACAGAAGCACCACCAACCATCACCATCGACGACTACGAGCTGGAGGTCGTGAATCAGTTCACGTACCTGGGGTCCATGATCAGCAACAACCTCTCCCTTGATACAGAGATCAACAAGAGGAATAGAAAATCAGCCTTCACACTCGCTCGCCTCACCACACGAGTGTGGGAGAATCCCAAACTCTCTGTCAAGACGAAGATGGCAGTGTACAACGCCTGCATCATCAGCACACTGCTCTATGGGAGTGAGACGTGGACAACATACGCCCGGCAGGAAAAGAGACTGAACGCCTTCCACTTGCGCTGTATTCGCCACATCCTGGACATATCCTGGCAGGACAAAGTGCCCAACACAGAAGTTCTGTCCCGCGCCGGCCTTCCCTCCATGTTCACTCTACTCAGGCAGCGCAGGCTCCGCTGGCTAGGCCACGTTCACCGTATGGAGGATGGCAGAATCCCCAAAGACGTCCTCTACGGAGAACTGGCAACTGGCAGGAGAGACGTTGGCCGCCCACAGCTGCGCTTTAGAGATGTCTGCAAGAGAGACATGAAGGAACTGGAGATCAACACAGAGCGCTGGGAGGACCTTGCAACGGACCGCTCCAAATGGAGAGGCACCCTGACCAGACAGCTCAAGGCGGGTGAAGAGAGACTGACTGCTGCAGCAGATGAAAAAAGGACCCGCAGGAAGAACCGCCACAGACCCAGCAGCACGGAGACCACCCACAAGTGCGACCTGTGTGACAGGGACTGCCATTCGCGCATCGGCCTGTTCAGCCACAGGCGGTGCTGTTCCAGCACAGTAGACGTTTAGGATTCTCTTCCATGGTCATCATAGACCGACGGAGGCCGACGACGATGTTCCACATCTCAACCTGAGGGCTGTTCTACCTCCTCGTGATCCTACCTTGTAAGTTTTTGTTCTTGTTCTGTTTAGAGTTTGTGTTTTTGATTAAACGTTCGTAACTCACAGTCCAGCGTTTGAGTCTCCATTCCACCCATGTGGGCCGTTTATGACAGTGGTGGCTTCAGCAGGGAGCAACTACACTGCTCTACGCTGCAACACTACAGTATTCAAGCCCTGTGCCCAAAAGGACACTTCACCACAACTGGAACACTATATTATCTCAAAATTTATTCCAGGTCATAATTATTTTCCAGTTTCCAGTTTCAGTTCATACCTCCTCACAGCGCTGAGAAAAAACCCACAAAATATATATCAAAACATGGAACTTGAGCTGGAGATTTGTGCTTTTATTTTATTTTTTTTTTCAGATTTTTCACTTGGTGTCTGAAATATTAATGAAAAACCAGAAAATTTTTCCCATTGAAAATGGAATTTTTGAAGAAAAACCCAAGAAAAACCCAAGATTTCAGAGACATATATCTCAGCCATGCTTTGTCTTACAAACTTCATTTTTACGCCAAAACGAAGCAAATTTTGTTGTCTTTCAAACTGTGCCACTGGTGTTTCTCTAAATCATCAGATTTTTCATGTGTGCCTGCATTTCTGACCTTATTTTTCACCAAAATCTCAATCTTTTCAGTGAATGATGCCATACCTTAGAGTAAGAGATGTTAAAAAAAATTACAAGAAAATTTTTGGAACAAATTCTCATCCTGAAGACCTTTTTTTGTTAAACTCTAAATACTTCATTTTTTTTTTCTACAAATTTAGCCACACATGTCCTATGTCTATTTTTTTTTCTCCAGAAGCCTGGAAGTGACAAAAAAATTACACATTCTATGTTTTACTATTAGCTGGATGAGTTAAGCTTATAAAATGTCCTTGGTATTTAACTCACGAGTGTGATCACAATTTTGCATTTAGGAACACAAATTTCACACAGCTGTGTAGCTGAAAGCCTCACGATTCTGACAATGCCAAAAGTATGTCTGTCAGTCTTACGGTTTGTGTTTTATTGATGCTTGTTCAAGGGGTGAGCTTCAAGACATTTTTCCTGCAATATTAATGTGATTGTCTAACTGGCTGAATCTGGAACTTTCTCACACAGCAGATGGGTGAGAGAGAGTGCTGCATGAGGAAGGTTCAGGTTTTCCATTGAAATGAATGGGATTAATCTGAGAGCCACAGAATATAATCAGCAAACTTCAGTGTCATGATACTCTGTCAGACTTTGACAGTTGGTCCAACTTTCAGTTATTCAGTCAGTGATATTGTAGTGACTACAGAATTTTTGAAGACTTTAAAAATTAAAGCCCACAAAATTAATGGCCTTAAAAAGTGTGTGGTTTTGCCCCAATTTGAATACTCGGGGTACTATCACTACCGCGTTAATTCGTGACAGCTGTTCAATGACCACACAACCTTGAAATATATTGGGTTTTCAAAATAAAAGCGCCTTTATATTTCAATCAATCTTTATATTTAATTTATCAGCATTTTGATACATCGCTTGGTGAATCTCTCTCATTTTCTATATCAACTTCAACCTGTAGCTGGAATGAATTTTACTCACACACAACAGGATGCTATAAAGACTTTCAAAATAAAAGCCCCAAAATTCATGATTTTTAAATTTTTTTAAATTTTTTTAAATTTATTTATTTATATTTTTGTGTGTGTGTGTGTGTGTGGGGGGGGGTTATTTGGTATGTAATTTTGCTTGAATTTGAATATGTTAGGTACCATTTTACTTTGTGGTGGTCCGGTGGTCATCACTAATACTGTACTTTGAAATACAGTGGATTTTCAAAATAAAAGCCCATTTATATTGAAATAACCAGTGTTCTGCTGCAACATTTGGTTAATTATATCGCTCTCATTTTAATGATATCAACTTCAACTTGTAGCTAGAAGGAATGTAACCCACACACAACAGGATCTTATACAAATTTTCAAAAATTAAAGCCCCCCCACCCCCCCAAAATTCACAACCTTAAACAGTACGTTGTTTTGCACAAATTTGAATATATGGGGTACCGTCACTACCATTTTACTTAATGATGACCACTGGACCACCACAAACACTTTGAAAGACAGTAGTTTTTCAAAATAAAAGCCCATTTATATTGAAATAACCAGTGTTTTGCTGCAACATTTGGGGAAATATCTCTCATTTTCTATGGTATCAACTTCAACCGTAGCTGGAAGAAGTTTTATTCACACACAACAGGATGCTACACTGATTTTCAAAATAAAAGCCCCCAAATAATATACAGTTTAGATTGCTTTGATGTGCCCAGATTTGAACACACATATAACATAGTGTTATCTAGACTGATATCAACAATTTTATTTTTATACAAGGCCCTCAAACTTAAAGCCATGATCAGTGGGCAGTAGTGGCACACTCTCAAAATTTCTGTGGGAATTTTCTAGTTTATCTTATCTGATTCATTTACTTGCTGTTGTGATATGCAGCTATTTTATAGAAGTAAATCTGCTAAATATGTATTTTTAATGAGGTGGTCCAGGGGTACCAAACATTTGGCCCTTGGGCCAAAACTGGTCCACCAGGTAGTCCAAATTTTTCTTTGAATTTACAGCTTGCTTTCTAGTAAAATTCTGATTTTTTTTTTTTTCTATCCACCTTATTCCTAGGCCCCATAATGCCTTGCATGAATTATGGTAGCAACTTCCGGTACTAGTTTAGAATGTGTGGTTGTCACTGAAACAGGACACTTTTCCTTGTTAAAAAACAATGATTCTGGCATTAGAAATGCAGAAACATGGCCTGTGGCACCACAAAAACAGCAATATAATCATACCACTTCCCACGACTATCAAGGAATGAGAAAATTACCATAAAACGTGGCCTCGCAGACAGCAGCTCCATTTGTTAGCACTGCTGCTAAGATGCTAACACTGTAAACAAATGACCCCTGCTGGTAAAATCAGTTACTTTGAGGACATTTTCAAAACTGATGTAACGTTATTTCCATATTCTGTATTGAAAGACCTTCAAAATGATGTTTAATTTGTTGGAAGTGCACAAAAACGGACTCGGAAAAAGACGATTTGTTTATATTTTGGCTAGGTGGAAAACTCACGTTAGATCGGTCGGGAGTTACGTCTTCCGCAAAAACATATGCATTTTTTGAAAGTATGATTTCTAAGCTTTCCAATGATACCAGGCACTCATTGGGATTTTCCCGAGACTTGCCGCTAGCAAACAGAGAGTCATGATTTATGACTTCTCATGCCTGTATCTTGTAATGGCGCGGTGTGCATTCCAACTCATTTTGCCAGCACGGGTCACATATATCAATGTCTCCACCACAATAAAGTTGGACGCATTTTGTTAAAATATGTTGGCCATAATCAGATTTACCTCAGAGCAGATGTAGAATCTAGTCAAAGCCACAAAGAAGGCTCCATTTATACAGTCTATGGCACAACCACGAGCACCAGCAACAAGTACCAAAACTACGCCAAAACATTCAAAAAATACAAAAACTACAAGTGCTGAAATTAGCTGCCACTTGAGTGCAAAACATGTATGTATGAATGAATGAATGAATGAATGAATGAATCTTTATTTTGGATAGATTAAAAGTAAAGATTAAAAGAAAGGAACAAAATAATACAACAAAGAGGAAAAAAAAACATTTTACAAGGTCAAATTAAACAATAACTCCTCTGATCATACAGTTCAGCATAAGTTATCCGAAATGGGTGATGGCTGAAGCCGCAGCTTATATTGCCCACCCATATTCCATCCAAGAATTCAAAAGAAAAACAAAACCAGAGCAATTACAATTCAGAACAAAGCTTAGACAAAATGTGACAAAAAACTAAGCAACAACACAACACAGACTGGATATAACAATCCTTATGTGATTTTACATGTCATCTTATATATACGTTTGGAGTATTTCTTCCTTTAGTTTTTGTTTAAATTGTCCAAGCATTCTACATGATTTTAATTCAGGTCCAAAAGCATTCCACAATCTGACTCCTTGCACTGAGACACAGTGTTGCTTGGTGATAGTTCTCACTGAAGGTTTTTGAAATATACATGTTCCTCTGAAATGATATTGTTTCTCCCTTATTTGGAACAACTTTTGGATATTTGCGGGCAGTGATAGATTCTTCACTTTAAACATTATTACTGCAGTTTTAAAGTCAACCAGATCTTTCGACTTGAGAGCTTTTAATTTAAGAAAAAGTGGGTTTGTTGGTTCCCTGTAAGCAGCTTTGTTTATTATTCTAATAGCTCTCTTCTGAAGCATAAAGATTGGATATATGTTTGTTTTATATGTATTTCCCCATACTTCAGTACAATATGTCATGTATGGGAGTATTAATGAATGATACAAAGTATATAATGTGGGTTGATTCAGCAAATATTTCACTCTGTGTAGTATTGCAATTGATTTAGATATTTTACCTTTAATATAATTAATATGTGACTTCCAACACAGTATATTATCAATTATTACTCCAAGAAATTTAGTTTCAGATACCCTTTCAATCTCTACACCATTTACACTGAGTTTAGATCCTAAGTTGTTGTGATGGTTGTTAAAAACTATGAAATTTGTCTTGCTTAACACCTTGCACTCCGGGCAATTTTCCTAAAAATGCCAAAAAATAACGTGCCCAAAGTAAATCGAAAGCTGTTATTCAACCCTTTGCAGCATCTTCATGGGGTTGGTCTCATTTAAAAGAAAACACTTTGAATTTTTTGGCAAAAAAAACATAATCTCTCTACGTGCTCCGGCCACTGAGTTACAGTCATCTAAACATACTGAACTTGAAGAAAATAAATTTGGACACAGTGTTTTTTTGGATACAAATGCTTGCAAATAACACACAGCTGTCCGATCCGGCTGGAAAATGCAACAGAAATGTAGAACCAAGTGTTATCAAGCTGAGATCCAAATTTGGTAACAATACCACAAAAAATGAATATTTTACACAGCTTTGTTCTCAGGTAGTTCCCAGGTGTTTTGGAACTGTGCCAAATTGTGCCAAATGGCACAGTTTGGAAAAACATCTGTAACTTTTGAATAATTCAATGTAGAATCTTCATTTTGGGCTCTAATGAAAGGTCACACTCAGGGCTGTGTCTGTGTGTGTGTGTGTGTGGGGGGGGGTTGTCCCCCCCGCTACAAAAGACGGAGTTCGGCCCTCGCTACATGATGGATTACACTCCTTGCATGTTTTCACAGCGGCTCCCCCCCCCTCGCTACTGTGTGTGTGTGTGGGGGGGGGTTGTCCCCCCCCCCCCTCGCTACAGAAGACGGCCATCGCTACATGAAGGAATAGACTCATATGCTTCCCCCCGCGGACCGGGGGGCGTTCGGACCGTGAACGCCCCCCCCGCTGCAGAAGAGGAGCGGGGGGGGCGTTCACGGTCCGAACACGGCAAATGAAACGTTTATCGCGGCGCACGCACTTCGTACTTCGTGCGCAGTACAGTTGTAATTTACCGATCGGTCAAAAGTCATTTTTGGATTACAGTTTTCAGGGAGAAATAATAATTTAGCTTATAACACCTTACCTCTTCACAGCAGCAGAGTCGTGGCGAACTTCTCTTCCCCATTGTCAGACGAACGCGACGCTGCTCCGCTCGTGGATCCCGATCAAAACATAATTCCAATATTGCAATTTTGGTGAATGATTTACGACCTTTGTCGTCGGCCTCCGTCGGTCTATGATGACGGAAGAGAATCCTAAACGTCTATTCTGCTGGAATGAGTGCAGGTCCCACTTGTGGGTGTTCTCCATGCTGCTGGGTGAGCTTGGGTCTGTATCAGATTCGTCCAGCGTCCTTTGTTTTCATCTGCTGCAGCAGTAAATCTCTCTTCACCCAGCCTGAATTTCTGTGCTTCAATTGGCTCCTGCATTCACAGTAGGCGGGTCCTCCTTCCTAGGTTTTCATTCATTGGCTCTTCAAGGTTTCAGAAACCCAATTCAAGGCTCTTATTAGTCGAATGAGAGGTCAATCAGATGAACTAATCTGTTCGCGGCTGTGTCTGCAGTTTTTTTTTTAGTGGCGCTTGAATGCCACTACATCACCATCACCACCTACATCACCACAATCTGGACTATGCGTTCGAGTGCGCACGAGGGCGCACTCCTGCGCCCTCGTGCATCCTAGGACGCAGAGACTTGCCCGCCCGCGGAACAATGGAGCGCAAGTGGTTAAATTGAGCGTTAATTTGTTTGAATCAAACCACAGTTTAAGCTTTCCTAATTCCTTTCCAAGTGTATCCAAAAGTTGTTCCAAATTGCTTCCACTGCATAATAAATTAATGTCATCGGCAAACAATATTAAATCCGTTTTTTCCGAAACTTTACATATATCATTTATATACATATTGAATAACAATGGCCCCAAAACTGAACCCTGTGGGACTCCACAAGTAACCTTCAGTAACTGTGAGTTTTTGTTACCAACACATACATACTGATATCTATTCTTTAAGTAACTACATATCCAGGACAGTGCTACGCCCCCCATACCACAATTTTGTAGTTTCTTTAATAATAAATTATGATCCACTGTATCAAATGCTTTTTTAAGATCCAGGAATACCCCAACTGAATACTCTTTATTTTCAACGGCAATTGATATTTTTTCTATAAATTCCATTAGAGCAAATGCAGTTGTCCTCTTGTGTCTGAACCCATATTGCTGCTCACACAATAAATTATTCTTCATTATGAAGTTGTCAGTTCTCTCACAGAATATTTTTTCAAGTATCTTAGAAACTTGCGGCAATAGTGAAATTGGTCTATAGTTTGAGAATTCCCCTCTGTCACCCGTCTTGTATATCGAAATTACTTTAGCTATTTTTATTGCATTGGGAAATATACCTGTTTGGAGAGACAGGTTACAAATATACGTCAATGGCTTCACTAAGCATTCAATGATAGTTTTGACTAAGAGCATGTCAATACCTTCACAATCCGTAGATGTTTTACTTTTAAACGATTTAACAATTTCAATGACCTCTCTCTCTTCTGTGTTCTTTATGAAAATGGAGTCTTTTACAACAATGTTTTTGCTTATTGTATCACCTGTAGGTGCCGTAATGGGTATTTCTCGAGCCAAATTAGGACCAATGTTAACAAAAAAGTTATTAAATTCATCTGCAGATGAGACTGCATTCACACTCTGAGTTGTTTTATTATTATTTTTTTTTTTGAAAGATTGGCTGGGTAGCTTGTATTTCTGTTTTTATTTCCAAGAATATTGATAAGTATTGTCCATGTAGTTTTAATATTGTCTCTGTTTTTCTCCAGTTCTTTACTGTAATAGTCTCTTTTACTACATCTCATTATATATGTTAACTTATTTTTGTATGTTTTATACCGCTGCTCTGCTTCTTTTGTCCTTTTCTTTAGAAAAGCGGCGGTGCGGTGGCACAGTGGTTAGCACTGTGGCAGCACAGCAACTCACCCTTGGCCATGGGATCCCTGGTTCGATCCCAGCCCCTGACCAACAGTGATCTGTGTGGAGTTTGCATGTTCTCCCCGTATCTCCATGGGTTTACTCCGGGATTTCTCCAGTTTCCTCCCACAGACCAAAAACATGCAGATTAGGTTAATTGGAGGCTCTAAAGTAGGTGTGAATGGTTAAGGGATAGCGCCGTACCGTGGCTGCTTCATCCATCCAGGTGGATGCCATCAATTTCCCCTCTGGGGATCAATAAAGTATACAAATCAAAAAAAAAAAAAAAATGATTTTTTCTTTTTACACGCATTTTGTAATCCTTTGGTTAACCATGGCTTGTCGACAAATTTCTGTTTAAGCTTTTTCTTTACTAATGGACAATTTTTTTCATAAAGAGTGGTTACAATGTTCATAAATGTGCCATAGGCTTCATTTACATCTGATACATAGACTTTTGTCCGGTCTATTGCCATCAGAGGAGCCTGCTCTTCATTAAGCCAAGTTTCAGAGACTGCGATAGCTGTAAATTTTCTGTCTAGCTGTTTTAAATAGTCCTGAATCTGTGGAAAGTTTTTGTTAAGACTTCTGCTGTTGAAGTGTATTATTGATAGTTTACCATCTAATTGCACTTGACTTTTGAATTGCTTTTCAGTATAATATTCACAATGATTATGAATATTATTGAAAAAGTGATTATCAGGATCAATATCATTCTTCATCTCTTGTAGTTTATGTTCAGCATAATGGCATATTTTCAGAGTTTGAATTTCCTCACTCTGTGTCAAATGACTTCCTCCAACTGGGGATAATTGATGTCTACTCAAGTCAGTCATACGTTTTTTTGTTTTGTTTAGTTTTTCTTTTTTTTTTAAAGTACATTGACATGGTATATCACAAAAGAACTATTCTTGCCGTGTGTGTGGATATGGATTATAAGATAAGATAAGATAAGCCTTTATTAGTCCCACAACGGGGAAATTCCAGGATTGCAACAGCACAGGGATAGCAACACTCAGAGCAACAATCAGAAGACAAGAAAAAAAGCAAGCAAGCAAGAGCAGCTAATATACATATGTACATATTACTATAAATATATATATACACACACACAGACACACAGTGCAGAGCATTGTAGCTGGATGGAATAAATATATGAGTATATAAACACAGTGCGGAGCATTGTAGCTAGATGGAATAAATATGTAGATATATAAACACCCACAGTACAGAGCATTGCAGCTAGGTGGAATAAATATGTAAATATATAAACACACACAGTGCGACGCAATGTAGCTAGATGGAATAATATGTAGATATATAAACACACAGTGCGGAGCATTGTAGCTAGATGGAATAAATATATAGATATATAAACATAAACACACCCAGTGCGGAGCATTGTAGCTAGATGGAATAAATATGTAAATATATAAACACACACAGTGCAGAGCATTGTTGCTAGATGGGATGAATCAGCACAACCGTCTACTTAGTTATCCTACATGGTATGATTATGTGCCCATACATATTCTCACCCTCCATAGCGACCGGTATTTTCCTAGTTGTATGCCAGAGGGGACCATTGTGTAAGTCTATTGCATCTTTTGCATTCAAAAAACTATTAGTTTGTTACGTCTTTTTGCTATCTCTGCAAGCAGCCCTGCTTAGGTTCTACAGTCTGACAGCTGTTGGTAGGAAGGACCTGCGAAACCTCTCGGTTGTGCACCTGGGATGATGTAGTCTGCTGCTAAATGAGCTCCTCAGTGCATTCAGTATGTCCTGCATAGGGTGGAACTCGGACTCCAGCAGAGATGACAGTTTAGCCACCGTCCTTCTCTCTCCTATCTCCTCCACCGGATCAAGGCGCTGCCCCAGGACAGAGCTAGCTTTCTTGATCAGTTTGTTCAGTCTCTTCCTATCAGCTGCAGTAATGCCACTGCCCCAGCAGACCACTCCAAAAGTGATGGCTGATGCCACCACCATGTCATAGAATGTCTTCAGCAGCGCCCCTTGTACACCAAAAGACCTGAGTCTCCTCAGTAGGAACAGCCTGCGCTGTCCCTTCTTGTAGAGTGCATCAGTATTGTGTGACCAGTCTAGTTTATTGTTCAGATGAACACCCAGGTACTTGTAGGATGTCACCATCTCAATGTCTGTTCCCTGTATATTTACTGGTGCTGTGAGGGGTTGTCCATGCCTGCGGCAGTCCACCGCAGTCCTCCTTAGTTTTCCTCGTGTTGATCTGGAGGCAGTTCCGATGGCACCAGTCCACGAAGTCCTGGATAAGCCCTCTGTACTCAGCTTCATCTCCATTGGAGATGAGGCCAATGATCGCAGAGTCATCAGAGAACTTCTGTAGATGGCAGTGTGTTGTGTTGTGTGAGAAGTCCGCAGTATAAAGAGTGAACAGGAAGGGAGCCAGCACCGTTCCCTGGGGGGCCCCCGTGCTACCAATGATCGTGTCGGACACACAGTCCCGGGTTCTCACCAACTGAGGCCGGTTCGTGAGGTAGTCCAGGATCCATGATGACAGGTGCTGGTCCACCCCTGCGCGCAGCAGCTTGTCCTTCAGGATCATCGGTTGGATGGTGTTGAAAGCACTGGAGAAGTCAAAGAACATGATCCTCACCATATTCCCGGGCTTCTCCAGGTGGGACAGAGAACGGTGAAGGAGGAAGATCACCGCATCCTCCACCCCAATGCCATGCTGGTAGGCGAACTGGAGTGGATCCATCGCTGGTTCCACCAGGGGGCAGAGGTGAGCAAGGAGCAGTCTCTCCAGGGTCTTCATCAAGTGGGACGTCAAGGCCACCGGTCTGTAGCTGTTCAGGTCTTTGGGGTGGGAAGTTTTTGGTACAGGTACCACACAAGATGTTTTCCACAGCTGTGGTACCCTCCCCAGCTTCAGGCTCAGGTTGAAGATGTACGTCACAATCCCACACAGCTGGTCTGCACAGGACTTGAGGAGCTTTGCGCTGATGCCGTCTGGTCCCGACACCTTCCTCGCCTTGATCTTCCTCAGCTCCGTCCTCACCTGGGTCCTGGTCAGGGTCAGGATGGGGGCTGTGTGTTGGGAGTGGGGGGGTGTTGGTGGAGTGGGGAGTGGGCAGCAGGACTTGATTTCTTTAGAGGCAGCAGTGGTTGTTGTGCAGTCAGGGGGGAGGGCGGTTGGTCAAACCTATTGAAAAACAGATTCAGGTTGTTCACCCACTCCCTGCCCCCCGTGGCCTGGGGGGAGGTATTCTGGAGCCCAGAGATGGTTTTGAGGTTTCTCCAGACCCCACTGATGTCGCTCTGTTGCAGCTTGTCCTCCATCTTCTTCCTGAAGCTGTCCTTGCCTTCTCTGATCTTTCTCCTCAGCTCCCTCTGTATGGACTTCAGCATCTCCCTATTCCCCGACCTGAAGATCCTCTTCTTCTCTCTCAGAAGTGTTTTTATCTCAGGGTTGATCCAGGGTTTGTTGTTTGAGCAACACCGTATGGTCTTGGTGGGAACGGATTTGTCCACACAGAAGCTGAGGTAGTCCATGAAGGTGTGAGTGAGGCCATCGATGTCCTCACCATGTGGATCGCAGAGCTGCTTCCAGGCGGTGGCTTCAAAACAGCCCTTTAGAGTGTCCATTGCCTCCTCAGACCATAACTTCACTGTGCGCATGGCCAGAGGTTGTCTGTGCACTCGGGGTTTGTACACCGGCCAGAGATGAACCAAGTTGTGATCCGATTTCCCGAGTGGGGGGAGTTGTGATGAGGTGTACGCCTCCTTAGTGTTTGCGTAGAATAAGTCCAGTGTTTTATTGTCTCTAGTGTGGCATGTGACATACTGGGTAAACGTGGGTAGAATGGGAGATAGTGAAACATGGTTGAAATCGCCTGAGATGAGGAGAAGAGCATCTGGGTGTTCTGTCTGCAGCCTGCTGGTTACTAAATGGATGACGTCACGCGCTGTCCCAGCGTTCGCCGTGCATTTGCACAACAATGCAGATCACGTGTGAGTGTTCTCTCGGGAGATATGTAGGCTGCATGCTAACAGCTAGCAACTCAGTGTCTTTGCTGCAGTGTCATTGTTTAACAGTGATATGTCCCGGTCTGCACCAGTTGTTGTTAACATACATTATCACTCCACCGCCCCTTGCTTTGCCACTGTCTGGTGTTTGGTCTGCCCGTATCAAGTGGAAACCCTCCAGCTCAATGTTAGCATCTGCTGCTAGTTCAGTTAGCCACGTCTCAGAAAACAAAAGGAGAGAGCACTTATCATAGTCTCTTAATTTTCTTAATCAATGTTCATCTATATTTATTTAAGTCAGTGAGATCTCTGATTATTATGGCTTTTGCTTCCTCAGGTGTTCCATTTAGTTTGATCCAAACTCTACAGTTTCTTGTCCATGTTGCCTGTATCTTATTTTGTCTTTTCAACAGCCATGCTTGCCGTGCTATTTCAGCATTAGCCTTTGTTAAATGTTCATTTAGGTAAACTTCTGTTCCCCGTAGCTTTCTGGCCTGTCTCAGTATGTCATTCTTTACCCTTCTGTTCACAAAGCACATCACAATTGATTTCTTTGTTTTACTATCTTTTCTGGGTAAAGTATGACAGGCTGAAATTGCATTTACTTCAACCTTTATATTTCTGCTTTCAAGGAACTGAAGCACTTGGTTTTCCAGGGAGACTGATTCACTTAGGGGAGCCTCCTCACCTCTCATTCCTGCTGTAACATTGGCGTATGATTGATATTTAATGTAAATACCAAAAAAAGAGTGTTGCATTTATATTTTTGTTGAGACTTTTCCATAATTTTCTGAGAAAGCTATTTCTGAAAATGTCCATATGTCTCATATGTCATCCATATGAGAATATTGTTCAAGATCCTCGATGCGTCGCTCCAAGTCTGTCATTTTTTTTTTTTGTCTTTTTCCTTAATTGTTAATTTCAATTCTCGGACTTCTTCCATTAGCCCTAATAGTTTAAGCTGTTGATTGGCCACTTTGGTCAGTTCTTCTGACAAGAAGTTCAGAGATTTTTTGATCTCTTCCATTTCCTCCTTCTTTGGTGGCATTTTTACTGACCTGTTGATAATAAAACAATCTCTGCTGGTGTCGCCGGTATCCAATCCGAATGACCTCGAATCCAGCTGAGGCCTCAGCTAGCCCCCTCTGCTGCTAGTCCCGCTGCTTACTGCCGCTGCAATTGAGCTCCTGTCCAGCCGGGGATGCCTGCAGCTCCTCCACTGAGCCCCACCGCCCGCCGCCGCTGTAGCTGAGCTCCGATCCTGCTCCTATCCAGCTGGGGTTCCGGTAGTTCCTCCGCTGAGCCCCGCCACCTACCGCCGTCTTCCTCAGTAGTTCCTTCACCGAGCCCCACCGCTGTAACTGAACTCCGATCTGGCTTTTATCCAGCTGGGACCCCGGCTGCTCCTCCACTGGTCCCCGTCTCCTACCGCCGCTGTAGTTGAACTCCGATCCGGCTCCCGTCCAACTGTTGCCTCGGTTAGTTCCTCTGGCGAGCCCCAATCACAAGATTCTAAGAATCTGCGTGGGAGGCTCAGCCGTCATCTACCGGGCCGATGCTGGGTCAGTGAGACGAACCGGGGACAGAGTCGCTCCTTTGTATCGGTGTTAGGTGCTACGATTAGCTATGGCGTTAGCTATAGCGATAGCATTAGCTTAGCACATTAGCTTAGCACATCCCATGGCTCCTTCCATTCTTTTTCCTTCAGGGCAGCAGAATCTACATTCGCCAGGACTTGTTGTTCAGTCAAAATATGTAATTTTTAATCAACAAAAGTTTAGTCATTACTCTCTCCTTATGCCCAGGCTTCTAGAAGTGTGGGCAGAGTTTCAGATTGACTCCGTACTGATTGGATAATATGTGGCATCACGACCAGTCACCACAGCACTCTGTGAGAAAAACAAGGAAGTGAAATGCAATAAATTTGACTAGATGGTATAATTAAAAAATTATACCATAATGTTGCCGTGATTGTGTAGATCTGAAGTATAATTCAGTATATGTGGAGAGCACGAGGCATGCGAGTACACTGGGAGGAACGCCAGCGGAGACTCGGGGGTCTGACAAAGAACACTGGTGTATCCAACACAGGACAGAAGCAGCAGCCAGATCGGTATTCAAACCGTGGTCCTTCACGTGGAGGCAAGCCCAGCCTGCCAGGTCAGTGGTAGACTGGCATCCCAGCTGCTGCTTCATGTGCTATCACTGTGTTTTGCAGGACTGCGAGTCCCCGATGGCGCTCCTCCCGGAGTGCTTGCACGAGTATCTAAAAATTTAAAGTTAATAATACCGCCATGACTGTGGAGCGGAATGGCCAGATCAATTGCATATCATGAATGAATGAATGAATGAATGAATGAATGAATGAATGAATTTATTTCGGATAGTACATTACAGGTTAAAAGAAACTGTATAATATAACAACAAGGTCAAATTAGACAAAGACTCCTTCTACTATACAATTCCACGTGAGTTATCCGAAATGGGTGATGGCTGAAGCCGCAGCTTATATTGCCCACCCATATTCCATCCAAGAATTCAAAGGAGAAAAAAGAGAAAACAAGACAAGAGCGATTACAATTTAAAACAAGGCTAAGACAAAATATGACTGAGAGAAAAAGAAAACTGAGCTAGTCTAAGTTAAGCGGTTACTATTCAAAAACAAATCTAAGACATAGTGTCACAGAGAAAAAAGAAAAACTAAGCTATAACACAACACAGGCTGGAAATGTCAATCCTTATGTGAGTTTACATGTCGTCTTGTAAATATGTTTGGAGTATTTCTTCCTTTAGTTTTTGTTTAAATTGTCCAAGCTTTGTACATGATTTTAATTCAGGTCCAAAATCGTTCCATAATCTGACACCTTGCACTGAAATACAATGTTGCTTGGTAGTTGTTCTCACTGTAGGCTTTTGAAATATACATGTTCCTCTGAAGTGATATCGTTTCTCCCTTGTTTGGAACAACTTTTGGATATTTGCGGGCAGTGATAGATTCTTCACTTTGAACATTATTATTGCGGTTTTAAAGTCGATCAGATCTTTCAACTTGAGAGTTTTTTGTTTAAGAAAAAGTGGGTTTGTTGGTTCCCTGTAAGCTGCTTTGTTGATTATTCTAATAGCTCTCTTTTGAAGCATAAAGAGTGGATATATGTTTGTTTTATATGTATTTCCCCATACTTCATTACAATATGTCATGTATGGGAGTATTAATGAATGATACAAGGTGTATAGTGTGGGTTGATTCAGCAAATTTTTCACTCTGTGTAATATTGCAATTGATTTGGATACTTTACCTTTTATATAATTAATATGTGGCTTCCAACACAGTTTGTTATCAATTATTACTCCAAGGAATTTAGTTTCGGATACCCTTTCAATCTCTACACCATTTACACTGAGTTTGGGTACTGGGTAGTTGTGATGGTTGTTAAAGACTATAAATTTTGTCTTGCTTAAATTGAGCGTTAATTTGTTCGAATCAAACCACAGTTTCAGCTTTCCTAATTCCTTTCCGAGTGTATCCAGAAGTTGTTCCAAGTTGTTTCCACTGCATAGCAGGTTAGTGTCATCAGCAAACAATATTAAGTCCATTTTTTCTGAAACTTTACATATATCATTTATATACATATTGAATAATAATGGTCCCAAAACTGAACCCTGTGGGACTCCACAGGTGACCTTCAGTAGCTCTGAGTTTTTGTTGTTAACACATACAAACTGATATCTATTCTTTAAGTAACTTCTTAACCAGGACAGTGCTACCCCTCTGATACCACAATTTTGTAGTTTCTTTAATAATAGATTGTGATCTACTGTATCAAATGCTTTTTTAAGATCCAGGAATACTCCAACTGAATACTCTTTATTTTCAATGGCTGTTGATATTTTTTCTGTAAATTCCATTAAGGCATATGCTGTTGTCCTTTTGTGTCTGAACCCATATTGCTGCTCACACAATAAATCATTCTTCAGTATGAAGTTGTCAATTCTCTCATAGAATATTTTTTCAAGTATCTTGGAAAATTGCGGTAATAGTGAAATTGGTCTGTAGTTGGAGAGTTCCCCTCTGTCGCCTGTCTTGTAAATCGGAATTACTTTAGCTATTTTCATTGCATTGGGAAATATACCTGATTGGAGAGACAGGTTACAGATATACGTCAGTGGTTTCACTATGCATTCGATAACAGTTTTGACTAGTAGCATATCAATACCATCGCAGTCAGTAGATGTTTTACTTTTGAACGATTTAACAATTTCAATGACCTCTCTTTCGTCTGTGTTCTTTATGAAGATGGTGTCTTTTACAGCAGTGTTATTGCATATTGAATCACCTGTTGGCACCGTAGTGGGTATTTCTCGGGCCAGTTTAGGTCCAATGTTAACAAAAAAATTATTAAATTCATCTGCAGGTGAAGCTATATTCACATTCGGAGTCGATTTATTATTTTTTGGAGTGTTAGTTGGGTAGCTGGTATTTCTGCTTTTATTTCCAAGGATACTGTTGATTATTGTCCATGTATTTTTAATATTGTCTTTGTTTTTTTTCCAGTTCTTTACTGTAATAGTCTCTTTTACTACATCTTATTATATATGTTAACTTATTTTTGTATGTTTTATACCGCTGCTCTGCTTCTTTTGTCCTTTTCTTTATGAAAGCTTTATATAATAAATTTTTCTTTTTACACGCCTTTTGTAGTCCTTTGGTTAGCCATGGTTTGTCAGTAAATTTGTGTTTAAGCTTTTTTTTAACTAATGGGCAGTTTTTTTCATAAAGAGTGGTTACAATGTTTGTAAATGCGTCATAGGCTTCATTTACATCTGATACATAGACTTCTGTCCAGTCTTGCTTCAGCAAGTCCTCTTTAAAAGAACTGATTGCGTTTGGTGATTTGTGTCTGAACGATTTTGAGATTTTTTCTGGGTTGGGCCCCGTGTGGCCATGGATAAGTGCAAAGATTGGCAAGTGGTCGCTTATATCATTTATCAATAATCCACTTTCTATTTTCTTGTCGAGAACATTGACAAACAGGTTGTCAATAAGTGTAGCAGAGTGAGCTGTGATTCTACTGGGATGTGTTATTGTGGGATATAGACTCATGCTGTACATAGAGTTCATGAACTCTGTTACTACATTTTGTTGATGTGGATTAAGTAGGTCAATATTGAAATCTCCACAAATTGCTACCATTTTCTTACTAGTAATATTATTGTACAGCTCGACTAATTTATCTCTGAATGTCTCAATGCAAGTTCCCGGCGTTCTGTATATGCAGCTTATGATTAGATTTTTTGTTTTGTCTAGGTCAATCTCAACAGTAACACATTCCAGAAGCCCTGGTAGTGCTGAGGACATTTCATTTACAAGCTTACATCTATATAGGTCATCAATATACAGTGCAACACCACCACCCTTTTTTTGAGATCTGTTAATGTTAAACATCTGATATCCCTCTATTGCCATCAGGGGAGCCTGGTCTTCATTAAGCCAGGTTTCAGAGACTGCTATAGCTGTGAATTTTCTGTTTAGCTGTTTTAAATAGTCCTGAATCTGTGAGAAGTTTTTGTTAAGACTTCTGCTATTGAAGTGTATTATTGACAGTTTACCATCTAATTGCACTTGACTTTTGAATTGCTTTTCAGTGTAATATTCACAGTGGTTATGAATATTATTGAAAAAGTGGTTATCAGGATCAATATCATTCTCCATCTCTTGTGGTTTATGTTCAGCATAGTGGCATATTTTTAGAGTTTGAGTTTCCTCACTCTGTGTTTCATAGTCAGTGTTCATCTGTATTTATCTAAGTCAGTAGCATCTCTGATCATTATACTTTTTGCTTGCTCAGGTGTTCCATTTAGTTTAATCCAAATTCTACAATTTCTTGTCCAGGTTGACTGTATCTTATTATGTTTCTTTAGCATCCGTGCCTGCCGTGCTAATTCAGCGTTTTTTTTTTGTCAGGTGTTCATTTAGGTAAACTTGAGTTTCCTTTAGTTTTTTGGCCTGCCTCAGTATGTCATTTTTCACCCTCCTGTTCACAAAGCGCATCACAATTAATTTCTTTGTTTTGTTATCTTTCTTCGGTAAAGCATAACAGGCTGAGATCGCATTGGCTTCTACCTTAATGTCTTTATCATTAAGGAACTGAAGCACTTGGTTTTCTAAGGACATTGATTCACTTATGGAAGCATGTTCACCACTCAGTCCTGTAGCGGCATGGGCGTACGACTGATATCTGATGTCTAGTCCACTTATAACTATGTCATCAATGCGAGAACCTTGTTCAAGATCCTCAACGCGTTGCTCCAAAAGACGCCCGTGTTGCTCCAGGTCCATAATTTTTTTGTCTTTTTCTTTTATTATTGAATGTAGGGCTTGTACCTCCTGTATTAGGTCTAATATTTTGTCCTGCTGGCTAGTCACTTTGGCCAGTTCATCTAACACAAAGTTCAGAGTTTTTTTAATTTCTTCCATTTCCTCTTTTTTGGGTGGCATTTTACTGACCTGTGGATAGAAATAAGCAGAGAATCCGGCTAGGCCTCAACTAGCTCGGTCACTACTGGACCCGCCGCTCCTGCGCAGCTTCTCCGCCGAGTGACGCTGCTCAGCTCCGCAGATCACCGCCGTCTATCGCCGGCGCCTGCCTCCGTCTACCTGGCCAGTTGTGTCGTGCACCGCCGGCGCAGCCGGAATCCACCGATCACAGCCACTCGTCGCCGTCTGGCTAGGCGGCTCCTCCGCTGGGCCCCGTCTAGGCCCCGTCACCAACTGCCGTCAGTCTGGTCGTTCCTCGGCTGGGCCTCGCAATTGAGCACCGGTTCAGACCACTGTCCTGCTGGATCCAGGTGGCCCCCGTCTCTCACCAACGCCGCGCCCGAGCTCCCAATCGCCGCCTCGGTTGGTTCGTCCTCCTTTTAAATCCTTCTCTCCTCGGCTCCAGATGGCCAGATGTAAAGAATACCTTCTCACTGCTGCAGTTACTCTGGGTTAGCATCTGGGTTAGCATCAGAGGCGAGCCTTTAGAGGTCGGAAACGGGGCGAAACGGAGCCAGATCTACCAGAACCTTCACCAGGTCAGCACTGGGTCGTAAGGGTATTCCCCACGTTTGTTGGTAGCCAACAGAAGTCCTTATTTTGATGGTTTTGCTTAAAATTCTCGGCTCATATCAAGCATTACAAGTGCAGCACCGGAAGTACCGCCGGAAGATATGCGGCGTACATATGCGGCCACATATGCACGCTTTGACTATAGGACGGCCATCACCAAACAGGACACAAAAATGCCCAGATAATGAAATAAACAGTTTTTAATTCAATAAATGGGCAACACTGATGCAGTGGTTGCAGTAAAACAGGTCCTTCTGCTGTGTATAATGTTGGGTGTTTTGTACTTAATTTGATTGATTAGCTTTAAAAAACCTTTTAACAACCAAATATTGCTACAAGAGGATACACTAGATTGGGTTTCAAATATTTGTAAACATGTCCTGTTATAGTACTGCATGAGTTTATTGATGATACACAGAAAAAATACAATATTGCACTTACTATAACTCCATCACTGAACAGTGATATAAACTAAATAATTATAATGGTGGAAGATACAACACTATTATGAATATAAGTCATAAAAGATCACACAAATAAGTGATCTGACAAACAAAAAAACAAGAGTTCCTAAACAGTCGCTAATACTGGATGTCCCATTCATTTTCAATAATTAAGTATTCTGTAATTAATATTCACACAATCAAATAAATCTTAGTGGCATTCAGTCCCTTTCATATTTGTCAAAGTCTAACATGTGATTGCCTGCATATAGGCTACACCTCTTTGTATTCCACTTTCAAACACAGCCTACATTTGGGCCTGTAAAGCCCTATTTGGATAACTGTTTCAGACAGAAATACTTGCGTTCTATGGGCAATGCACTAGCTGAAATGAATGACAAGAGAGGAATTATCTTTTGATCACGATCGAATTTTGCCACGAGTTACACGTATGATGTTTGTCAATTTAAAAGACAATTTTCCACGTAAATAATGGTGTAGGTTGTTGTCTAACTGTTAAGGTATAAGGTTGTGAACATAGGTAATTTAAAAGACTATAAACACAGATTCTTCTAAGTTACATCATCATTTTGGGACCATTAAAGCAACAGTCACTGAGCGGTGTGCCATATAGCTTAATTGTTTACCACAGTGTGGTGATGGGAGCGTTTCTGTCTGTGCAGCCTGCTGATAATCAGACAGTGTTAATATTCTGAACAGCAAGCAGCAGGGTCATCTCTACTGATGTGAACATCCTAAATATCCTGCTCTGCACGCCTGACCACACTTATCAGATTCTGTGTGACTGTGATGGTGGGGGAAAAAAAACGCATGAACGTGATCGTGCACATGCATTCATTTATTTGTCACTTTCTGACAAATGCTTAATTTCACTCATCTGTAAAAAGAGGAGCCCTGCAGATATTCATCGATAGTCTGGGAGCTTATCTGCAGATGCCTTGTGCCTTTTAAATAATTATTGATTTACCTAAAGGTCTTTTTTGATATGTATGTGATAGTGAGATAATGATAGAGGTGCTGTTAAGTCTGTAAATCAGCCAGTGTGTTTCTCTCAGACAGACTGATGCTTACAGCCACACAGAGGTTTAATCTTTTTCTAAAGGGCCTTGTGGGTCAAAATTCTTACATCCCTCCTATGCTGCAGTTCAGATATAAAAGCATAATGGGGCCAGTTTCTGGTCTATCATGTATGGAAAAAAATCTCTTTCATTAAAAAAAAACTGCACTTGCATAAAAGAAAGATTCTGCAAACAACTGCATCTAAATATTGTTACACAACTGCACCATCTGGCCAGTACAGTGAGTTTTTCAGATCAGACCAGAGATAGGTAGACAGAAATTCTGCGTACAGTAAGTGAATGTAGTGTTACCTCTAAATATTATCTACTCTAGTACAAGTAAGAGTAGTCCCTGAACAAATTACCTGAGTAAGACAGTGTACTGAGAGGCATGAAAAATGCATTATACAAAGAAAACAAAATCCAGTATGTCATTCATCTTCTTAACGGCTTAATCTTTTTTGGGTCATGGGGGGTTCGGGCCTATCCCAGAGTCTTTGGACAAGAGGCAGGGGTACACCCTGAACAGGTCATCAGTCCATCACAGGGATACAGACAACCATTCACTCTCTCATTCATACCCAACAATAATTCAGAATCCCCAGTTGGTGCCAATGAATCTAACATGCATGTTTTGGGGCTGTGGGAGGAAACCAGAGTACTTGACAAAAGCCCACACAGACAAGAGGAGAATTTGCGAACTCCACACAGAAAGATCCCCACTGGCCAGCGCTTGTGCTCAGACCCACAATCTTCTTGCTTTGAGGTGACAGTGCTAGCCACTGTTCCACTGAGCTGCCAAGTTTTATGTCTATGTTGAATATGTGTTTTAAAACTGTGTTCTTCTGCAATGTTAATGCATGTACAATAAAATAATCTCTGTCATCTCAATGCATAAAACTCCCCATCAGAGAATCTATGAGATGTTCTGGATCAGCAGTTGGGATTCTGCACCATCAAATCATGCTGAGCTTGAAGCACTGCTGCTTGCTAAATGGGACCACATTCCTCAGTGTCAATTTGACAACTAAGGGGCAGATTTACTAACGTGCTGCGCCATTGCAAAACCCTGTTTTGATGTTAAAAAACTACTGTCGAAATTTACTAAAAGGTGCAGGGCAAAACTAGCGGTGGAAAGGCGTGGACTATGTTAATTTTGCGCCTGGGCTCAATGCATATGTATTTGTGGGAGTTGTCATGTCAAAGTTCAAATTTGAGGGAGGGGAGTATTTAAATGGCTGGCGTAAGGTGATTTATTAAGATTTGCAGTTGTCAATCTCCTGCTAAATGTGCAAGGATTTAACACCCCAAAAAAGCTTGTCTTAATTCCTCTTCGCCTGACATGATAGCGAACGTTGGTGCCAGGAGGAGACACTGGCGAGAACCAAGGGTGCATAGCCAAAGAGACAGAAGCTTCTCTCTGCGCGTAACTTTATTTGGCATGGCAGAAAAACAGATTTTACGAATATCAACGGTCTCACAGAGATTGGTGTTATACCTAACTGGACATCAACCAACAGTTGGGTTTTTTTTTTTAATTTCATTTGTTTATACTGTAGCCTACTACAAGAATTTGTATCTATAAAATAAGATACAGTATAGGAGCCCTTCCTACCTGCAGTGTCAGCAGATAGTGACTTTTTTTTTCTTTTCTGCGGCGGTTTCTGGACTCTGGAGTTTTCCTCTCCTCTCCATCCATCAGCTCCCCCTCGCTCTTGAAGCAAAATCTTCCACTTTGCCAATTTTCTTTTTCTCTATCCACATTTCCAGTATTTCTTTTTGCTGTGCAAAAAATGATAATTCAGTTCCCTCTTCTCTCTATTTCTCTTTCCCAGTTCAGGATACACAATATAGGAAGAAAACAACAATGAGATTATTAACAAAAAGAGCACACAGATCCATAGAAACGTCCCTCGAAACTGCAACACCATAACTCAATGGCATTTATAAAAAGTTGTGAACTGGGAGATTTTGTTAATCTTGTAGATTTTGTTAAAACAAAGTTATTCACATAATAAAACCCCAGAGTCTCCATCAGATCATCTTGACAATTCTAGTGTTAATAAAATAAACACGTTGGTTAAATAATCAATTTATTCACAAGTAGTACTGTTTTAAATTAGATGCAAGTACTTCGTTTATACATATTAAAAAAAAAGTCTGCCATGTTAAATGAAAATCTAAATTTTGAAATATAACGAACAAAAATAAACTTTTTTAGTGGGATTTGCGCTTAAACAAATGCTTTAAAAAAGCTTTATATATTATGGCCCTCCGAACTGGCTGTGCCTATGTTGATGACCCGTTCCCTCATCAGCTGTGCCTGTGCACAATTTTGAGGTGCTCTTGGAGGATGGGTGGTCATTATTGAAATGAAGTGTATGTGTCTGTGTTCATAATTTTGGGTGCTGTTAGTAGATCACTGGCAAAAATTGGCAACTCCCTTAGGCGCTCTGTCTGATAGGCGCACTCGCTAATTTGTGCCGCCTTAGTAAATCTGCCCCTACCTAAGTGGTATCAGTCCCACATGGAATTGAGGCTTGGTGGCAGCAAATGGATGGCCACACACAATTTTGATGAATGATAAAATTAAGAGAAATGATTAAGGATTAAATTTTGTTGCATATCTGTACGTTCAGATTATCTAAATTTGTGTATTCATAAATAACCATTAGCTAATAAGCATTCTGAAGTGTATCCACCTTATTCCTGAGGGTGCTGCTGTAGAAACGATTATGGGTGCAACTTTCGGTTTCAGCTGAAGTAGTGTTAAATCAGTCAGCAAGAGTGGAGTAGTGGGGCATTTAAAATAGTGGTTTTAAAAGTTTTTCAAATTCATTTTAATGTGTAGTCCACATAAGTGTTTTGCACTCAAGTGGCAGCTAATTTCAGCACTTGAAGTTTTTGTATTTTTTGAATGTTTAGGCATAGTTCTGGTACTTGTTGCTGGTGTTCGTGGTTGTTCCATAGACAATATAAATGAAGGCTTCTCACTGGCAATGCGTAGATCATGCACTGAAAACTAACAAGAACTGCTGATGTGATCGGTGGTACAGATGCAAGAGCAACAGGTATGTTTTCACTTGTATGAATGTCACAGATCAGACGTTTATGTGTCATATATGTCACCAGATGCAAGGCTGCATGAAGTAAAATAATAAATAAAAACTAGTAACAGTTTGCTTCCTAAGGCTTAACGATTTAAGAAAGATATCAAATAGTTTGGGGTTTTTTTGTTTTGTTTTTTTTTGCATTCGTTACACTGCCTTGGAATGATATGGACTTGATATTAGCACCATCAGCATGCATTAATTTTTAAATTATCACAAAATATAGATCAATAAAATTTTAAACAATTGTCAGAAAATGTCTGTACGTGTTAAGTTAAATAACAAGCATTCACGGCATGACAGCAGCATGAGCATTTTAATTTTAGGGTAAAACGAACAGCCGCAGCTGTCTGTTTAACCTTGACATTAAAACATCCAAGTACGGTGCTGTGGTTCTTTGTTGTTTTGACTTGATTCTATGTTTTTTTTTTTTTTGTCCTGTCAGGCAGCTAGGCAAACAGAACAGGGATCTGTCACCCTTGCTGTGCCAAAACAGATTTTCTTTGCCAAGAGGAGCCTATACAGTACCTAACTTTGCACTGTATATTGTTGTAAACTCCTCCTGTAATAACTTTTAATACTTTATTTTAATTGTTTTACCCATGGAAGACCCAATAGGATGGGGAAGAGGGAAAGGAAGTGTGTGAAAGGGGGAAAGAAAAGGGAGGGGAACAGACAAAAAAAAAAAAAACGACAACTAAAACAAACAAAAGACAAACTGCTTCTTCCACCGGAGATGTCTCAACACGACTTGATTCTATGTTTGGTCTAAGGTAAATTTGATTATGTCCACCATCTTTTAACAAAATGCATCCGATTTTATTGCGGTGGAGACACTGATAAATCTCAGAGCTTTTATTTGTTTACAGTGTTACCATCTTAGTAACGGTGCTAACAAACGGAGCTGCTGTCTGCGAGGCCACTTTTTAAGGTCATTTTCCTATCCCTCGATAGTCGTGGGAAGTGGTATGATTATATTATTGTTTTTGAGGTGCAAAAGGCCGTGTTCCCATATTTTTGATGCCAAAGTCCATCCATCCATCTTCTTCCACTTAATCCTTTCCGGGTCGCGGGGGGGCTGGAGCCTATCCCAGCATCTTTGGGCGAGAGGCAGGGTACACCCTGGACAGATCGCCAGTCCATTGCAGGGCCAACACAGAGAGGCAGACAACCATTCACTCTCACAGTCATACTTAAGGACAGTTTAGAATCCCCAGTTTGATGCCAATTAACCAAACTTGCATGTTTTTGGCATGTGGGAGGAAACCGGAGAAATCCCAGACTAAACCCACACAGACACGGGGAGAACATGCAAACTCCACACAGATCACTGTTGGTCGGGGGCTGGGATCGAACCCAGGATCCCCCGGCCAAGGGTGAGTTGCTGTGCTGCTGCAGTGCTAACCACTCCGCCACCGCGCTGCCCATGTCATTGTATTTTAACAAGGAAAAGTGTCCCATTTCAGTGACAACCACATGTTCTAAACTAGTACCAGAAGTTGCGCCCATAATTCATACAAGGCATCATGGGAGCTAGGAATAAGGTGGATATTCATTTGTGTTTTATTCAGTTACACCTTACACAACTTTCTGAAGCTAATACAATATTGCTTTTTAATGTCTCTCAATGTAATAGCTAAAAAGTTACCTGAGCAGTAAGAACTTTACTCCTACCAACAATTTTTTTCTTGTAAATTAGTGACATTTTTTTAAATTTATGACATTTTTCTTTAATTTTTTTTTTAAATAAGTTTGTGACTTTTTCATACAAATTTTAAAATTTTTGCTCATAATTTTGCAATTTCTTCTCTTTGGTCTGTCTTAACCTTAATTTAAATCAAAAACAATCATGGTGTTAAGGTTTGGACATGACTGTGCTCATGTCCTTGGTTTATGTTATTTGTGTTTTTGTTGTCTTCTCGACATGAGTTCAACCATGTCCTTGCCTTGTGTTATTTTGTCTCTCTATGCTGTGACTATCATTTGTATTTTTGGTCTCGGTGTGCTCTGTCTGTTCAGCCCTGCCCATCCTGTTACCCTTGATTATTTCCCATCTGTCATGCGTTATCTTGATTTCTTCCCTGTCTACATATGTGCATCTCAGTCTGCATCAGGTCTGGCATCTTTTTTGTTTCCCGTGTTCCCAGTCAGTCTGTCAGCCTGGTTTGTGTTTTCAGCCCTGTGCAGCTACTTCATTTGTCTCAGTTTTGTTAAATAAATCCTAAATTTTGCACTGGACTCCTGCCTGCATTTGAGCCTGTGTTACCCACCTTGACAGAATGATGCCACCAAGAAAGGTCTCAGCGGGCAGGACCGGCAGAAGGAAAGGGCCGAGTTGGAGTACAAGAAGGAAGATCTCAACTGGGTGCTTCACCTTTTGGATCAGGCTATGGGTCAGTCCAACTGGTGGGAGATGAACGCTATCTTGGTGGAAGCAAGAGTGGTCCTCTGTTCAGTGGCCCTGCTAAAATGTCCTGAGTTGGCCGAGCTTCACTCCCACATCACCCAGATAAGTGAAAAGCTGATACAAACTGGCACTTTGTTTTACTCAGTCCAACTTTGCTCCGGGCCGTTTGCGCCAACTCTTGCCTCCAGTGTGTCACCTCCCGCTTTCCCTGTTGCTCTTACACCGTCTGCCACCTCCGTTACCTCTGCCACGACTGAGGATGTGTTGGAGCAGGAGAAGCAGAGGCAGGCTGTCTTTGCACAAACTGACATCTTGCTGGAATATAAGCCCTAACTCGCTCCGGAGAGGTTATTCTCAGCATGTGAGGACCAACCACCATCAAAACGGCCAGCAGGGAAGCGGGCATTGAGGAAGCACCGCTCTGCCCACCATCCAGGCCTTTTACTTGAGGTTTCCCCAAGGGTTCCTCCTGCCATGGCCGAGGCAGAGGGTGCTCACCCGTCACAGTTCCAGAGGGCGGACAGTCCGCTCCACCTGTCGTCCAGGAGGTTGAGCAGTCCACTCCACCTGGGCCGTCCGAGCAATCTGCTCCACCTTTGCCCCCTGGGGTCGCCGCGTCTCAGCTACTGTTAGCTCCTGCACCAAAGGCCCCTCAGGTACTCTCTCCAGAACTAGAAACTCTTGTGTTATTCGCTCCAGAGCAAGTGACTTCAATGTTATCCTCTGAGTTTGGAACCCCCATGTTGTTTTCTTCAGAACAAGAGGCTCCCATGCTATCCCCTAAGTTTGGAGATTCTGGGTGGTTATTTCCAGAGTTTTAAGTTTCCTTATTATCATCCCCAGAGCTTAAGGGGACATTGTCATTTCCAGAATTTAAGGGTTCCATAGTGTCATCTGCTGAGTCTACAGATTTCACGTTGTCACCTCCCGAGCAAAAGGTTTCTATGCTACCTCCTGTGTTAAAGGCTCCTGAGGGTCAACTGAATAATTTGATATTATTTGGCCCCACTGCTATTTTTCAAATTTTGCAAAATTCAGCTTTTTGAAAATGATTAAATTGATTTAGAATTTAGAATGATTTATAAAGTAACCTGAACCTGAACCTGAACCTAGAGTGGCTTTGGCCAAAAACTAAAAGAGTTGTTCATTTACAAGAAAGAGCTGCAAATTTCTCAAAAGGGAAAAAAAAAGAAAGAAAAAACATAAATTTTCGATTAAAGAGAGTCACAAGATCATTAGGAAGAAGTCTCAAATTTGCAGGGAGAATATTTCAAATTTCTATCAAAAAAGAAGCAAATTTATTTGAAAAGGTTCAAATTTCGGAGGTATTTTACTAGAGAGAAGAAACTGCAGATTTCTGAGATAATTTTTTTTTTTTTTCAAATTTATGTAAAAGAAAAAGAAAAAAGAAAAGGTCACAAAATCTTACGGAAACATTTGCAAAGTTACAAGAATAGAAACTTGTACAATTATGGGAATCACAGATTTTTGAAGGGAAAGACCTGCAAATTTATGACTGAAAAGTTACAAACTGCTTAAGAGAAAAAAGCGAAAAGAAAAAGACAGAGGAAGATTTACCAATAACAGAAAAGTAGCCAATTAACATGCAAATTTATGAGGAAAAGTTTTCAAATTTACAAGGTTTCAAATTTACATGAAAGGTGTTGCAATCTATTTGATACAAGTAGTTCTTTCGGAGGAAGAAATGTAAATTATGTAAAAAAAAAAAAGAAGAGAAAAAAAGAAGCAGTCACAAAATCACAAGGAAACCTTTGCAAATTTACAAGAAGGTTGTAAATTTATGAGGGGAGAAAGAGTTGCAAATTTATAACAAAAGAAATGAAGAATGAACAAGCATACAGAAAAGATGTATTTACAAGAAAGGTTTGATTTTGAAAATAAACATTTGCAGTGGGGGTTGTATAATTTCTAGTGCAACTGTACTATGTTACATGGAATATTTTTCATGTCTTTATCACTTTCAACCTATTCCACTTGTGAATCTACAAGTTCTGTTGGCTGTGCTCTGAAGGCTGTCCCTTAAGCGTTCTCATGTCTGCACTTTATTTCATTTTGTTGATGTTATGCTATGGGTTGTCTGGTATCCGACCCTTTAGAGGGGGGTATTATTAGGGTTTGGACATGACTGTGCTCATGTCCTTGCTTTATGTTCATATTTGTTTTTTCTGTTATCTTTGGGACATGGGTTCAGCTGTGTCCTTGCCTTTTCTTATTTTGTTTCTCTGTGCTGTGATTATCATCTGTAGTTTTGGTCCCAGCATGCTCTCTGTTCAGTCCCACCCTTCCTGCTACCCTTGATTGTTTCCCACCTGTCATGCACTGTCTTGATTTCTCCTGTGTCTACATACAGATGTGGACAAAATTGTTGGTACCCCTCTGTTAATGAAAGAAAAACCCACAATTGTCACAGAAATAACTTGAATCTGACAAAAGTGGTAATGAATAAAAATTCTATGAAAATTAACCAATGAAAATCAGACAATGCTTTTGAATTGTGGTTCAACAGAATTATTTTAAAAAACAAACTCATGAAACAGGCCTGGACAAAAATGATGGTACCCCTAGAAAAGATTGAAAATAATGTGACCATAGGGACATATTCAACCAAGATGTGTCCTCTAATTAACATCACAGGTGTCTACAAACTTGTCAGTCCGCCTATTTAAAGGGTGACAAGTAGTCACTGTGCTGTTTGTTGACATGGTGTGTACCACACTAAACATGGGCCAGAGGAAGCAAAGGAGAGAGTTGTCTCAGGAGATTAGAAAGAAAATTATAGCCAAGCATGTTAAAGGTAAAGGCTATAAGACCATCTCCAAGCAGCTTGATGATCCTGTGACTACAGTTGCACATATTATTCAGAAATTTAAGATCCATGGGACTGTAGCCAACCTCCCTGGACGTGGCTGCAGGAGGAGACGGATAATACGAATGGTAACAAAAGAGCCCAGAACAACCTCTAAACACATTCATGGTGAACTCCAAGGTCAAGGTACATCAGTGTCAGATCGCACCATCTATCATTGTTTGAGCCAAAGTGGACTTCATGGGAGACGACCAAGGAGGACACCACTGTTGAAAACAAATCATAAAAAAGCCAGACTTGAATTTGCCAAACTGCATGTTGACAAGCCACAAAGCTTCTGGGAGAAAGTCCTATGGACAGACGAGACAAAACTGGAACTTTTTGGCAAGGCACATCAGCTCTATGTTCACAGACGCAAAAATGAAGCATACCAAGAAAAGAACACTGTCCCTACTGTGAAACATGGAGGAGGTTCTGTTATGTTCTGGGGCTGCTTTGCTGCATCTGGCACAGGGTGTCTTGAATCTGTGCAGGGTACAATGAAATCTCAAGACTATAAAGGTATTCTAGAGAGAAATGTACTGCCCAATATCAGACAGCTTGGTCTCAGTCGCAGGTCATGGGTCTTGCAACAGGATAATGACCCAAAACACACAGCTAAAAACACCCAAGAATGGCTAAGAGTGAAACATTGGACTATTCTAAAGTGGCCTTCTATGAGCCCTGATCATCTGTGGAAGGAGCTGAAACATGCCGTCTGGAGAAGGCACCCTTCAAACCTGAGACAACTGGAGCAGTTTGCTCATGAGGAGTGGGCCAAAATACCTGCTGAGAGGTGCAGAAGTCTCATTGACAGTTACAGAAATCGTTTGATTGCAGTGATTGCCTCAAAAGGTTGTGCAATAAAATTTTAAGTTAAGGGTACCATCATTTTTGTCCAGGCCTGTTTCATGAGTTTGTTTTTTAAAATAATTCTGTTGAACCACAATTCAAAAGCATTGTCTGATTTTCATTGGTTAATTTTGATAGAATTTTTATTTATTACCACTTTTGTCAGATTCAAGTTATTTCTATGACCATTGTGGGTTTTTCTTTCATTATTAACAGAGGGGTACCAACAATTTTGTCCATGTCTGTATGTGCATCTCAGACTGTGTCAGATGTGGCATCATTTTTGTTTCCCCGTGTTCCCCATCAGTCTGTCAGCATCGTGCAGCTACCTCTTTTTGTTTCATTTTGTTAACTAAATCATCATTTTTGCACTAGACTCCTGCCTGCATTTGACCCCGTTACCCACCTTGACACATGGAAAATTGGGCCGTGTGTAATATAGACCGTATTACACCAAAAAAATTGTCTTTTCAACAACCCAAAAAATAAAACTTTTTACACCAAATCCAGACATTGTGTAAATGCCTGGTGAAATTGTATCTTCACTGTTTTGTTTTGTTTTTTTCCAAAATCTTTGATAAGAAATATCCCACATACTGTATCATTGTTGTCACATTTAGAAGAAATACAATTTTCTGTCTTTTGAAAATGATAAAACTCTCAAATTTGCCTGTTCAGTTTATAAAATATTAAATGGCTATGCACCCCCGCCCCCTCGGGGGGAAGAATATGTTAAACTGAGAACTATCACTGGTACAACTACCAAAACAATCACTAGAGGACACTGTGAGGTTCCCCACAGATGCACCACATTTGCTCAATCTGTGCTATCAGTGAGGGACACCAAGATCTGGAATAATATACCACCTGCAATCAGAGAATGTACCACACTAAACACTTTTAAGACGCGGTGTAAAAATTGCTTTTAAACAACCAAAACTGTACCCATAACTAGTGGTTGCTCTGCGGCATGTGCATACAGCAGCCGATAAGAAGAGACTGAACAAAATGATCAAGAAAGCTAGCTCTGTCCTGGGGCAGCGCCTTGACCCAGTGGAGGAGATGGGAGAAAGAAAGATGGTGGCTAAACTGTCATCTCTGCTGGAGTCCGAGTTCCACCCTATGCAGGACACACTGAATGTACTAAGGAGCTCATTTAGCAGCAGACTACATCATCCTAGGTGCACAACCGAGAGGTTTCGCAGGTCCTTCCAACCTACGGCTGTCAGACTGTAGAACCTAAGCAGGGCTGCTCGCAGAGATAGCAAAAAGATGTGACAACCTAATAGTATTGAATGCAAAAGACGCAACAGACTTACACAGTGGTTCCCTCAGGTATACATCTAGGAAAAGACCGGTAGCTACGGAGGGTGACAATATGTATGGGTACATAATCATACCATGTAGGATAACTAAGTAGACGGTTATGCTGTTTCATTCCATCTAGCTACAATGCTCCGCACTGTGTGTGTTTATATATTTATATATTTATTCCATCTAGTGACAATGCTCCACACTGTGTGTTTATATATTTACATATTTATTCCATCTAGCTACAATGCTCCGCACTGTGTGTTTATATATTTACATATTTATCCCATCTAGCTACAATGCTCCGCACTGTGTGTGTTTATATATTCATATATTTATTCCATCTAGCTTCAATGCTCCACACTGTATGTGTGTTTATATATTCACATATTTATTCCATCTAGCTACAATGCTCCGCACTGTGTGTGTTTATATATTTACATATTTATTCCATCTAGCTACAATGCTCCGCACTGTGTGTTTATATATTTATTCCATCTAGCTACAGAGAAACGGAGATAGGCGCCGCCCATATACACCTTCAGGTGTGAAGGGATTAACTAACTAACTAACAATGCTCCGCACTGTGTGTCTATATATTTATGTTTATATGTACATATGTATACTCGCTGCTCTTGCTTTTTTTCTTGCCTTCTGATTGTTGCTTCTGAGTGTTGCTATCCCTGTGCTGTTGCAATCCTGGAATTTCCCCATTGTGGGACTAATAAAGGCTTATCTTATCTTATCTTATCTTATCTTATATACATGCATCACACACATATGCCCTGCCTCTTGTTTGTTGCTGTTTGTTGTTGCTGTGAGGTGCTTGGGTACATGTGTGTGTGCATGCATACACAGCACTTCACTCATGTGACATTTGAATGTTTTGTTTGGTAGCACCTTAACTCTTGCACTTTAGCATATCCACTTTGTACAGTTTCATTGCAGTTGTTCTGCTTGTGTATGATTGTTTGTGTGTTTTTGTGACTCGCCAGGGGACTACAGATGCAAATTAGCAGTATTGCTAAATCTGGCATACTTACTGTTATAAAGGGATTTTATAACAGTGAGAGGCGTGATAACGTAGCCGGCTGGTACCGTCATCATGCCGACCGATAGAAGGGAGGAGTTGGCCATCTTATGGGCTCTTTGCCAACCCTCTCTCAATAAGCATAGTCAGGAGCTGAGTGCTCATTCACATGCACTGTATATTTAACCAGCTTTTGTAATAAAGTTCAGTTCCAGCACAGCTCACTCGTCCATGGTCACTCCCAGGTTTGTGGACATCACACTTACATTTGTATTAATGTTTATTAGTATGTAATGTCCCTTTCAAATAAACATTAAACTTAAGCTTAAACCAGTTTTTGCTGGCTGGGATGCAACCAGTTTCTACCACCTCTGGAAATGACTTCAGACACAATGTATAAAACCACTCAATTTTCTCCAGAGGTAGAGCAACTGAGATTGTATATGGATGAAAATGGACTCTGGAAATTAAGAGGATAATTCTGCAAGAACAGTTGCAGACACAAAAATACACACCTGGCAAAGGTCTGCATACAAATTGAATCAGCCTACTTCAACTGAATTTAAAGGTGTAACACAGCAGTTGGCAATCCCTGCTGTGAAAAGACCTTTTTTTTTTGCTTTTTGGGCCCAAAAACTGCACAGAGCCACAAAATGTATTTGAGCCTTACAGTCGAACTATAATGACCTCATCCCCAGATGGCCAACACAAGTTTTGTGAGCAGTTTGGTCTTTTTTTCTGTAAAAATAAATGAACTTGTTTGAGTATAGGTTATTTAGTATCTTTATTGAACATTGTCGGGAAAACGTTTAACTAAATCCTACAATTATTTTTTTTAGTCTGTGGTAGTCAGACTTTAAAAAATAGTCACTTAGCGAAATAAATAAATGAAAGAACTACTATACAGCTCTGAAAAAAAATTAAGAGACAAAGAGACCATTGCAAAATTATCACTTTATCTGGTTTTACCATTTATACATAGTCATGTGAAAAAATTAGGACACCCCTTTAAATATTCAGTTCTTTATTAAGAAATGTTCACATATCTATGCCTAACTTTTTTTTTGTTTTTATTTGCATTTTTAACATTTATTTTTGACAGTTTAAGTGGGAATTAATGTAGGGGTGTCCTAAAAAAGATGGGGGGTGTCCTAATTTATTCCTTACTATTTGTTTAGAATTACATTTTACAGAAAACTTGAGAAAAGTCTTTAATTCATTTTTAATTGTTTAGTTGTATTACATGAATCTCCCAGTATTTTTAACATTGATATTAAATATCCATATGTCCAAATATGTAAAAAAAAAAAAAAACCCACACACACAGGGTATATACTGTGTCTTAATTTTTTCACATGACTGTATTTGAGAAAAATGAACAATTTTATTATCTATTGAAAACAACTCACCCAAATTCCAAGTAAAAATATAATCATTTACATAAAATAACAACTGGCCAAAACAACAAAAAAAATGTTGCATTTAGATGTACTTTTAAATCAAATTATGCAAAGAAAACAAGTTCATGTTCATTCTTAAACACTACAATACTTAAGTTTTAATTCAGAAAGAACTCAGATCTCATTTGTGTAATAACTCTGATTTTTATTCACAGCTTTCATGCATCTTACCATGCTGAGATGATCACCTCATCAGTACCTCCTTAAGTAGATTGGTGCCCTTGTACTGGAATTCAACAGATACTCCAACTGAATTGCTGCCATACATTTAGAAATGTTAATTTAAGAAAGATTTTGCAGTGGTCTCTTATTTTTTTTCCAGAGATGTATGTTTTATTGAGTTTATTTCAGTGTTATTTTTGATGGTGATATTTTTAGTTTGACTAACTTTATATTAAAAGTAATGTGACAGAGATTTTTTTTGATTCAGTCTGGAAAACAGCAACTAGAATGAAGTTGTGTAAGTGCAAGAACACAAGAATTAGTAGTGGAATTAACTACAGCAAGGCTCACCAGTGAAAATCTTACATATGGCATCACATAGGCTGGGTTGGCGCAACATGTAGAAAGTTACCAGCTATTCATTATCTGACAGGATATTCAGAATCAACCTAATCTCTAACCTATGCCAGTCGAAGGCTAGGTTCACATTACCTCTCTGAAGTGATTTTAATCAGATTTTTTTTTTGTTAAATATGACAGATTACAATTTTACAGCTGTACAATAGGGAATATTCTCAGTCCCTGTTATAATGGGAATGTCCAAATTAACTAGAGTCAGAGCCTAACTACCTTTGTGAAGGTCATTTCATATTTGAATGTTGTATGACATTATAGCTTACTGTATATTCAAATTCTGCTATCACTAAACATGATAATAAAGTCACCATCAGGCAAGTTTAAAAGTTATAAGCCAGAATGTAGATTTGAAACTTATTGGCCTAGTGACCTAAGTTAAGACCCTATCAATCATCAAGGTCAAAGTCAAGGTCATTTGATATTTGTTCTGTACAAAGACACTGTTCTAACATGTGCACAAATTTCTTGCTCTTAGCTCATGTTATAAAGACACTATTGGCCAAAATCAGTTTTGACTTTTTGTGACCTTGACCTTTGATCTTGTGACCTTAAAAACATGGCAACACAGACCAAGCCTGAGGTTCACCTCTTTGCCAAGTTTAGTGACCCTAGCTTCATTCTTTCTCAGGTTACTGTTACATTTGGAAATGAGTAGGAGGCGAGGTGACAGTTTACTAGTTTTATTAAGAACGAACAGGAACTAACAGGAGTCACTCCGTACAGTTAGAGAGTCCACAGCAAAGAGACAGAGCCCCTTCCGCTGTGTCCTCTTATACTCCCCGTGACGCCACCACCGGAAAGATGGGGTGTGACCTCCCACTATACCCAGGGCACCGCCATGTTGGTACACCCCAACTATATACACATTACTATCCAACATCCCCTCACCCCCGGAAGAAAATCACAAGCACACTATTCAGGCCCTCCCAAATTTTGCAACCCGATACACACTCTAAACATCACTGCAAACAATATAAGTACACAAAGCTATCCATGCACACCACGCAGGCCCAGTGGACTTTTCCGCCATTTTAATCATTACAGTCTGTGAACGTAAAAGGGCCACACACACAAAAACTAATCCTGATATTATCATATACATTTTGAACTATAAACAGTTATAAACAATATGTACCCTTAACCTAATGACGGTCCCAAATCCCTCCACCCCAGCACTTCCACCCCACAACATGGGCACATCAAATGCATGCAGCACCTGGGCAAATTAGCAATTCACACATCACTATTTACTTTAACCACTCATAAATCTACGTACCTCACTCCCCCCCCCCCCACACACACAGGAAACTTTCACCGACACTAGCAGGTTTTTTTTTTCAATGCACAAAAATAGCATAAACACAACACAACAGAACATACCGCTAACCCCCCTTAAAGTCTCACTAAGGACCCCCTGGAGGCTCCCCTCTGGAACATCTGTCTGGCTGCCCGCTCCCAGAGCGTCTACGCCTTTTCCTCAACAGAGATGGGCTGCTCGGGCATCTCCTCTCTCCCATACACCGCTGCTCATTTGGGTGCCTTCTGGATCCATCTGACAGTTCCAGATAACTGTCATTGCAGGTCGTCATTAGCCGTCCCTGGTCATCCCGCTGGTCTCGTGATTTGCGGACCCCACCAAGCCGAGACTTAAACCTGGGGTGGACTTTATCGCCAACTCCAAGGGGAGCACTCACTGGCCATCGTGGTCCACGGCACCATGACCTGGTTTCTGTAGGGTGTCGGAGGGTCCCCCAACCCGGTCCGAGATCTGTCTCTGATCTTGCTTGTAGGCATGCCTGGGGATTGTGCAACTTGGCCTCACCCCGTTCTCTTTCATTTGCTGTGCTGAATCAGCCACGGCAGCGCCCAGTGCAATGGTGGTACTGGGTCGGCCACCGGAACTACGCTGTGCCTGCTTGCTGGCTCTACTCGCCCCCATAGGTTTCCAACTGTGCCATTCGGGTCCCTTGTCCAGGGTACCGCGAACACTGGCACCAGAAACTCCCTGTGACGGCACTCCATGGTGTCGGTCACGCCCGTCGTCACTCGTCCCAGGCAAGTTTAAGTCCCACACTTCGTTGTCATTTCCCACATAAAAGGGCTGGTCCCACAGCCTGCAACCAGACCACTTCTCTCCTACACTGCAGGCAATGGAGAATCCAAGTCCATAGAACAGGTCGCAGCCCATTAGGTTAGCTCTTTCAGTGGACACCATAAACTCCACCACACACATCGACGTAGATTTGTATCTCGCCGAGAGCATCAGCAAGCCCACAATGTCCAAGGGGTTGTTTCCATAACCATAACACGCTACATCTGACCTGCTCACTCTATAATGCGGGAAAAAGTTCTTCACCGTAGCCCAATTCAGGATGGAGGTCACTGATCTCGTGTCCAGCATCAGTGGCACCACCACCCAATTCCATGTTGCAATAAATGGGTCCATCTGTGTTAGGTGAGACCATGTGAACCACCGTAGGTTTCCTTGTAGAAGGGCCCCTCTCTGGATTCTGGTCCCCCTGCTCAAAGTTTTTGCAGGGTCTAGCAAAGTGGTGGAACAGACCACACTTTCCACAATGTTTCCCCCTTGCTAGACACTCTCTCGCCTTGTAGCGGTGCCTGGCGGATCCACAGCCATAACATCTAGGCATCCCGGGGCAGACCTAATTTTCACGGCGGAGGTGTATTCTTTGTTACTCTCGTCGTCTGGATCTGTGCCTTCCACTGTTTCTCATTCCTTGGCAGTTTTTCTTCTTCACCGAGGGTCTTGGTTAACATCTCCACTGCCTCATGTTGTTGTGCTAAGTCCATGGCGGCTAACAGTGTTAGTTCTCCAGCATGTGTGAGGAGACGAACCTTCGTGGAGGAGTATAGCACGTGCTCAGCCAGTTGGTTGCGGACCATCTCTTCCTCCAAGGCGCCAAATCGACACTCACTTGCAAGCTGCTGCAGGTCTGCAATAAACTGCTGCACCGACTCACCCGGCCTCTGACGTCGCCGTCTGAACTGAATTCGCCTCATGATGGTGTTTTCAGGGGCGCAAAAATAGCCCGCCATCAGTCTTACCACGTTGTTGAATGAGTCACCACTTCCCAGCGTACTCAGGATCATCTGGCCCTCCATTCCTAAGTTGTGGACCAGAACTGCTACCGCACGCAATTTTTTTAGGTCGCCGAGGTCCAGAGCAATGAGATAATACTGAAAGGCTGCATTTCACCTGACCCAGGGGACGAGCAGTTCTCCTGGAGCCTCCAAGAATGCGCGGAAAGTGGTAGCAGCTCGCTCCATACCCTTTTGTCCTTGTCGCCAAATGCTACGTCTGGAAATGAGGAGGAGGCGAGGTGCCAGTTTACTAGTTTTATTAAGAACAAACAGGAACTAACAGGAGTCACTCCATACAGTTAGTTCACAGCAAAGAGACAGAGCCCCTTCTGCTGTGTCCTTTTATGCGCCCCGTGATGCCACCACCAGAAAGACGGGGTGTCACCTCCCATTACACCTAGGGCACCACCATGTTGGTACACCCCAACTATATACACAATATTACTGTCCAACAGTTACACTTCAGACAAACAGATCGATGATAGTGACCAACCACCTACACATGTGCATTAATTGAAATCTTATATTACGTGTGACTTCTCTTGATGATTATTTCTTTAATGCAGTATTTTGATTTCAATTCTAGCATTTTATGGCCGTTAAAAATTATTGACCTACAGTTTAAAATAGTATATATATTGTTTTGTTGCAAACAAAAGTAAAGTGGAGGAAGAACAGTCATTAGCATTGCAGAGTAAATTGAATATAGGCTAAACCAGATCTGCCAGGCCTGCAAAGTCGGTAGTGAAACCAATTTATCCACTTAATTCTCTTTATATTTTCACATTTTTTTTTAAAATCCATAGATGATGGACTTCAAGGCTAGCAAAATAGCGAGCCACTGTTTATCCAGCTCCAAAGTTAAAATGCTCATCTACAGCCTGGGAGGGAAAAAACATGTAGCCTACCTGTACTGCATAGAAAAAGGTGTCAGCAACACCTCCAGCCACTCCAACAAAATGTACCTGAACATCCTTGTAATAAATGTTACTGCAGGACACATAGCTGTGGCGGATACAGCTATGTGTCTGCTTCCTTCATATAAAGGAATCACACAGACACTTTGTAGAACGGCACCGAAGGCGTTATTTCACAAATGTTTTTATTCAGCAATGCAGGAAGAAAGCAGGTGTACATATCAGTAGTCCTGGCTGTGTGTGTGTGCCACGTACGTGACGTGACGACGTGATGACATCATTCTACATCCCCCTTCTTTAGTATAGAACTTTGGTACAAAGAGAACACTATTAACTCTTGGATTGGTATGAGAAAACATGTCACATTCCTGTGAGAGTGAGTATACTGTGACGAATAAACAACTAATAAAATAACTTTCAATGGCACCACATAACATACCTATCTTGAAAATAAACTAATGCCTGGCTTGCAAATAAAATAAATTCCCGTGACACAACATAACTGATCTAATTTGAAAATGAACTTATGCCTGGCTTGTAAATATGTCTATATTTCAACACAAAACTACAAAACATCAGCTTCAGTAAATGTCACAATCAGTCTGTATTGTACTTGGGATTAGGCTTCAGGAGTCTACCAAACCTGGAACGGGCCAGGGGGGTCTCGGTGACTTGTGGGAGCGATGGCTCTCCGAGGAGGCCAGGCGTGTGGTCAGTGTGCGCAGCAGGAAGCCTGGGAGGAGCGTGCACAGCGGCCTGCCTGGGGGAAGTGTGCACGGCATCATGCCTGGGAGGAGATGCGTGCACAGCGGCCTGCCTGGGGGAAGTGTGCACGGCATCATGCCTGGGAGGAGATGCGGGTAGACTGGGCACAGTCTCACTGCTGGTCTTCTGTGTTGGTGAGTCTGCCGGTGAGGCTGGATCTGGTTCTGGTTCTGTTGGTGGTGGTTCTGTGACTGGCAGCAGGTGTCGCCGGTTCCGGTGGTATTCTTTTCCTCCTGATTCCACCACGTAAGACCGTGGCTCTGCTGCGATTCTTTTGATGATGCCAATTTTGTCATGTCCTTTCTCTGTTTGCAGGCGTACTACTTGGGAGCTTTGGAGCGGGGGAAGTGGCCGGCTGCCACGATTGTAGAATCCTTTTTGTGCTTGCCTCTTCTTTGACAGGTGGGTGTGGATCGACTCTGGATTCTTGGACATTGGCTTAAGCAGGTGCCTGCTGATGGGAATATTTGTGCGTGTCTCTCTGGACATCAGTCTTTGTGCAGGTGAGCCCAGCGTGCCGTCTCGTGGGACATTTCTGATGCTCAGAAGATTGAGGAACAGGTCAGTACCGTCTCTTTTGGATGTTTCCAACAGTCGTTTTGCACTCCGTACGGCTCTCTCTGCCAGCCCGTTTGCTTGATGATACTCAGGGCTGCTGGTGACATGAGTGAAATCCCAGCTTTTCGCAAAGTCTTGGAACATCTGACTAGTGAATTGTGTTCCACAGTCTGACAGCAGCTTGTGGGGGACTCCGTGGACTGAGAAGTGACGTTTCAGCTTGTTAATTACACATTGTGATGTGATTTTCTTGACTGGATCCAGTTCATACCATCCTGAATAGGAGTCTACCAGGACCAGGTAGTGCTGGCTGTTCCATTCGAACAGATCTGTTGCCACTATTGACCACGGGAGCTCTGGGACTGTGTGTGGTTGCATTGGCTCCTTTTGCTGATGTGGTTTAAGGGCATTGCAAGTGCTGCATGACTGTACGTAATTGTCAATGTCTCTCGTCATTGTGGTCCAATAGACTATGTTGCGTGCTCGCCGCTTGGTGGCTTCAGCACCGGGGTGTCCTTTATGGAGCAGCAGGAGATATTCTTTGTGCAGCGTTTGTGGAATTGTTGCTCTTGTACCTTTCATGATTATTCCATCTTCCACACAGAGCTCATCACGGAACGGGAAGAATTCTTTCACTGTGTCGGGTACTTTGCTCAACCTATCTGGCCATCCATGCTTGATGATGTTGCTCAGGGCCTGGAGTGCGGTGTCTTTCGCTGTATGTGTGCGGAGTTCTTCCTGACGACTGGATGAGATGTGCTGCACCGTCATTACCTCGAAGTCCTCACGTTCAGTGGCATGTGAGGCTATGGCGTTGCTCGGTGCACGGGACAGCATGTCTGCCAAGTGCAATTCCTTTCCTTTCTTGTAAACTAGCGTGAGGTTGAACTTGTGCAGCTTCAGCATCATGCGTTGTAAACGCGCAGGCGCTGTGTGGAGAGGTTTCTTCAGGATGGAGACCAGGGGCTGATGGTCTGTCTCCACGATCACTGGTTTTCCGTATATGTAGTCATAGAATTTGAAACAGGTGAAAACGACAGCAAGCAGCTCTTTTTCAATTTGTGCATATTTTCTTTCTGTTTCAGTAAGAGTGCGAGAGGCATATGCAACAGGACTGCCATTCTGGAGACATGCACCACCAAGGCCATACTGCGAGGCGTCACATGTCAGAGTGACTGGTGTTTGTACGTCATAGTACCGGAGTACTGGAGGTGACGTCACACACTGTTTCAGAGTGTCAAATGCATTTTGTTGTTGTTCAGTCCAAGTCCATGCTGTGTCTTTATGCAAGAGCTGGTGGAGAGGTGCTGCAATGTTGCTGTGGTTTGGAATGAACTTGCCCAGGTAATTTATCGTACCCAGGAAGCGTTGTAGAGCAGCTTTGTCCTGGGGGGCCGGGATGTCAGTGATCGCTTGGATCTTTGCTGGATCGGGTTTCAACCCTTGTTCAGTGAAGACATGGCCCACGTAGCTGACTTCCTTTAGCTGGAATCTGCATTTTTGGGGGTTCAGCCTCAATTTCACGTTCCTTGCCCTGTTGAGCACTTTTTGAAGGTTCTCGTCGTGTTCTTTAAGATTTCTTCCACCGATTATGATGTCATCAACAATTATTGCGCAAGGGAGGCCGGCAAATATTTGCTCCATGGATCTCTGGAAGACCTCAGACGCTGCATTGATACCATATGGCATTCTCAGGTATCGATATCGCCCAAATGGAGTGGCGAAAGTGGTGAGGAATGATGACGTTTGGTCCAGTTTGACCTGCCAAAAGGAGCTCTTGGCATCAAGCACAGAAAACACGGTTGCGCCTGCCATTTGTGCAGCAACTTCCTCGACTGTGCGCATGGGATGATGGGGGCGCATAATTGCTTCATTTAGGTCTCTTGGGTCGATGCACACACGGATCTTGTCAGTGTCCTTTTTGTGTGTCGCTACCATTGAGGATACCCATTCAGTGGGTTCTGAAATGGGTGTGATGACTCCTTGCTGCACCATGTTTTCCAGTTCTGCTTTCACTTTGTCCATCATGGCAACTGGAATGCGGCGAGGGGGCCGGATGACGGGTGTCACATTCTGGTCCAGTTTCATGTGATAGGTTACTGGGAGTGAACCTAGTTCGCCATTGAAAAGCTCAGCATAGTTATTAAACCACTTTTGAGAGGAGCTCGGTTCGGTCACGTTCACCTGGAAAACCTGGTCTTTCAGAGTCATCAGGTCCATCTTCATGCAGTCCGGGAGCCCTAGCAGTGGTTGCACTTTGCCGTTTACTACATGGAAACGCAGGTTGTAGGATCTTTGGTCACTGGTCTGGCACTTGAACAACACAGTCCCCTCCGTGTTTATCACCGTGCCTCCATAAGCGATGAGCCTGGCCTTGTTGTCTTTGTTTATTTTTTCTGCGTTTCTCACATACCTGAATGCATCCAGGGAGATTACGTTACACTTTGTGCCAGTGTCTACTTTCAGTTTGAGTGTCTTGCCATTGAGTTTTACATTGCAGTGTAGTTCTTCTTTCACATCATCAGTAGACAGTGTGTTTATCTTATTTGCGGCTGGTGACAGCCCGTTGATGTCGAATGATTCAGAGTCCTCGCCGTCACTGTCGGAGTCTGCTTGGGCTATTTGGTTGACAGGTTTGTACTGCTTGTTTCTTGCTGCCGATCTGCAGTAGTTTTTGAAATGGTTGGGCTTTTTGCAGTAATTGCATTGCTTCCCATATGCTAGACAGAGTTCCTTCTTCGCTGGATGTTCATGTCCACAGTTGGTACAGCTTATGTTGTCTGATTTGGGACTGTAATGTTCTTTGTACTGCTTGTGGCGAACTGTTTTTTGCATTCTGCGGTCTTGGCGTATTACATCCACATTTGTTGAACTACGTGGTGTTGTTGCTAGAGTTTTAGTATGTTGTTCTGTTTGTTCATTGATTTGGCATATTTTGATGGCTTTTAGTAGTGTTAAATCGCTCTCTCTCAGTAGTATCTTCCTCACGCTATCGGAGCTGATACCAACAACCAGCCGGTCACGAATTAAGTCGTCATGCAATGCTCCAAAGTCACACGTTTTAGCCTTATTTCGGAGTGCGCTTACATAAGCCTCTATGGTCTCACCGGGTTTTTGGTTCCTTGTGTTGAATGCATGTCTCTCCATTGTGATATTTGTCTGTGGACTGCAGAGGTATCTGAACTTTCTTTTTAGGCATTCTGGATCCTCCCGTGACTCTGCCGGACGGATCTCCTCCCCCTCGTTATTCCGTTGAGCTGGTGCATAGGTGAACGTGCGTTCCCTTTCAATAGCCTCGCTACCTGCCAAATTGAGGAGTATGTAGGCTTTGGTTCGGTCGGGCTTGTCGTTGTGGGCAGCCGCGATGAAAATGTCGTATTCTTGTTCGAACACTCGCCAGTTTTCTGCAATTTTGTCGTTGAACACAAGCGGGTCCGGACGGCGGAATCCATCAGCCATGCTAGCGTTAGCTGGGGGAGGCACACGTGTACCACAGAATACGCTTCTAACGTCTAACTAAATAATTAGTTGACTTACTGGGTCTATGTAGAGTTCGGCAGGAAAATTAGTTTCCACTGCTTTACTTCTGACACCATGTAGAACGGCACCGAAGGCGTTATTTCACAAATGTTTTTATTCAGCAATGCAGGAAGAAAGCAGGTGTACATATCAGTAGTCCTGGCTGTGTGTGTGTGCCACGTACGTGACGTGACGACGTGATGACATCATTCTACACACTTCCTCTCAGCTATCAGATGCCACAAGAATCTCTTATTTAAGGCATAACGTGTCTCATCAGAACACTCTAAACCGCAGACTCTGGTGCTCTTTCTCCACTTCTTTTCTAGTACAGATAATAACATTACATCATCAATTCTAGTCAGTATAAGAAGCTCGTACACTAACAAATTTCATGCAGATGTTTTTCAATTAGTCATCTCCCTGCACCGCTACAAGCCCAGTGGTTGAATTTACCATTTACAGCCACGTGCCTGATGGATCTAAGAGACAATTTCCATCCTTCTTCCTGTTGCCGTCTTGAAACTGGACAAGCTTTAATATTTATGCTATTGCTCTTTGAGAGTTTAATGATTATCATAAAACACTAGCTTCAATTAACAAAATGGTTCTGGATCAAGGAGAAACCCAAGCTGTCATACTGGTGAAAATAATGCTCTCCTCACTGCACGTTTGTCAAGGAAGGGAGGGAAAAAAATCACAGCCAAGAAAGGAAGAGCAGTGTCAGAGTGCAATTAATATTTCTTCTGTGCACGTGTCCATGCTGTGTTGTGTCTGCTTCACAGAGCTGCTCTCATTGGCTGAGAAAGCTGTAATGTGTTCTGGTGAAATGCTCACATGGCAGATGCTCAGTGTGGCTGATCCCAGCACCTTTAACCTGCTTTTATTTCTGCCCACTGGACACGTGCGGTAGTGAGAGTCATAGAGAAGAAGATGGGAAGGTTGGGATTAAATATGGGAGGTCGACAAACCATATGTCATAGTTATTAGCAGCCTTGTAAGGTCACAGTATTTGCAACCTATCAAAAGACAGGACAGAAGAAATATGAAATACAGGGTTGGTGAAAAGTAAAAATGTAAATAAATGACTACACTTTTGTTCATTCAAGCAGTGAATCAGATTAGTGTTTACTTCACACAATTTCAGTACAACGATAAGAATTATGCAGAACAGAATAGGATCATTCCATGTCAGATCAGACAGCATTTAGAAAATGTGCTGCTGCACCATCTCAGATTTTGTTCAAACTTGTTTGTATTGTTTGGGACCAAGAACATAGCTATGTGTAATAGTTTTAATGAATTTTGAGAATTTCTTTTTTTTTTTTTTACCCTTTTTTTTCTATTTTATATCAGAAGACTGTGAAAAGCCATTTTCACACTGCAATAACTCCACAATCCCACTGCCAGGAAATTTGGTGAGCAGAGTCGGAACGTCTCCTTGTATATATCCAAAATATTAAAAAGCTCAAGAAAAGACTAACATTTCAACAATCTGCCCTTTTAAAAATGGCAAAAAATGCATTTTTTTTTTTTTAAATGAGAGGGGTTTTGAGCTCCCAGGGATTTATTCAAATGTGTCCCTAGAAAAACTGCACAGCTTTTTTTTTTTTTTTTTTTTTTATAGCAGGCCAGAGTTGAATTTATTTGGTTATTCTTTCTGACATGCTAAAATGGTGATGTGGACTTATTTGAAGGGCCATGAAAGTTCATATGCAATGAGTTCTGTATAAGGTGTCCATTTCATGCGAAAAACTTCAAGTTGCTTCCAAATTGTCTTCATATTAAAATTTAACAACATATAATCCTTATTTTTCCTTACCAAATCTATTTGGTACTTTATGCAATATATTTTGTTGCAATGACATAACCAAAGCATATTAAAAAAAAAAAATATATATATATATATATATGTATATACTGTATATACTTTATATATATATATATATATAGTTAGTTAGTTACTGGGAAGGGGATTGGGGTGTCAGAAAATGTATGACACTATTGTAACTGGAATATGTTAATTTTATACTATTTATTCATTTATTTTATTTTTTACAGTTTTTTTTTAAACAGAATTTACCATTTGATGCATTATACAATCAAAGCTTGAATCTTGGAATATTGGGCCAGTTGGGGTCACACCCAGACGTCCTGTATTTGGACTTTTTACTGGTGTCATCTTTCTCTCCTTCCTCTCCTGCATATGCTGCCTGAACACTTTCCTCTGCTTGGCTCCTCTCTTCTATCTCATCTTTCCCTCTCTGAGCTCTGTCTTATTCAGGTTCTCTCTCTGTCTATGGTGGTATAGAAACAGGTTAGAAAATACCAAGTATCATGTTTTGTCCTTCATGATGTTTTTGTCATGATTTACATAAATGACACAAATATGTATATTTTTGGTATTTTTATTATAGCATTTCTTTTTTTCCATTGAGAAAGAGTAGGAAAGAGAGAGGGAAAAAAACCCCATTCATAACAGTAATTAACTCACACATACTTAAATTATAAGATCAGAGGTGGGTATAGTAGCCAAAAATTCTACTCATGTAAAAGCAGTGTGGTTATCTCGTGAAATGAATAATTAAAAGCAGACACCCAAACATTTCTAGCTGAGTTGAGTAAAGGTACAAAAAGCACTCACTTAAATAAAAACTTGAGTAATGACTTCAGTCTTGAAGTTTTGAGGTTTTTCTCCAAAATTTATTAGTTTTCTTATAGTTTTCTACTTTTCTCTGTAAATTTATCTAAATTTGCATTTTCCTCAAATTTGTAATTTCCTTTTGTAAAGTTATGACTTTTTTGTACATTTGAGACTTTATTATAAATTTTTGGATTATTTTATGGCTAATTTTTGTTTATTTTTTTAAAATAAAATTACTGGTTTTGTTGTATAAATTTGAAACAGACTGTGGTAAAAATTTTGACTTTTTTCCCTCATACATTTTAAACTTTTGATCATAATTTTGCAGAGCTAGAACAGAACAATAATTTAACTCTGATTTCAAAGAAATAATAGCAATTTTTCTATATATTTACAGTTTTTTTTAGAACTCTCCTCACCACCCAGACAACAGGAAAAACTTCCCTTATTTTTAAATCCAAATGTTGGCAGATTTAGTTTGACTGAAGGCTGTAGGATGTTGACGGATTAAAGTCATTGACTTCATGAATTTTGGTCATCTTAACTTGCCAGGTACATAATAATGAACATAAATTAGTTAATATTGTAGTGGTTGGTGAAGTAAATCCTCAACGATTCAGTCACCCTTGCCTTTCCCTTAATTAGCTTTTATATGAAGCCGAACCACACCTGTTTGCTAAGCGACTCATTATTGTTCCTGTTACCAACCATCAAAAATCCCTCCATTGCTTACATACCTCTTATGCTTTTTTCCTCGTTAAAGTACTTAAATAAGTTCAGCCTTTACTCTGATGCGGAATCAGGTTTGCCTCACGGACAGTGACGCTAGCTAGGTCTGCCTGCCAATTAGAATGGTGCGCTCCAGAATTCCAATGCATGGGTGACTGTCACTTCCATTGTTCATGTGCACGCTTGCAGAGAGTCATTTCTTCATTTATTTTCTTAGTGTGGCTGCTCAGTTTCTGGTGTGGCATACTGCCACACAGAAATGTTACCAACCAAAAACCTGGTGTGTGTATGTGTATGTGTGTCAGCTTGACCCAGGAGCTTCTTCTTATTGGCATTGGTGCAGCTAGAATACAACACTGTATTACAGTATGTGAATGGAGTAGGAGATTGACAGACGGATCAGAGCAGGTTGTACCGGCCTGTTGTGGTGAAGAAGGAACTGAACTCTAAGGAAAAGCTGTCACTTTACCAGTCAATCTACATCCCTACCCTCACCTATGGTCATGAGCTTTGGGCAATGACCAAAAGAATGAGATCGTGGATACAAGTGGCTGAAATGAGCTTTCTCTGTGGGATTGCTGGACTCACTCTTAGAGATATGGTGAGTAGCTCAGTCATCCAGGAGAGACTGAAAGTAGAACCGCTGCTCCTCCACATCGAAAGGATCCAATTGAGGTGGTTTGGGCTTCTGATCAGGATGCCTCCGCCTCCCACTTGAGGTGTTTCGGGCACGTCCCACTGAGAGGAGACCCCAGGGCAGACCAAGGACACACTGGAGAGACGACGTCTCCCAGCTGGCCTGGGAACATCTTGGTATCCTCTAAAATGTGTCAGTCACAGAGATCTCATTACCAGAATGGTGGCCTAGTTGGTAGAGCATTTTTCAAGTCCCAGCTGGGTCATAAAAAAGACCGGATACAAATGGTACTTCCTGCCTTCTAGCTTGGTGCTCAGCATAATAGAATGGAGGAAGGAAAGTTGGTTACCCAGCAACAGGGTTACTCCCTGTTCTGGTCCCAAGCCTGGACAAATGGGTCAGGCATCCTGTGTAACTGACATGCAGCTCATCACGATATCAGGTGATGACACGCTGTGGCCACCAAAAGAGAGGATATCACAGAGCTTTCATTAAGACCTCTGGGAACTGTCAACACATGGAAAAGTGCATAATGGAGAACTTTAAAATGAAAATGAAACAGCTTATACTTAATTAAATGTAATTAATGGAACTTTATTTCTTTTATAATTTTTCTCTCATAAATGTGCAGTTTTCCTCAAGTATATGTAACAGGTTAAATGGATCAGACATAGTTAACCCAATAGCTTCATTCTCCTTTAATGCACTGACTATAGTTTTATGCATTTGATAGAAATGGTTTCATACTGGGGTTTTTTATGTGTTTTGGAATGTGTATTTAAAGCTCTTGCATATGTTTTGATAGACAAGGAAGACCGTAAATTAATTTTGGATTGCTCTGTGATCTGTTGGTCACACCTTTTTACTCCATGATCTGTTGTTTATGCCTTAGGGATCCAGACTAGGGAATTGGCGCTCTGCACCTCACGTAATACAGACGGGTGAAGGCAGCAGATGCGTGTGTGATCATTTCTCCTTCCCTCACTACTTTTCTTCCCTATTTAAGGTAAATATTGCACATAAAGCACTGTAAGTTTGAGGAAACATGCTAGATATTCTTTTCTATGTATTATTGTACTGTTGTGGCGGTTCGGTTAACCCCCACAATAGATTAAGGACAGTCAGCTCTCTTCTCTTGGTTTTTCCCGCTGCACTACTGGGATGTAATGTGCCATTCATGTATTGTGATGTAATGTGCCATGCATGTATTGTGATGTAATGTGCCATTCATGTATAGTGTTCATGCGCTCTGTCCTTACTGTGACCTAGAGACAGATCAATATGTAGATGTGCCTTGTAACCTCTTTGTCCTGCAAGCTGGAGCAGAGGACAGCAATCTGCCTATTGTTATGTAGGTCTTTCAAATGCAAATGTCTCATGCCTGTTCTGCAGTCCCTTTGATCGTACCAACCGCTGTGAATCCGCTTTGATGTATTGTCTGAGTTGGGTATAAATACTGCACAGGTTCTGTAACTCGCTCTCTTCCTCACTTCTGCAACTGTTGCTGCTGGACACACACATTTGGTGTCCCTCTGCTGAGAGCTGTGGGCTCGCTCCCGGCGCGCATGCACGGCGCCGGGAGCGGAGCTCGTGACAGCGGTATGATTTAATAAAACCTGCTTAAAACCACAGCATCGCTGCTTTATTTCATGCCGCCGCACTGGTGACCCCGAAGACGCACACGCTTTGTGCGACGCAACCTTCTGGTCTGGACATCCACGCTGAACCGGCCGAGGGACACAAGACGTCTCCTTCCTCTCGCCGCTCCAACGCACCATGACCTGAAGGCAGAAAAGAACACGCTGTCAGTGAACGCTTCACTGGCGACCCCGAACATGCACACGTTTTGTGCAAAGCAACCTTCTGATCTGGACAGCTGCACTGGTGACCCGTTCTTCATGATGAGATCTGCACGTCTGAGATCTGCTCATCCACGCTGGACCGGCCGCGCTCGCAGCTCCTCCACACGAGAGCGCAGGCACCTCGTCCCCTCTCCACGACGGCGTCCTCCATGGCCGGCGGAAAACGCAACGCGTGGACCTGAACGCACCACGGCCGAGCGGTGACAAAGATCGTCTATTTCCTCCCACCGCTCCAACGCACCATGGCCAAGCTGCAGCCACAGCTCAAACCTGGATTTTATCGGCACCGTCTGCGCCGATCTCCACCAAGATTCTGGACCCTGACTCGCCACTCCAGCGGCCCACCCACGCACGGAACCCCCGCGCACGCACCGGGGAGTTACGAGGACGGCGCATCACGCATGGGACAATAACGGCTCCAGAGACCCCCATCCTTCTGCACTGCTGCACACAGGCCCTTCAGGGTTGCTCGTTCACCTGAGGCACGCAAGCAACTTGTTCACAGGATTTACTGATGGTCTCAGCCACGGCGCACAAAGGGATTTCAGCCGTCAGCTGTTCCCGGGGGCTTTAGGGTTGCTCCTGCACCTAAAGCCAACAAGCCAAGTCCCTCTGCTTCTTTTTTTTTTTCTTACAGCCGCTACGCAGCCTCGCCGCTCCTGTTTTCTTCATGGCTGCGAGAGGAGTCAGAGACTAATTTTTCTTCTTGTGGACCTCTGCACGTTCAACGGGACAGCCCTTCAACATCACGGACCCACAAGCAATTTTTGCACGGCTCTGACGATTTCACCGTCCCCCTGCCGGCACTTACTACCCCCCTCCTCCCTCCCCCTCCGCCTGCAGCGAGCTTCTCCCACAGCTCGCTCCCATAGATGGATTATCAAGGTCTCGGCCCCCTGCCGTGCCCTCTGGGGGGGGGGAGCGTGTGGCGGTTCGGTTAACCCCCACAATAGATTAAGGACAGTCAGCTCTCTTCTCTTGGTTTTTCCCGCTGCACTACTGGGATGTAATGTGCCATTCATGTATTGTGATGTAATGTGCCATGCATGTATTGTGATGTAATGTGCCATTCATGTATAGTGTTCATGCGTCCTGTCCTTACTGTGACCTAGAGACAGATCAATATGTAGATGTGCCTTGTAACCTCTTTGTCCTGCAAGCTGGAGCAGAGGACAGCAATCTGCCTATTGTTATGTAGGTCTTTCAAATGCAAATGTCTCATGCCTGTTCTGCAGTCCCTTTGATTGTACCAACCGCTGTGAATCCGCTTTGATGTATTGTCTGAGTTGGGTATAAATACTGCACAGGTTCTGTAACTCGCTCTCTTCCTCACTTCTGCAACTGCTGCTGCTGGACACACACATTTGGTGTCCGACTGCCGAGAGCTGTGGGCTCGCTCCCAGCGCGCATGCACGGCGCCGGGAGCAGAGCTCGTGACGGCGGTATGATTTAATAAAACCAACTTAAAACCACAGCATTGCTGCTTATTTTTTCATGCCGCCGCACTGTTTGAGTTTTGCACGGCTTTATTGATGAAAGAATGTGAGCTAAAATGGATTAAATTTAAGCTAGCGGCCGGGAAACCCCGTAGCTGTTCTGCCGTCTTCAACTGTGCAACATGTGGTCATTGTCTTGTAAGCTAGCTGTGGGTTCGTGTGTGTGGTGATTAGACATGTTTGTTTAAAACTGTACTTTGTTCTTAATGAGTTCTTTTAGCAGTGAACACAATTTAGTTCGTTAATAGCAATAATTTAAAAGGTTAAAAATATTTTACATGGTGTTGGTTATGTTCAAAACTTAATACAGATGAGTGAAGGCAGCAGATGCGTGTGTGATCATTTCTCCTTCCCTCACTACTTTTCTTCCCTATTTAAGGGGCTTTACATCTGGAGGCACCGCTGGGATGAAAAACGTGAGACCCACACCTCAACACGAAGGGAGCCATCTTGCATTCTTCATCCCGAAAAACAACCCAGGCAGGGGAGTGTTTCAGCAAAACAGATCGGTGGTAGTTACGAGGCCAGTGATGAGCAACGCACATCCTGAGGTGTAGAACAGCCACCAGGGAACTGCAAAGCTTTCAGTGCCACATGTTGATACTGTCTGTTACTCACTTGCCAAAATGGAGTCAGAAATTGAAAATCTGTTGTTTGAAATGAAAGGAGCTCTGTTCCAGCTTACTACGGATCAGCTAGTGAAAATATGTGATTTGCTTGAGATCTCAGGAGATAATCAAGAGAAAATAACAGGAAAAACTTGCTGTGCCTTGGTGTCTTATATCAGTCAGCACATTGAACGTGATGAATTAAAACAACGGGAAGATGAAGGTATGTCAGAACTGTTGAGCATACAAGATACAATAAAAAGTGTGAACCAGAGCAATATAAATGATGTGTTGCAAACAACGCATGCAAAGGAGAATGTAATGAAAGAGTTGGAGCAGCTGAAATTGGCAGTGCAGCAAAAAGAAGCTGAAATGCAAGTTTTAGCAAATAATGAGACTGCCCCACGCCACACAGCCCCTGTTGTTGTAACCAATCCACCCTGGCGTAAAGACTATAAGACTTCTGGTCAGATTGGTGAACCTGGACAGAAAGACAGACTCACTTTCTCCAGTTTAGCTCGCCAAATTGAGAACGGCCTCAGCAAAGGACATCCTGAGTCAGAAATAATGGATGCTGTCATCAGGGCAATTGTGCCAGGTTTACAATTAAGGAGTTACCTCGAAGGTAAAAGCGACCTGTCTCTCCCTACCCTTAGGAGAATCCTTAGGTCACATTACCAAGAGAGAAGCACCACAGAGCTTTACAAGCAGTTGACTACAGAGGTCCAGAGCAATCGGGAGACCCCACAGAACTTCTTAATTCGAAAAATGGATTTAAGACAGAAAATATTGTTTGCGTCACAGGAAACCAAGTCTGGTCTCAGATATGACCCAGCCCTCGTGCAAAGCATGTTCATGCACACAGTGTTAACAGGGCTGCAAAATGATGACCTTCAGCCCTTCCTTTTGCAGACAACAACCTCAGGTGAACTGTTGTTAGAAAGGTTGAACATAGCATGCGCACATGAAAAAGAGAGGCAGGATAAAAGGAGACAGTCCATGCCACAGCGACCAATTAGTGTACACACTATCCAGTCTAGTGATAACAGCAAAGATAAGTGTGTAGCCCAGCAAAGTGTAGCTATACTTGCCCCAAATGTGTTGTCTGACCTGAAAGAAATGAAAGCAGACACGACACTGTTAAAAGACCTTAAAGCACAGGTGTCACAAATAACAGAGTCTATGTGTAAGACAGAAAACATACCAAAGATGTATCCTGACGTAATCAGAGAATCAAGCTATGGAGTCACTTACCCTCCGCTATATGTCCAGCCACAGTACCCCTCCCTGAATGACCAAAGTGCCCCTCCCCAACTTTCAGGGGGACCAGTTCAGGAATCTTAGTTTCCCAGGGGTCCAGTGTTCCACAGAGGAACAGCGCAGTTTCAACAGAGGTTTGCACCCCAGAGATATCCAATGCCACGTGTGAAGCCGAGGTGCTCTACATGCCAGCAGAGGGGTGGGGAGTACTGCCAACATTGCTATAGGTGTGGGAGTAGTGAGCATTTTCAGGCAGGCTGTAGAGCATATAGGGAGTATAATGCTGCAAGAGAGAGGAAAGCAGAGAGCCCGAAAGGCGGTAGCCCATCCAGCCCGGCAGCCGCAGCTCCAGCAGGAAATAAGAAGGTCATCGCAACAAAAGTCTTGGGTACAGTCAAATGGTTCAACGTCAGGAATGGATATGGTTTCATCAATAGGAATGACACAAAAGAAGACGTTTTTGTACACCAGACAGCCATCAAAAAGAACAACCTTCGCAGTGTTGGAGATGGCGAAACTGTGGAGTCTGATGTAGTTGAGGGAGAAAAGGGAGCAGAGGTGGCAAATGTTACTGGCCCAGGAGGCACTGCAGTCCAGGAAAGCAGGTATGCCGCTGACAGTAGCCGCTATAGGCACTACCCCAGGAGGAGAGGCCCTCCCCGTGGAGACTATCCAGAGAACTACCAGAGTGATGGGGAGAATGCCCCCGAAGGAGACCAGCAGCCACAACGGCACAGACCCACTTACCCTGGCAGACAGCGCATCCCACCATACTTTGTATGTAGATGCTACGGCCGCCGGCCCCCGTACACCAACTCACCACATGGAGGAACTGGTAAGTGCGAAATCACTGGGAAGACACAATCCATAATGTGGTAAGGCAAGTTGGGCAGGATAGTCCTATCTATGAACTGAGACCGGAGCAAGGTAAAGGAAAGTCCAGGATCCTGCATCGGAACCTTCTTCTGCCATGTGATCACCTGCCGCTGGAGACAAGAACACATTCACCTGTAAAACAAAAAAAATCAACAGCACAGACTGCAAAAGCTAGGGACAGTTCCGAGGAAGAACACATTCACCTGTAAAACAAAAAAAATCAACAGCACAGACTGCAAAAGCTAGGGACAGTTCCGAGGAAGAGGATGATGATGATGATGATTATTATTTTCCCATACCACCTCAGTACCCACCTCAGTCGTCAGGACCATGGACAGCAACTCCTGCCAGTACAGAAAGAACAGCTGAACCTGACTGGAGAGAACTTGCTCCTCAGCTAGAAAGCAACAATGATAATCTCTCAGTAAGCCAGGAGCCACACAGTGACATTTCATCAGACACAGGAGAAAACTTGACAGAAGATCAGCCTGTCGAAGACATCTCTTTTCTGTCAGTTGAAAGGAATGAGGACCAGAATCAGGAACAGCAGCGGCCTCAGAGGAACCGTGGGTAACCAAAGATCTTCAGATATGATCAAATAGGAACTCCATCCTGTTACAGTGTCGCTGCATCGCGCCTTTATCCAAGGGTTCATTACTCAGCGCAGCCACATTACTACCAGCCCATATGTGTATATGGGAAGTAGACTGGTAATTTGCATTCTGACCTGACTTTAACACTCTGCCACTAATGGACTACAGTCTGGTCCAATATTAACTGACTGACCTTTCGCACATACATATATGTGTCATTTGGACTCAAAATTGAATGTATCAAAAGAGTTCCAGCCTGTCATATATGTGTTGTTTGGACTCAAAACTGAATGTATCAAAAGAGTTCCAGTCTGTAACAAAATGCAAACACAAGAAACACTGGACAATGAGTATTTGATACTTGCATGACAGAATGTATGAAAAGAGTTCCAGTCTGTAACAATACATTCCTAAATGTCAGATGTTGCAATAGAAGCATTGAACTAATATGTGATTCGAGTATTTTGGTCGTGAGAAGTTTGAATACCTGATTTGCACTAGGGGTCGAGGGTTTTGATGTTGGGGACAACATTTATTTTGAGGGGGAGTGTGTAACACGTTAAATGGATCAGACATGGTTAACCCAATAGCTTCGTTCTCCTTTAATGCACTGACCATAGTTTTATGCATTTGATAGAAATGGTTTCATACTGTTTTTTTTATGTGTTTCGGAATGTGTAATTAAGGCTCTTGCATATGTTTTGATAGACAAGGAAGACCGTAAGTTAATTTTGGATTGCTCTGTGATCTGTTGGTCACACCTTTTTACTCCGTGATCTGTTGTTTATGCCTTAGGGATCCAGTAGAGGGAATTGGCGCTCTGCACCTCACTTAATACAGACGAGTGAAGGCAGCAGATGCGTGTGTGATCATTTCTCCTTCCCTCACTACTTTTCTTCCCTATTTAAGGTAAATATTGCACATAAAGCACTGTAAGTTTGAGGAAACGTGCTAGATATTCTTTTCCATGTATTATTGTACTGTTTGAGTTTTGCACGGCTTTACTGACGAAAGAATATGAGCTAAAATGGATTAAATTTAAGCTAGCGGCCGGGAAACCCCGTAGCTGTTCTGCCGTCTTCAACTGTGCAACATGTGGTCATTGTCTTGTAAGCTAGCCATGGGGTCATGTGTGTGTGGTGATTAGACATGTTTGTTTAAAACTGTACTTTGTTTTTGGACTTCCGGTCTGGACACCATGGTGATAGCAGCTTAACGCTGAAGCTCCCAGACCCAATCCCGGAAAATACCTTGAAAATCAGATTTAACGGATTTTTGGAAGAGTGAAAATCAAAAGACAAAGTCATCATGCCTAAAGGAAAACAGAAGAAATCGACATTTACCAGGCCAGGACACGCATCGGCCGAAGAATCTGATCCGGAGGATTTCCATTCAGAAGACGAGGAGCTGAATGAAGCTAACAAAAAGGTTAGCTTGAAAATGGTACTTAAAGAATTAAGACGATTTCGCCGAGAGTGTTGGGCCGAATTTCATGAAATCAAAGAAGAATTAAAAAGGACAAACAGCAGAGTGAACCAGGCCGAGGACCGAATCTTGGAAGCAGAGGAAAGAATAAAAGGGCTGGAAGATTCCGTGCTGGATCTACACAAAAGGCAGTCAAGGCTGGAGGCTAAGCTAACTGACCAAGAAGGAAGACTGAGAAGAGACAACATAAGAATTCATGGTCTGAAAGAAGGAGTCGAGGATGGTTTCACCACAATGGCGGCATGCGTGGAATCCTTACTGAGAGAGAAGTTGGATATTCCCCAATCCACCGACTTGAAGATAGAAAGGGCGCACCGTACATTAGCCCCTAGGCCGGTGGCGGAAGCGCCTCGAAGATCAGTGGTGGTGAAGTTTTCCAACTCCAAAATAAAAGAAGAGGTTGTAAGACTGGCTTGGCAGAAAAAAGGATTTATGCACCAAGAGAGAAAAGTTTTCGTGGAACACGACTACGCCCCGGAGGTCCTTAAAAGGCGTCGGGAATACAACGACGCTAAAAAGGTACTACGAGAGAAAAAACTGCGCTTCCAGACACCATTTCCGGCGAAGCTGAGGGTTTTCACGGCGATGAGACTTGTCTCTACAACTCGGCGGAAGAAGCAACCGCGGATATGGCGAGAAGAGGACTCCCGGTAACGGTGTTTAAACCCGCAGCAGACCCGAGCGAAAGAATCAAGGCTCAAACGTGGTCCACTCAGAGACCCTCAAAATCCACGGGCCAGCAGCTGGAAACCCAGCGTCAGAGCTACAAGGAAAAACTGGCCGTTTACAGGAGGGAATAACGATTTTTTTTTTAGTCAATCTGCACATCCAACCCCCCTCCTACAAGGTAACAAACATTAAAGGAGATGCAGAATCAGCATGTGGTAAAACATTTCATGGAACAGACATAATATTAGAAACAAATAAGTCTTTAAAAAAAAACAAAAACTTGTTAAAATAGAAATGTGACAATGGTCCACATGTTCTCCCCACACTAACAAATACTGTATTAGTGTGAACGTTTGCTGTGATGGTGGTGGGAGGGTGCACACAATTTCATAGGGTATAGGCATAAAAAAAAAAATCATTACAAGTTCAGATTGGGATCTGAAATTCACGTTAAAAACATGGGACAACTTACAGGGGTAAGAGAGGGCCCTCAACACATAACAGAGTTTGAGGAATTTCCCTCAGAGCCTACACTCCATCAAGGCTCTTCCAGGGTCTCTAAAAAGACCTCAGCTCAGGAAGTTCTTTTGTCAGTTTTTTGTTTTAAAGTTTTATACACAATGTTCTTAATGTTTTTTATGTTCTTAATGTTCTTTCAGTTTCTGAGTAGCATAAAAGAGGGCCACCACACTGTTATACTAAATAAGACAATACAATGGAGAAACAGGGTGTAACCAGAATAATCTCATATAATGTAAAAGGGATCCTGAATCCAGTTAAAAGATCCAAGATTCTAGGCAAAATGAAAAAAGACAAAGCAGGAATAATATTTTTTACAAGAAACCCACCTAACAGACGTGGAGCACACTAAACTCAATAGACAAGGGTTTAAAATGATCTCTTCATCTTCATATAAGTCAGGGAGGAGGAGGGGAGTAGTGACATTGATCTCAACCAAAATTACATTTGAAAAAAAATCAGAACACAAAGATAAAGAAGGGAGGTACAGTTTGGTACTTGGGCGGCTAGAGGGAGAAGATATCACCCTGCTGAATGTATATGCACCTCCAGGGGCTAACTGGAAATTTTATAAAAATGTATTTGACCTAATGATAACTAAAGCCCAAGGTTTAGTGATATGTGGTGGAGACTTCAATCTAAGACTGAATCCATACTGGGATGCATCAGGTAATTCTCCACATCAAAATAACACTCAAAGTAGGAAAACTCGGATGCTACTAAAAGAAATGGGAATCTGTGATGTGTGGAGGGAATTCAACCCCAGTGTAAAAGATTATACATTTTACTCAGCGCCACATTCATCATACTCAAGGATTGACTATTTTTTTTATGTTTAATAGAGACATTGGAAGAGTAAAAACATGTAAAATAGGACTGATGGATCTCTCTGACCACAGTCCGATCTATATGGACTTAAGTATCCAAAAATACACAAATAATACATTTTCTTGGAGGTTAAATTCAAATGTCCTGAAAGGACCACTGAAAGATGAATTGGAATCAGATATTCTCAGATATTTGGAAGAAAAATGATAATGGAGAAGTATCCCCTTAAATACTGTGGGACGCATGCAAAGCTGTAATAAGGGGAAAGATTATTGCAAAACTGGCAATCCAAAAGAAACTGAGACAAGAAAAACTAACCACATTAGAGTCAGAACTTAAGAACCTAGAAAAAGAGCACAAAGACAACACTCATTCTAACGACTCGCTCAAAATTAAGGAAATTAAAAAACAAATAAATGAGATCTACACAATAGAAATCCAGAAGAAACTTACATTTCTGAAACAAAAATACTATGAAGCAGGCGGCAAATTGGCAAAATTACTAGCCTATAAATTGAGGAAACAATAAACGGAGAGAGCAATCTACAAAATCAGAGACCCAGTATCAAAGGAAATAAAATTCAGAATTCAGGATATTCTTAAAAGCTTCGAGAACTACTATAAGAACTTGTACTCCCTCAAAAAACATAAAAACGCATCCGAAGCATTCCTAAACACATTAAACCTTCCCCAACTTACTGAGTCTCAAAATAAAACACTATTTTCATACAATTTTCATAACAACTTCATTAGAACTATCCAGGCATTATATAAAAAAACAACAGCTAAAATAAGGATTAACGGTAATTTATCATCATCTTTTGAGCTGGAAAGAGGATGTCGTCAGGGCTGCCCCTTGTCTCCACTGCTCTTTGCAATCTTCATAGAACCTCTGAGCCAATGGATAAGACAGAATCAAAAAATTCAAGGTATTACACTTGGTCAGAAGGAACATAAAATAGCACTCTTTGCTGATGACATTTTAATATACCTGGGGCAGCCGGACACCTCTTTTCCAGAACTAATCTCAGTTTTTTCAGAGTATGGAGATTTATTGGGGTACGAACTAAACATGCATAAAACCCAAGTTTTAACATTCAACTATGACCCAAATCAATATTTACTAAGCAAACTCAAAACTAACTGGGACCACAATCTATGAAATATCTGGGGGTCAATATCCCGAAACAACTCAACAAAATTATAACACTAAACTATGATCCACTGGTGGCAAAAATAAAAAAAAAAAAAAAATAAATAAAATCTGATCTAGCAAGATGGAATATGATACCATTCTTGGGTACTGCACAAAGAATTGAAGCAGTCAAAATGAATATACTTCCACGTCTTCTATACCTTTTCCAAACAATACCGGTAGAACCTCCCAAAAAAACATGGCAAGAACTGGACAGAAGGATCTCAAGATTCATATGGCAGGGCAAGAGACCTAGAATCAGATATAGAACCCTACAGCTGAACAAAGACAAAGGTGGGCTCGCGCTGCCAAATATCAGGGACTATTTTAAAGCCGCACAAATTAAAACTTTAGTAGAGATATGTAACCCAGTCTACACTGCACAATGGAAGGAGATGGAATGCCAAATAACAAGTGACATCCCCCTACAGGCGATAATAGGGAACAATGCCTTAGCTAAACTTTTGAATAACACTAACCCGTGGATAGAGACCCCGCTAAAAATTTGGTTTAAGATAGTCAGAGAGAATCAAACTAAAGAGCCCTATCGATTTCTGCAATGGATTGCCTATGATCAAGACTTTACTCCTAATAAAACAGACACTAGATTTAAAAAGTGGAAAGAGAATGGACTGATAAAATATTACGATTTTTTTAAAGGGCAAATTTTAAGAAGTTTTGAAGATTTGAAAAAACAAGGTCTAATAAATCAAGACCTTTACAGGTTCTTTCAGCTTAGACACCACATAAACAATATACTTAAAAAGGAGGATTTGGAAAGGGCCCAGTCAGGTGTTCTGAAGGTCTTCTTAATGGCATATAAAGGGATCCCAGGGATCAGATACATTTCTAAAATATACCAAGGTCTTCAAGACTTAAAAGGAGACAACACATCATATATAAAAGAGAGATGGGAAAAAGAGGGGAATTTCACTTTACAACTGGAAATATGGGAAAAGCTAAATAAACAACAATGGAAAAGTACCTCATCCCTGCAGTGGAGAGAATTTGGATGGAAAAATTTGGTAAGATTTTTCAGAACACCTGCACAAAACAAATTTACTCATAAGGGGTTGAATTGTTGGCGCTTGTGTGGTGAAGAGACTGCAAATCATTTTCATGTGTTTTGGTCATGCCCAGTTATCCACCAATATTGGACCAATGTACAGACAATATTGGGGAAAATATTCAAAATAACAGTCCCCTTTTCTTTTGTAACTTTGTATTTGGGTTTACTACCAGATTCACTGGAAAGACGAGGAGAAAAATACTTATTCACTGTTTTAATATTGGCAAGTAAAAAAGCTCTAACTAAAAAATGGATGTTGAAGGACTGTCCTACACCTGAAGATTGGATTAACGTGATTCAAGACATTTACTCAATGGAAAAGTTGACATTCGCACTGAGACAGGACATGGATGGGTTCTTGAACTTTTGGCAACCCTGGATCGCATATGTGTCTTCCATTAGATCTAATCTTTGACAAATACCATTTCAATAATGGCACCGCTCTTTGTTCCAACGCTACTCAGATGCTCTTTTATTTTTATTTATTTATTTATTTATTTTATATTTTATGTATTTATTTTTTGCTCTTTTGATTTGTTTTTGGGGGTTTTTTGTTTTTGTTCTTTCTTTAATTTCACTTTTTCTTTCAATTAAAAAAAGGGGTGTTGTAATAATTATTCTTCCAATGTTGTCAAATAAAAAAAAGGGAATGTGATGAAAATGTAAACAATGCAATGCTGTAATGACGTGTATACCCTTTACAAAAACTTAAATAAAAAACAAAACAAAACTGTACTTTGTTCTTAATGAGTTCTTTTAGCAGTGAACACAGTTTAGTGCATTAAAGCGAGGTAGTCGGATACCCAAAAGCCGATGGTGCATAGAACACGTACGATGGGGTAAAAAAGTATTTAGTCAGCCACCAATTGTGCAAGTTCTCCCACTTAAAAGATGAGAGAGGTCTCCAATTTTCATCATAGGTATACCTCAACTATGAGAGACAAAATGAGAAAAAAAAAAATCAAGAAAATCACATTGAAGGGTTTTTAATGAACTAATTGGTAAATTCCTCGGTAAAATAAGTATTTGGTCACCTACAAACAAGCAAGATTTCTGGCTCTTACAGACCTGTAACTTCTTCTTTAAAAGGCTCCTCTGTCCTCCACTTGTTACCTGTATTAATGGCACCTGTTTGAACTCGTTATCAGTATAAAAGACACCTGTCCACAACCTCAAACAGTCAGACTCCAAACTCCACTATGGCCAAGACCAAAGAGCTGTCAAAGGACACCAGAAACACAATTGTAGACCTGCACCAGGCTGGGAAGACTGAATCTGCAATAGGTAAGCAGCTTGGTGTGAAGAAATCAACTGTGGGAGCAATTATTAGAAAATGGAAGACATACAAGACCACTGATAATCTCCCTCGATCTGGGGCTCCACGCAAGATCTCACTCCGTGGGGTCAAAATGATCACGAGAATGGTGAGCAAAAATCCCAGAACCACAGGGGGGGACCTAGTGAATGACCTGCAGAGAGCTGGGACCAAAGTAACAAAGGCTACCATCAGTAAGACACTACGCCGCCAGAGACTCAAATCCTGCAGTGCCAGACGTGTCCCCCTGCTTAAGCTAGTACATGTCCAGGCCCGTCTGAAGTTTGCTAGAGAGCATTTGGATGATCCAGAAGAGGATTGGGAGAATGTCATATGGTCAGATGAAACCAAACTAGAACTTTATTGTAAAAACTCAGCTTGTCCTGTTTGGAGGCGAAAGAGCACCATACCTACTGTGAAGCATGGGGCTGGAAACATCATGCTTTGGGTCTGCTTTTCTGCAAAGGGACCAGGACAACTGATCCGTGTAAAGGAAAGAATGAATGGGGCCATGTATCGTGAGATTTTGAGTGAAAACCTCCTTCCATCAGCAAGGGCATTGAAGATGAAACGTGGCTGGGTCTTTCAGCACGACAATGATCCCAAACACACCGCCCGGGCAACGAAGGAGTGGCTTCGTAAGAAGCATTTCAAGGTCCTGGAGTGGCCTAGCCAGTCTCCAGATCTCAACCCCATAGAAAATCTTTGGAAGGAGGTGAAAGTCCGTGTTGCCCAGCGACAGCCCCAAAACATCACTGCTCTAGAGGAGATCTGCATGGAGGAATGGGCCAAAATACCAGCAACAGTGTGTGAAAACCTTGTGAAGACTTACAGAAAACGTTTGACCTCTGTCATTGCCAACAAAGGGTATATAACAAAGTATTGAGATGAACTTTTGTTATTGACCAAATACTTATTTTAATGGGGAATTTACCAAATAATTCATTAAAAATCCTTCAATGTGATTTTCTGGATTTTTTTTCCTCATTTTGTCTCTCATAGTTGAGGTGTACCTATGATGAAAATTGGAGACCTCTCTCATCTTTTAAGTGGGAGAACTTGCACAGTTGGTGGCTGACTAAATACTTTTTTGCCCCACTGTATATTAGGATTTGTTTGTGAAATTTCGGCATCGAAACTGCTCCCGTTTAGCTGTAATTAATATTCAAAAATGATATTTTCGGGACAAAAGAATTCAAGCGTCCCTGCATTTGTTTCCTTCTCGGGGCCGCAGCCGGAGAGTGAGCCGTGTGCAAAATGCGATTGTGTTGTTAATATAGCACATTTTTTGTGGAAATGTTACTATTATTAGTTGTGAAATGTGTTATAAAACGATTAGACGACGATACTATGGCTCTTCCTGCTGTTCCCGTTTCACTGTTTTTTCCGGATGTAAAATACGGGATCCCTACGGCCCATCGGTGCACAAAGTATCCTGGCTGATGTAAACAGCCACAGACCAAAAAACATACATTTGCTCATGGAACAGGTCATTCACACTCGCAGACAATCGTGCTGTCTGTAGGATTTTCTTTCCATGCACGCAAAAAATTTTTTTTTCCGGGATCCAACTACCTCGCTTTAATAGCAATAATTTAAAAGGTTAAAAATATATTATAAATTCATATGTTTACAATGCTACAATGTGATTATGTTTAAGATATGTACATGGTGTTGGTTATGTTCAAAACTTAATTCAGACAAGGGAAGGCAGCAGATGCGTGTGTGATCATTTCTCCTTTCCTCACTACTTTTCTTTCCCATTTAAGGGGCTTTACATATACTGGCACAATTTTCTAGCATTTTTTCTGTTTCTTCTATTGCTTGTTTTTGTTTTAATGAAAATTTTTTTTATATTTTCTGATTTTTCTAGTAAGTTTGGTAATTTTTGTTAAATTTTCAACATTTTTGTCTAAATACATATTTGTGACTTTTTTCCTCAATATGATTTTTTTGTCATAAATTTGTAGTTTTGTCAAAGTCACAGGTTATGGGCAAAATGGCCACATGTAGCTCCAGAGCTGCAGGTTACAGACCCTTGGACTAACCTCTGGCTATGCAGCATTTTTTAGTAGCTGCACAACAACATCAGTCTTTCTGCACCCCTGCAATTGCTCACAAAGATTATCATCAGGCTGGGAAATTGAGTCTGGTTATCTGAAGAGAAGCTCGAACAGGCAGGCCAGTAACCAACTCCCCTGCATCTGACTCCTGGAGAGATTAAAACCTCTGGATGTGAGTCCACAGGGGATTCACTGTGCTGCGTGCCATTCTGGTAGACTGCTGTGCAAAGCCTTATTGAAGGAGTCCCAGCTGTTCTCTGGATTTTTATCCAGTCTGGCAGCAGACAAAGTGGTTTGACTGAGGACAGCATGAGGCTCAGATCCCCCTGGGGTCACTGATGCTGCCCTCTTTGCATGAAATTGTAATCCAGGCTGTTCAGGTTTGCTTCAGCTGCTGACTTATAGTGTTTTCTTTTCTGTGTGACGAGGAGCACTGTCTCCCTCAGTGTCCTGGGATCTCATTAATCCTGCCCAAGAAGAATTGATCAACCATTGCAGTCAAACATGTCGCTGTAATAATGAGCCAACAAGCGGCTAATTAACTGCTCTTAGACCTCCTCCAGGAAAAACACCTAAGCTGGTCTAGCACTGATTGAATGTGATCCTGCACAGTCTGAGTAACACTGTCATCCACCAGGACCTTAACAGTGAAACTACTGGTGAACAGAAAAGAACCGGTGTCAGATCGCATTCAAGCTGAGGGAATGACCAACTGAATGTGAGAACAGTGGGACATTAGTCCCTGAAAAACATCACGACCTCAGTAAGTTAGATAAACTCGTGTCTTTTGTCCATCTCAAATGTCCTGACACATTTTGGATACTGAGTTTAAGTTATGTGTTCAGATGTTACTTAGAGGTATTACAGGTCTTGACTTGTGAGTTCATTTAACTAATGTATGTAAAGTGTGTGTGTGTGTGTGTGTGTGTGTGTGTGTGTGTGTGTGTGTGTGTGTGTGTGAGGGGTGATGCTGCTACAATACAAAGAAGGTATTGTCACTTTTTTTTTTGCCCCTTGTTCTGTCAGGCAGCTAGGTGAGCAGAACAGAAATCTGCTACCCTTATTGTGCTAAAACATATTGTAACGTCGGGGCCATTTTAAGGGAGCCAGGGATTTCCCAGCATGCTTTGCCAGTTTGAAACATTACTGTGTGTGTTAAATGTGTTATTTCTGAGTTATACTGCTGTGTCATTATAACTGCATTATAATGACCCAGCAGTGTTTAGCAGGATTAGGGCAAGATGTATCATGTGTGTGTAACCATGATTGAAACGGAGGTCTGGGAGAATGACCTCCACTCCTCTGTGTGCTCAGAAGTAGGTTGGGGGTCGGGGTGTGTAAAATAAATCAGGTTGATCACAACCATCTGCTCCATTGTCTTTGTGTGAACCTTGCAAACGTCACACTGGTGTCAGGAGTGGGATATGGAGCAAGATGAGGATCCAGGCGGAGGTACAGCGGCCGGAGCGATTCATCGCTCAGCCGGGAACGGAGTGTAGAGCTGAGAGGCCGGTCCCTGGAGAGCTTCGCTGCGATGGACGGAGCAGAGCAAACCAGCCCCGTTTCCCGCCCTTTTCAGGGCAGGAATGGCTGGCGATTTCAGAGCGATTAGGAGCGGCAATCGACCGGGAGATGACCGTCCCATCCATCCAGCAGCGGGCCAAGATTCCCCGCTACAACGGCGAGAACCTGTTGGATGACCGCCTGGCCCAGGTCGAGTTGGCTGCCGCGCTGATCATCGGAGGAAACCACCGTGCTGAGAGCGAGTGGAGGAGGAGCTACGGCAGATCACAGCAGCACGTGCACGAAGGAAACAGCCGTGGCGACGCGAGGAAGGACGGCTTCCGCTGCACAGAGCCTGGGTACATGGCATGGTACTGCCCCGCACACAGCGCACGACAAACTGGCCCCTCGCCGACGTTAAATTAGAGCGAGGTGGCATGGACGGGGAAAAAGCCGCCTCCTGCAGATGCTTCCCCCGGCAGGTGACGTCACAGAGGCCTTTGGAGCGCAGCAGCAGTGGAGCGAGCAGGACAGATCCGGTCTTTTCCCGGGATTGGCAGGGGCTGGACGCCTGGACGCGGGCCAGCGGCCGACTGGGAGGTCCTGGCAGCGGTGGGAGTCATGGGACTCCCGCTGCCAGAGAAGGAACTGTGCGTAGTCCTACCGCCACCCGATGCTTTTCCTTTCGGTGATGTCACGGAGGCCCTCGGCGCAGGAGCGACGCAGCGGAGCGAGCAGGACGAAGATGCGGCCATTTTCCAGGCGCGGCAAGGGCTGGACGCATGGACACAGGCCAGCGGCCGCCTGGGAGACCTGGCAGCGGTGGGAGTCGGCCGGAGCGGGCCTGGGACTCCCGCTGCCAGGGAAGGGACTGTGCGTGGTCCTACAGAGGCTGTCAGATGTGTCCATCCGCCCACTGATGGCCAAACCGGAACCCTACCCCAACCAGATACTCTGACCGAGACTCAGATGGCCCGTGCATGCCGCCCTGGCACCGGGCTGACTCGCGTTGGATTTCTGAAAGTGGACTTTGAATTTTCTGGGGACAGAAACCAGTCCGGGGGGGGGGGCAGTGTAACGTCGGGGCCATTTTAAGGGAGCCAGGGATTTCCCAGCATGCTTTGCCAGTTTGAAACGTTACTGTGTGTGTTAAATGTGTTATTTCTGAGTTATACTGCTGTGTCATTATAACTGCATTATAATGACCCAGCAGTGTTTAGCAGGATTAGGGCAAGATGTATCATGTGTGTGTAACCATGATTGAAACGGAGGTCTGGGAGAATGACCTCCCCTCCTCTGTGTGCTCAGAAGTAGGTTGGGGGTCGGGGTGTGTAAAATAAATCAGGTTGATCACAGCCATCTGCTCCATTGTCTTTGTGTGAACCTTGCAAACGTCACAATATTTACTTTGCCAAAAGGAGCTTTATACAGTACCTATCTATGTACTGTACATTGTTGTAAACTCCTCCTGTAATAACTTTTAATACTTTTTAAATTATTTTACCCATGAAGGACCTGACAGGATGGGGAATGGGGAAAGGAAGTGTGGGGAGGGGGAAAGAAAAGGGAGAGAAACAGACAAAAAAGACAAACCAACAACTAAAACAAACAGAAGACAGACTGCTTCTTCCACCGAAGAGGTCTCAACATGAGTCTGGTATCCGCACCTGTTAAAGGGGAGACATTTGTGCGTGTGCGTCCGTGCGTGTATATGAGAGTGCACGCAAAATACAGTGGTGTGAAAAAGTGTTTGCCCCTTCTTGATTTCTTATTTTTTTGTATGTTTGTCACACTTAAATGTTTCAGATCATCAAACAAATTTAAATATTAGACAAAGATAACACAAGTAAACGAAATGAAGGTGTTTATTTATGAAGAAAAAAACTTTTTCACACCACTGTGTGTGCATGTAAGTGGTTTGTCAGGAAACATACGAAGAGGGCCGCTGGTTGCAGCAACTCCCTTCCCCCCCGGAAACCCCGGCAGGCAAGGCAGCGCCACCAACCCTCACAGCGCACAAATGCCCGAGGTCAACAAGCCCCACTAAAGCCAAGCATCCACCCCAGGAGGGACGGTCAAGGGAGGCCAGGCTGCCAGGTGGCTGGCACAGCTGGCCCACACCCCCAGGCCCACCAACCCCCCACCCCCCCCAGCGGGACCAACACCAGCCCCTGGGCCCCAGGCGCCGGGAGGCCAGTGCCCCCACCCACTGGGCCAGAGACTGGCCTACACCCCCCGGCGCAAGCCCTCCCAGGCACCCCAAAGCGAGCCCGCCACCCCCCAGCACCACCACCACACACCCTGGGGACCCCCACTCCCAAAGAAGACCCTCCCCGTACAGGGGAGCCCACGTAGCCAAGAGGCACTACCCCCTCAATCCAGCACCTCCCAACTAGCAGACACACCCATTACCACACATTCACACTCTCATGCTCTCATACGCACCCACATGCACTCACTCACACAGTCCCACACTCGCACTCCCAGACCTACCATTCTCCCTCACTCCTGTACCCGCTCAATCTCGCTCCCACTCACCCTCAAGGTCACTCACACTCACTCATGTTCACCCATGCACGCACTCTCACTCACACTCCAACCTACTCACATCCGTTCGTGCTCTCCCCCGCACACTCACCCTCCCTCATTCACCCTTATTACTTAGGGTGACTGCGATGCAGATGCAGCGAGCCTGAATGTGCACCAGCACCGGGCAGCAGCCGGGGAGACCGCTGGTGCAGGCCAGCAGCCACCCCTCCGGCGACCCACCCCAGGGCGGCCATGGTAACAGAAGCAGACCCCCACCCCCAGTGCCCACCAGAGTGATTGATCAGCAGACCTACCACTGGTGCCCCGAGGTGCCACCCAACACACAAAGTGACACACAAAACCGACCCACCATCACCATCTCCACTCATCACTCCCTCACTCTCACTTACTCTCTTGCTCAATCACTCTCTCACTCCCTTGCTTTTATCTGTTCATTCGGCAGCACCCAGGATTTTGACATGAGTCCCAGGCCCCCCACTGGGCCCCCAGGCCCCTGGGAGAAGGATGGCAACAGGGGTGGGGGAGACCCTCCCCCCCCCGCATAAATCTTAATAAGTGTGTTTCAGTTGTATGATGTGATTGTGTGCAGGTAAGTGAATTACCATGGTGCAGTTAAAATTGTGGGGGATGGTGGCTAGAGCACCACTAGCCACTGCGATAGGCACCAGGTCCCCCATCCCCCCCAGGCCCTCAGTGTCTAAAATGCAATTAACCCAATGAGTTAACCCAATGAGTTGAATTGAGCTGACGGCAGCCCCACTGTGCAGCAGAGGTTCCCCTTCACTGACACAGTGCAGCACACCCCCGCCCCAAAACCCTAAGTGTATCCAAGAAGATGTATGTTCCACCCAGAATCAGAGGTAGGGAGGTGGGTGGAAATAAGACTGGGAGAGAGGGGGTCCAAAAGGGAACCAACTCGCAAACTGGTTCAGGAGGCCACCCACGCCCACCCCAAATTCCAACCCAGGGCGAGGGCCGCCAGGCAGAGCAGCCCAGGACCCACCAGCGTCACGTCCCGGCACTCCCAGCACCACAAACATGATGGAGCAGCCCCATCCATTCCCACTCATCTTGCACACACGAACATGCACAACAATAGTCACAGTAGTGAACAATGGGCCGGACCCATACGTTGCCCCACACGCCAAGCGACACCCCCGAGCGCCAACCGCAAGACCACCAACCACCCACCCCAGAAACACACCAACAGCAGCAGGCCACCCCACAGCCACCTCGGAGCAGCCCAATGGCAACATGGCCGCCAACCCATGCCAACGGCCCCCCTGACCATCCCTGAGTACCCACACAACACCCAGCGCCAAAGACACCAGGGGCAATGTGACAAAGTGCCCGCCCCATAACACAACGGCAGGGTGGCCGGGCCTAGCAGGCCCTGAATTGCCAACCCCCAGGCCACTAGATGGTTCACCCCACCCCCGCCGCCCAGCGACGTTCCCCCACCCACACACATCCATCCACAGGTACTTGCACCCGTACACACACACACACCTGCCCACCCTCATGTGCACACACTCACCATCACACACGCTCACCTACCCCCACATGCAGCCCCACATGCCCACACCCACATCTGCACACGCACCCACTCACACCTACACTTACATGCACTTGCATGCGCACACACACTCACACACATACACACATACACATGCACACCCACACCTACAGACCCCGGAGGACAGGGAGGGCGACCCCTCAGGGCGCAGGCACCCATCCCAGAGCACCCCCAGGGACCCGGGGAGGGCACAACCCTGCTGCTTAAGGACGCGCCGGGCCGGCCCGCACCACCAGCGCACACCCGACCTCGACCCAGAGGGGGAACGCCCCTCCCAGCACCAGGGGCCCAGGGCCAGACTCAGCCCCATCCTGGAGGCAAGGCCAGCCAGCCCGGGGCCACGGCCCATTCCCCCCATCTCACCCTGTAGCCCCCCCCCCCCCCACACCACCACCACCACCACCACCACCAGCCCCCCTCGGGCCAGTCACACAGCCACCCCGGAATAGGCCCCCCCGGACATTGGCCCCAGTGGGTCACAGAAACCCGTCGTGGTTAGGGTGCAGCCAGCCGCCAGAGGCGCCAATGAGAGCAAACCACCAAACGTCACCCTTCAGGTGATAGAATTAATAAGTGGGGACCAGAGAGAAATGAATTCAGCCAATTGATTATTTGAGGACGCAGACATTCTTTCCAGGCTAATATAATCTGATAGTAGGTTATTGTAATGAGTCATGCATAAATTTTCTTGATTTCCAGTTCATGAGGATAGTTTTCTTTGCGATGCATAAGGCAGTGAGAACCATGTGTGACATCCTTGCCTCTATATTTATTTCACTTAAATCACCTAATATGCAAAGTGTGGGTGAGGATAGGATACAATACCCAAGCCATGCCGACAAGTCCTCAGATGTCTTCTGCCAGAACTTTTGGACCAGTGCACAGGACCACATAGCATGCATATAACTATCCGGGATGTTGCTGGTGCAGTAGGAGCAGATACTTGTGTAACTCAGGACCATTTTGAACATCCTTTGTCCTGTGTAATGAGTTCTATGTAGAACTTTGTACTGTATGAGTTGTAAATTAGAGTTTTTAGTCATCTTAAAAGTGTTTAAACATATTTGTGTCCAGAAGCTTTCATCCTTATTGATCGATAAGTCTGTCTCCCATTTTGATTTTGGAAGAGATACTAATTCATCCAGTTTTGATAATAGTCCGTGTATTTTCAATATCAATTTGGGGGAACGGAGATTTAGAAACTCTACCACCTTAACTGCTACCTCTAAATCTGTCTGATTAAGATTGAATCTTGTTTTTATTATGGATTTAAGCTGTTGGTATTCAAGAAACTTTTTATCACTGATGTCGTGCTGTGACACTAGTTCTTGAAATTGGATAAAATTTCCACCTTGAATAAGATGCTTTAAGTTTTTTATTCCCTTCTCATGCCATAGTGGAAAGTTTAATATCCTCTTTTGTTGCAGGATATCAGGATTATTCCAAATGGGCGTGAGTTTACAAGGGAGAAGTGAAGACCTCTTTATTTTTGAAAATTTCCACCAGGCTTTCAGAGAGGACATGATATTAATGCTTTTAAAACAGTCATGGCGCTTAATACAAGAACTCATAAAAGGTAAGTCAGAGATATTTAGTGACCCACAGAGAGTTTGTTCAGCATCTAACCATGGGTTTCCTAGTGGGGCTGATTTTGTCCATTTTGAAACAAACTGCAGTCTATTGGCTAAGAAGTAATTTAAAAAATTTGGTAAATCTAAATGATCCCTCATGGATCGTCACCTTATCGTGGTGGGGGGGGTTTGCGTGCCCCAGTGATCCCAGGAGCTATGTTGTCTGGGGGCAATTTGCCTCTGATAGGGTCTCCCAAGACAAACTGGTCCTGGGTGAAGGGCCAGACTAAGAACGATCCAACAGACTCTCATGATAAATTGTATATCAAGGATTCAGTGTACCCCGCCCGGTATGGGGTTACCAGGGCCCCACCCTGGAGCCAGGCCTAGGGGAGGGGCTCGAAGGCTAGCATCTGGTGGCCGGGTTTCCACCCATGGGACCCGGCCGGGCTCAGCCCGAAGGAGTTACATGGGTCCGCCCTCCAGTGGGTTCACCACCTGCAGGAGGGATCATGGGGGTCCGGTGCTATGTGGATTAGGTGGCGGTCAAAGGCGGAGACCTTGGCGGACTGATCCCAAGCTTTCTAAACTGGCTTTTGGTACGTGGAATGTCACCTCTCTGGTGGGGAAGGAGCCTGAGCTGGTGTACGAGGTTGAGCGATACCGGCTAGATATAGTCGGCCTCACCTCAACACACAGCTCCGGTTCCGGAACCAGTCTCCTGGAGAGGGGCTGGAGCTTGGCCTTTTCTGGAGTTGCCCCGGGCGAGAGGCGACGAGCAGGGGTGGGTATTCTTGTATCGCCCCACCTTGCTGCCTCTATATTGGAGTTTTCCCCGGTGGACGAAAGGGTTGCTTCCCTGTGCCTTCGGGTTGGGAAACGGGTCCTGACCATCATTTGTGCCTATGCACCAAATGATGTTTCAGAGTACCCACCCTTTTTGGAGTCTGTGACTGGGGTGCTGGAGGGTACTCCTCCTGGAGACTCCATTGTCCTACTGGGGGACTTCAATGCGCACGTGGGCAACGACAGTGAAACCTGGAGGGGGGTGATTGGGAGGAACGGCCTGCCCGATCTGAACCTGAGTGGTGTTCAGTTATTGGACTTCTGTGCTAACCACAGTCTGTCCATAATGAACACCATGTTCAAGCATAAGGGTGTCCATATGTGCACCTGGCACCAGGACACCCTAGGTCGCAGGTCGATGATCGATTTTGTTATCGTATCATCAGACCTGTGACCGTATGTCTTGGACACCCGAGTAAAGAGAGGTGCAGAGCTGTCAACTGATCACCACCTGGTGGTGAGTTGGATCTGATGGCAGGGGAGGAAGCCATTCAGACCTGGTAGACCCAAACGTATAGTGAGGGTGTGCTGGGAGCGTCTGGCTGAGGCCCCTGTCCGGGAGGTCTTCAACTCCCACCTCCGGAAGAACTTCAACCACATTCCGAGGGAGTCTGGAGACATGGAGTCTGAATGGGCCATGTTCTCCACCTCTGTTGTTGAAGCGGCGGCCCAGAGCTGCGGCAGCAAGGTGGTCGGTGCATCTCGTGGTGGCAACCCCCGAACCAAGTGGTGGACACCAGTGGTGAGGGGGGCCATTAAGCTGAAGAAGGAGTCCTATCAAGCTTGGTTGACTTGTGGGACTCCCGAAGCAGCTGAGGTGTACCGGCAGGCCAAGCGGAGTGCAGCTCGGGTGGTTGCTGAAGCAAAAACGCGGGTATGGGAGGAGTTTGGTGAGGCCATGGAACAAGACTTTCGGTCGGCTTCAAAGAGATTCTGGCAAACTGTTCGGCGGCTCAGGAGGGGAAAGCAGCTCCCCGTCCACACTGTGTATGGTGCGGATGGGACACTGTTGACTTCAACTGGGGATATCGTCGGGCGGTGGAAGGAATACTTCGAGGATCTCCTCAATCCCACTGATACGCCTTCCACAGAGGAAGCAGGGTTTGGGGACGAGGGGGATGACTCGCCTATCACAGGGGCTGAGGTCGCCAAGGTGGTTAAAAATCTCCTTGGTGGCTGGGCCCCGGGGGTGGACGAGATTCGCCCTGAGTACCTCAAGGCCCTGGATGTTGTTGGGTTGTCATGGTTGACACGCCTCTGCAACATTGCGTGGAGGTCGGGGACAGTGCCTTTGGCATGGCAAACCGGGGTGGTGGTTCCTCTCTTCAAAAAAGGGGACCGGAGGGTGTGCTCCAACTTTAGAGGGATCACACTCCTCAGCCTCCCTGGGAAGGTCTATGCCAAGGTACTGGAGAGGAGAGTCCGGCCGTTGGTCGAACCTCGGATTCAGGAGGAGCAATGTGGTTTTCGTCCTGGCCGTGGCACATCGGACCAGCTCTTTACCCTCTCGAGAATTCTTGAGGGTTCGTGGGAGTTTGCCCAACCAGTTTACATGTGTTTTGTGGACTTGGAGAAGGCATTTGACCGTGTCCCTCGTGGATTTTTGTGGGGGGTGCTTCGGGAGTATGGGGTATCGGGCTTGTTGTTACGAGCTATTCGGTCTCTGTACAACCGTTGTGAGAGTTTGGTTCGTATTGCCAACACTCGGTCGGAGTCATTCCCAGTGAGAGTTGGACTCCACCAGGGCTGCCCTTTGTCACCGATCCTGTTCATAATTTTTATGGACAGGATTTCTAGGCGCAGCCAGGGAAGGGAGGGTGTCATGCTTGGTGACCACAGGATCTCATCTCTGTTGTTTGCAGATGATGTTGTCCTGTTGGCTTCATCCAGCAATGACCTACAGCTCTTGCTGGGACGGTTTGCCGCTGAGTGTGAAGCGGCTGGGATGAGAATCAGCACCTCCAAGTCCGAGTCCATGGTCCTCAGCCGGAAAAAGGTGGACTGTCCTCTCCGGGTTGGGGACAGGCTCCTGCCCCAAGTGGAGGAGTTTAAGTATCTTGGGGTCTTGTTCACGAGTGAGGGGAAAATGGAGTGAGAGATCGACAGACGGATTGGAGCAGCATCTGCAGTGATGCGGACGTTGTACCCGTCTGTTGTGGTGAAGAGAGAGCTTAGTTCTAAGGCAAAGCTGTCGATTTACCACTCAATCTACGTTCCTACTCTCACCTATGGTCACGAGCTTTGGGTAATGACCGAAAGAACGAGATGGCGGATACAAGCGGCTGAAATGAGCTTTCTCCGTAGGATTGCTGGACTCACCCTCAGAGATAGGGTGAGGAGCTCAGTCATCCGGGAGAGGCTCAGAGTAGAACCGCTGCTCCTCCACATTGAAAGGAGTCAGTTGAGGTGGTATGGGCATCTGATTAGGATGCCTCCTGGACGCCTCCCACTTGAGGTGTTTCAGGTACGTCCCACTGGGAGGAGACCCCGGGGCAGACCCAGGACTTGGTGGAGAGACTATGTCTCCCAGCTGGTCTGGGAACGCCTTGGTATCCCCTCTGAAGAGCTGGAGCAGGTGGCTGGGGAGAGGGAAGTCTGGGCTTCTCTGCTTGAACTGCTGCCTCCGCGACCCGGACCGCCGGAAAAGCGGTAGAAGATGGATGGATGGATGGATGGATAAACCTCTGCACTCTTTTGCTTTTTGAAGAGTTTTTAAATTGATCCATGTTGGTATATCCTTCCATAAAAATTTACTTACAGTGGTGTAAAAAGTGTTTGCCCCCTTCCTGATTTCTCATTTTTGGTATGTTTGTCACACTTAAATGTTTCAGATCATCAAACAAATTTAACTACTTGAGGGGTTTTTGTGTTTGTCACACAATGTTTCAGGTCATCAAACAAATTTAAATATTAGACAAAGATAACACAAGTAAACACAAAATGCAGTTTTTAAATGAAAGTGTTTATTAATAAGGGAAAAATATCTAAATCTACATGGCCCTGTGTGAAAAAGTGATTCCCCCCTCCCCCATTAAAATATTAATTAACTGGTTTATCACATCTTTGGAAAGCTGAGTTCAATTTCTCTAGCCTCACCGAGGCCTGATTACTGCCACACCAGTTCTCAATCAAGAAATCACTTAAATAGGACCTGCCTGACAAAGTGAAGTAGACCAAAAGATCCTAATATTTAAATTTGTTTGACGAAACATGGGCAGCGCGGAGTGGTTAGCACTGCAGCAGCACAGCAACTCACCCTTGGCCGGGGGATCCTGAGTTTGATCCCAGCCTCTGACCAACAGTGATCTGTGTGGAGTTTGCATGTTCTCCCCGTGTCTGCGGGGGTTTACTCCGGGATTTCTCTGGTTTCCTCCCACATGCCAAAAACATGCAAGTTAGGTTAATTGGCATCAAACTGGGGATTCTAAATTGTCCTTAGGTATGACTGTGAGAGTGAATGGTTGTCTGTCTCTCTGTGTTGGCCCTGTGGTGGACTGGCGATCTGTCCAGGGTGTATCCTGCCTCTCGCCCAAAGATGCTGGGATAGGCTCCAGCCCCCCCGCAACCCAAAAAGGATTATGCGGAAGAAGATGGATAGATGATCTGAAACATTTAAGTGTGTCAAACATACAAGAAACATGAGAAATCAGGACGGGGGCAACCACTTTTTCACACCACTGTATATGAACCAGGACATAGATGGTTGGGTAGCATCACTGAGAATAAATAGTTAATGCTATCATTGCTGGAAGGGCTATCATTTTAACAGTTGTGACTCTCCCCATTAGTGATATAGGTAGTGTCCTCCAGTGTGTAAGGTCGTTGTATTGTTTTTAAAAGGGGAATGTGATATAGTTGCAGTAACTCTGAGAGCCTGGGGGAAATATCTATTCCTAAATATTTAATATTACCTGATTGCATTGGAATAGTGGATATATTTGAAAAATTACAATTTATAGATAAGACTTGATTTACCCAAGTTAATAGAGTAGTCTGATGATGATGAAAATCTATCAATGAGCGCCACTGTCTGAAGAAGAGATCTTTATGAGTTTTCAAGGAAAATCAATACATCATCAGCATAAAGACTTATCTTGTGTACTTTTTCCTCCGGTTTGGATACCTCTGATATCAACATTTTGTCATATGGCTGCTGCTAATGGTTCAATAAAGATGATAAAAAGTGAGGGAGACTGTGGACATCCCTGCCTAGTACCTCTCTGGAGATTCGAGAAGTTTGATCATTTGTTCGGACAGATGCAGTTGGACAGCTATATAGTGTTTTAATCCAGTTTATGAAAGATGAACCAAACTCAAACTTGTTTAATACCATTAAAAGAAATTTCCAATTAACACGGTCAAAGGCTTTCTCTGCATCCAGAGATAAAATTGTACTTTCTAAGTTCTTAATCTTACAGTAGCCTATTAAATTAAATAGCCTGTCTGTATTATTAGCCGAGTGCCTACCCTTGATGAAACCTGTTTGATCTGGGTATATAATAAATGGAATTATCCTTTCCAGTTTTTTGGCAAGAGCTTTGCAAATTGTTTTAAGATCGACACTCATAAGTGAGATGGGATGGTAGCTGGATGGAAGCGTAGGTTCTTTTCCAGGTCTAAGGAGCAGGAAAATACTAGCCAAGTTCATATTTGGAGAGATTACATTATCTTTTTTTAATTTGGTTCACTATTTTAAAGAAGGTAGGTGCCATCACAGGCCAAAATTCTTTATAAAATTCGACTGGAAAAACCATCTGGTCCCGGACCTTTGTTGTTTGGGATGTGCTTAAGTGCCTCCTGGAGTTCAGACACCAGAAGTGTCATGAGCTAAGGGCTGGGGATTTTCTGCCAGACTCGGCCTCATGGCTTTCTCTGTTTATTTACTCGTTTGTTGCATTCCTGCTCTGTGTGCCATTTTCCCCAGTTGCGTTAGTGTTATATCTTTTTTTATGTTGTATTTATTTATATTTATTTGATATGTTATCTTCTCCTCTGACTGTTGACAGCTGTCAGGGGCATTTAGTTTTGTGTGGGCGTGCCCCGTCAGCTGTCAGTTTTCAGTTCGTCTCCCTCTCACCACTCAGCTGATTCCAATAAGGTATCCTCACTTTCTCCTGCCCATTCAGGTACTCACACCTGTTGGTTGTTATGTTGATGGGTCTTTATCCTTATTTAAGGGGCTCTGCGCCATTGTATAGCACAGCGCTCTACTATCAACTACCGTTGTTCTCCAAAACGTAAGGTTCTGTATTACTCTAGCATGCGCTCCACGCTTAGTTTTCCCCAGGTCAGCTGGCGATTCCTCTCGCCTTAGCTTTTGCTATCCAGCTGTACCTGTGCTTTATGTTTACTGATTGTTGGTTGGGTCCTATTTTGTTCTTTTGTGCATTTTTTGTTATTAAAATGTGCAAACTCACAGCCAGCGAGTGGAGCCTTTATTCTGCCCTGAAGGGCATTAATGACAAGAAGAGGTGCATCCAGAGCTGTAATCTGTTCATTATTTAATCGTGCTAAGTTAACATTGTCCAGAAATTTATTTATCTCTGAGTCAGATGGGTTAATCTGAGATGGGCAGGGGTTTTCATAAAACTTTCTTAAGGAGTTATTTATTTCTTCAGGCTCATGGGTAATATTTCCAGCCATATCCTTAATAGAGTGGATAGTTGTTTTTTTCTTTATTCAATCTAAGCTGGTTAGAACAATATCTCCCCAATTTATTACTGTATTCAACCTTCTCAAGACATACTGTCACTTTTTAATTAAGCAAAACAAATTTTAATAAACACTGATATGATTGTGGTGACTTGGTATTAAACAGTTTTTCATAGAAAATAACTTTAATTTATCCTTACAGAGGTCTGTGGTTTTTCAAAGAGTCATGACTAACTAAAGTCATTTATGGGATGGTTCTTTGCATACCTTTAAGACCAGAGGAGAGAATATGTTGGACTTGGTGTACACAAACACAGATGCTTATAAGGCAACACTTCGCCCCCACCTCGGCCTTTCTGACCACCTATCCATGATGCTGGTGCCTGCCTACAAACCTTTACTGAAGTGCAGCAGGCCAGTAGTGAAACAAATCAGGATTTGGCCAGAGAGTGCAATCTCAGCACTGAAAGAATGTTTTCTGCACACAAACTGGGAGGTTTTCAAAATAGCAGCCTCCCAGGAAGACAAGACAGATGTGGAGGAGTATGCTGAAACGGTCACCAGCTACATTGCGAAGTGCACAGAGGATGTCACTATAGTGAAGACTATCACTGCATGGGGCAACCATAAGCCCTGGATGACTGCAGAGGTGCGCTCGCTACTCACAGCCAGAGATGCAGCCTTCAGAGCGAAGGACAGGATCGCCCTCCCCTCAGCCAGGTCTACGCTCTCAAAGGGAATTAAGACAGCGAAGCGTGCCTATGCGGAGAAAATCTAGGGACACCTCTGTGACACTAGGAACACCAAGCAGATGTGGCAGGGAGTTCGGGCGCTGACGGACTATAAGTCTAGGCAGGGGGTCGATGATGACGATGCTTCGCTTCCAGACAGGCTCAACAACTTCTTTGCATGTTTTGAAGCATCAAACCCGACAATCAGAGGGAGGGCTGGCCCATCTCCACCATCAGTTGGGCCAGCTATCACCATCAACACAGCGGACACATGGAGGACCCTAACCAAGGTCAACCCAGGTAAAGCTGCAGGTGCGGACAACATCCTGGGACGTGTGCTGTGAGACTGCGCGAGAGAGTTGGCGGATGTCCTGACTGACATTTATAACATCTCCCTGAGTCAGGCCATCGTTCCCAGATGCTTTAAGACCTCTACCATAGTACCGGTGGCAAAGAAATCAGTTGTGTCCTGTCTGAATGACAATCGTCCTGTTGCACTGACACCAATTGTGATGAAGTGTTTTGAACGGCTTGTCAAACCACACATCACAGCCTGCCTCCCTGCATCACATGACCTGCTCCAGTTTGCATATCGTTCAAACCGCTCCATGGGGGATGCTATAGTCACCACCCTCCACTCTGTCATCACCCACCTGGATCAGAAAGACACCTACGCCAGACTCCTGTACATTGATTTCAGTTCAGCATTCAACACCATTATTCCCCAGAGACTGATGGAGAAATTACTCCTTCTTGGTCTGAACACCACCACATGTCTCTGGATCCTGGATTTCCTGACCGAGAGACCATCACGCTGAGCACCGGATCCCCTCAAGGCTGCATACTCAGTCCACTGTTGTTTACACTTCTAACACATGACTGTGTATCCAGACACGAGGGGAACCAGATCATTAAGTTTGCAGACGACACCATGGTGGTGGGACTTATTCAGAGGGATGAGGAATCAATGTACAGGGAAGAAGTGAGAGACCTGGAGGGCTGGTACAGGGAGAACAATCTGGTGCTCAACGTGGACAAAACGAAGGAGATGATTATCGACTTCCGGCGGTCACAGCCTGAACATGTCCCTCTCAGCATTGGCAGCCGTTTAGTGGAGAGAGTGGAGAACATTAAGTTCCTCGGAGTGCAGATCTCACAGGACCTGACCTGGCACAAGAATTCCTTGGGGATCAGGAAGTGGGCCCAGCAGAGACTGCACTTCTTGAGGAAACTCAAACAGGCCTCTCTCCCCATCTGCATCCTCAGGACCTTCTACAGAGGTGTGGTGGAGAGTGTTCTGACATACTGCATTGCAACATGGTACTCCAGCTGCAGTATGTCAGACAAAAAAGCCCTGCAGAGGATAGTTAAGGGAGCTGAGAGGGTAATTGGAGTTTCCCTCCCCTCTGTCCAAGAACTTTTTCAGAACCGTTGTAGGAGCAGGGCACTGAACATTGTCAAGGACCATTCTCACCCTCTGCATAAACACTTTGAACTTCCGCCATCTGGCAAACGATTCCAGAGCATCAGAGGCAGAACCACCAGACTGATTAACAGCTTCCTTCCACAAGCTGTTAGGATGCTGAACAGCTGATCCGGAATCTCTCATACATACTACTGCACCTATGGACATTATGTATATTATTTGTATATTATAGTTCTGATTAGTTTTCAAGTATGTCTCAGGGAAGTGTGAATGGCTGTGTTGGGGTGGGGGGTGAGGGTGTGTGTGAGTGTGTCTTAAATTATGTTCTTTTTACTTATATGGATGCCGAGAGAAACACAATTTCATCTTGCCTGCACTACAGCAACATGACAATAAAGGTTGATTTGATTTGATTTATATGGTTCTTCAAAGGTTAATAATTTCTACTGAAGTTGTATGAAAGCAGAATACTGGACATTTCTGGAAAATGACCCTCTTGAAAGGCTCTTTATCAAACTCAAAATGGTTCTTCTGTGAGGTGAGCACTTTTATATTTCTATGTGTATGGGTTGGACACTGTATGATTTTTATCATCAATTGTGATTAAAAACATGCACAATTAATTATAACACACACGTACACATTATTTTGCTGTTCTGGCAAGGAATTGTTTAATATTTATTGCCGTCTCTTTTTTCTTTATACATTACAAAAGCAAACATGTTTAGATGTTTTGCATTTTCCCCCAATATACGCTACACTAGATTTACTATTATTTAAAATAATTGTTTTTCTCTACTCATTTAATATTTTAGCAAATATTTTCTTACTGATACTCAAGGAACAAAAAGTTTTTGGTGACTACACTTACTTAAACATGAGAACAATTTCTGGCTACCCACCAAAACATGAGCTGAATCTGAAGTTATTTCTACTATATCTCTCCTTTTTAGCCTCTTCTTTTTTTGTTTTTTCACTGCAAAACATAGTGTACTCCAGGACAGCCAATTCATGATGCTGATCACCCTCTCTGTTTTGTTTTTTGCTCTGAAGTCACATTTGATTACTGAAATGTCTGAGATCTTGTGCCTGTGGAATAGCTTCTGTGAAATAGTTCCTACAGACAGCATTTGTGTGATCTCACAGTTTGGCCAAATTGTCTCGTCTTAATAAAAATTATTCCACAATAATCAATCCACAAAGACCATCTTTAAGCTAGGAAAAAACATTGCTAATTGATTTATTATAATTTATGTTGCCAGTATATTAGTAGTAGCACATATTGTATTTAATCCCTGATTAATTTATGCAGTCCAACCAAGTTGCATGACAATATCTCTTTAATATCCCATCTGGAACCAATAAGTGTGGCTCTGATAGAAAAGATTAAGCCTTAAGCCAAGGGATTCTGTTACATTTCTGCCTTAAAAATATAGCTAAATTCAGCCATCAGCAACATGAACTACCCTAGCTTACATAAAGGTGCATCTCAAAAATTGGAACAGCATTAAATGTACTAAAAAAGCAGGTATCTATAAGGCAAACACTTTTAAAGTTTTCTGTGCACGCTCCCATTTATGGTGCATGCAAAGGCTAGAGTTTTCTCCAGTACAGTTGTACTGTGTTTATAACATTTGGCTTACACAACAGGGACTAACAATAAATCTTCTAAGACGTTCTATTGCAATAGCTGGCTGGCCATACTGCAGTCAGAAAAATGCCTCCAATACTACTACTAATCATGTGATTTCTGCAGCATAAACGTCTACACCATCATGGAAAAAAAACATTCTGAAAGATAGTTTAGTCTGGACAGATAATGAAGTGGGATTGTTACTCAGAGTGATCCTGAACTACAGTACAGATACAGGTGAAAGTGTAATAGCATATGCAAAGTGGGGCTTTCACTGTTTTAATAGGAAACACATCCTGGAAATTTACATGGTGATTATGACTACACTTTTTAGTCCATTTTTTAATGGACATGGTTTCAGGCCCTCCAAAATCTCCTGTCATTTGAAAGGACGAGTGAACCACAACAGATGCCTACCATTTTATGCAAAATCTGTTGTTGTGTAAATGGGACCTAAGACTTTGGACAAAATTGTTGATACCCCTCTGTTAATGAACGAAAAATCCACAATGGTCATAGAAATAACTTGAATCTGACAAAAGTGGTAATAAATAAAAATTCTATGAAAATTAACCATTGAAAATCAGACAATGCTTTTGAATTGTGGTTCAACAGAATTATTTTAAAAATCAAACTCATGAAACAGGCCTGGACAAAAATGATGGTACCCTTAACTTAATATTTTATTGCACAACCTTTTGAGGCAATCACTGCAATCAAACGATTTCTGTAACTGTCAATGAGACTTCTGCACCTCTCAGCAGGTATTTTGGCCCACTCCTCATGAGCAAACTGCTCCAGTTGTCTCAGGTTTGAAGGGTGCCTTCTCCAGACGGCATGTTTCAGCTCCTTCCACAGATGTTCAATAGGATTTAGATCAGGGTTCATAGAAGGCCACTTTAGAATAGTCCAATGTTTCACTCTTAGCCATTCTTGGGTGTTTTTAGCTGTGTGTTTTGGGTCATTATCCTGTTGCAAGACCCATGACCTGTGACTGAGACCAAGCTGTCTGACACTGGGCAGCACATTTCTCTCTAGAATACCTTGAAAGTCTTGAGATTTCATTGTACCCTGCACAGATTCAAGACACCCTGTGCCAGATGCAGCAAAGCAGCCCCAGAACATAACAGAACCTCCTCCATGTTTCACAGTAGGGACAGTGTTCTTTTCTTGCTATGCTTCATTTTTGCGTCTGTGAACATAGAACTGATGTGCCTTGCCAAAAAGTTCCAGTTTTGTCTCATCTGTCCATAGGACATTCTCCCAGAAGCTTTATGGCTTGTCAACATGCAGTTTGGCAAATTGTAGTCTGGCTTTTTTATGATTTGTTTTCAACAGTGGTGTCCTCCTTGGTTGTCTCCCATGAAGTCCACTTTGGCTCAAACAACGACAGATGGTGCGATCTGACACTGATGTACCTTGACCTTGGAGTTCACCATGAATGTGTTTAGAGGTTGTTCTGGGCTCTTTTGTTACCATTCGTATTATCCGTCTCCTCCTGCGGCCACGTCCAGGGAGGTTGGCTACAGTCCCGTGGATCTTAAATTTCTGAATAATATGTGCAACTGTAGTCACAGGAACATCAAGCTGCTTGGAGATGGTCTTATATCCTTTACCTTTAACATGCTTGTCTATAATTTTCTTTCTAATCTCCTGAGACAACTCTCTCCTTTGCTTCCTCTGGTCCGTGTTTAGTGTGGTACACACCATGTCACCAAACAGCACAGTGACTACTTGTCACCCTTTAAATAGGCCGACTGACTGATTACAAGTTTGTAGACACCTGTGATGTTAATTAGAGGACACATCTTGGTTGAACATGTCCCTATGGTCACATTATTTTCTATCTTTTCTAGGGATACCATCATTTTTGTCCAGGCCTGTTTCATGAGTGTGTTTTTTAAAGTAATTCTGTTAAGATAAGATAAGATAAGATGAGCCTTTATTAGTCCCACAATGGGGAAATTCCAGGATTGCAACAGCACAGGGATAGCAACACTCAGAGCAACAATCAGAAGGCAAGAAAAAAAAAAAAAAAAAAAAAAAAAAAAAGCAAGCAAGAGCAGAACCGCAATTCAAAAGCATGGTCTGATTTTCATTGGTTAATTTTCATAGAATTTTTATTTATTACCACTTTTGTCAGATTCAAGTTATTTCTGTGACCATTGTGGGTTTTTCTTTCATTAACAGAGTGGTACCAACAATTTTGTCCACGGCTGTATATGGCAAGCATGCAAGCCCCATTTAGAGCATTGTTAAACAATATACACTGCACAAGCAAATGCTAATGAAACCATTAATTTTCCTCCAGATATCTTCTTTGTGTGTCCTCAAACATTCACACTCCAGTTAATACTGAAGAAGGGATGCTTATTATTTCTTCTGGAAATCTTCTCTCCCCCTCGTCTGGGTCTTTGGTCTTACTTAAGGTGTCACTAGTTCATCATTCAGCATGTGATGGGTGATTTAAAGGTCCCACAATGTGCTTTTAAGTGTTAGCATCGTCAAGGGAATGTTGTATATGTATATAGCTTTAAACAGTATTTCTGTGTTGGTTTGCAGCGCATCCCCCCCAAAAAACCAAACAAACAAACAAAAAAAAAAAACAGTAAAATTCTGACACTGTTGGTTTTTGCCTGGTCATTAATATTAACAAGCCAGTTCTCAGATTTAGTAAAGGTTCACTGAGCTGTTCAGTCAAGTAATGAGGTAGTCAGTGTTTTTTGTTTTTTGTTTTTTTGTTTTTTTTGCTAATTTAGAGAACTGAAGGTGGTACTTAGTGGAATATAAAATTGTTCTACACAGAAACAGCAATCCCTTCATTTCTTAAGAGTTTAACTAAATAAAAGCCCTGTATTTCTTTGTGAAGTTAGTGTTTCAAAATTTTAATGCCGTATATGTGACCCATAATTGTATTTTATCAGATTATTTTTTCACAAAAACACAATTTTTGCCCATGGACCCTTCAAGATATGGATCATTAAGACATTCAGACACCAAGAACTGTCCTGCATTTATGATAGAATAACCTACTTTAATCAGTTATTTTGGCAGTGATTGCACTGTACAAAAGATGAAAAAGAAATCAATGTTTTCTATCAATGGTGCTGCTTGGGTCCCTCTTTCTTGCCTCTCAAGTTGTCCATCTACCCTGGGACTAATTTGTTTGCCTGCTGAAAAACAATCTTCTGTGTGGTGATGCAGTGATGAGTCAGAAGGCCGTGAATTAAAATGGCCACCTGACTTCATAGTACTGAGTGACTGGTCCAGCGTAAGTCACAATAATAAAACCACTGTTGGACGAGGATGCTACTCTACCTTTTATTCTGCACAAAAAATGTTCTTTTACTTTGATATTGAACTGCATTAGTCTTTGGTACAATCTATTTTGACATGTTTCAGTGTCTGAGAGAGAGGGAGGGAGAGAAATGAATGGATTAAAATAAAGAATAAACTAGAGGGCACTCAGACAGTGCATACCTCCCCCAAGGCTCCGTCCCTCCCTACCTTTGTCCTCCTCTCCGTCCCTTTGTCCGTCCATATCTCCATCCATCTGTACATTGCGAGATAGGGCCTTGGTGGAGGTATGCACTCACGGATCACCTCCAACATCTAATGAGTTCATCTTTGGGCCAAGGGCCACCTCTGGTGAGAATGTCATTCAAATCCATCTGAGTTTTTGTGTGATCCTGCTAACAGAGAAATGGTAGCCAAAATAATATGACTACATTATAATATCCATCCATCCATCCATCCATCATCCATCCATCCATCTTCTACTGCTTTTCTGGAGGTCCGGGTCGCGGAGGCAGCAGTTCAAGCAGAGAAGCCCAGACTTCCCTCTCCCCAGCCACCTGCTCCAGCTCTTCAGAGAGGATACCAAGGCGTTCCCAGACCAGCTGGGAGACATAGTCTCTCCACCGAGTCCTGGGTCTGTCCCAGGGTCTCCTCTCAGAGGGACATGCCCGAAACACCTCAAGTGGGAGGCGTCCAGGAGGCATCCTAATCAGATGCCCATACCACCTCAACTGACTCCTTTCAATGTGGAGGAGCAGCAGTTCTACTCTGAGCCTCTCCCGGATGACTGAGCTCCTCACCCTATCTCTGAGGGTGAGTCCAGCAAGCCTACGGAGAAAGCTCATTTCAGCTGCTTGTATCTGTGATCTTGTTCTTTTGGTCATTACCCAAAGCTCGTGACCATAGGTGAGAGTAGGAACGTAGATTGACTGATAAATCGACAGCTTTGCCTTAGAACTCAGCTCCCTCTTCACCACAACAGACCGGTACAATGTTCGCATCACTGCAGATGCTGCTCCAATCTGTCTGTCAATCTCTCGCTCCATTTTCCCCTCACTCGTGAACAAGACCCCACGATACTTAAACTCCTCCACTTGGGGCAGGAGCCTGTCCCCAACCCAGAGAGGACAATCCACCTTTTTCCGGCTGAGGACCATGGACTCAGACTTGGAGGTGCTGATTCTCATCCCAGCCGCTTCACACTCAGCGGCAAACCGTCCCAGCAAGAGCTGTAGGTCATTGCTGGATGAAGCCAACATGACAACATCATCTGCAAACAACAGAGATGAGATCCTGTGGTCACCAAGCATGACATCCTCCATTCCCTGGCTGTACCTAGAAATCCTGTCCATAAAAATTATGAACAGGATCGGTGATAAAGGGCAGCCCTGGTGGAGTTCAACTCTCACTGGGAATGACTCCGACCGAGTGTTGGCAATACAAACCAAACTCTCACAACAGTCGTACAGAGACCGAATAGCTCGTAACAACAAGCCTGATACCCCATACTCCCGAAGCACCCCCCACAAAAAACCACGAGGGATGCAGTCAAATGCCTTGACCTTGATAATGCATTTGACCATTATAATAACAAGACTGTTATAATTGTATTGACCATACATTGGTCGGAATGTATTGGCCATACATTGACCATGTATGGTCAATGTATTGACCATACTTTGGTTGGAAACTCATCTGACCAGCGTTTCCAACCCTCAAAAACTCATCCATCACTGGACTTGGTACAGCCCGGGTGGGAGAACCTGAAAGGCGCTCGACCACATCATCATCCCCCGCTGCTGAAAGTCAATTGTGACACACTGTCGTATGTTCAGAGGAGCAAAGCTTGGTAACACTGACCATCGCCTGCTGGTCGCGCAGCTTAAGCTGAGGATATGGGCCGATCCTTCTGGCAAGTACCAGTCCCGTCTGGACTCCTCCCATCTCCGTGATCCCAACATCACCACTGAGTTCTGATATTCTATCAATAATCGCTTCAGTGCCTTGGCCACCGACAAAGTGGGCAACTGGGAGATTTTCAAGAAAAACATCATCCAGTTTGAAAAAAAAAAAAATCACATTTTAAGTTTAAGTTAAAAATGACAAATTTGAAAGAGTCTAAAATTTGAGAGAAATTTAAAAGAAAGGTGGTAATTTAAGAGTAAAATAAACACATAATGAGGCAAAAAAAAGTTTAAAAAAAAGACCAGTTTCAAAAGGAAAAAAAAGGGCATGTTCTCATACTTTTTCTGCAGTGTTTGGCTTCCAGGTTGCCAAGGTGCATAGACCTATGGTGTAACCATGCATGTAACTCAGTAAACACGTCTTAAAGGGGCAGTACATGAAAAGCTCCTTACTAATATAAAAAATAATATTCTGAGGCGGCAATGAAAAAATAAGCAGCAGTGCTGTGGTTTTAAGCAGGTTTTATTATATCATGTCGCCTTCACGGGATCCCCTCTCCGGTGCATAGTGGAGCAGCCCGGAGCGGGATCCCTAAGCTCTCAGAGAAGGAGAGGCGGACACGCGTGTGTCTACCAGTTGCAGGATCAGAGTGAGAGAAGAAGAGAGAGATTGCGTTACAGAGTTGCACCTTAAATACTTGATCATAACAATACATCAAAAAGACATACCCCACAGTCTAGAATGATCAAAGGGACAACAGAACAGGCAGGAGGTATTTGCATTTGTAAGCCATACATCACAATGGGCAGATTAGCTAGACCTCGCTCTAAGTGCAAGACAAAGAGGCTAACAAGCACATCTACATATTGATCTGAGTCTCTAGGTCACAGTAAGGACAGGATGCATGAGTACAAAGGATGAAAGGCATCGATTAACATCACATAGGTGAGACAGAAGAAACTCGTCTACCTGTAGACATTAATACACCAAAGCACATCTAAGATGCTCAGAAAAAGCATAGTAAGGACAAGCCATATGCACACTATACAGAATGGCGCATTACATCACAACACATGCATGTTTGCATCACAAATACATGAATGGCACATTGCTTCTCAGTAATGCAGCAGAAAAACAGAAAAGAGGGCTGAGTGTCCTTAGTCTGTTGTGGGGTTAAAACGAACCGCCACACACGCTCCCCCACAGAGGACGCGGCAGGGGGTCGCGACCTCGATAATCCATCTGTGTGAGCGAGCTGTGGGAGAAGCTCGCTGCAGGCGGAGGGGGAGGGAGGGGAGGGGTAGTAAGTGCCGGCAGGAGCTGTGAAATCGTCCTGAGCCGTGCAAAAATCGCTTGCTGCTCCGTGACGTCGAGGGCTTGTCCCGTTGCACGTGCGGAGATCACAAGAAGAAAAATTAGTCTCTGACTCCTCTCGTGGCCATGAAGAAAAGCAGGAGCGGCTGTAAGAGAAAAAGTAAACAAAGCAGGGGGACTGTTGGCTTTGGGTGCTGAAGCAACCCCAAAGCTCCTGGGAACAGCTGACGGCTGAAATCCCGTTGTGCCGTGGCTAAGACCATTAAAAAATCCAGTGGCGAGCTGCGTGCTTGCTTCAGGTGAACGAGCAACCCTGAAGGTTCTGTGGGCAGCGGTGGAGGACGATGGCGGTCTGTGGCGTGGCTGAGACTGTTAACAAATCCTTCCAGTATGCTGCATGCGTGCCTCAGGTGAGCGAGCAGCCCTGAAAGGCAGCGGCGAAGGAGGAAGGCAGTCTGTGGAGCCATTACTTGTCCCATGCGTGATGCGCCGTCCTTGTAACTCCCCGATGCGTGCGCGGGGGTTCAGTGCGTGGGTGGGCCGCTGGAGTGGTGAGTCAGGGTGCAGAAACTTGGTGGAGAACGGCGCAGACGGCGCCGGTAAAATCCAGGTTGAGCTGTTGCTGTAGATTTGGCCATGGTGCGTTGGAGCGTTGAGAGGAAATAGACGATCTTTAGTCCCTCAGGCCCGTGCAGAGGCGTTGGAGCGGCGGGAGGGAATAGACGATCTTTGTGCCCCGGGCTCGTGCAGCTGCGTTGGAGCGGTGAGAGGGAGGAGACGATCGTTGTCGCTCGTGCGGCCATGGTGCGTTCAGTTCCACGCGCTGCGCTCCCCGTCGGCCCTGGAGGTTGCCGTCGTGGAGAGAGGACGAGGTGCGTGCGCTCTCAGTGAGAGCGGCCGGTCCAGCGTGGTTGTGCAGATCTCAGGCGACGGAGCATTCATGCCCGGGTGTTGCGTTCGCTGGCCGCTCGTTTTTTTCAGCGTCGGTTCGCCAGCGTGGCCATCCAAAACAGAAGGCTGCGTTGCACAAAACGTGTGCGTCTTCAAGGGGCCACCAACGCAGCTGTGTGGCTGTCCAGCTCGGAAGGTTGCTTTCGCACAAAACGTGTGCGTGTTCGAGGGGTCACCAGTGAGGCGGCAATGGAAAAATAAGCAGCAGTGCTGTGGTTTTAAGCAGGTTTTATTATATCATGTCGCCTTCACGGGATCCCCTCTCCGGTGCATAGTGGAGCAGCCCGGAGCGGGATCCCTAAGCTCTCAGAGAAGGAGAGGCGGACACGCGTGTGTCTACCAGTTGCAGGATCAGAGTGAGAGAAGAAGAGAGAGATTGCGTTACAGAGTTGCACCTTAAATACTTGATCATAACAATACATCAAAAAGACATACCCCACAGTCTAGAATGATCAAAGGGACAACAGAACAGGCAGGAGGTATTTGCATTTGTAAGCCATACATCACAATGGGCAGATTAGCTAGACCTCGCTCTAAGTGCAAGACAAAGAGGCTAACAAGCACATCTACATATTGATCTGAGTCTCTAGGTCACAGTAAGGACAGGATGCATGAGTACAAAGGATGAAAGGCATCGATTAACATCACATAGGTGAGACAGAAGAAACTCGTCTACCTGTAGACATTAATACACCAAAGCACATCTAAGATGCTCAGAAAAAGCATAGTAAGGACAAGCCATATGCACACTATACAGAATGGCGCATTACATCACAACACATGCATGTTTGCATCACAAATACATGAATGGCACATTGCTTCTCAGTAATGCAGCAGAAAAACAGAAAAGAGGGCTGAGTGTCCTTAGTCTGTTGTGGGGTTAAAACGAACCGCCACAATTCAAACAATTCCTGGATCCACATCGTGATCTGGATCACCACCGAAATCTAATCATCTGTTCCCCGTGCCATTACACACCTTTCCTAAAAATTTCATCAAAATCCGTTTATAACTTTTAGAGTAATGTTGCTAACAGACAGACAAACCAACAAATAACAAAAACCAACAAACCAACCAACCAACCAACCAACGCTGGCAAAAATATTACCTTCTCCCTTGGTGGAGGGAATTAATCAGCTCATCATCATCATCATCATAGCAGTCTGTCATGGGCGACAATGACTGTTTCATTTAGGTCTGATCAGATTCCTCCACACAGTTCTGTCCTTAGCCTTCTGCTGCCAGGAACTCCTATCTATATCCAACTTCTTCAAGTTTCTTTTTACAGTGTCTTTAAATCTGAGCCTTGGTCTACCCTGATTGCATTAGCCCTCGCATAACTGTGAGTAGAGTAATTGCTGAGGGAGACGCTGGTGGTCCATCCTCTCAACATGTCCGAGCCATCTCAGGTTCGTCTGTATTAGCATGTCCTCCAATGATGGTAGACCAGCTCGTTTCAACACTTCTATGTTGGTTAACTTGTCTTTCCATGAGATGTTCATTATGGCTCGAAGGTGTCTTATCATGTACGCGTGGAGTTTCTTTACCTGCTCTCTGTAGACAGTCCAAGTTTCAGCACTGTACAATAGAGTAGCCAGTACTGTCACTCTGTACACTTTGCATTTCACACAAATAGACACATGTCGATTGTTCCACAGTCTCTCCCTCAAGTTTCCAAACACAGCACTCGCTCTTCCCATTCTGAGAGATAGTTCATCTCCCAGCCTAGCATTCTCTGAAATTTTACTCCCTAGATACTTGAAAGTCTTGCATTTGACTATTGGCTCTGTACCAATGCTGATCTCTTCTGGTAGTGATGTTGATAATTGGAACTTTGGTGGTTGATAAAGCCACTCTGTCTTCATGATGTTGATTTTGAGGCTGAATTGGCTAGCTGCTCTTGCAAATTTCTCCACTAAAGATTGCATATCTTCCACACTGTGTGCAACTACAGCACTGTCATCAGCAAAGAGCATTTCTCTTACTACTTTTATTGATGTCTTACTCTTGGTTTTAAACTGTGCCACATTGAACAAGTCTGCTTCTTTCCTTGTGTTGTATACTCCTTCTGAAGTGTCTTTGAAGGCCACCTCAAACATGGCTGCCAGATATAGTGAGAAGAGTGTAGGTGCCAGCACACACCCTTGTTTCACCCCGTTGGTTACTGAAAAGTCTTTAGATACTGAACCACTCATTGCCACGTTTGCTTGCATACCTGTATGGAGTGCCTCGATCAGGCTGACAAACTTCTCTGTACAGCCATATTTCTTGAGTACCTGCCAAAGTCCTTGTCGCGAAACAGTATCAAAGTCTTTACTGAAGTCTATGAAGACTACATAAAGCGGCATGTTCTGTTCGATACACTTTTCTTGAACCTGTTTCAAGCAGAAAATCATGTCCATTGTGCTTCTTCCACTTCTAAAGCTGCACTGGGTTTCTGGTAAATTTTACCTTTTGTTCTTATTAAAGACAAAAATAGAAAGGAGATGTCTTTACCTTCTTAACATGTTTTGACTCTGCACGTACACAGTCGAAACATGTGCACTGCAGCATGGGATGTGGTCCTTTGGCCACATCCCATGCTGTCATCAGCATAGGATGTGGCCAAAGGACGTCCACTTCTTCTGACGAAGGCTGCAGTGCACGAAACACCAGAAGATCCGATCAAATTTGATCAAAAACTTGAAATTTATGATTTTGAAAATTGTCCCTATCTACCAGCCAGCATGTGGATGAACAATCCAGCAGAATGGCCAGAAACATTTGTTGATATTTTTTACTACATGATAGATGTGCCAACTTCACTGTGCATTGGTGGCACACTAATAATAGAAAATAAATTGTACCTGTCTTGGAAATACAAAAAATCAAGCATGTTTAGGTTCGCAAATTTATCCAGCAGAGCTCACAGCTGGGAAAATATTACTTGCCTCCACAAAGATGGGTGACCGCAGTTTGCATTAACTTCACATATGGGCAAATGACTTTTAATCCTAAATTCAATTCAATTCAATTCAACTTTATTTATATAGCGCCATTTCACAACAACAGTCATCTCATAGCACTATCAACTGTAGGGGGAACCCCCACAGTTGCAGAAAGACCCCAGCAATCAGGCAATCCCCTGTGAGCAAGCACTTGGCGACGGTGGAGAGGAAAAACTCCCTTTTAACAGGAAGAAACCTCCAGCAGAACCAGGCTCAGGGAGGGGCAGTCATCTGCTGCAACTGGCTGGGGGGTGAGGGGATAGAGAAGATGAAAAGAACAGACATGTATAGAGCAAACAGCATGATGGGGACTCAATCTATGGGAGAGAACAAACAAATGTTAATGACCAGCAAAAAAATATTTCATTGAGAGTGAGGAAAGGAGTGAGGCCCAGTGCATTACTGGAGGTCCCCCGGCTGACTATACCTATTAGCAGCATAACTAAGGGAGGGTTCAGAAACACATGATCCCTCCCTAATTGTAGGCTATATCAAAAAGGTAGGTTTTAGCCCTATTCTTAAAAACAGAGATCGAGTCTGACTCCCGAATCCAGATTGGCAGCTGGTTCCACAGGAGAGGAGCTTGATAACTGAAGGCTCTGCCTCCCATTGTACTTTTGGAGATTCTAGGTATTACAAGTAATCCTGCATTTTGGGAGCATAGTGCTCTGTTAGGATAATACGGGAGTATCAGATCTTTTAAATAAAAAGGAGCCTGATTGTTTAGAGCAGGGGTGCTCACACTTTTTCAGCATGCGAGCTACTTATAAAACAACCAAGTCAAAATGATCTACCCACTACAAAAATGCAAAACATATAATTATTTTCAAATGTATTAAGGATTCTTTGTATGTACAATGTATGTTGATGTACCTTGCATAACTGAATAAGCCAATATTGCACAACACACATAATAAATAACTTAACATTTTTTGTAATTACCTGAGTTTACTTTGATGACTTGCACTGAATTGAATCAGCCAGGGATGCATGGTCCGGACAGTAGCTGCTGACAGCCAGCCTCAAGCACATTTCCAAATGTTCATCAGTCATGGTGGAACGGTATTTGGACTTAATAATCTTCATGTAGGAAAAGGCTGACTCACATAAATAAGTGGAGCCGAATAATGCAGTCAAGGAGGTAGCACATTTCCTCATGTCGGGGTACTTTTCCTCTGTAAGAAAGTTCCAGGACTGTCCATGAGCTCTCGACTTCAGCTCAATGTCGGTTTGTAGAGTCAAAATCTCATCTTCCACTCCAGAAGAGTTCAAGTGAAACAGTGCTGCAATGTTTGATGCGAGTGAATCAACCTCAGCATCTTCCTGAAAAGGATAGCACATGAATGTAGCGACTGGCTCGAGCAAAGAAAAGTCTTGAAAGCGTTTGTCAAACTCTGACAGACAATGGTTGATCTGCTCCATGTAGCGTGCACTGTCAAGTTGCTCACGGGCCTTCCCTTGCGTCTCCAGCTCTGACGCCAGGTTCTGGAAATTTGCCAAATCATGGCGCTGCAGCTTTGAGGTTAAATGTTGCATCTTTCGTTTGAAAGCGTTAACTGAGCTAATCATATTGGTCACTGTTTTGTCTTTTCCTTGCAGCTCAAGATTAAGGTCATTCAACAAGTTTGTCAGATCAGTTAAAAGTGCCAAGTCCAACAGCCATTGACCATCATTTAGTTGCTTGTATTCTGCATGTCCAGATACACAGAAAAACTCTTTAATCTCTGGACAGAGTTCTCGAAATCTTTGGAGGAATTTCCCACGACTAAGCCATCTCACATCAGTATGTAGCAACAACTCAGAGTGGTCGCATTCAGCCTTCTCCAGATGTGCACTGAATAACCGTCTTTGAAGAGATCTGGCTCGAATAGAACAGGCGATCTTCGTTGCCACATCCATGATCTCTTTCATGTTGAGCATTTTAGCGCATAACGCTTGTTGGTGGATTATGCAATGGTAATTCAAGAAGTCTGGGAATGCATCGTCCTGCCTGCACTTGGCAATAAATCCATTCACATGCCCAACCATTGCAGGTGCTCCATCTGTGGTGATAGACACCAATTTGTACACTGGGAGCTGAGTTTTCTCGATAAAGTTTTTAAACGTCTGAAATATGTCCTCTCCTCGCGTCTGTTCTTTCATGGGAAGTGCTGTCAATAGCTCCTCTTTTGCAGTGAGATCACTAAACACCATACGAATGAAAATGCACATCTGGGCTGTGTCACTCACATCTGTAGATTCGTCCAACTGCAGTGAGAAACACTCACAATCTCCGATGTCCTTCCACATTTGCTGGGTTAAATCCTCAGCCATGGCTTCACAGCGCCGTGTAACTGTATGTCTTGACAGCTGCAAAGCTTTGATTGAAGATAATATCTCTGCCTTGTTTTTAAAGTCTCGGAACAATGAGTCAGCTGCTTCAACGAATGCTTCTTTTACCATCTCTCCATCTTGGTAGGACTTATTGTTTTTAACGATGGCGTGACTCACCCGGAACGATGCTTCGGTGGCGGCTTTCGCTTTTGAAGTTTGTTGAGTGAAAAATGACTACTGTCCGGACAACTGGGATTTTAGTTCCTCCACCTTTCTTTTTCTCAGCTGGCTTTTCGGCGGAAAGTCGATGTCGTATTTTCCATGAACAGTCCGAAAATGCCGCTCCACATTTCCCTTCTTTGGTATTGCGATGGTAGACTGGCAGATGAGGCAAACACACTTCGAAAATGACATTGTGAAAAAAAAGTCCACCTCCCATTCCGTATTAAAGTGATATGTTTTTGCCTTCTTACTTGGTCCAGCTTTCTCACTCATTTTGATCACCATATGTTTTAGCAAGGGCTTAAAATCTGAGGTAATTCGCTGACTAGCTTGTAAGTTTTGCTGCGCTTATCGCCGTTGTTTACCCATGAGCGGTGACCTAAAGGTCAAAATTCAGTTGTCATCTGAATGGTTGCCCTGTATGTCAATTAAGTGACGGGATGTTTGATAGGCTGACAAATATTTTTTTTAATGTCACGCTGCGATCGACCAGTACTACCTCCGCGATCGACCAGTAGATCGCGATTGACGTAATGAGCACCCCTGGTTTAGAGCTTTGTAAGTAAGAAGAAGGATTTTAAACTTAATTCTAAACTCTATGGGAAGTCAATGAAGGGAGGCCAGAACCGGAGAGATATGATCTCTCTTTCTAGTACCTGTTAAAACTCTTGCTGCAGCATTTTGGATCAGCTGAAGACTTTTTAAAGAAGTTTTAGGACAGCCTGATAATAAAGAATTACAATAATCTAATCTCGAGCTAACAAAAGCGTGGCTCAGTTTCTCAGCATCACTCTGAGACAAGATGCTCCTAATCTTGGCAATATTACGCAAATGATAGAAGGCAGTCTTAGAAACAAATTTAATATGTGAGTTGAAGGACAGATCTTGATCAAAAATAATTCCAAGGTTCCTCACAGAGCTATTAAGAGAAAGAGTAACCGCATCCAAACTGAAAGTTTGATTTGGAAAGGTATTTCTAAGGTTTTTTGGACCAACAAGAATGACTTCAGTCTTATCTGAATTTAATAGCAGGAAATTACAAGTCATCCAAACTTTGATTTCCTTAAGACAAGCTTCTAACTTGGCTAATTGATTACTATCATCTGGCTTCACTGACAGGTATAATTGTGTGTCATCTGCATAACAATGAAAATGTATACAGTGCTTTCTAATAATGTTGCCTAACGGAAGCATATATAAACTAAAAAGAGTAGGGCCTAGCACAGATCCCTGTGGAACTCCATGACTAAGCTTTGAGTTAAAAGAAAACTCAAACTAAATAAGAGTCTATAGTTTTGGTAAGTAGACATACCTGTTATAAAGTGATCAGAATAGATGTACGTAGATGTGGGTCACATCATCCCTCCATCTCCACATCTCATTGCTAAAATGCATTCTGCTTCAGCAGGATTAGCAACAACAACCTCCTTTGACAATTTTTGCTGGCCAATGAGAATTTAAAAAAAATAAATATTTCTGACAGCCATTATCATCTTTTTATGAGAAGCTAATGGCTACATGAAGCAATGCTGCACCATTTTGGCATAGTCCTGATTTTAAAATAGCTGTCTGTTCCATAGAGATAAATTGAGATCTTGGTTTTTTTGCACCTTGCTCTGCTGCTAAGGCAAAGGTCATGTGATTGGTGATGTAAGTGTAGATGGCGCTATACATTTCTGCTGTTTTTCCTCCTCTTTGGATCCTTCGTTCATCGGGCAGAAAACAGGAGGTGAGCTTTGAGAGGGGAACTGCCATAATCGTGTTTGGTGATGTGTGTAGTCTGAGACAAAGAAATGACGTCCACTCAGCAGTTTCACAAAAACTAAATATTATTCTTTTATTATGCGACAAACTACAGTGTTATTTATGTGGAAAATTATCTTTAAAAATTGCCACACATCATATGTATAGCTCATGGCAAAATTCGATTGAAATCGGAAGATAATAATTTCTCTCTTGCCATTCATTCCAATGGAGATTTTTTCGGAAGTAAGGTCCCAATGCGAAAGGTGACTTAGGCTTTCTATAGAGTCAGAAGTGAATATTTTTTATTTGAGACTTTCATAAATACTGTATGCTGTGACACTTTTAACAGAAATTGTACAGCAAATCATTTTAATGCAGAGTATAAGGAGATCATGCTTATAAATCGTCCAACTGGCATGGAGGGAAAACATCTGGGTCAGAACTGTCACATCCAGACATAGAAGACTGTCTCTTGTCAAACTGCTCTCTGCTGTGGAAAAGAAGGTGCAGTGTATATACATTTTGATAAGTAAATTCTATTTAGGCTAATTAATGATAATTATCTCTTAAGGGAGTGATATGGCCATTGGGCAAATGAAGTAGAAGTTACGCTGTTTCTGTTATATATGAGAATTGTGTTTTGGGGCTTGCCGTAGCCAAGCCAGGGGTGGGCAGAACGATGACGTAAGGGAGACTACGGCTGTAGTATATATTGTGTTGTACGTGGGAATAAAGGAGTTCAGTGTTCAGTTAATGGTGACTCCCATCCCTCATTATTCAGACATAACATTTGGCGACGAAAAATGGGCGCATGTGTCAGGGAACCACCTCCATTCCTCCAGTCCACAAGCACACCGGTTATACCGTGGACCCACTGGAAGGGCATGTTTAATGTGCATGTGGCTGCGGCCGGCCTGGGCGATGCCAGCGAAGAATGACGGAGGAGTCTGTTGGTCCACCACCTCGGTGTAGAGAGGCAGAGGATATTTTTTGGGCTGTGTGGCAGCGGTTTGCTGGAAGAAGGGTTGGAGCTAATGGACAGTACCTTCGGGGACCACTGCACCATCACTGAATGGAGGTATGAGTTTTTTGACCATCAACAGCGAATGGGTGAGTCCACTTGCTCTTCCATTATGGCGCTACACAGCCTGGCGAGGGAGTGTGCTTTTGGGCCTATTGAGGAGGAGTTGGTCTGGGATAAGCTAGCTCATAGCACCAACGATGTGTGGCTGAAGAAGAAGCTAAAGCTAGCCAGAGACACTCTCTTGCTTGAAAATGTGTTGGATATGGTTAGACAGAGGGAGTCTCCAATACTGCAGAATTTGCCAGCACTAGCTAGCGAGAAGTTGGGTACCCGCGTTTTCCCGCTGAGCACGGTGGTTAGCATGCTAGCTAAGCCTTGGTGGTGGACTCGCAAAAGGCGGTAGAGGAAGAGACGGAACAGGGCCCACACCTCCACTGCTAGGCCATTGGCAGCGGAGCCCAGCTACACCGAGCGTGTGTGTGTAGCACGTATGGGAAAAGGGCCATTGAAATGGTATGTGCTTAAGCTGGACGGTGTGGACGTGCTGCTGATGGTGGACTCGGGGGCCAGAAGGTCTATCCTGTGCATGGCCACCACGAAGAGGCTGTTCCCCAGGAAAACCATCAATGCTGGTGGTGGTGGTGGGGGGTGAAGATGTTTGGTTATGGTCATGCGGAGATTGAAATGGTGGGTACGGCCATCTTTTCGGTGATGTGTGGGTTGAAGACAGTGCCCAGTTTCACGTTGCAGGTGGCGCACTGGGGGACAGACCTGCTGGTAATAGACTTGCTAGATGAGCTGGGATTTTCCATCAAGGACCCAGAGGGCTCAACAGTGCTGACGGTGTACTCCGATTGGCACCTCCATTGGCCGGCGTTGTTTGAGGGCCTGGGATGCATCAAGGCATTCCATCACCGCCCGCTCATTGATACGAGCGTGGCGCCAAAGATCCAGCCACTACGATGGCTTCCCCTCACGCTGCGGGATGACATCACAGCAGAACTGTCCAAACTACTGGAGGCTGGCATCATTGAGAGGGTGAATGCCTTGCCTTGGATAGCCAACATCGTGGTAGCCAAGAAGAAATCAGGGGGCATTAGACCATGCATAGACCTCAGGATGGTGAACAAGGCAATTATCCCGGACAAATACCCACTTCCAACTATGGAGGAACTCACGGCAACGTTTAGTGGGTCACAGGTGTTCACCAAGCTGGACCTCCGCCAGGGCTACCTGCAGGTGCCCCTCCATCCTGCCAGCAGGAACCTGATGGCGTTCGTGACTCATATGGGGGTTTTTAGGTACACCCGGATGCTGTTTGGCTTGGGCTCTGCACCCAGCTGCTTCCAGAAGATTATGTCAACAATCTTGGCTGGTCTCAGGGGTGTGGTAGCATATTTGGATGACAATGTGGTGCGTGGAGTGTCGCGAGAGGAACACGACGAGCGGCGGGAACGGGTCCTGGAGGTACTACGAGAACATGGGGTCACTTTGAATACTGAGAAGTGCATCTTTGCAGCAGACTTCATAGAATTTGTGGGGTTCCGGCTGAACGGGAGAAGGCTCCAGCCTCTACACTTGAACATGGAGGCGATCCTACACCTTCCGGAACCTTCAACGCCCGCACAGATCTCATTGTTTCTGGGTATGGTAAACTATTACGGTCATTTCCTTCCTCACTACTCAGAGACAACTGAACCCCTCCGGGCCCTGTTGAAGCAGGATGCACTGTGGGAGTGGACTCCAGCCTGCTCGTCGGTGGTTGCCAAGTTGAGACGCCAGCTCACCTCTCCTCCGGTGTTGGCCCATTTCAACCCTAACCGACCGACCATTGTCACTTGTGATGCTTCTGGCTCGGCAGTAGGGGCGGTGATGTCCCATGTGCAAGATGGCACGGAACGCCCAGTGGCGTTCGCATCAAGGTCCCTCTCGGCAGCTGAGTAGAAATATGCGGTGGGGGAGAGAGAAGCGCTTGCCTGTGTCTGGGCCTGCAAGCGGTGGCATATTTACCTCTATGGGCTCCATTTCACCCTGAGGACGGACCACCAGGCACTCACGACTTTGCTGAAGACGTCGGGTTCGGGACACAGGCCTCTAAGAATCCACAGATGGTCAGAACAGCTGAAGGCCTACAACTTCACCACTCAGTTCACCCCCGGCAACGACAACACTGTGGCGGATCTACTGTCCTATGCCACGGCTAACTCCATCTTATGGGACAGCGACGATGATAACGACCCAACAGAGGCGGATTTGGTGAATGCACTGCACGGGACCCTCCAGGATATAGTGTCCCCTCAAGAGCTTCGGGCGGAATCGGAATGGGACCTGATGCTGACACAACTACACTCAGTGATTTTGGGGGGTGGCCCACAAAAGTGCAGGGTGAGTTGGCACCTTTCCAACGGGTCAAAGATAAACTGAGCTGCTGGGACGATGTGTGTGTGGCAAGGGGACACTGCACTTTGATCCTGTCGTCTCTGAGGTCACGTGTTCTGATGATGTTCCACAAAGGACATTTGGGCATGGTCAGGGTGAAACAACGCAGCAGGGATTCAGTTTGGTGGCCTATCGATAAAGACATCAAGACCATGGTGAAACACTGTGTTCCATGTTTGGAGAGTGGGAAGACCGGCGGACCAACCCCCCCTCCCCCCCAACCCTGCGGCCGGTGGCGTACCCTGAAGGTCCGTGGAGGCACATGCAGCTGGATATTTGTGGTGAGCTACACGCAGCACCCTCGAATAGTCGGTTTCTGCGTGTGGCCTATGACCTATTCTCAAAGCAGCCAGAAGTACTGCCAACCAACTCGGTTATGACGGATGTTGTTACGAACTTCCTGTCGTCCCTGGGGGTACCGAACATGATCATGACGGACAATGGCCCGCAGTTCACCTCCGGATCGTTCGAGGAGTTCTTGGGCAGTAAAGGTGTGGAACACTTCAAAATAGCATTCTACCATCCCCAGGTCAACGGGGGCATCGAGCGGTTCAACAAAACGCTGAAGAATGGACTGAGGGCCCATTTGGCGGACGGTTTCACTTTCCCAGATACTTGTTTAGTTGGCCTGGTCTGGCCTGGTTGGTGTTATGGTTATATGTTTAAAAAAAAAAGAGAGAGAACCAGTTGAATTGATGGAAATGTTTGCATTAATGTTAATATGTTCATTGGGGAAGTCAGGGGTCTGGGGCTTTGTGAAGGGGGGGGATGTTTTATATGAGAATTGTGTTTCGGGACTTGCCGTAGCCAAGCCAGGGGTGGGCAGAACGATGACGTAAGGCAGGCTACGGCTGTAGTATACAGTATATTGTGTTGTATGTGGAAATAAAGGAGTTCAGTGTTCAGTTAATGGTGACTCCCGTCCCTCATTATTCAGACATAACAGTTTCATCATCAGCACTCTGAGAAGGCTGATGGTCCTGTCAAATTGCTTGGTTGGAACTAAGTGTTGTACAGTTATAAATAAAATAACCACTACAGTCACTTGGACTTCTTCTTCTTCTTCTTCCCCTTTAGGGGTCGCCACAGCGGATCATCTGCCTCATTCTCACCCTGTCCCTTGCATCTTCCTCTGTAACACCAACCCTCTCCATGTCCTCCACTACATCCATGAATCTTCTCTGTGGTCTTCCTCTTTTCCTCCTGCCTGGCAGCTCCATCTTCAACATCCTTTGACCAATATATCCACTATCCCTCCTCTTTCACAGCATGTGGGACACCATGTGATGTATGGGGTAGTGCCTATCTCCATTTCAATCCCTCCTCTGCACATGTCCAAATTATCTCAGCCTCGTCTCTCTTACTTTGTCCCTAAACTGCTCAACTTGAGCTGTCCCTCTGATAGACTCATTTTTAATCCTCTCCCTCCTAGTCACTCCCAGTGAGAATTTTTGCATCTTCCACTCTACCACCTCCAGCTACGCCTCCTGTCTTTATGTCAGCGCCACCATCTCCAAACCATGCATCATAGGTCTCACTACCAGCTTGTGACTCTTCCCTTTCACTCTTGCTGCTATCCCTCTGTCATAAATTACCCCGACACTTGTCACCACCCACACCACGCTGCCTGCACTCTCTTCTTCACCTCTCTTGTGCATTTTCCATCGCTTTGGATGATTGACCCCAGGTATTTAAACTCATCTACCTTCAGTACCTCGAATCCTTGCATCTTCACCATTACACCTGCCTCCCTCTCCTTAACATTCATCTGTCTTGCTTCTAGTGACTTTCAATCCTCTTCTCTCCAGAGAATGCCTCCATCGCTCCAGATTCTCTTCCACCTGCTCCTTACTCTCACTACAGATCACAATGTCATCTGCAAACATCATGGTCCACGGAGACTTCTGCCTGACCTCATCTGTCAGCCTGTCTATCACCATGGCAAACAAGAAGGGACTCAGAGCTGACCCCTTCCACAGACATCTGCATGCAGCCCAAATTTTGTGACCGCGTTGCCTGGGCGCGTTGACTGCACATGCACAAGATCGAACCTCCCATTCACTAGGTGGCGCTACTGACATGGCATGCAAAGTCAAAGTAGACGAAGAAGACAAAGAGGAAGCTGAAGACAAGAATAAACATACATGGATCATTTTGTTGAGGCAGCACTTGAGCAGAGAAGACCACTGAAAAACAGTAATTCCCCCCCCTTCCTCAAAATGACACCATTGTTGTTGCTATAAAAACATATGCATAGCTCTTGTGTTTCTTCACTTTTATGTAGCTGGTGAACAAGCTGGCGTATTAGTGCATTTGCACTACCTATAGGGCTGGGGTGAAACTACAAATGACAGTTGTGCACATACTTTAACTGCTTGTCCTGGTAGACAAAAATCAGTGAAGTATATACACAACGGCCTCGTCCAAAGTGGGCACGAAACTCAGTAGACCAGAGTGGGAATGACGTATGAATCCAGCTTTAGAGCCACTGCAGACTTGTGGGAGTGAACTGTGATATTTGTGTAATTGTGGCACGCACAGCACCACCTCAAGCTGTTGGTGCAGGATCCCAACTGCGTACACACTGATCCAGAAAATCTCATAGATGTTCTGACGGGTAGTTTTGTGCATTAAGTTGACAGAAATTATTTTATTTTACATGCATTAACATTGTAAAAAACATTAACAGTTTTAACGCACATAATCACTATAAAGATATACAGGACTTTGTTTTCTTTGTCTGTTACATTTTTAATGTTTATCAGTAGCCTATGTAATAATTAAATTTTAAAAAGTTAAGCTTTCACATATTCTATTTTTTACATATAGCTACCTGTTTCAAAACTTTTTTGTTTTAAAATTTTGATGTGATGAATTAGCTCTTTGAATTAAATTATGAATCATTATATTCTATTTTTTCAGATGCAGTTGTAGTAAAGGTTGATAACATGGGTAGCTGATATTAATAGTATAATATAATTAATAATAATATAATTGGGGATATTTTATTAGTATGATAACTCCTACAGCTTTTGAATGCGTCGCAGTCTCAGAGGAGCGCACCGCCGCTCTGCTCTCTGATTGGTGGTTGGGGGCGATGGGCGGGTCCGCCGGTAGAGACAATAGAGAGAGGCACCGGAGAGAGAGAGCGGCGGACACACGGTGACAGACGGACGGACGGACGGACAGACAGCTGTCCGCAGAGGTTCAGGCTCCGAGCTCCTGTCCGCGCTGCAAGGAGAGGAAGAGAGCGGCGGACTGACAGTTCCTCTGTCCGGGGGGAGGAGGTGAGGGTCGTCTGGGTGGACTGACAGCTGCAGCACACCAAGGTAAAATCAGACGTGCTTTCCGCTATTGGATTTGCATTATTTTTTTTTTTAATCAAAGCCAAAGGAAATGCTGAATCGCTGCACCTTGCATCCATAGATGTTTTCATTTACTGTAGTTCCACCTCTGCCTCCGTCTCATTACGCATCTGCTGCTGCGTTTACAACCCAGTATTGTGTGGCTGTGCATGGTCAGATGTCGAGATGCACCGCGGTCGCACAACCTACTGGAATCCAGCACTGGCCCAGACATTTAAAAAAAGTTGCACCATGTGACAAACTGAGGCAAACAATAGAGCAACATCTGTAAAGCTATTGCTGTTGCACCTGAAATTTCCAGCTGCTGTCTTTGATTGTGGTTTTAATTGGCGAGCACATTACCCCGCATTTACTGCACTGACGCCTGCCACAGACATACTGATGCACGCGCACAGTTTGTCATGGATCTGATGAATGCTTTGTGTCTGCAGAGCCGAGCCACAGTTCAGCTCTTTGTGCCGCAGCTGGCAGCACATGCACACTGGCTGTGTGCATCTCTGTGCGTGCTAGACGCTGTTATCAGCACCTCTGGCAGACAATTAATAAGAAATATGCTGATATACAGTATCAGAGATATTTTACATATCAGCAGGAAAATGATTTATTTGAAATTGATACCCGAGTTTGTTGTTTAATCGTTTTTTTTTTCAAGCAGATGCATAATAAATAAAAGCAGCTTAAACATCCTTGAGCTTACAGTGATTTAGCAGTGAAACACAACTACTAGCTCTTCTGCTGATGAAATGTGCAAATATGCAATATTTAATTATTATATTTTTTCACTTATGAACATATTTGCTTGACTGCTGGATTAAAGTCATTGTCACTTTGGCTCTTTAGGGTTTTTTTGTGTTACAGATAAGAAGGCTGTGTCCGATGTGAGGACCAGAACATAGAGGATATTTACACAGTATTAGCAATATCACACAAGAGGGAGTGCAGTATCAGTGACCGTAGCATCGTCACGGTTTGGTTGTGAGCACCAGGCCAGAGGCATCACTGCTGTACTACAGTCACAATACTACACAACCTTGAGTGTAATATTACTTTTGCATAACAGTTCTATAAATGCACCTTAACAGTTGACTGTAATAATGAATCGTATATTGCGCCACCAGGACTAGCATCACTACGTATGTAACACGTTCCCAGTTGCTGCTCTTAAATGTTGCTAACTAAACAAATGACAAGCATAATAAAGAATAGCAAAGCTTTACTGTCATGTTATGCATCTTTTCAATGAAATTTGCCGCTGTCCACTGGTCACTGTTCATATACATACTTTTCCAGAGTCCATCAATCTGGTTTCTTAAGTCAAGTATCTTGTTTGCTAACTAGTTAGTGACTGATGGCATCTCCATTTTGTTGACATTTTCTCCACTATCTTCTCATAAGCATTTTCAGACAAAGTAAAGAGTGGGAAACTTTCATTTTGATTTGAGGTTACAGTAGAAACTGTACACTGTGAGGTTTAAATCTAAACGCTGGGATAACCAATTAAGAAATCCTTAACTGCTAGCTAACTAGCTTGCACCCCATGGATATGTCTGCTTTTGTTTGCATTCTCTCAGTAGCATGCAGGGGCGGAGGAAAAAATTGATACATAATATCACAGTATTGCAATGTGGGTTAACTGTGCTGGGTGGGTGGCAGTACTGTAACGATACAGAGACAACAGTATCATGTAGGGGTGGGAATCGCGAGGGACCTCACGATTTGATTCGGATTGCAGTACTTAGGTCACGATTTGATCCTGTCACAATTCAACGATAATCACAACATCGTGATATTGAAAATCACAATACCATATATTTCAATTTTTTTTCACCTTATTCAATCTCAAATCATGTCCCATAGCAAAAAACTGTTGTCATCTCTTTCATATAAGATAAGATAAGCCTTTATTAATAAGTCCCACAACGGGGAAATTCCAGGATTGCAACAGCACAGGGATAGCAATACTCAGAGCAACAATCAGAAGGCAAGAAAAAAAACAAGAGCAGCGAGTATACATATGTACATATAAACATAAATATATAGACACACGATGTGGAGCATTGCAGCTAGATGGAATAAATATATAAATATATAAACACAGTGCGGAGCATTGTAGCTAGATGGAATAAATATGTGAATATATAAACACACACACAGTGTGGAGCGTTGTAGCAAGATGGAATAAATATACGAATATATAAACACACACAGTGCGGAGCATTGTAGCTAGATGGAATAAATATGTAAATATATAAACACACACAGTGCGGAGCACTGTAGCTAGATGGAATAAATATGTAAATATATAAACACACAGTGTGGAGCATTGTCGTTAGATGGAATAAATATATAAATATACAAACAAACACACACAGTGCAGAGCATTGCAGCTAGATGGAATGAAACAGCATAACCGTCTACTTAGTTATCCTACATGGTATGATTATGTACCCATACATATTGTCACCCTCCGTAGCTACCGGTATTTTCCTAGTTGTATACTGGAGGGGACCATTGTGTAAGTCTATTGCATCTTTTGCATTCAATACTATTAGGTTGTCACGTCTTTTGCTATCTCTGCGAGCAGCCCTGCTTAGGTTATACAGTCTGACAGCCGTTGGTAGGAAGGACCTGCGAAACCTCTCGGTTGTGCACCTAGGATGATGTAGTCTGCTGCTAAATGAGCTCCTTAGCGCGTTCAGTGTGTCCTGCATAGGGTGGAACTCGGACTCCAGCAGAGATGACAGTTTAGCCACCATCCTTCTCTCTCCCATCTCCTCCACTGGGTCAAGGCGCTGCCCCAGGACAGAGCTAGCTTTCTTGATCAGTTTGTTCACTCTCTTCCTATCGGCTGCTGTAAAGCTACTGCCCCAGCAGACCACTCCAAAAGTGATGGCTGATGCCACCACCGTGTCATAGAATGTCTTCAGCAGCGCCCCTTGTACACCAAAAGACCTGAGTCTCCTCAGCAGGAACAGCCTGCGCTGTCCCTTCTTGTAGAGTGCGTCAGTATTGTCTGACCAGTCTAGTTTATTGTTCAGATGAACACCCAGGTACTTGTAGGATGTCACCATCTCAATGTCTGTTCCCTGGATGTTTACTGGTGCTGTGAGGGGTTCTCCTTGCCTGCGGCAGTCCACCACCAGCTCCTTAGTTTTCCTCACGTTGATCTGGAGGCAGTTCCGATGGCACCAGTCCACAAAGTCCTGGATAAGCCCTCTGTACTCAGCTTCATCTCCGTTGGAGATGAGGCCAACGATCGCAGAGTCGTCAGAGAACTTCTGTAGATGGCAGTGTGTTGTGTTGTGTGAGAAGTCCGCAGTATAAAGGGTGAACAGGAAGGGAGCCAAAACCGTTCCCTGTGGGGCCCCCGTGCTACCAATGATCGTGTCAGACACACAGTCCCGGGTTCTCACAAACTGTGGCCGGTTTGTGAGGTAGTCCAGGATCCATGATGATAGGTGCTGGTCCACCCCTGCGCACAGCAGCTTGTCCTTCAGGATCATCGGTTGGATGGTGTTGAAAGCACTGGAGAAGTCAAAGAACATGATCCTCACCACATTCCCGGGCTTCTCCAGGTGGGACAGAGAATGGTGAAGGAGGAAGATCACCGCATCCTCCACCCCAGTGCCATACTGGTAGGCGAACTGAAGTGGATCCATCGCTGGACCCACCAGGGGGCGGAGGTGAGCAAGGAGCAGTCTCTCCAGGGTCTTCATCATGTGGGACGTCAGGGCCACTGGTCTGTAGCTGTTCAGATCTTTGGGGTGGGAAGTCTTTGGTACAGGTACCACACAAGATGTTTTCCACAGCTGTGGTACCCTCCCCAGCTTTAGGCTCAGGTTGAAGATGTACGCCACAATCCCACACAGCTGGTCTGCACAGGACTTGAGGAGCTTTGCACTGATGCCGTCCGGTCCCGACGCCTTCCTTGCCTTGATCTTCCTCAGCTCTGTCCTCACCTGGGTCTTAGTGAGGGTCAGGTTGGGGGGCTGTGTGTTGGGAGTGGGGGGGTGATGGTGGAGTGAGGAGTGGGCAGCAGGACTTGATGTCTTCAGTGGCAGCAGTGGTTGTTGTGCAGTCGGGGGGGGGGGGGGGAGGCGGTTGGTCAAACCTATTAAAAAACAGATTGAGATTGTTCGCCCACTCCCTGCCCCCCGTGGCCTGGGAGGAGGTATTCTGGAGCCCAGAGATGGTTTTAAGGTTTCTCCAGACCCCACTGATGTCGCTTTGTTGCAGCTTGTCCTCCATCTTCTTCCTGAAGCTGTCCTTGCCTTCTCTGATCTTTCTCCTCAGCTCCCTCTGTACGGACTTCAACATCTCCCTGTTCCCCGACCTGAAGATCCTCTTCTTCTCTCTCAGAAGAGTTTTTATCTCAGGGTTGATCCAGGGTTTGTTGTTTGAGCAACACCGTATGGTCGTGGTGGGAACGGTGTTGTCCACACAGAAGCTGATGTAGTCCGTGATGGTGTGAGTGAGGCCATCGATGTCCTCACCATGTGGCTCGCAGAGCTGCTCCCAGGCAGTGGTTTCAAAACAGCCCTTTAGAGTGTCCATTGCCACCTCAGACCATAACTTCACTGTGCGCATGACCGGAGGTTGTCTGTGTACTAGGGGTTTGTACACCGGCCGGAGATGAACCAAGTTGTGATCCGATCTCCCGAGTGGGGGGAGTTGTAATGAGGTGTACGCCTCCTTAGTGTTTGCGTAGAATAAGTCCAGTGTTTTATTGTCTCTAGTGTGGCATGTGACATACTGGGTAAATGTGGGTAGAATGGGAGACAGTGAAACATGGTTGAAATCGCCTGAGATGAGGAGAAGAGCATCTGGGTGTTCTGTCTGCAGCCTGCTGGTTACTGAGTGGATGACATCACGCGCTGTCCCAGCGTTCGCTGTCAGATTTGCATAGATAACAATGCAGATCACGTGTGAGTATTCCCTCGGGAGATATGTAGGCCGCATGCTAACAGCTAGCAACTCGATGTCTTTGCTGCAGTGCTGGTGTTTAACAGTGATATGTCCCGGTCTGCACCAGTTGTTATTAACATACATTATCACTCCACCGCCCCTTGCTTTGCCACTGTCTGATGTTCGGTCTGCCCGTATCGCGTGGAAACCCTCCAGCTCAATGTTAGCATCTGCTACTAGTTCAGATATAGCCACGACTCGGTAAACAAAAGGAGGGAGCATTCCCGGTATAAGCTGTCGTAGTGGGAGATAGCCGCTAGCTCATCTACCTTTCCCAATATAGAGCGTACATTCCCTATAATAATGGATGGGAGGGTGGGTCTGTACCTTATACTCCTTGTCTGCCGTCTAACACCAGCCCGACAACCATGTCGTTTTCGCCTTATTTCTCCCGGTACGTCGAGCTTTTCCATTAGCACCGAGTGGTGATTAAGTGCAAGCAGCTGTTCCCTGCTGTACCGTGTCCTGCTGTAAACAGTGGCTCCGTCCGCCGGCTCGGGAGACATTTGGGGTAATCTGTGTGTCCCTGATGTATAAAGAAAGAAAAAAAACTCAGAATTGAGCCGCTGTTGCAGAAAGGCAGCCGACTCGTGTGGCGCCGGAAGTTGAATTAAGTATGTAAGTATATATAATAAAGTATTCAGTCCAAACTGGCAGCAACCGGACAATTTCACAGTAAATTATCTTTAAATTAAATGGTAAATGGCGTTCACTTATATAGCACTTTTATTTACTCATCTCTGGATGACCAAAGCGCTTTACAGATCCTGCTATTCACCCATTCATGCGCACATTCACACATTGATTGCAGCAGATGCAAAAACAAATGCTCTTAAAATAAATGTTCAACTGATAATAAAATATAGTCTTAAAATTAATAATAATCAGTGAAGTAACGACGAGATGATATCACATACCTGGGCTCCAGTGTTTTAATATGTGACGAAAACCCTCCTTGCAAACTGAATGTGTCATATCCAGGCCGTTCGCCCCGTCTTTGTTATAAAATCCAAAAAAGTCCAGACATTTAATTTAAACTTTGACACTGCAATTCTCAGTACCCCCCCCCCCCCCCCCCCCCCCCCAGGTGCTGCTTGTAGACTGTAGGTGCTGGTCCCTCCTCCATCTTAAATTGTACCAGGGCTGGGTTGCAGGTAAATCTCACGAGACACCTTTGCAGTGATGGCTTTGCACCATCTAGTGGACTGAAAACTCAATTGATTAACTGATACCTAAATGTATAGCAGTTTGAGTGTGCTTTTTTTTAAAGTTAAAAGACTGAGCCGTGTGTTTATGGATTGGTGCATTGCTGCGAGTGCTAAATATCACAATTCATCACTGAATCAATCTTTTTTCCCCACCCCTAGTGTCATACTTTATTAAAAATTATTAATAAATGTGTCAGATACAAACTTGCATTTAAGTACAAGAGTAATAATAACCAATTGACTTTTAGTCCATTAGATGGTGCTAAATGCTCACTGATCAGGTCGGCACAGCAAAGAAGAGACTCCTAAGATGTAGCTGCAAGTTGAACAAGACAATGATCAGGATGGAAAATTGCAATGTATGATTTCACAATACTCATGCTATCAGAAAATCATGATAATATCACATTGCACCTCAAATATTGTGATATTCTGTATTGTGCTGCTTCTGATTCCCACCCATAGCAGTATGCATTATGTTATGAGGCTTCAGTAGCAACTGTACGCTGTGAGCTTTTAATCTAAACTTTGTAGTTATTAGCTCATTCCAGCAAAGCTGAAAGGAGCTAATGCAATGACGTGGTGTCCGTTGTCCTTCCGTCTGGCTGGCTGTCCATTCATATTTCACAAGAATCATTACTGCTCCTAGGCAGTTGCCACAATACTCACAAAACACAATGACCCTCAGGTGGGTCTGCATCCAGGTTGTGCTTAAGGTCAAGGCAAAGATCAGGAGATCTGGGCACTTATGTGGTTTCAGAAAAATCATTACTCCTAATAGGCAATTGCCCCCGTGCTCACCATACTCACACACAGTAAACCCCAAGTGGGTCTACATCGAGGCTGTGCTCAAGGTCAGGAGATTAGAGCGCGCTCAGGGTGATTTCTTCAGGCTGGAATTAGCTACTCCACCACGGACGGTTTGATTAATTTTAAGTGAGCTAACACAGCTAACAGGACTAACGTTTCTCATGAACCCAAAACACAAGAACAGTTTTTGGGTTGGGAAGTTTGTCTCTTTTCAAACAGCACCTCACTGTGGGAATTATGCTACACAGTATACTACAGCCCTCACACATTATAAGAAGCCACCAACACTTAATGTAATTAAAGATTATTGGAACACCACTGAAGTGGAGTAATACATATAAGGTAAAGTACCCGATGTGGTTATTAGGGAACATAGTAACTTTTGGAATGCCTATTGTCCAATCAGATTGCACAGTCAGAACTAACTTTTTTTAGCTGTATCAAAAAAAAAAAAAGAGTGGCACTTTCATGCTAGAGTAAGATCTGTTTTTTTCAAACCTTTTTTTAAAATCGCTATTCACTTTAAGGCATGACCTTTTTCTTCTGATTGGCTGCCTATATATGTCCACATAAAGATATCGCCACTGCATGACATCCTATAGAGCAGGGGTGTCCAATCATGTGCCATGGAGAGCCAAGACCCTGCAGGCTTTACCTCCAACCAGTGTCTTCAACAGCAGATTCCACTGAATTTCTTCCCACTGATTGTTGATAAGTGAAAACACCTGCTGAAGAGACTGGGTAGAAGAGAAAACTTGCAGGGTCTTGGCCCTCCATGGCACATGATTGGACACCCCTGATATACAGTAAAGCGTAGGGAAAAAGCTGTCAGAAACTGAAGAGCTAGAGCCATCTAAGACCTGAGCTGTTGGCTAGCAGCTCTTACTTGTAAACACAATTGTCATACTATCAGAAACTTTTTAATATGAGGAACCTTTTAGTCTTTTGAAGATGTGTACTTTCATTTCACTTTATTATTAAATTTAAAAAAAAAATTGTAAACCATCATAGCTGACTTCATGGTTTTATTTTGTACAGAGGTTAGGGAAGAGGAGAGAAGAGTGAGATTAGATCAACAAAGGAGGTTATGTTAATCAGAGGAGCAGAAATGACTGGGCATTACAGGAGAGCACCCAGTGATGTGCCGCCAAGCGTGCAAGCACAGAGCCTCAGTTTTTGCAGGCGATGTAGGTCAAGCCAGCTAAAGCTGACTGCTTTGATGTGCTCCACAGCTCCGATAGCACTGTGGCAGCCGGCGGCTGAGCCTCACAGGCTGCAGCTCATGGAGACTCAGCTATGTTCACACAGGGAGCGTGAAGGCCATCACTGTGAGGGTGGGCATGATGTAGTATGACTTCTGCTAACATTTGCAGAGGAAAGAGCTGCTCATGGGGCAGAAATAATCTCTCTGGCATTGTTACATCTCAGTGGGCTGATATGGGGAAGAATACTTCTCACGTTATGGTTAGCTCACTGACTCTGAGAATAATGTGACGGATGACAAAAGGATGGAACTGGACAGCCAAGAAAGAGCAGAACAGAAAGTAAAATGTCAGCATTTTTTTAGGGCTCAGAAGAAAATAAAATCTTTCGATGGATAAAAATGGGTTTGTGATATTTGGTCTTCTTGCACTGGCACCACTGAAATGAAGCACCAACACCTCCAAGTACCACTGGGATAGAAGACAGTACCGTGTGATTTTCAATAATAATTAAGTGCCCATGGCGTGTCCTTTCTTGAAATGGTGACCCATTTCCCAGACGTGATAATGAAATATCTGACATGATTTGATCAAACAACATCAGGGTTTAATTATTCCAGTACCGTTTTGTGCCCAGTTGATGGACCCCTCCTCACAGTGGGTTATTTTTGTGGATTTTTCTTTAAGAGTCCGCCAAGGTCTCCGCCTTTGACCGCCACCTAATCCACATAGCACCGGACCCCCATGATCCCTCCTGCAGGTGGTGAGCCCACTGGAGGGCGGACCCATGTAACTCCTTTGGGCTGAGCCCGGCCGGGCCCCATGGGTGGAAACCCGACCACCAGACGCTAGCCTTCGAGCCCCTCCCCCAGGCCTGGCTCCAGGGTGGGGCCCCGGTAACCCCATACTGGGTGGGGTACACTGAATCTTTGATATACAATTTATCATGAGAGTCTGTTGGATCGTTCTTAGTCTGGCCCTTCACCCAGGACCAGTTTGTCTTGGGTGACCCTATCAGAGGCAAATTGCCCCGGACAACATAGCTCCTGGGATCACTGGGGCACGCAAACTCCCCCACCATGATAAGGTGACGATCCATGAGGGGATCCCACTGATACGCCTTCCACAGAGGAAGCAGGGTTTGGGGATGGGGGGGATGACTCGCCTATCACAGGGGCTGAGGTCGCCAAGGTGGTTAAAAATCTCCTTGGTGGCCAGGCCCCGGAGGTGGACGAGATTCGCCCTGAGTACCTCAAGGCCCTGGATGTTGTTGGGCTGTCATGGTTGACACGCCTCTGCAACATTGCGTGGAGGTCGGGGGCAGTGCCTTTGGCATGGCAAACCGGGGTGGTGGTTCCTCTCTTCAAAAAAGGGGACCGGAGGGTGTGCTCCAACTTTAGAGGGATCACACTCCTCAGCCTCCCTTGGAAGATCTATGCCAAGGTACTGGAGAGGAGAGTCCAGCCGTTGGTCGAACCTCGGATTCAGGAGGAGCAATGTGGTTTTCGTCCTGGCCGTGGCACATCGGACCAGCTCTTTACCCTCTCGAGAATTCTTGAGGGTTCGTGGGAGTTTGCCCAACCAGTTTACATGTGTTTTGTGGACTTGGAGAAGGCATTTGACCGCGTCCCTCATGGTTTTTTGTGGGGGGTGCTTCGGGAGTGTGGGGTATCGGGCTTGTTGTTACAAGCTATTCGGTCTCTGTACGACCGTTGTGAGAGTTTGGTTCGTATTGCCAACACTCGGTCGGAGTCATTCCCAGTGAGAGTTGGACTCCGCCAGGGCTGCCCTTTGTCACCGATCCTGTTCATAATTTTTATGGACAGGATTTCTAGGTGCAGCCAGGGAATGAAGGGTGTCATGCTTGGTGACCACAGGATCTCATCTCTGTTGTTTGCAGATGATGTTGTCCTGCTGGCTTCATCCAGCAATGACCTACAGCTCTTGCTGGGACGGTTTGCCGCTGAGTGTGAAGCGGCTGGGATGAGAATCAGCACCTCCAAGTCCGAGTCCATGGTCCTCAGCCGGAAAAAGGTGGATTGTCCTCTCTGGGTTGGGGACAGGCTCCTGCCCCAAGTGGAGGACTTTAAGTATCGTGGGGTCTTGTTCACGAGTGAGGGGAAAATGGAGAGAGAGATTGACAGACGGATCGGAGCAGCATCTGCAGTGATGCGGACGTTGTACCAGTCTGTTGTGGTGAAGAGGGAGCTTAGTTCTAAGGCAAAGCTGTCGATTTACAAGTCAATCTACGTTCCTACTCTCACCTATGGTCACGAGCTTTGGGTAATGACCGAAAGAATGAGATCGCAGATACAAGCGGCTGAAATGAGCTTTCTCCGTAGGATTGCTGGATTCACCCTCAGAGATAGGGTGAGGAGCTCAGTCATCCGGGAGAGGCTCAGAGTAGAACCGCTGCTCCTCCACATTGAAAGGAGTCAGTTGAGGCGGTATGGGCATGTGATTAGGATGCCTCCTGGACGCCTCCCACTTGAGGTGTTTCAGGCACGTCCCACTGGGAGGAGACCCCGGGGCAGACCCAGGACTCGGTGGAGAGACTATGTCTCCCAGCTGGTCTGGGAACGCCTTGGTATCCTCTCTGAAGAGCTGGAGCAGGTGGCTGGGGAGAGGGAAGTCTGGGCTTCTCTGCTTGAACTGCTGCCTCCGCGACCCGGACCTCCGGAAAAGCGGTAGAAGATGGGTGGATGGATGGATTTCTTTAAGAGCAAGCTCCAACCTCACCCTTTCAACATTGGTGATCTCTGTGGCTGATGATGCCATTATGTTGCTAATGTTAGCTGGGTAGCTCATAGCTTTGGTAGCTAACAGAGCCCGAGTTTAACTAATATATTGGCTGAAGATAGATAGATGTACTTTATTGATCCCAAGCTGGGAAATTGCAGTGTAACAGCAGCATGACACAGTAGACGACCAAAATGACAGAAACACACAGAGCATAATAGAAAAAGGAAATACCCAGGGAAAGCAAAACTGCCGAGACAACTGTATATATATTGCAAGTGAATAGATGATGACCCGTATAGAGACATGGATCGTACTAGCTGTACAATGCAGGACTATTGGGTGCAGGGTGAAATGTGAGGTTCCAATTAGACTGTAAGTTAGTGTCGTCTTCTCCACCACATTCTCAATAGTCTCCAGCCTGAGATCAATTACAGAACCAGTCTTCTTGATAATCTTGTCAAGTCTGTTGGTGTCACTGGCTCTGATGCTGCTATCCCAACAGACAGCAGCAAAGAAGATGGCACTGGTGATAACGGTCTGGTAGAAAAACTCCAGCATCTTGTTACATACATTGAAGGATCTCAGCTTCCTCAGAAAGTAGTCTGCTCATTCCTTTCTTGTACACAGCATCAGTGTTACATTTCCAGTCCAGTCCATTGCTGATCACAATACCCAGGTATTTGTAGTCCTCCACTTCCTCCACATCCTCCCCCCCTAATCCGCAGTGGCTGTGAAGGCATCCTGTTCTTCCTGAAGTCAATCACCATCTTTCTGGTCTTACTGACGTTCAGCCTCAGGTGATTCTGCTCGGTCCAGTCCACAAATCTGTCTACCAGTGCCCTGTACTCTCCCTCCTCTCTCCCTCTTTTACACCCAACAACAGCTGAGTCATCAGAGAATTTCTGCAGGTGGCATGACTCGGAGTTGTGCTGAAAGTCGGTGGTGTATAAGGCGAAGAGAAAAGGAGAAAGCACAGTCCCCTGTGGAGTTCCTGTATCACTAACCACCACGTCAGACAAGACACTGCTCAGCCGGACAAACTGTGGCCTGCCTGTCAGGTAGTCAGTAATCCAGGAGATCACAGAGCTGTCAGCCCCCATCCTCTGCAGCTTCTCACCCAGCAGCAGTGGCTGGATGGTGTTAAAGGCATTGGAGAAATCAAAGAATGTGATTCTCACAGTGTTTCCTCCACCATCCAGGTGCAAATGGGTTCGCTGCAGCAGGTAGATGACGGCATCTTCAACTCCTAAATGGGGCTGATATGCAAACTGCAGAGTCTGAGAATGTAAAGTCTTGCATTCTGTGTGCTCAACAGGATGGCAGTGGTTCAGATGGCTTCAGATGGTAAAAAAAAAAGACTTGTTGTGTTATATGATTTTGTGGGAAGGTGCACAGTTTGCAGTGCACGCTAAGCTGCTTCTTGTTAGACTTTAAATAGCCAAAATATGTCCACACTACTGAATTACTATGACCCTCTTTTTCAAAAATCTCTACGTCTACTGAGCATTGGGTGGCATTTCTTTCAATGTCTTCTTTGGTAACACTGTCACTCAACTGTTCATTAACATTTTCTGTCGTCATTTTCTTTTTAACCACACTCCAACCCCTACATGGCTGCGCTAGGCCAAATACATATATATACAGTGTGTGTGTGTGTGTATATATATACAGTATACAGTATATATACAGTATATATACTGTGTATATATATATATATATATATATATATAGAGAGAGAGAGAGAGAGAGAGAGATTTGATTTTTAAAAGATCTTTAATAAACACACTTGTCCATCAGTCAATACAATTTCTATATCATGCTATGTTACACAGAAAATTAATCCCCCAAAAAACGCCCAAAAAAAAGCTGTCCATCATGAACTGAACAGAGGACATTCTCCAGGGACCAGAGGGTCCTGAAACCTTCCACATCCCCATTCCCCATAAAAAACTGAAAGTCCAGCCTGATTCTGGCTTTAAGTAGCCTCACAAATAAAATTTTGACATCAACATCATTCTCAACATTCTCAAGTTTTCTTCTCCGGCTTACATAGATAGCCAACTTTGCCTGTCCTAAAACAAAGTTCAGTAGTTGACACTTCTGCTTAAAACGACGATTGTACATAAAACCACAAATGAAAACCTGCTTAGAGAAAACTTCCTTAAAAAAATGAAAAAGTTTTGTGAGAATGTCCAAAAAAGTACTGGGAGGGCGAGTCCATCAGAGCTACATCCATGTAGCGTGAGCGGACCAGAGCACCCTGTGCGGTGACCCCTAGCAAGCTAGCCAAGGCTGACCTTTTTGACTTGAGAGCCTCTAAGTGCTCCTGTTTTCCTGTAGAACTGAGCAACTCCTCTAGTTCTACCACCTCAGTCTCCAGAACTTTCAAGGATTGGGTCAAGCTACGAGTGACATTTTGAGTGTACTGTTGGCAGAGTTGTTTTATCTGGGCCTTACCAAAATCCCACCACAATTGGAGAGAACTAAAAGAGGGTTTTTGTTCCCTGTGTGACTTCCATACATCATGAAAAACTCCCTTAAAAAACACATCATTTAAAAGTGTATTATTAAAATGCCAAAAAGCACTCTTACACTTTACATTTTCAATGAAAACAGAACAAATCAGCAGGCAGTGATCAGTGAAACCAACAGGACAGATACAACTATTTTTAAAAACACTCATTTGGTGTTTAAAACCATAGAAACGGTCTAACCTAGCCATAGATAAGAGGTTATCTTTAGCATGGCTCCAGGTGTACTGCCTCTGGTCCCCATGATGTGATCTCCACACATCGGCCATTTCATGCGCCTTCACTAGTTCCCTCAGCCTATTGGCAGAAGCAGGGTGAGGTTCCTGATGGTTCCTGTCCAGTCTGTGGTTTAATGTACAGTTAAAATCACCCCCCAGAAATAAAAAACTATTTGGATTACAGGATCTAACCGTATCTGATAGCATATTAAAGACCCTGATCCTTTCTGCTCTCTGGGTTGGCACATACACGTTTATAAGAACCAAGTTTACGTTTTCAAGCTGTACCTTTAGCAAGAGTACATGTCCTTTCACCACCTCTTCTACCTCATAAGAGACAGGCACACAACCCCGAGAGAAAAGCACAGCCACCCCTCCACTATTATTGGATTTGTGGCTAAAAAAAATGCAGCCATCCCACTCTTTTCTCCACTGGCACTCAATGTCTACAGTGCTGTGAGTCTCCTGGACCATCAGCACGTCAAGTGCCTTTAAATTAAAAAGCTTGTATAAAGAGGCCCTTTTTACATCATCCCTGGCCCCGTTTATATTAAGAGTGCCAATTCTAAGGTGGGGCATTAAAAAGGATTAAAATAAGGTACAGTAAAAAAACACACACATAGCATAAAAGGGAAGAAACAAACTAAGAGTCAACATGACTGTTAGTAATTTGTGATTTCAGTTTGACAACCAGTTTCTTTAAACGAAAAATTTCCTGATCAGTAAAAGTCTCATTCCCATCATTCGGTTTCATCAGCTTGCGAGCTGATGCCACAAATAACTCCAGATCTGGAAAGTAATTTTCCACTTTCACAGCTCTGCTCCCCTTAGTCACCTGGAGAAATTGTCTAATTTTAGTAAAACAATAGGAGCTTTGCTCCTCCTGCGTCTGCGTCTGCATCAGTTCAGACTCATCTCCACTTTCGTCAGAAGCGCTCTCATTCAGTAAATCTAAATTCCCAACCCTACTAGATTTAGCAGAGCTCTGCAAGTTTTCCGCACTTTTCCTTTTTTGTGCAGCTTTAAAAGGATCCTCTTCAACAAAACTACATTCCTGCATTTCTTCATGAAACGCAACGTTTGTCATGCAGTGTTTGCTCTGTGTGTCCGCTACAGCCTCAAACCGCTCCTCCCCCGCCTGCAAAGTCTGTTCATTCACGTTCCTTCGTTTAACTGCACTTTTACTTACACCCTCCACCTGTTTACCCCGGGCGACAGGCTCGTCACAATGATCAGAGCTGCCGCCAGACAGAAATTCCCCACCATCACTGTTTGGGGGGACAACTACCGCGCCCGCCGCGGCCACCCCAGCAGAGGCGGCCGCGGCCGCCCCAGCACAAGCGGACGCGGACGCGGACGCGGACGCCCCCGCAGAAGTAGAAGCGGACGCGGCCGCGGCCGCGGACGCGGATGCGGCCGCAGTCGCGGCCACGACCGCCCCAGCAGAAGCGGGCGCCGCAGCGGCATCCGCCGCACCACATGTAGCGCTACCCTCCGGACCACCAGAAACAGCGGCGTCACCTTTCTTACCGCCAGTGCTCTTTGTGTTCGCCTTTTCAGGACATGACCTAATAAGATGGCCTTCTGCGCCACACGCAAAACACTTCATGGTTTCAGATGTTGCAAACACCAAGTAGCTAAAGCCATCAATCCTGAAATTAAAAGACGCGTTCAGTTCAGCAGAGCTGTCTTTCAACACCATGAAACACTGCCTCCTATGACATACAACATGCTTCAGCAGGGGTGATTTACTACCCAGAGAGACCATTCTGATAGGGGACACAACCTGGCCAAAACGGGACAACTCTCTAATCAGCTGATCATTTTTAACGAAAGGAGGAGCGTTTGAGATGGTGATCCTCCTAGACGGATTCGCCAGCGGTAAAACGGGAGTAAAAGTGTCACCTATGACCACTCCCTGTGCCACCACCTGATCAGCTTTTTCAGTCGAATCCAGAAAGATCACAATTGCGCTGTTCATCCTCGATGCTGATTTTATGCTGCCATGCCCAACCACCTGTCCTACAGCGAGGCTGGCCTCCTCCACAGAACAGGGAACTGTCGGGAGGATTCTCACACCATGACGCCGGGTTAAGCGCTCAAACTCCACACCACCATCAATCACCGGCATGATGCCGGCTGGGAAAAACCGGCAGCAGAAGCTACCGTTCCCCAACACACTCACTCCAACACTCACACCCCAGCACACACACACTCAACCCACTATATTAAACACACACACCTCAAACACACAAGATAGAGAAAAAGTTAGAAAATACAAAGTTTAAAGTACTCACTCGACACCACTCCACACCCCTGCTCCCACAAACGCCCACGCATGCGCACGAGAGAGAGAGAGAGAGAGAGAGAGAGAGAGAGAGAGAAAATTTGGACAGCCCTTTAAATATTTAGTTCTTTATTAAGAAATGTTCGCATATCTTTGTCTAACCTTGTTTTTGCTTTTATTTGCATTTTTTAACATTTATTTTAGCCATTTGTGGGAATGAATGTTGGGGTATAATAACAACATGAAAAAAGTTTTTTTTTTTTTTTTGAGATTTTTGCTGATTTATTAAAAATAAGAAATTACATGTACACAAGTATTCACAGCCTTTCCTCAATACTTTGTTGATGCACCTTTGACAGCAATTACGGCCTCAAGTCTTTTTGAATGTGATGCCACAAGCTTGGCAAACCTATCTTTGGGTAGTTTGGTCCATTCCTCTTTGCAGCATCTCTCAAGCTCCATCAGGTTGGATGGGATGTGTCGGTGCACAGCCATTTTCAGATCTCTCCAGAGGTGTTAAATTGGATTCAAGTCTGGGCTCTGGCTGGGCCACTCAAGGACATTCATAGAGTTGTCCTAAAGCCACTCCTTTGATATCTTGGCTGTGTGCTTAGAGTCATTGTCCTGCTGAAAGATGAACTGTCACCCCAGTCTGAAGTTAAGCGCGCTCTGGAACAGGTTTTCATCCAGGATGTCTCTGTACATTGCTGCATTCATCCTTCCCTCTATCCTGACTAGTTTCCTAGTTCCTGCTGCTGAAAAACATCCCCACAGCATGATGCTGCCACTACCATGCTTCACTGTAGGGGTGGTATTGGCCTGGTGATGAGCGGTGCCTGGTTTCCTCCAAACATGATACCCAGTATTCACACCAAAGGAGTTCAATCTTTGTCTCATCAGACCAGAGAATTTTGTTTCTTATGGTCTGAGAGTCCTTCGGGTGCCTTTTGATAAACTCCAGGTGGGCTGCCATGTGCCTTTTACTAAGGAGTGGCTTCTGTCTGGCCACTCTACCATACAGGCCTGATTGGTGGATTGCTGTAGAGGTGGTTGTCCTTGTGGAAGGTTCTCTTCTCTCCACAGAGGAACACTGGAGCTCTGACAGAGTGACCATCAGGTTCTTGGTCACCTCCCCGATCGCTCAGTTTAGACGGCCGGCCAGCTCTAGGAAGAGTCCTGGTGGTTCTGAATTTCTTCCATTTACGGATGATGGAGGCCACTGTGCTCATTGGGACCTTCAAAGCAGCAGAAATTTTTCTGTACCCTTCCCCAGATTTGTGTCTCGAGACAATCCTGTCTCGGAGGTCTCCAGACAATTCCTTTGACTTCATGCTTGGTTTGTGCTCTGACATGCACTGTCAACTGTGGGACCTTATATAGGCAGGTGTGTGCCTTTCCAAATCATGTCCAGTCAACTGAATTTACACACACAGATGGACTCCAATTAAGCTGTAGAAACAGCTCAAGGATGATCAGTGGAAATAGGATGCCCCTGAGCTCAATTTTGAGCTTCATGGCAAAGGCTGTGAATACTTATGTACATGTGATTTCTTAGTTTTTAATTTTCAATAAATTTGCAAAAATCTCAAAAAAGCTTTTTTCACATTGTCACTATGGGGTATTGTGTGTAGAATTTTGATGAAAAAAATAAATTTAATTCATTTTGGAATAAGGCCGTAACATAACAAAATGTGGAAAAAGTGAAGCGCTGTGAATACTTTTGTGAATATACTTTATATCTATATTATTATCATCATTTTCATCATCATCATAGCAGTCTGTCGGGGGCGACAATGACTTTCATTTAGGTCTGATCATATCACTCTATAAAAGCAAGAAATCTGTGTGTGTGTGTGTGACTGTGTGTGTGTCTGTGTGTGTGTCACGCTTCATAGGACATCATAGGACGGCCTATGATCTCAGGCGTCATAGGATGACAAATGTGTCTTTATGATGTCACATAGCCCACAGAGATCATAGGATGTTCTATGACACATAGACAAATGTGTCTTTATGATGTCATAGACCATGTGTCTTTGAACTCAGGCGTCATAGGACACATAGACAAATGTGTCTTTATGATGTCATATAGACCATGTGTCTATGATTTTCATGATCCTGTCCATGAACTGGAATTACGACACACCTATTCAAGAAGAAGAAGAACAATAGAATGACAACTGCTGCACATCAGAAAAGATGCCATGAAGATGAAACACCTGAGGTTCCAGCAGTACATCGCACCCATGGGAGACAGGAGGACACCCTTCACCAGCATAGGGTACGACAGACTTTAAAGCACGTTTCTAGGACATCATAGGACGGCCTATGATCTCTACCTCATCATCATAGCGCGTCCTATGAACTCAGGCATCATAGGACGACTCGCCATGCCTACATGATGGCAAATGTGTAACATCATAGGACGACTCGCCACGCCTACATGACAGCAAATGTGTAACATTGACGAATGCCAGTCTACACTACAAATGTGTAAAATGCCAAACAAAGCGCTGACTTTCTCCAGGTGCTCTGGTTTCTTGATTTCTACAGGCATGCACGGCCCTTCCTGAACAGGGTTGAAAGCCACTTTTTCAGGATCGTGCCCATGAACTGGAATTACGACGCACCTATCCCTCAACCAGTGGTCTGAACGAAGAAGAAGACCCACTAGATCAGGGGTGTCAAACTCATTCCATGGAGGGCCAAGACCCTGCATGTTTTACTTTCACCCAGTGTCTTCAGCAGGTGTTTTCACTGATCAGCAATCAGTGGGAAGAAATTCAGTGAAATCACCTGTTGAAGACACTGGGTGGAGGTAAAACCTGCAGGGTCTTGGCCCTCCATGGAATGAGTTTGACACCCCTGCACTAGATGGAGAGCAATAGAATGAGGAGAACTGCTGCACGTCAGAAAGGATGCCGTGAGCATGAAACCCCTCAGGTTCCACCAGTACGCCACAGGCATGACTGTGAACAATACAGCCGTCTGAGACAGGAGGAGACCCTTCAGTGGTCTGAATGAAGAAGAAGAAGACCCACCAGATGATATCTATATGATGGCACGTGGACAGAGCACATGACTCCCTACAAGACATATACTGTATATAGACACAGGTAAGCAACATAACACAGAATAGTGACAGGCAGGAGAAGAAGTAACAAGCGGGGGCAAACAGCCCCAGATGGCAGGGCATATTTTGGGTGATTTTTATGTTTTGCTGCATACAAAAGCCGTCACATGTGATTGCCATTTAGTGCTGTGTTGCTATACCAACTGTCCTGTAACTGGCAAGAATTCTGTTCCAATGCATCCCCTTTTTAGGCATGCACGGGTTTCTACAGGTATACACTAGTGTGTGTGTGTGTGTGTGTGTGTGTGTGTGTGTGTGTATATACTGTATATATATATATATATATATATATATATATATATATATATATATATATATATATATATATATATATTAGGGGTGTAACGGTACGCTAAAATCACGGTTCGATACATATCTGGCTGCGTATGTTCAATACATAACCACTGCGCCACCGTGGCTGCACGGTGGCGCAGTGGTTTAGCACTGTGGCAGCACAGTTTTACCCTCGGCCGGGGGACCGCGGGGATCATGAGATCGTGGGTTCGATCCCAGCCCCCGACCAACAGTGAGCTGTGTGGAGTTTGCATGTTCTCCCCGTGTTGCGCGGGTTTACTCTGGGATTTCTCCGGTTTCCTCCCGCATACCAAAAACATGTAGGTTTAGGGCGCTCGCGCACGCAGCGACCAGCAGCCGGTGGCTTGTCACCAGACTGCAAACCAAGTCTACCTACGGGTACAAATAAGTAACAAAAAAAAAAAAAAAAAAAAATCTTGGTTTTAAGGCTACGGTTCGGTTCATTTTCGGTACAGTTAGGAAACAAAATGCAAAACATAAAACTGCTTATCTTTTGTATACACGGGAACAGCTTTGACAAAAAAATTGCAAACTGCCAGCAGTCAATTCTCAAATAAATAAAATGTATACAATAAAACAAATAAATTCTCTTTTTAGTAAATGAACGATGCAAAAAAGTGCAACAATAGATGTTTGAATAGTCTGAATTATTCTTGTATTTTTAGGAAATTAAAGTTCCTTATTGCCTTGAAACATTGTTTTTAACCAGGGCGCTCTGGTATGTTCAGGTTTCTTTGGGAAATTACCAAATTTCACTTGTTAATTGGTCAAAAAAATTGCAAATAATTTGTGATTGTTGTGTATAGGTTCTGAAGGCACCCATGCACAACAACAGCAAATTTTTTCCAATTTTTTTTGGACAATTAACTGACTTGGTTGTAGACCCAAAGAGCAGACACGACTCGAGAATGACACAATTAACCGTTTATTGAATACAGTGGGGGTGTGTGAGTGCGTGTATGCGTATCTGTATATGTGTATAGTGTGAAGGTGGATCAGCTGGGGGTGAGCAGAGCACCATACAACCTGGCAACCCTATGGAGAGACAGAGAGGGAGTTAGATGCTGTCTAGGCAGGGTTTGCACCAAATAGTTCTGCGCTTACTGTTTTAGGTGGTGAGGAAGAGCACAGGTTAGCTCAGTAGCTTCGGCCAGGAGGATAGTGCCAGCAGACCTGCAGGAGATGATGAACGTCGGTGAAGGAAGCCAGTGAGCCCGCCGCCAGGTGGGAGGAATCCGCCGCCACGGATCTCTGCCTGTGCACAGGGGATCACGGAAAGGTGAGTGGAATGAATGGTGGCTTACTTGGAAGCAGGGAATGATGAGTCCAGTAGGAGAAGGCCGGACAGGAACTTGACGAGGCTAGGAAGCTCGCCGTGGAGTGGGCAAATGCAGGTCTCTTGCAGAGGAGACAGACGACTCCGCGCCGATCACAGGACCTGATGGAATAAATAGCCAGACCAGGATGACGAGCAGGTGTGCGCATAGGTGTGGTTAATTGGCAGCCATGACATTAACAAGTGAAATTTGATTATTAATTTCCCACAGAAACCTAAACATACCTGAGCACCCTTGAAAAACACAGGCCTAAAGTGCAGCATTAACAGATTTAGCTTTTTCTTAAAAGGATGGTATTATTTTCTGGCTGAAGTGGGCACAACAAGGAACTTCATACCAGGGCCAGTTACCTTCAGTAGCTGGTGTTCTCAACAACTGAATATGGCCTTAGATTCGCTGGTATAAAAACACCATTGACATTTGTTATTGCTTTGGCTCGATCTGAAAAGCCCTGGAAAGGCTGTCTAAATGCTGCTGGAAGCTGCGCTTGTACCGCATTAGTCTTTTTTTTGTGCTGCACATTCATGTGGTGCCATTTCAAATGAGTTAACAAGTTCAACATACTGCCAAAAGCATATCTGATGCTGTTTTTGTCTTATTCACTTGCCTTGGTCCGTCTTCAAGCTCTGGCTTCTCTGTACAGCAAGCCATGATGTTACCTGGGCTGAACTAGTTGTTTACATGTCCGGCGCGCGCGCACACACACTCACACACACACACACACACACACACACACACACACACACACACACACACAGTGTTTCCTCTGGCTTAAACACCTTGACCCAGTGGCAACATATTTTTCCGGGGGGGGGGGCGGAAAAGACATGACACGCTTGTAACCAGAATATGTTAATTTTGTGAATTCTAGCCACATCTCTTAGCTAAGTGACTCTTCCATTATGGCTCCGTTTCCAGTGGGTTAAAACCATGATAAATGCCTCTAGTGCTTACACACCTCTTCTGATTTTTTTCCGCATTTAAAGTACTTTAATAAACTCGTGTTTCTGTCGGACAGTCAAGCTTAGCGAGACACTCTGCCATGTAAAGCCTGCTTCATGCTGCATTTCCCCTCTAGTCCGCCTTGGCCGACTAGAAGGGAAATGATTTTTTTCATCTACCCTGGCCAAGCGGTTGACACATGCGCACAACCATCATTTGTAGTTTCACTCCCGCCCAATAGGTAGCACCAAGACGCTGACGTGCCAGGATTTTCACCAACGAAGAAACAGCGGACTTCTTCACAAAGTTTCTCTTCAAATATAGAGTCCGTTTTTGCTGTTTGTCTTCCCAGTTTTGTTTGCATGTTCTCCCCGTGTCTGCGTGGGTTTACTCCGGAATTTCTCCGGTTTCCTCCCACATGCCAAAACCATGCAAGTTAGGTTAATTGGCATCAAACTGGGGATTCTAAATTGTCCTTAGGTATGACTGTGAGAGTGAATGGTTGTCTGTCTCTCTGTGTTGGCCCTGCGATGGACTGGCGATCTGTCCAGGGTGTACCCTGCCTCTCGCCCAAAGATGCTGGGATAGGCTCCAGCCCCCCCGCGACCCGAAAAGGATTAAGCGGAAGAAGATGAATGAATGTATGAATGACTTCCCAGTTTTCACTCCTTTTCCATGAAGATGCTGCTGCCACTGTGAAAGAAAATATGTATGATTCATGTATGTTTTTATTCTCGTTTTCTGACTGACTGGAAAGCTTGCGTGGGCGAGGCGCTTCTAAACTCCACGCGGATGATGGCCACGTGCGTTGTTTGTGTGTGCACTTGCGGAAAGTCATTGCTTCATATATTTTTCTTTTCTTATTTTATATTTTTCTTAAATTCATATCTCCTTCTTGGTGTGGCAGTAATATTTCTGGTGAGGCGGGCTGCCACCAAGAAATGTTACCAGAGGAAACCCTGATAGATACACACACACACACACACACACACACACACACACACACACACATACTCACCACTCACAAAAAGTGAGGGATATTTGGCTTTTGGGTGAAATTTATGGAAAATGTTAAAAAGTTCACGCTACAGTGATATTATATCATGAAAGTAGGGCATTTAAGTAGAAGCATGCAATGGTGATTTCCTCATCTTATTGAAACAAACGCCAACAACAGTGCTGGGCATACCACAACAAAAATTATCAATGTGGCAGTAACTTGTCATGTGCCCTTGAGCATCAATTACAGCTTGACAAAGATGTCTCATGCTGTTCACAAGTAGACTTACTGTCTGCTGAGGCATGGCATTCCACTCTTCTTGAAGGGCGGCCCTCAGGTCATTGAGGTTGTGGGTGCAGGGTTACGAGCCTCTACACGGTGACTCAGCTGATCCCATAGGTTTTCTATGGGATTCAGGTATGGAAAAAGTGCAGGCCACTGCATCTGAGATACCCCAGCCTCCAGTAGCCATTCTCTAATGATGCAACCTTGATGAGCTGGAGCATTGTCGTCCATGAAGATGAAATTAGGCTTGTGTTGTTCATGCAGGGGCACAATGACTGGATTAATGATGTTATTCAGCTTGTATCGGCTTGTCACTGTACCATTCACAAGGTGTAGGGCAGTTCTGTATTGACTAGACACACCTACCCAGACTGTAACACCACCACCACCACTACCACCAAAGGCTCATCTGGTGACAACAGTGTCTGATGCATAGCGCTCTCCTTGACGTCTTCAACATCATTTGACGCTCTCCTTGACGTCTTCAACATCAACAGCAGCCATCATTTTTGCTCAACGTGAATCGACTTTTAACAGAGAACAGCACTGAGGCCCATTGGTCCCTTGTCCAGCGTAAATGCTCCTTGGCCCATGCAAAACAATGAAGCCTGTGCCTGCTGGTGGGGTCAAGTACCCTTGCAGGTTGTCTAGCACGCAGACCATGCTGATGTAAACAGTTTCAAATGGTCTGACATGACACTTGGGTACCTCTGACCTCCCTTAAATGTGCCTGGAGTTGTGTGGCATTCATCATTCGGTTCCACAGGACACTGTTCATGATGAAGCATTTATCACCATGGGATGTGACCAAAGAACATCCACTTCTATGCCTTTCTGTGACTCTTCCAGTCTTTCTGTATCTCTGTTGCAACCTCCTGATGACACTCTGTGACACTCTAAGCTCAGTAGCCACTTCCCTCTGAGAATATCCTGTTTGAAGCTTCGCAGTGGCGAGGTACTGTTGATCAGTTGTTAGGTGTCGTCTTGGTCTCATGATGTCAAAAATGTGAACAGCATGATGAAGAGGACTGTTTAAAAAACAATTTTAATTGAACCAGAAAATTTATTGGTCGATTCATGGATCAAATACCTGTTGTGAATTTTGCTATTAAGCACCTTGTTAGAGAACAGCAAGTTATGCAAAAAGTACTGAAACATTGAACAGTTGGACATGTGCATTCAAAAGGTTAGAAAAGGTGTGCAACTTTTTTGTCATAGTTTTACAGCTTTTCTTGTAAATCAAAGACATTTTTTTTCTTGTAAATATGCCTACTTTTTGTATAAATAGGCAGTATTTCCCCCATGTTGTTTTCCCCCTAAATTCAGTTTCTCACAAAAATGTAGCATTTTTCTTAAATTTGTCATGGAAAATAAGCATTTTTCCTTACATATTTACAAAATAATTTAAATTTCAGGTTTTTAAAAATAATTTTTTGATTATCATCAAGTTGCTACTTTTTTCTTGTGAATTTATACTATTTTCTCCGAAATTCGTGCATTTTTTCTGGTAAATTTGGTAAAGGTAAATTTGTTATTTACCTTTTATGAGGGGAGGGGGGCAAATACCTGAATCTTCAATTTGAAAACTAAATGCCATTGTAAAAAATAAATGTCTAGATAATGAATCCAGAGTAAGTTTTTAATATCAGGATGATTTTGTCATAAATTCCACAGATTTAGTGTCATTTAATGAGTGAAACATATAGTATACATAAGGTGTGGTGTGCTGTGTTCATAATGCCTCTACAGACAGGATAACTGTTACATTTGTCACACTCTAGCTGACTGACTCACACATAGTGTCTTTAGTTCATCTACTTGGTAAAAAATGGCTACACAGTGGTAAGCCTCATCCACATTCAGCAGCTGCATTAACCTCAGTTCTGTGGCTAGAATGATGAACATGGTATCAAAATAAACCTGACGACCTAATGCACTTGCTGATGGCACTGTTAAGATGCTATTGGGGTGGGGGTGGGGATTTACATCTTTCCAAGTTTTTTGCATGAGAAATTCTTGCATGAATTACAGCTTCCAAAATTGTCAGTGAAGTACCTCTCTTAAACCATTTGAACATTAATTGAGCTTATTTTATGTCAGGAGCAAGAATGTGAAAGTGACAGCAGCAGGGATAACAAAGAGGGAGAGAGGGAGCAGAGAGATGGTGAGGCCAGAGGGATGGTGATGCAGCACAGGAGGCACAAGTAACAAGGAAACAATAAAAAATGAACTTTGCACCTTAGAGAACAGACTGCTGACTAGATCGGATCGTCATATTAATGTTATGTTGGACAAACTAATGAATTTTAGACTTGTCTTCATAAATGACTGACATTTTCTTTTTGTTCATGTGATTTCCTCACAGAGAGACACAGGGTGAGGGCAGCAGTCAGGCAAATCCATTCTGTTATTGTCACTGTATAGATGAATGATGATGATGATAGTGATTTAGCTAAGAGTCAGGCTAAGATTAATCCTAGTGACTTGTCTGTCAGTGCAGGGGTCAGTGCTATGAGAAATCGATGCTTTTCACATCACTAAAATGTAATCTTGTTTAGTGATGTGAGATGATGGGAATTGTTGTCCGCTAGTCGTTTAAACAAAAACTAAATATTACTCTGTTATTATATAACAGCCGACAACTTTAATTATGTGTAAAGTTATCTTTTAAATTGACAAACATCATATGTGTAACTTGTGACAAAAGTTGATCAAGATCAAAAGATAATGTTTCTCTTGCCATTCATTTCAATAGAGAATTTTTTTTTGATTTAAGGTCCCATATGGGCGGTGCGGTGGAACAGTGGTTAGCACTGCACCAGCACAGCAACTCACCCTTGGCCATGGGATCCCTGGTTCGATCCCAGCCCCTGACCAACAGTGATCTGTGTGGAGTTTGCATGTTCTCCCCGTATCTGCGTTGGTTTACTCCGGGATTTCTCCGGTTTCCTCCCACAGGCCAAAAACATGCAGGTGAGGTTAATTGGAGACTCTAAAGTGGCCCTAGGGGTGAATGTGTGTGTGAATGGTTAAGGGATAGCGCCGGACAGTGGCTGCTTCATCCATCCAGGTGGATGCCCTCAATTTCCCCTCTGGGGATCAATAAAGTATACAAAATCAAAAACCAAATCAAAATATGCAAATGTAGAGGGGGCGTGACTTCGGGCAGAGATCTCAATCCCCTCTATGTTTGAAACAAAATTATGCCCTTGCTATATCATATGAAATGTAAAGTTGCATAACATGGCTTTCTACATAATCAAGTGATGATAGGAAAATACAAGATGGGGCACCTCAGTTAAAACATAAATGAAATCCTAAATGAGGGAAAATATCTGTTGTCCAGAGAAGCTGTTGACAAGTTATGTGCCATGATGGGATCAAACCAGGGGTTGTGCTAGGATTTATTGCTGTCTGCCAAAATGATGGAGAGGACTGTAAAATTATGCCATGAACCATTATAATCCATCATTCAAATATTATATATATATTAGTGGTGTTGGTGTGATCATGTTAATCACCTGTTAACGCTTTGCCCCCATTAACGGCGACAAATTTTGTAATCACAGTTAACGGCAGAAAGCGCAAACAGTACTTTTTGGCCTAGTGGCTCTCCGTACAGAGGCCACTCTGGCCACAGACACCGTGCGCGCCATGCAGACATTGCAAAGTCAAACAAGCTGGATTACAGCCATGGAAATCCCCAAAGTGCTGTTATGTTTAAGTTTACAGCGTTATCTGTCGGAGCTCTCACCCAGATGATTGTTACAGCCTCCTCCAAAACTTCGCCTGGATGTTGGGTTGTTCGTCTTCTGTGGAAGCTGGCTAGCTGGCTAGTAGCTACATGCTAGGTTGTAGCTGACCTCTAGCAGCTGACACAGACAGAAATTCGCCTTTTTTCATCCTCATAGCTTTGGGTCCAACTGTTGGTGAGTACCAGTCTAAAAAAATTCTCAAGCTGTGTTTGTAATGTCCATTCACTCCCCCGCTGTTTTTGCAGCACAGTGGGGTGTCATCACGGGCGAGTTGTTTGTTTATGTTTCCAATTTTTCTGCTAAAAGGGAAATTGTGTCTGTTGTGACACACGAGGTCCATGGTTTTGTGTTGATCTGCTTAAAAGTTGTAGATGTTTGCAATGGGAGAAAGAGCAAGCTCCATTTGTGGCTGCTGGCTCGTTGGATGCTGAGTTGTGTTGCGGTGACGTTATTGAGCCCTGGCATTCTGTTGTTTACACATGCAGTCTACTTTTGAGAATTTTCTGGCGAATATTCTAGATAGTTTTTGCCATTTTGGATATGTTGAGAGCTTTAATAAACCTCCAGGTGAAGACAGCAAGCATATTTGTCCACTCCCATGTTCATAACGGTATGACAAACTTGAAAAATTACCGACTTAAAGTACACTGTATCTGTATGGAAAAACACACGATTAACGTGTTATTAATCGCGATTAATGCAACATTCCAAAAGATTAATCACGATTAAAAATGTTAATCATCCAGCACCATATATATATATATGAAGAGTTCTTTTGCAAGTCCAATTGGTTTAATAATGACAAAAACAACATTTTCATCTTTAGGTTTATAGGTGTTAGTATTTCCAATTCAGCTTCTAAGACATGGTCACTTGAAATATGAGTATCTCAGACATAATAAATCAAAAAAATCGAACATCAACTCATAGTTACTTTTTGGCAATTTATTAGTACTTTTTTTTCCTGCAAAAACAGATAAGTCCAGTAGAATAAGCTATTCTTTTGCAAAAACAAACATGTCCCAAAAACCATGCTTTTTTTGTCTAGAACATACTTGAATGTCTATAAGCATCAATGTAGTATGATTGACACACTGATTTAGGCATATCCACTCAGTAAAATGGTGTAATATAGCTATTATAAAGCTATGATTCAAGAGTCAAGATTCAAAGATTTTATTGTCAATACTACTATACGTACAGGACATACAGGAGAAATGAAATGGCATTTCTCTCTCTCTTCATTGGTGTGCACAGTATAAAAAGAAAAGGAATAAGGCTGGAAAAAAGAAAACAACAGCAGTCTAATATACAATATGTACAGTAATGCAACCCGTAGTGCAAATGGTGATGACAAGAAAGACCCAGACCTCCCATAGTGCAAAATTGTGATAAACGATTAACGATGATAAAACCCAGCCATCCTACGTATATACAGAAAACTAGAGATGTAATACCTGTAGTTGAAGTTCAATGTGGTAGTGTAGGTGCAGATAGTAGCAGATAGGACTGCACGTGATCAGTATTGCTGTGACAAACAGACAGACGGCAGCAGATATGGCATTTGTTTAGATGGTTGCAGTTAATGTTAATGTGCAGAGACATACAGCAGCAAAGTAGCAAGAATTTTGATAATAGGAGATAATAGTAGCAAGAATTCTGAATATTGCTTGCTGTTCCGACTTTGTTTGCAACCTGCTGGTGAGCGTATCACTGGTTCATCTGCTTTATCAAAATTATCCATATTTGACATAAAAAGCAACAAAATTATTAAAAAAAAAACTGGCAGGGAAATCACTCACAGCAAGCAGGTGCTGTGTTTGAAATGTTCACTCCTTCCCCATATAGTGCACTATATAGTGAATGCAGCAGCGATATAGTGACTGGATATAGTGAACTATATAGTGAATGGAGCAGTGAGAGAAGAGCCTCACATCACAACATAAACTACCTTAAGGTATTTATATTTAATAATTCAGCAAAAATGATTTGATTTAATACATATTTACTACAAATAACATGCAGGTTGTGGGGAGACTTGAATAACGAAACCGAATTGTCTTCCATTCCAGTTTATTCAAGAAATCATTCCACTGTCTGCTCTTATTCTTGAGCAGCGAACTCAGAGCTGAACACACCAAAGTTCTCTCATTTAAACATTCTCACATCAAACCATTTCCCTCGCGGGGGAAATCACACATCTATATCAAAGTCTCTTTATTCACATTCATTAGCCTTTTATTTACATAACTCCCCCTTCTCTCCTCTCGAGCCTCAGTGGTCAGGAAGTCTTCTGTCCCCTGTCCTCCGCAGGGGGTCCAGGCTCTGTGGCTCCGCACCGCAGGGGGCTGGCTCTCCTTCATCGTGAGGTTAAATCACATATGCAGTGTCCAACATATACATGTCTCACAACACAGCCATATAACCCCCCCCAAACGATGAAGAACAGACTAATTCCCAAAATTTAATAGCACCTTACTCACTACTGAATAATCAACACCAACATTCAGTCTGTGCGCCGCTTGGGCTTCAGCCGTCTGCCGAATCTGCTGTGCGTTGGCCCCGCCTTGCCTGCGGTGCTGTTCTGCTTCGGGTCTGTTGACTGAGGAAGAGAGTGGTTAATTGCCCTCTGCGGGGGCCTGCCTCGTCGAGGCGCCACCGCGACCGGTACAGACACGTCCTTCATGACAAAAGCAGGTTTTAGTCTGTCAATACTGACTGTCTCTTTTCTGTCTCCAAAATCTAGCACAAATTGCTTATCACCTGCCTCCAGCACTCGAAATGGCCCTTCGTAAGGTGGTTTGAGCGTTGCTTTAAGGGCTTCGCGCCTGACAAAAACGAAATCGGCATTTTTCAAAGCCTTGGGGACGAAAACTCGTGGAAAAGCGTGATGAACCGGACCCGGGAGCGTGTCTGCCCCCGTGCCGACTAACGGTCCCAGAGCAGAGAGAGGTGGGGGCTCTGGGTGCTCTGGTAAAAACTCGCCCGGCAGCCTCAGAGTTTGTGCGAATACCAGCTCCGCTGGGGAGGCGTCTAAGTCCTCTTTAGGCGCAGAACGCAACCCTAATAAAACCCATGGAAGTTTATTTACCCAATCTGCATCCGTGAGCGATGCTCTGAGTGCTGCCTTCAAAGACCTATGAAAACGCTCGCATAAACCATTAGCCTGAGGGTGGTAAGCCGTAGTGCGGTGAATTTTGGCTCCTAAGCCGTTGGCCATCGCTGACCACAGCTCAGAGATGAATTGCGGTCCTCTATCGGACGTAATGTCCGACGGAACCCCGAAGCGCGCCACCCAAGCCGTTAAAAAAACGCGAGCCACCTCCGCGGCCGTGGTCGTCGCAAGTGGGACCACTTCCGGCCAACGTGTGGTGCGGTCCACCATTGTCAAAAGATACGTGAACCCCTGTAATGCCGGTAGGGGGCCCACAAGGTCGACGTGCACATGGTCGAACCTTCTGGCCGGAATGCGGAACGGTTCTAACGGGGCTCTTGTGTGCCTGTGAATTTTGGCCCGTTGACAGGAAATGCAGGTTTTTGCCCATTCCTTCACGTGCTTGCGCAGGCATGGCCAAACAAACTTTTCCGCCACTAGTTTCACCGACGCGCGCACCCCCGGGTGCGCCAGTGAGTGGACCGAGTCAAAAACATGGCGGCGCCACGTGGCCGGAACCACCGGACGCGGGCGCCCCGTCGACATGTCGCAGATCAGGGGGGGCATACCGGTTTGTAAACACTTGCTCTCCAGCCTCAACCCTGTTGGTCCAGACTGGAGCGCGCGCATGTCTGCGTCCGCCCCCTGGTCCGCTGCCATGGCTGCGTAATCTATACCCACGTGCACCGGGGCTGCGCGCGCCACCGTGCCGCTCTCCTGCGGTGCGGTCACGGTGGCCCGTTCTGCCTCTGCGCGTGTTGGGGTCGTGAACGCGCGTGAGAGACAATCCGCTACTACATTGAATTTGCCCGCGACGTGCCTAATGTCAGTGGTAAATTCCGAGATTGCGGCCAGCTGCCTCTGCTGCCTGCCGGACCACGGATCTGAAATTTTGGCCATGGCGTATGTGAGCGGCTTGTGGTCCACATAAGCGGTGAAGCACCGTCCTTCCAGCCAGAACTGGAAATGACGAATAGCCAAATGCAGCGCCAACAGTTCTCTGTCAAACGCGCTGTATTTTCGTTCAGCCGCGCTTAAAGATTTGCTAAAGAAAGCCAAAGGCTGCCAAACTCCGGCTACCTGTTGCTCAATAACGGCCCCTATGGCTAAATCTGAAGCGTCTGTCGTCAGCGCGATACGTGCTGCAGGGTCTGGGTGGGCCAGGAGCGCAGCGTCAGCCAAGGCTTTTTTAACCTCTGTGAACGCGCGCTCCCGCTCCGGGGACCATTCGACCGCCTGGGTCGGCTTTTGTTTTTTGAGCGCGGCATATAACGGTTGCATGATTTGAGCTGCGTGGGGCAGGAATCGGTTATAAAAATTCACCATCCCCAAGAATTCCTGTAGTGATTTGACCATTTGTGGACGGGGAAAATCCGCTACTGCGCGTACTTTCTCTGGTAACGGAACCGCTCCCTCCGGGGAGACGCGGTGACCCAAAAAATCGATCCGCTCGACGCCGAACTGGCACTTGGCTGGGTTAACTATTAAGCCGTGCTCTCCCAGCCTCCTAAAAACTGCTGTGAGGTGCGTTTCGTGTTCGTCCTCTGAAGTACTCGCGACCAAAATGTCGTCGAGGTACACAAACACGAAAGGGAGATCGCGTAACACGGCATCCATCATCCGCTGAAATGTTTGCGCCGCCCCTTTGAGACCAAACGGCATGCGTAAAAATTCGAAAAGTCCGAACGGGGTTATTACCGCTGTTTTAGGAATGTCCTCCGGTTGGACCGGGACTTGGTGATAGCCGCGAACTAGATCAATCTTTGAAAAAATGCGCGCCCCCGCCAGGTGCACCGAAAAATCCTGAATGTGCGGGATGGGATAACGATCGTGCGCCGTAGCGTTGTTTAGCCTGCGGTAATCCCCGCACGGTCTCCAGGAGCCATCGGCTTTCGGTACCATGTGCAGCGGCGAAGCCCACGGGCTCTTCGACCTACGAACGATGCCCAGCCTCTCCAGGCTGGCGAACTCCTCGCGCGCAATGGCGAGCTTAACTGCATCCAAGCGCCGAGCTTTTGCAAACACGGGAGGACCAGAAGTGGGGATAAAGTGTTTCACCCCGTGCTTCGCGACCGTCGCTGAAAAAGTGGGCACAGTGAGCGCTGGAAATTGGGTGAGGAGTGTGTGAAACTTACCACCTGCTGTAGCGACGTGGGTCTGTACTGGTGGCGGGGACACTCGAGCTGAACAGGGGAGAGAGTAAAAAGAGAGTGCATTTACCAGCCGTCTATTAGCAAGATCAACTAACAGATTGTGTGAACACAAAAAATCCGCGCCCAACATGTTGAAACTCACCGCCGCTATTACAAAAGTCCATTCATATGTGCGGCCATGTAAGCATAAAGGCAAGGTCCTTCTCCCGTAGGTGTTGATGTTCGAGCCATTTGCCGCTGTAGCTCCGTTACCGTGGGGTCCAGCCACCCGGTCCACGTATGTTGGGGTGATGAAGCTCACTTGTGCTCCGGTGTCAATGAGGAACACTCGTCCGGAGCGCGCATCCGTGATGTAGAGCAGCTTGTTGCGTTCTCCGAGGGTCGAAGCTGCTAGCGACCCCCGGTCTTGCCGTTTCCCGAACTCCTGAAGATGCAGGGCGGCACACACCTGCGTGCCTTCTCTGCGAACCTCCGATGGTAAAAGCAGAGATCTTCTCCTCCGCTGTGTCGTGCCCGCGCTTCTGCCGCCGGGCTATTGGCTCCCCCTCGTCGCGGTCGTGTTGCCGCCGTCGTCGGCCAGTCTGGTTCTGCCGCCTCTGGCTCCCCGCTGTCTCGGGTCGCTGCTGTGGTTGCTTGCCCGCCGCAGGCGTCCAGGATCCCATCTGCCTCCTGGGCCAGCTCCCGGAACTCCTCCAGGGTGTGACACTTTTTGCCGGCCAGCGTGCTTCTCGCATGCGCCGGGAAGTTGGAGAGGAAGATGAACTGAAAAATGAAATCATCGTTGTCCAACCCTCTCAGCTGTATCATCTCCTCCATCAGGGCGCTCGGCCTGTGTCCACCTTGGTCTAGCAAAGACAGGATCCTCCTCGCCCTCACTTCAGCCGAGGGGGTGAAAAACTTGATGAGGGTGGATTTCAGCTTGCCGTACCTGTCGGTCGCGGGTGGCTGCTCCACCAAGCTTTGCACGCACCGAGCTGTGCTGTTGTCCAGTTTAGCGATGACATGGTGGAACTTAGTGTCATCCACCGTTACTCCTGCGAGCGCGAACTGCGACTCTGCTTGCAGAAACCACGACCGTGGGTTATCCTGCCAGAAATCAGGCAGCTTAACGGCCACTGCGCTCGCCAGCTCTGAGCGCTGTGAGTCCGGGACCCTGAGAATTTCTTCGTTCATTCTCAACGTCGTCAGTCACCAATGTGGGGAGACTTGAATAACGAAACCGAATTGTCTTCCATTCCAGTTTATTCAAGAAATCATTCCACTGTCTGCTCTTATTCTTGAGCAGCGAACTCAGAGCTGAACACACCAAAGTTCTCTCATTTAAACATTCTCACATCAAACCATTTCCCTCGCGGGGGAAATCACACATCTATATCAAAGTCTCTTTATTCACATTCATTAGCCTTTTATTTACATAACTCCCCCTTCTCTCCTCTCGAGCCTCAGTGGTCAGGAAGTCTTCTGTCCCCTGTCCTCCGCAGGGGGTCCAGGCTCTGTGGCTCCGCACCGCAGGGGGCTGGCTCTCCTTCATCGTGAGGTTAAATCACATATGCAGTGTCCAACATATACATGTCTCACAACACAGCCATACAGGTATTCATTTTTTTTTTTTACCACAGTTAGTCTGTTACGTTTTCCTGTCTCACGTAATGACGTCATTAACCGTGCCGCGAAAACAAGCCCAGTAGTGTCCGAAAGCGGTTAATTTTATTGTTACATTGAGTTTACTGTATAGTCCACTATATCTAAATTCACTATATAGCGAGTAGGGAGGGAGTGAGTGAACATTCCGAACACAACCAGGGAAATCAGTCAGAGGGAGCAGACCGGGAAGGCAGCCAAAATGAGTCACGTGACCCAAATACCAAGCGCTGATTTGCCCTGTGGAGTTATCTGCTTTTGTTAAAAAAAAACAAAAAAAAACGCTCCCAGTGTTTATCAGCTTTTGAAAAAAAAAACAAAAACATGAATTTGTAGCGTCTATAACATACACACGTGGACAAAATTGTTGGTACCCCTCTGTTAATGAAAGAAAAACCCACAATGGTCACAGAAATAACTTGAATCTGACAAAAGTGGTAATAAATAAAAATTCTATGAAAATTAACCAATGAAAATCAGACAATGCTTTTGAATTGTGTGGTTCAGCAGAATTATTTTAAAAAACCAACTCATGAAACAGGCCTGGACAAAAATGATGGTACCCTTAACTTAATATTTTGTTGCACAACCTTTTGAGCCAATCACTGCAATCAAACGATTTCTGTAACTGACAATGAGACTTCTGCACCTCTCAGCAGGTATTTTGGCCCACTCCTCATTGTTGTGTTGGGTTCTTTTATAAATAAAGACTGCTGCTTTGGGTGAACACGGAGCCTCCTTTATTGACTGGCTGAAACACATTAACACACGAACTCCGCCATATTATTCTCCATCATGCTGTACACCTGACAACATCCGGCCTGTGTCGCCCCCTAGTGGCTCCACATATGTAATGCCTAGATTACACCACATCCCCCTTACTAGGTTGACCCCTTTTAGCTGAAAACACAAAATACATTTTTATATGAGATCTTTTTCCGTTCCCTTTTGTCAACTAACTATGACAGCATAAATTTAACACATCACCCCCTTTAACAAATCTGTAACATTTCTTTTTTTTTTTCACACTGTTGCCATGTAAGAACATATTATGCAAAGGCCTCTTATTTTCTATTTAAGGAAGGCATTTTTAGAACTCAACTCTGCTTTCACGAATATTAACATGCAACTCTACAGATCCAGTCTCTGTGGTTTTATCACTTCTCTACCAGACCTGGTTCTAACAACACCTGGTGTTTCCTGTGCATTGGGCTCAGAAACAGTTTCTGTAGGAGTGTCTTTTCCATTTGACTGGGTCCGTTGTGGTTCCATCTCAGTCTGTGGTATCGACATAGGCACAAGATGAGTGCGATTCCTCCTGATTGTCCCTTGTGGTCCACTGATGACATAGGACCGTGGAGTTTTGTGGACAGATGTCACTGTGCCCTGTGCTTTTGCATCTGTAATCCAAACAGAGTTTCCGGGTAACAGTTTATCCAAATCTCTCGTTCTGTGTCTTTTGTTGAAACATTCTGTTTGCCTCATCCGTCTCTCCTTTTCCACATGACGAATTTGTTGCAGATTCGGCACACATGGCTGCAAGGCCTCTGGAAGCATTGGCAGGGTGGTACGAAGTCTACGCCCCATGAGAAGCTGTGCTGGGCTGTAGCCATTTGCCAGCGCTGTGGTTGTGTAGGCTAACAGTGCTCGGTATGGATCACTGGCTTTCTTAATTAGGTTTTTGACTGTTCTGACAGCTCTTTCTGCCTCACCGTTACTTTGGGGGTACTTGGGACTACTGGTCATGTGCTCAAAACAGTACTCCTTTGCAAAGTCTTCCATTTCCTGACTTGCGAACTGCGGGCCGTTATCCGTGATCAGTATCTCTGGTATTCCGTGACGTGCAAACATTGATTTTAAATGCACAATGACATTGGCAGAGCGAGTTGGGCTGAGCTGGGCAATCTCTATATACCTAGAGAAGTAGTCCACTAATAACAGGTAGTTTTTGTCTTGTAGCGTGAACAAATCAGCTCCCAACTTCTGCCATGGCCTTTCTGGTAAATCTGTAGGCATTAAAGGCTCTCTCACATTAACTCTTTCCTGTATGCACTGTCTACATTTGAGTACAACTTCACTGATCTGGTTGCTTAAACCTGGCCACCATACAGCCTAACGGGCGCGCTCTCTGCATTTAACCACCCCCTGGTGGCCCTCATGTATCTTATCCAAAACTGCATTTCTCATGTTAGCAGGGATAACTAACCTCGTGCCTCTCAGTAGTAGTCCGTTATGCACACTCAAAACGGCTCTCTCAGACCAGTAGTGCTTCACCGCTCCCTGTAGCTGGTTACGATCCGGCCAGCCTTCTGTGCAGTATTTCATGACTTGTGAACAGACGCTGTCGGACTGCAGTTGCTCTTGGAGATCTGCAAGATATTTGCTGCTTGTAGGGAGTCCCTCTAGCACAGAGTCAACATAAATGTTAGTGTCCTCCACAAGATCTGTGTCTGTGTGAGTAACACTGTTTGTGAGCGGTGAGCGTGTCGGCAGTGGTGAGACTTTTGCCCGGGATGTGCTTTATAGTGTATGAGTACCTCATTAGGCGCATACGAAATCTCTGTATACGCGGTGGAAGCGCATCCAAAGCTTGTCCTCCCAGTAGACTCACTAGTGGCTTATGATCAGTTTCTAGTTCAAAGTGCAGACCCAGGATAAAGTCATTGAATCTTTCGCAGGCCCACGTGAGAGCCAGTGCTTCTTTTTCCAGCTGGGCGTAGCGCTGCTCTGTAGGTGTCAATGATCGGGAAGCGTAAGCAACTGGTGACCACATGTCTCTCTCCTTCTGTAGCATGACTGCCCCCAATCCGTATGAAGAGGCATCTGCAGATATTTTCTGTGGTTTGTTTGAGTCATAGAGCTGCAATACAGGAGCAGAGGACAGTTCTTGTTTGAGGTTACAAAACGCATTTTGTTGTTCATGCCCCCAGTACCACATGTTCTTTGTTGAAAGCAAGTCTCTCAATGGTTTGTCCTTTTCAGAAAGGTTCGGAATGAACTTCCCCAGCTGGTTCACCATTCCGAGAAAGCTCCTGAGCTCACTCACGTTGCTTGGCTCTTTCATGTCCTGAACAGCTTGGGTTTTGTCTGGATCTGGCCTCATTCCTTCTGCTGAAACAATAAACCCAAGAAATTTGACCTCTCTTTTGCCAAACTCACATTTTGACATATTCAACGTAACGCCGGCTTTCTCCGCGCGCTTCAAGACAGCGTGCAGTCTTGCATCGTGCTGCTCCTTCGTGGATCCCCAGACCAGGATATCGTCCATGTGACAGACGACTCCATCGAGACCCGCTGTAACCTCTGTCACCATCATGTTTTGGAAATGTTCGGGTGCACTGGAAATACCAAATGGCAAACGGTTAAAGTGGTATCTGCCAAATGGCGTAATGAATGTGGTGAGAAAGGCCGACTCTTTAGACAGTGGTATTTGCCAAAATCCCATATTTGCATCAAGCTTTGAAAAATACTGAGCACCTGTGAGCATGCCTAGCGTTTGGTCCACAGACGGGAGGATGTATCTTTCGCGACACACTGACTCGTTTAAAGGTGTCATGTCCACACAGATACGCACCTTTTCTTTGTCCTTTTTGGGAGCTACAACCATGCCACAGCACCAATCTGTTGGCTGCTCCACGCGACTGATGACTCCCAACTTTTCCATCCTCTCGAGCTCTTCTTTCACTTTACCCATGAGCGGCAGTGGCACACGCCTTGGCACCTTGAGCGAAAAGGGCTTAGCATCAGGTTTCAGTTTAATCGTGTATGGCTTTTGAACAAGCCCAAGTCCATCGCATAACTTGGGGTACGCTTTTCTCACTGTCTCTTGGTCTATAGTGTCAACTCTGGCAATTAGTTTCAGTCTCACGGAAGCTGTTCTACTCAGTAGTGCCATGCGCAGATTTTTGACAATATAGATTTTCTCAGTAGCGCTCTTGTCACCGTATGTAATAGTCTCTGTCATAGACCCCAACACGGTTAGTGCAGTTCCACCCGGTCCGTAGAGTGGTTTTTGTGCCTTTTCCAACTGTTCATTTTTCTTCTTGAAGATTTCAAATGTTTGGTCAGAAACCGCTGTGACATCTGCTCCGGAATCTAACTTAAAAGTCACTTTATTTCCTCTCACGTTTATGTCTGCCAGCCATGGATCCTCCCCTAGATCCACTTCACCCAGAAAAAGTCTGTCTGCATTGTCAGCGACCTCATTCACAGTTGGGTTGGACCTACAGACTCTAATATAGTGTCCACGTTTTTTACAGTTATGGCATTCCGCGTTTTTAGCTGGGCACTGTACTGCTGCATGTGCTGGTGCTTTGCCACACTTGGAACAAGCTTTACTGTCTTGTTTTGTCTGCTGAGGCCTTGAGGACTTAATCTGTTTTTGTTCCTTGATTATGAACTTGTTTGGCTTGGCTTTTCTGATGTGTACCGCATCCACGGCTGTTCTGTTAATGCTAGTTTCACCTCTTAGGTCAGTTTGTTGTCGTTTTATTTCTTCAGATTGTCTTGCCATTGTTATAGCTTTAGCTAGGGTAAGATCTTTGTCAAGCTGCATTCTTTCTGACAGCGACGAATCTTTCAGACCCACTACAAGCCTGTCTCTCAAGAGGTCATCATGAAGTGCACCGTACTCACAGTTTTCTGCCAGTGCATAGAGTGCTGTTATGAACGAGTCTACTGGTTCTGCCGGCTGTTGCACTCGCTTGTTGAATTTTGCTCGTTCATAAATCACGTTCTTTCTGGGAACGAAATGTCTATCAAAGGCTGTTTTAACGGCATCGTACTGCTGGCGCTGCACGCTCGTTAGCTTGAGCCCTCTTAGCACGTCGTCAGCCTCATCTCCCATGCAATAAACCAGCGTATTTACTTGGTTCGCCTCAGATGAGTTATTCAGGTTACTTGCCAGTCTAAAACGCTCAAAACGTCTTATCCACTTTTCCCACTCTTGGGGTCTCGCAAAGTCGAAGGGCTCCGGTGGTTTAATGGTGAAGGTTGCCGCTGGAGTAGCCGCCGCCATTACTGGATCAATTGGCGCAGCTGCAGCTCTTTGAACTTCGTCTGGCATGGCCGCTAGCCGGTTGCAAAGCTGACTTTTCTCACCTCAAAGCGCACCAACTTCTGACACCATGTTGTGTTGGGTTCTTTTATAAATAAAGACTGCTGCTTTGGGTGAACACGGAGCCTCCTTTATTGACTGGCTGAAACACATTAACACACGAACTCCGCCATATTATTCTCCATCATGCTGTACACCTGACAACATCCTGTCTGTGTCGCCCCCTAGTGGCTCCACATATGTAATGCCTAGATTACACCACACTCATGAGCAAACTGCTCCAGTTGCCTCAGGTTTGAAGGGTGCCTTCTCCAGACGGCATGTTTCAGCTCCTTCCACAGATGTTCAATAGGATTTAGATCAGGGCTCATAGAAGGCCGCTTTAGAATAGTCCAATGTTTCGCTCTTAGCCATTCTTGGGTGTTTTTAGCTGTGTGTTTTCGGTCATTATCCTGTTGCAAGACCCATGACCTGCGACTGAGACCAATCTGTCTGACACTGGGCAGCACATTTCTCTCTAGATTACCTTAATAGTCTTGAGATTTTATTGTACCCTGCACAGATTCAAGACACCCTGTGCCAGATGCAGCAAAGCAGCCCCAGAACATAACAGAACCTCCTCCATGTTTCACAGTAGGGACAGTGTTCTTTTCTTGCTATGCTTCATTTTTGCGTCTGTGAACATAGAGCTGATGTGCGTTGCCAAAAAGTTGCAGTTTTGTCTCGTCTGTCCATAGGACATTCTCCCAGAAGCTTTGTGGCTTGTCAACATGCAGTTTGGCAAATTCCAGTCTGGCTCTTTTATGATTTATTTTCAACAGTGGTGTCCTCCTTGGTCGTCTCCCATGAAGTCCACTTTGGCTCAAACAACGACGGATGGTGCGATCTGACACTGATGTACCTTGACCTTGGAGTTCACCATGAATGTGTTTAGAGGTTGTTCTGGGCTCTTTTGTTACCATTCGTATTATCCGTCTCCTCCTGCGGCCATGTCCAGGGAGGTTGGCTACAGTCCCGTGGATCTTAAATTTCTGAATAATATGTGCAACTGTAGTCACAGGAACATCAAGCTGCTTGGAGATGGTCTGATAGCCTTTACCTTTAACATGATTGTCTATAATTTTCTTTCTAATCTCCTGAGACAACTCTCTCCTTTGCTTCCTCTGGCCCATGTTTAGTGTGGTACACACCATGTCACCAAACAGCACAGTGACTACTTGTCACCCTTTAAATAGGCCGACTGACTGATTACAAGTTTGTAGACACCTGTGATGTTAATTAGAGGACACATCTTGGTTGAACATGTCCCTATGGTCACATTATTTTCAATCTTTTCTAGAGGTACCATCATTTTTGTCCAGGCCTGTTTCATGAGTTTGTTTTTTAAAGTAATTCTGTTGAACCACAGTTCAAAAGCACTGTCTGATTTTCATTGGTTAATTTTCATAGAATTTTTATTTATTACCATTTTTGTCAGATTCAAGTTATTTCTGTGACCATTGTGGGTTTTTCTTTCATTAACAGAGGGGTACCAACAATTTTGTCCACGGCTGTAGGATATATCGGCTTTTGAGAAAAAACATTTTGAACTTCTATAAGTAGGTAATGTTAACAGTTTTTTGATGTAAAGTGGGAAGTTTTCTTGGAAGTGGCGTTTATCGGTTTTTGCAAACAAACTCTTCGTATACACTAGCCATTGTTTAGCGAAGCAGTCTTCGGTGTTCTCGGGTCAGAGGAGAGGGGAGGGCTGGCCTTGCAGCATCTGCCACTGGTGGGTGGGAGTATGTGTCGAGCTAATTAGAATATTCATAGATCCGCCCATATTTAAGTAGATGGAAGACATGAAAGCTCTTTCCAAGCAATTCTAAGGCTAGGAAAGTTTTTTTTTGTGGATAAAAAGCCACAATATACTATTTTGAGCAATACACATCTGTTTTTTAGGCAGTTTTAGAGCTGCTGGAGTACATCTTTAAAAAAGTCAGTGAGGATGGGATCTAAAACACAGCTCGCCGAATTGAGTGAAGAAATAACTTTAGAAAGCATTTCAGCATCATCCATGACAAACTCCTCCAGTTTTTCCTCACATAAGTAAAAACGTACTGCGGAGTTAGACGACACTCCACAGCGAGTGTACTATGGAAAGTACTGTAAGCAATGCAGTCTGTCCTCTGTTTCCCCATCCGACAACACTCCAGCACCAGTGTGAAGAGAGAGCCACGTGGGGAGAGCAGTGGAATGTGCAAGATTGGATCCAGGATGCGCTTGATTCCTTGCCCAGTGTACACCTCTAGGAATTATTTGAGTGAATTAATAAAGAAAAGTGAATATAGTTAAATGTACATATAGTTTTGGTGTCCCAGCATCTAGTGGTAACCTGTACCTACATCTCCCCATCAATCCACAACACCTGTATTGTGGAGAGAGACACGTGGATCTTAAACTCCACTGACCGTGTCAGGTGTGCTTGATTCCTTCCCCGGCGTTCGCCTCCATTATCATGATCTGGACATGGTCTGTGACCATGTCCACCCTTTTTATTATCTTTTGGACTGATCATCATTATCACTATTATTGTCATTATTGTAATCATTGTCTTTATCATTCTCGGTTACTACTTCGTCTTCTTCTTTTAGATTTTATTGGCAGTTGGCAGCCAGCTTACAGGTGTATTACCGCCACATACTTTGTCTGTACATCACTCTACTGCCCATTCTCAGTTACTTTGGTTAAGGTTCATGTATTGTTATTCCCCAGCTTATCATCGTTTGAGTTGTCTCTTATTTTGGTAGCGCTCTTTGTTTACATCCGGTCTAGCTTAGCTCATTTCCTGTTCAGTTCCATTCTCTCATACTCTTAATTTATCATGGCTGTTTCTTTTGCAATATTTACACTCTTGTTTATTCATGTCACCCTCTGTTCTCATCGTGACGTTCTTGTCTATACTGTCTCCACACCACAATGTTTGACGTTACGTTGCTACAGGCTTTCTTTGTTGTTTTCAGCCTCAAGCTGTATTATTGTTACAGTAAATTGTGGAAATGAATCACCTCACAAATGAGTCCGTCTTAATGCTCCAGAGGGGCAATCATGTCCTCCACTGGTAAAGGTCAGTTAAAAAAGGTCACCTTTGAGCGCTTTTATGATCAAGCAGTCAGTGAAACCATGCCAAGTGCACTTTTCAGGTATTTGGAACGCTCTCCCATCAGGAATCCGCTGTGCAACTTCATTGGACTCTTTCAAGTCTGCACTGAAAAGACATTTATTCACTCAGGCCTTTGGCAGTTAATCTTTTGTTTTGTTTTGCCTGTAAAGTGACCTTGGGTATCTTGAAAGGCACAATACAAATTTAAGCCATCATCATCATCGTATGTAAGATATACTATATATACAGTGTGTGTGTGTGTGTGTGTGTGTGTGTGTTTAAGCCCTTAATATACTCAGTTACCTACTAGCAAAATAAACAGAATGTTGTATTTAAATAATGATTTTTTTTGGTGTATTTTTAAAAGAAAATGTGCTGTAAATCACCACAGGAGCAGTGTCAGCACTGAATTACAACTACCTCCAGCTATTTAATAACATAATAATATCTGATACAAACAAAATTATTTAATAATAATTTAGTTTTAATATATTTTCTAAAGAAAATGTGTGTTTTTCTAACAAAAGAAATGCTTACAAATACCGAAAAAAAAATTGTTCAGAAAACACACAGGACTCAACTGGATTGGGGATTAATGTCAGTCACACAGAGAAAAACAATTCCCAGAAGGGAGAGGAAATTTCTTTTGATAAAGTATCTGTTTATTCTGGCAGTTTTGACCAGATTCATCCCAGTTTGTGCTGCGTCTGAACAGCTGCAGAAAGATGAGTGCACATACGAGCAGCAGGTTCCGCAATTTTTGTCTGCAGTAGACAAAGGAGTTGGGGTTGGATCCCCTGATCCGAGCCAATGACAGGTGCTAGCCAGGAGTCAGTAGGGTCCATTTAGCACCGCTAAGCTAAGATGATAGGAACCGATCTGTGTTGTGATGGGAGCCATCAACAAGCCTCCCTGCTTGCATTTCTTGGCTTGGAAGGTAAGCCAGTATTATATAAGATACTAGCAGGGGCAAAGATTCTTGTTTTTCATGGTCAGAGTGAATCGGGTAAGTCAGCAGCAGACAGATGAAGCTCCAAAATTAAGAGCTATTACATTTAGGAGTTAAATCACAATCCATCAAAATGACAGACGACCTTGAGGATTATCTGTTACTGCTAAAAATAATCCGTCAATGGAGAATTTTTTTCGGCTAATGCAACCACTGGATCAAACTGCTGTTCACTTTAGGAATTGTGTTTTTATGTCAGGGTAGTAGCCATGGCTACTACCCTGACATAAAAACACCCAGCTGCAATATCATTGTTTATGTACGTTGATTATTGATGATCCCCTGTTAGCAATGGGAGGCAACAATAGCAGAACACATGGAACATTCCCACAAAGGACCAGAGAGAAGCAGATGAGGGTATGAAGTCATGAGTGGTGGGACAGAATCACCAGGACAGAGTTTAGTGATGGAGTTTCCTTTCCTTTTGTAGTCATTCCAGAAATGAGACACTTTATCCGCAGCTGCCGCAGTGTTCGTATACTCTTGCATAATTTGCCGTAATACCATGCATGTGCATACATATAGTTTGCAACTGTCAATACCTGGAATAAAGTGTCTACATGGATTAATATCAAAGTGATTGTTAGAATATTCCAGGTAGCGTATCTCAAGTTCTTAAAAGAAGTACATGAGGTTTGCATGCACAGTCACATAAATGGAATATTTGAAAAACCCAATCATAACTGTGATATTGGTGTACATATAAACAAACTCACTATGAGAGACTGACGCTACTTCGCTGAACAGGTGCATTGTTGGTGTGCGATGATTTGCTGCAGACTGATGTTACTTCACTGGTATTGCTGCTTCACTGAGCTAGACTCATCACATAATTATTGATGACCAACGAAGACAGAAGACTTTTCTCATAGTTACAGTTTCAGTTGGAACCATTTTGTAGCATCATTAAAACAATAGAAGAGGTGAACCCCTGAGGCTGCAGTTAATGATCATTTACATTGCTAATTAATTCAGTGACATTTTTCAGTTAATCAAAGAACTCTGTCTATAAAATGTTAGTAAATGTCAAAAAAGATTTCTCTGTTGAAGTAGGTAGCATAACATGTTTTGTTAAATCAAGGATGAATTTCCTTAAACCCATAATGGATCAATTTGCAGAAAAACAGAATAAATGAAGCACTTTCCCTTTTTGTTTTTCTCTGTTTTAAGAACAATAGGTCAGCAGCTCAAGCAGTTTAACCAACTGCCAGACTGTCATGACTCAAATCCCATTTCTGTTGAATCCATGACCCTTATGGTGAAAGGGGAAAAAAACAGAATATTTATTTTCTTGTGAGACATTTTCCAAAAGACTCCTCAGTATTTCACAGCATACTAGGATACATTTTTCATAGCTAAAATTGAGCCTGTTGTTTTTATTTAAAGAACCCCTGTTATTTGTCCCCTTTATTTTAGTGCATTATGTATTATTTTTGTGACATTATACAGTCCCTCCAGGATTTTGCGATGTTAAGATCATGTCAATTAATGCAAAATCAGTCAATCAGCGCACCTATTGCGCGAGCTTGCAACTTTGTCCAATCACTGCAACTTTCCCACAATTTTGGCCAATCCTCATCAACTTCCGCCAATTTCACCAATCAAATTTGTCCCTGAGTAGCGCTCAAACGCTCAGTCTAATCAATCAAATGTGTCGCTGCACCATGCTCACTTCTGTGTTTACAGTGAGTATTGACAGAACACAGCAAAAAACAGAGTGTGTGATTTAAAAAAAAACCACTTACCCGCAAGTTTTCCCACACCGTCCCTTCCTCCGTCTCCCCCGGCCTGCCGGTGGATGTCTTACCACTTCGTCATCCTGATGGCGTGTACGAAGTGCCGGGTTTGTGTTGGAAAAACTGTTGTAACTTTTTTGAAGTAAATCATTAAAGATATTGGTTTAGACCAATAGAATATGTGAATATAGGAAAAACCTTGTTTTGTTCATAATGGCATGTATAACAAGAGAGAAATGATGGAAATCAGTTATTTCCTGTTTATTATATACAGGATGTGCATTGCATTATGCCACTTTAGCGTGTGCTTTTATTTTGAAGGGAGCGATTCTGTGTCTGTTTTTTTTTTTCTCATGTAATGAATGTAGCTTGAGTGCCACGACAGACTGTGTGTAACTTTAGCTCCATTCCTCCATGTTCTTTCTTTTCCTTGCTGTAACTGAGTTATGAAGTTCATAAAGTGTAGTTAGAAACAAGTATGACTTGGTTATTATTTCAAAGTTTCCACAACACGGAACTTTTGGTGCCGAAACCTGGGAATAAGGACTTTGGAGCAGAGCTAGCGAATTGGAAGCTAACAATAGAAATGGCCGAGGTTGCTGAACGATTGAAGAGGAAGCGTGGAAGTATCCGCACCATCATGACGAGGCTGTATAGAGGAGGAAGTAGGGCTGTTGTGAAAACCACAATTATGTAATACCGTGCTATGGACACGCCTAGGAAAACAACCAACTGCAACAACTGCGGCATTCACTTTTTTTGTGTGTGTGTGGCTATATCTCATTGTTCACTTATGTGCTCCTATTGATTATTAAATAAATTGCTAAATGAACTGCATTTTTTATTACCAAGAGCATGTTTGCACCCGGTACTCTAGAAGTTTCCACAGCACACAGTCCTGCCGCTGTTTCGGACACTCTCTCCAGACGGACTCCAGCAGGCAGTTAGTGGTGAAAGCGTTTGGACTCCTTGTTAAATACAGCTGTAACAGTGAGCACTGAAAGGGCACAAAGCATGTTATTTTCTTCTGAGCGAAGTGTGTATGATCCTGACTGTATGCTCCGTGTATGAGCTCCGAGAGCAGTTTGTTTGAACAAGCTTTTTCGGACAGCGGCAAAAATCACAGTGGCAAAAATCATGGCGACAAGAGCCACGCAGGGTCCTGTACGGAGACTGTCCTGCTTATAAGCTGAATGTCGCTGCAGTCTCCAGTCCACACACCCCTTCGTTACCACCACTGCTTTATGAAAATGAGCTTTTTTTTTTAAACAGAATCAGCAGTTCATGCCTGTATAAAGAGTGGCGCTCCGCACAGTTGTAATACACGCGTATGTCACCATGGGATGAGACGCCGGTCCCGGCGCTCAGACCATGGCCCTTCTCATCCCTGCCTCTCATTGAGCAGCGTCTCAGCAGGCTCCCAGCTGTCAGTATTACGGGACGGCTGGGGCCAATTAATCCTCATCAACTGGGGCGCTGCCAATGAGGATAAAAAGGAGCAGCCTCGATCACTCGGGGCTGCAACATAAGCACTGCTAGGCTGGAGCCCCTTCGTCTGGTGTTGGTCTCTACTCCTCTTACAGCATTCCTATGAGTGTTACCCGCTGTGAGTATGTATGCCTTGTTACCCCTACGTCCGGTGCGAGCTCCCTGCTCCTGCGTTGTGCAACTCGTGAGTGTTCCTCTGTACGAGTATCTGTGCTTTCCTCATCCCTTACCCCTTGCCTTTAATAAAACATCTCAACTCACTGGCTCGCCCTTGGCTCTCATTGTGTGGCTCCCCAGAGCCACACGTAACAGTATGTTGCAGCCAGTCGAGTTGCCGGGGGCCGTGAGTGGTAATGGACTAGTACCTTCCTGTCCGGGTGTCAGCGCTGTTAGCATGCCGTCTCCCAGGAGTCAAGTTCGACACCAGGGCGACGTGTTGAGGTCCATCTCGGGGGTTGTCGTCGGGATGCTTTTCACCGCTACCCTGCACGACGCCTCCAACGCGAGACGCTGGCATCCGGGCCGAGCTGAGAATCTCCTGGACAGTCACCTTCGTTCTTCATACCATCTCGAGGCCTGGGCCAGGAGAGACGCCATGACTGTTCAGCGAGAGAAGCTCCGCGGGTTGGATGGAAATCCCGGCAGGAAGCCGAAGCGGTTGAGATGCCACCCCCCGCTTCAGGATCCTGTTCCTGTCCCCATTCCGGCCCGGGAGTTCGCACTGCCCGGAGGGCTTTCCCCGTTCTGCACTACGTCACCCGGGATTCCCCCCAAGGAGCCGCAGCTGACAGCAGTTAACGTCCGGAACCGAGTGGCTGTTGCAAGCTCCGCTGCGCAATCATCTACCATCATCAGGCATGTGGCGGCGGCGGTGAGATCGGTGGAGAGGAGTCCAGGGCTACGGAGCTTTCCCGGGTTCAACGCCTTCCTCGCCTCGGTCTCTGCTCAGGAGCGGCGATTCCTGGGCCTCCCCCTCGCTTCGTCCCCTGGGAATAGCCGTCATCACATTGCCAAGTCACCTCAGCATGAACCCCGTCCGGATCCAGTTCTGGGCTGCCGTCAGGACCTCTCCTCCCACGCAGCTGTCACCGTGTCGCCTCGTCAGTGTGGAGATTTCACAGCCTCGTTCCCTGAGCTCCCCCCCTTCGCTGTCACACCAGTGTATTCGGGCCGGCTCATCTCGGCTGTTCCCCCCTCCTCCTCGGCGCGCCTCCTGACTGCTGTGTGCGCCTGGAATCCTGGCTTGGTGAGCCCTCTGCTGGAGACGACACGAGTGATCCCCAGACGACTTCCCAGGGGGTCCTCCGTTATCGCCCGGCAGGGAGAGGAGGAAGCTATGTCCATGACAGCAGGCGCCATCGAACCTCCAGGAAGCAGGCAAGTCTTAGTTTATTTACATCAGTTTAAGGATTTGCTCTGTCACACTCCTGGAGGTGGAGTTCGGGGTCTGCAGCTCCCTGAACTCCCACCACCTGCTGTAACCTGTGCCTTTAATCCTGCACCCTCTGTGTCTCTCTCCGCCGAACGGTCCCCGGCTCTGGGTCAATGTCGTGGGACGAGGAGAGGGTCTGCGGTTCCGCAGCTACGTTGTGGACGGAGGAGGAAGACCGACTGCTACGTGGAGTCTGCGCCGACGACCAAGCATCCCTGGGTCTCCACGGAGGTGCGGTTTGGTCCAGCGGGATGAGGTCCTCCTACCATCACGCCACGTGGACTGTCGGAGTGGTTACCAGCGCTGGAGGAACCTCAAGCTGTGCTGACCATCGTGCCGGCTGTGAGACCCGATGCAGCTGGGTGGGAGCCTGACAACGACCTCCTGACGACGGATCCTGGATCTTCGCAGTCCTGGACGGCGTCAGAACCCGAGACCAGGCGAGTGCTCTCTTTCCCTTTTTCTCTTCATTTCTTTGAGCACTTTAGCCTGTCTCTAGGGGAGATGAGCCGGGTGCAGCTGCCCGCTGCGTCCGAGCTCATCTCGCCGGGTTCTGGCGCTGCTGGTGACCCTGATCCCGGTTCTGTTTTCTCTCCTGAGCCTATTTCCAGGGTCGCCGGCGAGGAATTGCCGTCTCTCGTGGTGCTGGAGGGTCCAGGCTCAATGTTGGAGGTCGGTTCTGGTGCGGTACCGACCCAGTCGGGGTCCGTCGTGGGTGCTGCTCCAGCGGTGTCCGACGTGGGTTCGCCCGAGACCCAATCGGGGTCCGACGCGGGTGCTGCCCCAGCGGTGTCCAACGTGGGTTCGCCTAAGGCCCAATCGGGGTCCGACGTGGGTGCTACACCAGTGTTGTCCAGGTCCGGTGAGGAGGTGGCTGTTTCCTTGCAGCCTGACGCTTGTCTATCTCGTCATCGGCTCTCCCCTAAGCCTCTTCCTCCGGGGTCTGCTCTGACCCTTCGCCCGTCTCAACGGTCCTGGTGGTTCAGTGATGCGGGTCGACGGCTCGACCTGCAAGATTTCCGGTTCGGCGTGCTGGTCCAACCCCCCGACGAACTGTGTTTGCTTCTGGGTGGCCGGGCACGGTCACTGGTGGACTGGCTTCGTGGGATCTGGGTCTGGAGTTGGCCGTCCGAACATCTCCTCTTCCCCGGCTCACCAACTGGACAACGGGCGGGGGATCACCAGAACTGTTTGGCTGTTTTGGACTCTGCCTGCCATCTCCTCGGGTGTGTCTTATCTTTTTATTATTATTAAGGTCACTCGGGTGTAGCTTTTTGTCCTTAGGGGAATATATATTTTTTTAGCGCTGTGTATTGTGTTTCTTTTTATTATTAACCATACTCAGCATTTTACCTCATTGTTATCCTGTTCCTATCCTGTCACCTTTATTCCTCTAGGTGACCCTTTTTGTTTATAGCGCTGTGTGTTAGGTTTTTCTTGTTATCCTTACTCAGCGTTTCCATTATCCTTATCTTGCCTTAGCCTTGGCTGGTGCGTCATGGAGTAATGTGTGTGGTTCCCTTTTTGACCGTACTTTGTGATCGCCTTATCCTTCCCTGTTATCTTCGTGGGGGGCTTCCCTAGCCCCGACCTTAACATTGATTGTGTGTAGTGGTATGGAGTAGTGTGTTCTGTGTTTCACTTAACCGTACTCTGTAGTTGCCCTTTTGTTCCTCTCACCTCCGTTCTTTTAGGTTATCCTATATACATTTAGCGCTGTGTGTTCTACTTCTTTTTTTTTATTATCCATACTCAGCGTTTTTCATCATTCTTGTCCTGGTCTTAGTCCTTGTCTGTGCATTATGGAGTAGTGTGTTTGTTCTTTTTTATCCATACTCTGTGATTGCTTTATTTGTTCCTGTCACCTTTTTGGTGGGTTTTGTCTCTTTTTCTTTGCCCCGTTCTACACGTCATTTGTGTGTTTTGTGTAGTGGGTTTTATCTGTAGTCATCCTTAGTATTTTCCCCCATCTGTGCCCTGGTTTTTTTGTGCGATATAGAGTATTGTATTTGGGTTTTTTTTTCTCTGCTCGGTTACTCTATATTGGCCCATTGGGTTATTTGCCTTTCCCTCTGCTTCTCTCCCTCTGGTCCTGCCTCCCTTCCGCCCACCCTAGTTGGGGGGGGGGGGGCTGGGGGTGTTCCTGGTCGTTCGGAGCCCGACCTTGAGGGGGAGGCTCTGTCACCATGGGATGAGACGCCGGTCCCAGCGCTCAGACCATGGCCCTTCTCATCCCTGCCTCTCATTGAGCAGCGTCTCAGCAGGCTCCCAGCTGTCAGTATTACGGGACGGCTGGGGCCAATTAATCCTCATCAGCTGGGGCGCTGCCAATGAGGATAAAAAGGAGCAGCCTCGATCACTCGGGGCTGCAACATAAGCACTGCTAGGCTGGAGCCCCTTTGTCTGGTGTCAGTCTCTACTCCTCTTACAGCATTCCTATGAGTGTTACCCGCTGTGAGTATGTATGCCTTGTTACCCCTACGTCCGGTGCGAGCTCCCTGCTCCTGCATTGTGCAACTCGTGAGTGTTCCTCTGTACGAGTATCTGTGCTTTCCTCATCCCTTACCCCTTGCCTTTAATAAAACATCTCAACTCACTGGCTCGCCCTTGGCTCTCATTGTGTGGCTCCCCAGAGCCACACATAACAGCGTATAAAGTTGAGAGTGAGCTGCAGCGAGACTCTCACAGCTTCCCTCATTTGCCACATAAGTTATAAACCCTGTTTAAATTACGAATCCACAAGGTCCTAAAAACATTTGCAATAATACCGCGGTATTGAGCTGTCCACCGTCACCACAGGGGAAATTCCTCTACCGTGACAGCCCTAGGAGGAAGTAAGCGAGGATGAACCAAATCATGATACACTGCGTTAAATGCTGTCAATACTGTCAATTAAAGAAGAAGGTCTGATAGAATTTAACAACAGTATTGAGGATGAAACTGCATTAGAGGAGCTGGCAGCAGAGATTACAAACACACAGGACTATCAAGAACGAATCCTGTACAGCAAGTTCACACCAAAAGGCTCATTGAAAGAACGTGAGTCCATGAGTGTGAGACTAAGCAATGGAAGTGCAAACTCTGAGAGACTGTTACAGAAATAAAATGTTAAACTGCCTAAATTGGTGATAAATAAGTTTGATGGAGAAATACGTCATGGCAAGAATTTTGGTCTCAATATGAAACTTCTATTCACACTTTGATGCACTTTGTAAAAGGGAATAATTCTCCTACCTCAAGTCCTTACCTTACTGGGGCAGCAGCCAGAGCTGTAACAGTTTAAGTTTAAACTTGTTTAATGTTTATTTGAAAGGGACATTGCATACTAATGAACATTAATACAAATGTAAGTATGCCAGATTTAGCAGTACTGCTAACTTGCATCTGTAGTCCCCGGTGGGTCATAGAAACACAAAACAAACAATTATACACGAGAAGAACATCTGCAATGAAACTGTACAAAGCAGATATGCTAAAGTGCAAGAGTTAAGGTGCTACAAAACAAAACATTCAAATGTCACATGAGTGAAGTGCTGTGTACACACACACACACACACACACACACACACGCGCGCGCAAGCATCTCACAGCAACAACAAACAGCAACAAACAAGAGGCGGGCCATACTGTATGTGTGTGACGCACGTGCACACACACACACACACACACACACACACACACACACACACATATATAATATGCACATACCGCAGAGCAATCACATGGCTTTGCAGAGCAACCACAGGACTCACAGTGACTGGCAGCAATAGAGTTGTTACAGAACAGATTTGGAAGAAAAGACATTGTAGTCAGTGCACATATGTCCAAATTACTGAATCTGACTCCTGTAAGAAGATCTTCAGATATTACAGCATTCAGACAGCTGTACGACAAATGTGAAATAAGATAAGATAAGATAAGATAAGCCTTTATTAGTCCCACAATGGGGAAATTCCAGGATTGCAACAGCACAGGGATAGCAACACTCAGAGCAATAATTAAGAAGATAAGAAAAATATAAATAAGAGCAGTAGATATACATACGTACACATAAATATATAAATATATATACAAAGTGCGGAGCATTGTAGCAAGATGGAATAAACAGCATAACCGTCTACTTAGTTTTCCTACATAGTATGAATATGTACCCATACATATTGTCACCCTCCGTAACGACTGATATCGTCCTAGTTGTATACTGGAGGGGACCATTTGTGTAAGTCTGTTGCGTCTTTTGCATTCAATACTATTAGGTCATCACGTTTTTTTTGCTATCTCTGCGAGCAGCCCTGCTTAGGTTATACAGTCTGACAGCCGTAGGTAGGAAGGACCTGCGAAACCTCTCGGTTGCGCACCTAGGATGATGTAGTCTACTGCTAAATGAGCTCCTCAGCTGCATTCAATATGTCCTGCATAGGGTGGGACTCGGACTCCAGGAGAGATGACAGTTTAGCCACCATCCTTCTCTCTCCTATCTTCTCCACTGGGTCAAGGCGTTGCCCCAGGACAGATCTACAGATTCACAGTCTAGAATCACTGGGTGTTCACAGCGATACATGACAGCTTGCTGTGTCCAGTATTACTACAGTTGATTCCAGAAGACATAGCCATGCCCTATACTCATAAATCAAACTTTGATAGTGAATGAAGGGTGACAGAACTTGTTCGATTCCTGCAAAATGAAGTGCAAAGTAGAGGGAGAGCACTGCAACTGACAAGACCAGGAAACCCACAAGTGAAAGGCAACGCAAACAGTAAAGCATTCACAAAGCAAGCCTTCTCCAAGGATAACCGGCATAAAAGGTGGAGTGTGCCATCAGCAGTGTAACGTGTTACTCCCAACACGCTGGGAAGTAACGTGTTACTTACAAAGTAACGTGTTGTACTCCCAACACGTTACTTTGTAACGTGTCACTGTAATGCCACTACTTTTGCAGTAACGTGCTGTGTAATGAAATTACTGTTTAAAAATTCAGTAATGCGTTACAGTCACTGAAATTTGGTCAGCTGCGTTACTTGTTTTATTAATAATAGTGCGTACCTGTGCATGTCCATAGAAACCCGTGCATGCCCGTAGAGGGAATGCATTGGAACAGAATTCTTGCCAGTTACAGGACAGTTGGTATAGCAACACGGCACTAAATGGCAATCACATGTGACGGCTTTTGTATGCAGCAAAACATAAAAATCACACAAAATTTGCCCTGCCATCTGGGGCTGTTTGCCCCTGCTTGTTTCTTCTTCTCTTGCCTGTCACTGTTCTGTGTTATGTTGCTTACCTGTGTCTATATACAGACGTGGACAAAATTGTTGGTACCCCTCTGTTAATGAAAGTAAAACCCACAATGGTCACAGAAATAACTTGAATCTGACAAAACTGGTAAAAAATAAAAATTCTATGAAAATTAACCAATGAAAATCAGACAATGCTTTTGAATTGGGGTTGAACAGAATTATTTTAAAAAACAAACTCATGAAACAGGCCTGGACAAAAATGATGGTACCCCTAGAAAAGATTGAAAATAATGTGACCATAGGGACATGTTCAACCAAGATGTGTCCTCTAATTAACACCACGGGTGTCTACAAACTTGTAATCAGTCAGTCGGCCTATTTATAGGGTGACAAGTAGTCACTGTGCTGTTTGGTGACATGGTGTGTACCACACTAAGCATGGACCAGAGGAAGCAAAGGAGAGAGTTGTCTCAGGAGATTAGAAAGAAAATTATAGACAAGCATGTTAAAGGTAAAGGCTATAAGACCATCTCCAAGCAGCTTGATGTTCCTGTGACTACAGCTGCACATATTATTCAGAAATTTAAGATCCACAGGACTGTAGTCAACCTCCCTGGATGTGGCCGCAGGAGGACACGGATAATACGAATGGTAACAAAAGAGCCCAGAACAACCTCTAAACACATTCATGGTGAACTCCAAGGTCAAGGTACATCAGTGTCAGATCGCACCATCCGTCGTTGTTTGAGCCAAAGTGGACTTCATGGGAGACGACCAAGGAGGACACCACTGTTCAATTCAATTCAATTCAGCTTTATTTATAATGCGCCACATCACAACAAAAGCCGTCTCGTGGCGCCACAGTGCAGATAAAAAAATCACACAGTCACAGAAAGACCCAGAATCAGACGATCCCCTATGAGCAAGCACTAGATGACAGTGGAGAGGAAAAACTCCCATTTGGAAGGAAGAAACCTCTAGCAGAACCAGGCTCAGGGAGGGGCAGTTGTCTGCTGCGACTGGCTGGGGATGAGGGGATAGGGAGGATGGAAAGGACAGACATAAGAACATAGCAGTAAGATGCCAAGTACAATATTGGAGGTCAACCAGCAGTATGGATCAGATAACAATAGAACAAGAGTGGGGTTAAAAGACACAAATACCCTCCTTAAACGAAAGCTACATTAAAAAGGAAGGATCTTACCTTGTTCTTAAAGACAGAGACCGAGTCTGACTCCCGGACCCAGAGTGATAACTGGTTCCAGAGAGAAGGGGCTTGGTAGCAGAAGGCTTTGCCTCCCACCGTAGTTTTGGAGATTCTGGGCACCACAAGTAAGCCAGCATTTTGGGAGTGTAATGCTCTGTTAGGATGGTAAGGTAATATCAGATATTTTATATATTGGGGGGCCAGATTGTTAAGAGCTTTGAAAGTAAGAAGAAGGATTTTAAACTTGATTCTGAATTCAATGGGAAGCCAATGGAGGGAGGACAGAACCGGGGAAATATGAGCTCTTTTTCTAGAACCAGTTAAAACTCTAGCAGCAGCATTTTGAATCAATTGAAGACTTTTTAAAAATACTCTAGGACAACCAGATAATAGCGAATTACAATAATCTAATCGCGAACTGACAAAGGCGTGAATCAGTTTCTCAGCATCACCCAGAGACAAGATGCTTCTGATCTGTTGAAAACAAATCATAAAAAAGCCAGACTGCAATTTGCCAAACTGCATGTTGACAAGCCACAAAGCTTCTGGGAGAATGTCCTATGGACATATAAGACGTCCATAGGACATAGGTGGACATAGGTGGACGTCCATAGGTGGTTTTGTCTCGTCCTATAGACGAGACAAAACTGCAACTTTTTGGCAAGTCACATCAGCTCTATGTTCACAGACGCAAAAATGAAGCATAGCAAGAAAAGAACACTGTCCCTACTGTGAAACATGGAGGAGGTTCTGTTTTGTTCTGGGGCTGCTTTGCTGCATCTGGCACAGGGTGTCTTGAATCTGTGCAGGGTACAATGAAATCTCAAGACTATCAAGGTATTCTAGAGAGAAATGTGCTGCCCAGTGTCAGACAGCTTGGTCTCAGTCACAGGTCATGGGTCTTGCAACAGGATAATGACCCAAAACACACAGCTAAAAACACCCAAGAATGGCTAAGAGCGAAACATTGGACTATTCTATAGTGGCCTTCTATGAGCCCTGATCTAAATCCTATTGAACATCTGTGGAAGGAGCTGAAACATGCCGTCTGGAGAAGGCACCCTTCAAACCTGAGACAACTGGAGCAGTTTGCTCATGAGGAGTGGGCCAAAATACCTGCTGAGGGGTGCAGAAGTCTCATTGACAGTTACAGAAATCGTTTGATTGCAGTGATTGCCTCAAAAGGTTGTGCAACAAAATATTAAGTTAAGGGTACCATCATTTTTGTCCAGGCCTGTTTCACGAGTTTGTTTTTTAAAATAATTCTGTTGAACCACAATTCAAAAGCATTGTGTGATTTTCAATGGTTAATTTTCATAGAATTTTTATTTATTACCACTTGTCAGATTCAAGTTATTTCTGTGACTATTGTGGGTTTTTCTTTCATTAACAGAGGGGTACCAACAATTTTGTCCACGTCTGTATATGTCTTGTAGGGAGTCATGTGCTCTGTCTGTGTGCCGTCATATAGACATCATCTGGTGGGTCTTCTTCTTCTTCGTTCAGACCACTGAAGGGTCTCCTCCTGTCTCAGATGGCTGTATTGTTCACAGTCATGCCTGTGGCGTACTGGTGGAACCTGAGGGGTTTCATGTTCACGGCATCCTTTCTGATGTGCAGCAGTTCTCCTCATTCTATTGCTCTCCATCTGGTGGGTCTTCTTCTTCTTCGGTCAGACCACTGGTTGAGGGATAGGTGCGTCATAATTCCAGTTCATGGGCACGATCCTGAAAAAGTGGCTTTCAACCCTATTCAGGAAGGGCCGTGCATGCCTGTAGGAACCAAGAAACCGGAGCACCCGGAGAAAATCAGCGCTTTACTTGGCATCTTACACATTTGTAGTGAAGACTGGCATTCGTCATGGTTACACATTTGCCGTCATGTAGGCATGGCGAGTCGTCCTATGATGTTACACATTTGCCGTCATGTAGGCATGGTGAGTCGTCCTATGATGTCCTAGAAACATACTTTAAAGTCTGTTGTACCCTATGTGGTGAAGGGTGTCCTCCTGTCTCATACGGGTGCGATGTACTGCTGGAACCTCAGGTGTTTCATCTTCATGGCAAAATTCTGTAAAATAAAAGGGGTTTCATGTGTTACGTGTGGTCGCAGGCACCATCAGTCAGTTTGTGACCATAACGAAGTGCAGCCAGATGTTGGCACTAACGGTGTAGATGCTGTTGTGTCTTCAGTGTCCAGCACTGCAAAACTAAAGGCTAGAGAGAACAATGCAGTGCTGCTTCAGAGAGTTAAGGCATGTTCCCAAGGCTTAGCTCAGGAGTGTCCAATCATGTGCCATGGAGGGCCAAGACCCTGCAAGTTTTCTCTTCTACCCAGTCTCTTAAGCAAGTGTTTTCACTTATCAGCAATCAGTGGGAAGAAATTCAGTGGAATCTGCTGGTGAAGACAATGGTTGGAGGTAAAGCCTGCAGGGTCTTGGCCCTCCATGGCACATACAGTGGTGTGAAAAAGTGTTTGCCCCCTTCTTGATTTCTCTTTTTTTTGTATGTTTGTCACACTTAAATGTTTCAGATCATCAAACAAATATACTGTATATAGGGAATGGAACAGACTACATAAGCCATTATCTGTGGTGATGGTCTGAAGGTGTTGAGACATTTGGAAACCAGAAAGGGACACATTTATGTTTGATTTAAGGAGACTGTTGGACATTCTGAAAAACAAGAACAACATAAAGAAAAGTGTGTTACAGACATCAACTTGCATATTTGACCCCATAGGTCACTCACTCCATTCACCATCTGAGTGAAATGTCTGTTTCAAGAGCTGTGAGAAAGGGTAATAGGTTGGGAAGAGCAGCTACCTCCACATCTGTGCAAAAAATGGACAAGATGGTGTTCAGAGCTACCAAAACTACACCTTGTGGCCATTCCAAGGTGGTACCAAATTGAGACAGAGACAAACTCACAACTGTTCAAACTCCACACATTTTGTGACACAAGTGAAAGAGCATACAGTGCTGTCGCTTATCTACAAGGGGAGAATAAAGCAGGAGACACTGTGACAAGTTTTGTTGCATCAAAGTCAAAGGTCGCCCCACTCAAGAAAATGACTTTGCCACATTTAGAGCTAATGGCAGCCTTGATTGGAGCCAGATTAGGAAATAGCCTGCTCAAACCACTGAACATGGAAAGAAATCAGCTCATTATGTGGACAGATTCAGTGATTGTTCTTCGCTGGATAAAGAACACAGTACAAAAATGGAAACCATTTGTGGCAAATAGAGTGACTGAAATTAAAAATCTCACAAATAGAGGCTGTGGTTTCACTGCAGTGGGAAAATAAATCCTACAGATCTACCTACAAGAGGCCAGAGCATGGACGGCCTTATTCACAGTCAGCTCTGGTGGAATGGACCTTCTTTTTTGACACCAACTGATGAAGTGGAGGACGTTGATGAGGACTTTGTCACTAAAGGAGTAAACAATGAGCTCAGGTCTAAGTTTCAGACAACAGTGCAGTTTGCTAGTGCAGAAGAAGTTGAGCCATTATTAGACTTGCGAAGGTACAGCAGATTGAGAACGGTGCTCAGAATAACCGCATGGGTAAGGAGATTCATAACTAATGCACGTTCAGGTCAGCATATTAAGGTAGAACTTACTGCAGAAGAGCTTAGTGCAGCAGAGGTATACTGGGTAAAGATATCACAAGAGCAAACATTCAGCATAGAAATCAGGCAGCTGAAATCTGCACTAGAAATCAAAGGGGATTCAAAATCGAGAGAAATTAAACCATTTTTGGATGAAAGTGGCCTCATCAGTGTGGGAGGGAGGTTACACAAGTCAGATTTCAGTTACAGGGAACAACACCCATGGGTATTGTCAGCAAAGCACACTCAGAGTTAGTGGCACAGTGTTGTCATGAGAGAGTGATGCATTCTGGGATCAGAGACACACTATTACTGGTTAGAGAGAAATATTGGATTTTAAAGGGTAAACAGCTGATAAAGGGGGATTCACAGTACAGTGTTTGGACCGACTTTTACTGACGTTTTGGCAAACATCTGGCTCTGCTGGCAAAAGTTAATGATTGTGATTGCTGGTTTGTTGGCAAACGCTGGCGAAACGCTGTGTTCTTTGAAAATTTTCAGCCTGCTGAAAATTTACCGATATTTGGAAATACGATGGTGAACGTTGTGCTCATTTTGTAAAAGTTCCTGAGCACTGAGCTAAGTTATGCAGAGTTTTTTTGTCAGCCTAAGTTAAAGCTGGGTTCACTCTACAGCATTTGGACCGACTTTTACAGGCGTTTTGAAAAATCAGAGAAATACTCAGCGCAGTTCAGCTGACATCAGCGTCAGGCGATGCTCATACAAAAATTAGTGTTTGTGGAGGCTTCCTGCCATTCTGGACCTGCTTCTGGAATGAACACATCTCCCTTGGGCATACGTTTCAGTATTTATTTTCATTTTATATCCCTATGTAGTTACTTCTGCATACCCTTTTACCCTGTTCATTCATTCATTCATTCATTTATTTGTTCATCTAAAAAAAATGATATAGACTCCAACACTGAGTCCACAATTAAAATGTGAATGTGGATGGAATTTAAAAAAAAAAAACTATTAATGAATCATCATATAAATAAAACAACGGGTGATTATATTTTGACTGTTACACCTCTCGCCATTAAAAAAAAACATAAAATCCCATTAAATGTCATTTACTTTTTGACACCACATCAGCGCTGTTTGATTCCCACAATGGAAATGAGCCAATAAATCCTGGAGAATGATTACGCATGGAGCAGAAAATTAAGAACAGTAAATTTCTCAATGAGGAGATTTTTTTTTATTTTTTTTTTTTGGGGGGGCTTTCTCATTTTTGGAAGATTTACACACACACACACACACACGTGTGTGTATATATGTGTGTATATGTATATATGTGTGTGTGTGTGTGTTTTTTTGGGGGGCTGTCACATTTTGGGGAGATTTACACACACACACACACACAAACACACGTGTGTGTATATGTGTGTGTGTGTGTGTGTGTGTGTGTGTGTGTGTGTTGTCCATGGATTGCCACCTTGTCGCGGTGGAGAACCTTGTGTGTTCCAATGATCCTGAGAGCGATGCCGTCGGGGGCCTTTTGGCTCCTGGTAGGGTCACCCATGGCGGTAAGGTTGAGGGGGAGGTCCCAGACCAAGAGCGATCCAAAGAAAGAGAGACCTCAACGGTGGGAGTGGCGGAGGATGACACCATGAGTCACAACGGCACTGAAGGCGGATGAAGGCTGCAACAGAGAGTGGTCTCCAGTCATTTTGGATTCCATGCCACTGGATTCAGGCCCCTCTCTGCCAAGGACCGTGTAGTGGCTGCAGGCGCATCAGTCTCCCCACGATAAAAGACGTCACGCGTAGGCGTCCTCCCGAAGGGAGCCCATCCACTTTACATCTTGGATAAGATAAAGTCCTGTGGCAATCAGGAAGTGGTAACGGGGACAGGACAGTGAAGTCTGGAAGTTCTTAGCCACGACCTGGCACACAGGCGATGGGTGCTTGATACAGTCGTTAAGCTCTTGGACTGAGGCAGAAAGAGCTTGTCGGCAGCTGCACTCATGACTGAGCAGCCCTATTCAGGATCCACTCTGCTCACCCCAGTAGGGGAGGGGGTTAGAAAAGGTACCCCAAACATAGCCTGCCTCACAAAATCCTGTCTGGAATACTGCATCCAGAGGGATCACCACCACGCGGTCAGAAACATACAAAACTACATATTGGAGCCTGGAATGTGCGAACCCTTATGGACAACCAAGCCAGTGATCGACCTGAAAGGCGAACTGCCACCATCTCCAGAGAGCTAAGAAAGTTCCGGATCAACATCGCAGCACTCTCCGAGACCCGACTGGCTGATGAAGGGCAGCTGAAGGAGGAAAAAGGCGGGTATACTTTCTTTTGGAAGGGAAAGCCTGCAAATGAGCCATAAATCCATGGTGTGGGATTTGCTATTAAGAACTGCCTCATCAACCACCTCCATGAACTCCCTGTGGGCATCAACGAGCGCCTAATGACCATTTGTCTGATGCTTGCCTGCAGTCAAATGGCCACCGTTATTAGTGCCTACGCTCCAACGCTTGATGCACAGGATGAAGTAAAGGAGGCCTTCTATGCTGACCTGGACAAAATACTATCTGAAGTCCCAAAGGAGGATAAGTTAATCCTGCTTGGAGACTTTAATGCCAGAGTGAGACGAAACCATCATCTATGGAGCGGCACGCTGGGGAGAGAAGGGGTTGGAAACACAAACTCCAATGGCATACTACTGCTAACCAAGTGCTCAGAGCACAACCTGGTCATCACCAACACACTTTTTTGTCAGAAAACAAAGTTCAAAACATCATGGATGCATCCCCGCTCCAAATTATGGCATCTCATTGACTACATCATAGTCCGCTCCAAAGACTGCCGCAATGTCCTTAACACCAGAGCAATGACCAGTGCAGATGACTGCTGGACTGACCACCGCCTCATTCGCTCCATCATGTCTATCCGCTTAATGCGGAAAAGAATATTGCAGAAAGGACAGAGCCAGCCAAAGCTTAACATCGTGCTGCTGGACGACATTATCTACCAACAGCTGCAGGATACTCTTAGGGCAGCTTTGCCCAAACAGTACTCAGAGGATACTGAAAAACACTGGAGCACACTTTCCACTGCCATCGTGGACTCCTGCAAAAGCATCCTCGGTCATAAAAAGCGGAGACATCAAGACTGGTTTGACGAGAATGACAGTGAGATCCAACAGCTCATCGATATCAAGCGGCAAACTTTTATCACCTGACAAAACAACATTCACTGCAAGGTTAAAAGAGCAGCCCATGCCAAAGCGAAGGCAGCCGTACAAACACTTGTTAGGAAATTGAAGAACCAGTGGTGGACAAAGAAGGCCCTGGAGATCCAGCAGCTTGTCGACTCTGGAGACACGAGAGGATTCTTTGATGCCACAAGAGCGGTATATGGCCCCAGCCACCGCTGCCTAACCCCCCTTCGCTCCAAAGATGGGCTGTCGCTTCTGAAGGACAAGGAGGCAATTGCAGACAGGTGGAAAGAGCATTATAAGGACCTCTTAATGAGGGACACCACTCCTGAGATGGAGGCCCTTGATCAACTCCCTCAACAGCCCATAGAGGAAAGCATGGGAAAACCACCTAGCTTGGATGAGGTACAGGACACCATCAGGAAGATGAGAAACAACAAGGCTGCTGGACCTGACGGCATCCCAGCAGAAGTCCTGAAGAAAGGCAGTCCTGATCTTCTGAAGCACATCCATGCCCTGCTCCTGAAAATATGGGAAGTAGAGGAAATCCCTGCACAGCTCAGGGATGCCTTGATTGTCTCCATCTTTAAAAAGGGGGACAGGGCAGTTTGTGGGAATTACCGTGGCATTTCTCTCCTGTCCACCATAGGGAAAGCCTTTGCCCGGGTCTTGGCCAATAGACTCACCCCCCCGACAGAGAACATTCGTCCCAAGTCCCAGAGTGGTTTTCGCCCAAACAGAGGCACCACAGACATGATTTTCATTGCTCGCTAATTGCAAGAAAAATGCCGGGAACAAAATCTACCATTATACATGGCATTCATAGACCTTACCAAAGCCTTCGACTCAGTAAACCGTCAGGCCCTTTGGCTGGTTCTGGCAAAGATTGGCTGCCCAGAAAAATACATCTGGGTACTGAGACTGCTGCATGACAATATGTCTGCCACGGTACTCAGTGCCAGTGGAGATGAAACAGAACCCTTAAGGGTTGACACAGGAGTCAAACAGGGATGTGTCATCGCTCCAACACTATTCTCCATCTATATTGCTGCTATTCTCCATCTCACGAACCAACATCTGCCCCCGGGAGTCAAAATAAGATAAGATAAGATAAGCCTTTATTAGTCCCACAACGGGGAAATTCCAGGATTGCAACAGCACAGGGATAGCAACACTCAGAGCAACAATCAGAAGGCAAGAAAAAACAAGCAAGCAAGAGCAGCTAATATACATATGTACATATTACTATAAAATATATATATACACACACACACACACACAGACACACAGTGCAGAGCATTGTAGCTGGATGGAATAAATATATGAATATATGAACACACAGTGCAGAGCATTGTAGCTAGATGGAATAAATATGTAAATATATAAACACCCACAGTATGGAGCATTGCAGCTAGGTGGAATAAATATGCAAGTATATAAACACACACAGTGCGGAGCAATGTAGCTAGATGGAATAATATGTAGATATATAAAAACACAGTGCGGAGCATTGTAGCTAGATGGAATAAATATATAGATATATAAATATAAACACACCCAGTGCAGAGCATTGTAGCTAGATGGAATAAATATGTAAATATATAAACACACACAGTGCAGAGCATTGTTGCTAGGTGGGATGAAACAGCATAACCGTCTATTTAGTTATCCTACATGGTATGATTATGTGCCCATACATATTCTCACCCTCCATAGCGACCGGTATGTTCCTAGTTGTATGCCGGAGAGGACCATTGTGTAAGTCTATTGCATCTTTTGCATTCAAAAAAAAAACAAAAAAAAAACTATTAGTTTGTTACGTCTTTTTGCTATCTCTGCGAGCAGCCCTGCTTAGGTTGTACAGTCTGACAGCCGTTGGTAGGAAGGACCTACGAAACCTCTCGGTTGTGCACCTGGGATGATGTAGTCTGCTGCTAAATGAGCTCCTCAGTGCATCCAGTATGTCCTGCATAGGGTGGAACTCGGACTCCAGCAGAGATGACAGTTTAGCCACCGTCCTTCTCTCTCCTATCTCCTCCATCGGATCAAGGCGTTGCCCCAGGACAGAGCTAGCTTTCTTAATCAGTTTGTTCAGTCTCTTCCTATCGGCTGCAGTAATGCCACTGCCCCAGCAGACCACTCCAAAAGTGATGGCTGATGCCACCACCGTGTCATAGAATGACTTCAGCAGCGCCCCTTGTACACCAAAAGACCTGAGTCTCCTCAGCAGGAACAGCCTGCGCTGTCCCTTCTTGTAGAGTGCGTCAGTATTGTGTGACCAGTCTAGTTTATTGTTCAGATGAATACCCAGGTACTTGTAGGATGTCACCATCTCGATGTCTGTTCCCTGTATATTTACTGGTGCTGTGAGGGGCTGCCCATGCCTGCGGCAGTCCACCACCAGCTCCTTAGTTTTCCTCGCGTTGATCTGGAGGCAGTTCCGATGGCACCAGTCCACAAAGTCCTGGATAAGCCCTCTGTACTCAGCTTCATCTCCGCTGGAGATGAGACCAACGATCGCAGAGTCATCAGAGAACTTCTGTAGATGGCAATGTGTTGTGTTGTGTGAGAAGTCCGCAGTATAAAGAGTGAACAAGAAGGGAGCCAGCACCGTTCCCTGGGGGGCCCCCGTGCTACTGATGATCGTGTCGGAAACACAGTCCCGGGTTCTCACAAACTGAGGCCGGTTCGTGAGGTAGTCCAGGATCCATGATGACAGGTGCTGGTCCACCCCTGCGCGCAGCAGCTTGTCCTTCAGGATCATCGGTTGGATGGTGTTGAAAGCACTGGAGAAGTCAAAGAACATGATCCTCACCATATTCCCGGGCTTCTCCAGGTGGGACAGAGAACGGTGAAGGAGGAAGATCACCGCATCCTCCACCCCAATGCCATGCTGGTAGGCGAACTGGAGTGGATCCATCGCTGGTTCCACCAGGGGGCGGAGATGAGCAAGGAGCAGTCTCTCCAGGGTCTTCATCAAGTGGGACGTCAAGGCCACCGGTCTGAAGCTGTTCAGGTCTTTGGGGTGGGAAGTTTTTGGTACAGGTACCACACAAGATGTTTTCCACAGCTGTGGTACCCTCCCCAGTTTCAGGCTCATGTTGAAGATATACGTCACAATCCCACACAGCTGGTCTGCACAGGACTTGAGGAGCTTTGCGCTGATGCCGTCCGGTCCCGACGCCTTCCTCACCTTGATCTTCCTCAGCTCCGTCCTCACCTGGGTCTTGGTCAGGGTCAGGATGGGGGGCTGTGTGTTGGGAGTGGGGGGGGTGTCGGTGGAGTGGGGAGTGGGTAGCAGGACTTGATTTCTTAGAGGCAGCAGTGGTTGTTGTGCAGACAGGGGGGAGGGCGGTTGGTCAAATCTATTGAAAAACAGATTCAGGTTGTTCGCCCACTCCCTGCCCCCCGTGGCCTGGGGGGAGGTATTCTGGAGCCCCGAGATGGTTTTGAGGTTTCTCCAGACCCCGCTGATGTCGCTCTGTTGCAGCTTGTCCTCCATCTTCTTCCTGAAGCTGTCCTTGCCTTCTCTGATCTTTCTCCTCAGCTCCCTCTGTACGGACTTCAGCATCTCCCTGTTCCCCGACCTGAAGATCCTCTTCTTCTCTCTCAGAAGTGTTTTTATCTCAGGGTTGATCCAGGGTTTGTTGTTTGAGTGACGCCGTATGGTCTTGGTGGGAACGGATTTGTCCACACAGAAGCTGAGGTAGCCCGTGAAGGTGTGAATGAGGCCATCGATGTCCTCACCATGTGGATCGCAGAGCTGCTTCCAGGCAGTGGCTTCAAAACAGTCCTTTAGAGTGTCCATTGTCTCCTCAGACCATAACTCCACAGTGTGCATGGCCGGAGGTTGTCTGTGCACTAGGGGTTTGTACACCGGTCGGAGATGAACCAAGTTGTGATCCGATCTCCCAAGTGGGGGGAGTTGTGATGAGGTGTACGCCTCCTTAGTGTTTGCGTAGAACAAATCCAGTGTTTTATTGTCTCTAGTGTGGCATGTGACATACTGGGTGAAAGTGGGCAGAATGGGAGACAGTGAAACGTGGTTGAAATCGCCTGAGATGAGGAGAAGAGCATCTGGGTGTTCTGTCTGCAGCCTGCTGGTTACTGAATGGATGACGTCACGCGCTGTCCCAGCGTTCGCCGTCAGATTTGCATAAACAACAATGCAGATCACGTGTGAGTGTTCTCTCGGGAGATATGTAGGCCTCATGCTAACAGCTAGCAACTCAATGTCTTTGCTGCAGTGTCGTTGTTTAACAGTGATATGTCCCGGTCTGCACCAGTTGTTGTTAACATACATGATCACTCCACCGCCCCTAGTTTTGCCACTCTCTGGTGTTCGGTCAGCTCGTATCGTGTGAAAACCCTCCAGCTCAATGTTAGCATCTGCTGCTAGTTCAGTTAGCCACGTCTCAGTAAACAAAAGGAGAGAGCACTCCCGGTAAGTGCTATCATAACGGGAGATAGCCGCTAGCTCATCTAACTTTCCCAGTATCGACCGTACATTTCCCATGACAATAGATGGAAGGGAGGGTCTGTACCTTATATTTTTTGTCCTCCGCCTTACTCCAGCCCGGCAGCCGCGGCGTTTTCGCCTCAGTTCTCTCGGTATGTCGAGTTTTTCCAGTGGGACCGGGTGGCGGTTAAATGCTAGCAGCTCTTCCCTGTTATATCGTATCCTGCTATAAACAGTGGCTCCGTCCACCGGCTCAGGAGACATTTGGGATGATCTGTGTGTCCGTGATATAAGTGGGGTGAAAAAAAAAAGTGATCAAAAGAGAGAGGAAGGGAAAAAAAACTCGGAATCGAGCCGCTGTTGCAAAAGGCAGCCGACTGGTGTGGCGCCGAGAGGAGTACAGAATCAACGGTCAACTTCTCAACATCAACCGATTTAGAGCTAAAGGTCAAACCACCACCATATCCATCATGGAGCTGCAGTATGCTGACGACAACGCTCTCGTAGCCCTCTCAGAAGAGGACCTTCAGTGCATCTTGTCTGCCTTTGCCAAAGCATACAAACAGCTCGGTTTGGCCCTCAATATAAAAAAGACACAAATACTCCACCAGCCATCACCAAACTGCAGTACACTTGCCATACCCCCGAACATCTCCATTGATAACATCCGCCTGGAAAATGTGGACCACTTCTTATATCTTGGCAGCCGCCTATCATCAAAAGCTGTCATCGATGATGAAATACACCACCGCCTCAGCAGTGCCAGTGGGGCTTTCTCAAGGCTAAGGAGGAGAGTCTTTGAGAACCGCGATCTCCAAGTGAATACCAAAATCCTGGTTTATAAAGCGGTGGTGCTTCCCACTCTCCTGTATGGATCAGAAGCCTGGACTACATACAGCAAACACTTAAAGGCACTTGAGGCACACCATCAGAGATGCCTCCGAAAAATCCTCAGGATTAGTTGGGAGGATAGACGCACCAACACCAGCGTCTTGGAAGAGGCTAACCTTCCCACCATCACTGCCACCATTGCCCAAAACCAGCTCAGATGGACTGGTCATGTTATCCGAATGTCTGACTCTCGCCTCCCAAAACAAGTCCTGTACTCCCAGCTAGCTGAAGGGAAGCGGGCTCCAGGAGTCCAGAAGAAGAGATTTAAGGACAACATAAAAACAAACCTAAAGAAGTGCCACATAGACCTAAAAGCTTGGGAAAATATGGCAACCGACAGGGCGACCTGGAGAAACATTGTCCGTGAGGGTGCCGCACAGTACAATGCTGACCTCCATCATGCTGCACAAGACAAACGCAGACTCAGGAAGGAGAGAGCAACCAACAATCAGGACCAACCCAAACCCACCACCATTACATTCCCCTGCCCACATTGCAGCAGAATAATCGGGTCCAGAATTGGCCTCTATGCCCACCTGAAGACCCACAAGGACCAAGAGGGAGGACAGTCATACTTGACTACGAGTAACCACCGATGATGATGATGATGATGATGTGTGTGTGTGTGTACAGTATGTATATGTACATATATGTAGCAGGCAGAGAGTAGACGGACTGAAAATTTCATGAAAAACCTTTATTCCACGGACCAAGAAAATGTTTTTTTCAGACAGCAAAAAAAAGGCTGTTGTTTCCAAGGCAACCAGTAATCCGTACTGGCAAAAGACACATTTGTGCAACAGCACAGCATGGTGGTAGAAAAATAATACTGCAAAGACACAAAACCAGCCACTAAACCACACCCATCACCTGCAAACAAACCCACAAATGTCCGTAATATATCCCATACATTAAAGAAAAATTAAAAAACATGTCATACACATAATGTAATCACCCAACAAATACTTTACATTGTCCTTTTACATATATATTTTCTTTTTTTTTTAACTCCCCCTTCTCTCTATTTCTCTTTCATTCCTGCATGTCTGAACTGAGTTTTGATCTAAAAATATGTTTTCACCAGCATTTCAGTCAATGTTTGCCAAAGGAGCTTAACTTAGGCTGACTTTGGTGAACTCTGCATAACAGCCCAGCGCGCAGGAACTATTACAAATTGAGTACAACTTTCACCAACATTTATTTCCAAACATCAGCAAATTTTCAGCATGCTGAAAATTCTCAACGAATACAACTTTCACCAGCATTTGCCAACAAACATCAACTTTTATCAACTTTTTCCAGCAGAGCCAGACGTTTGCCAAAACATTAGTAAAAGTTGTTCCAAACGTTGTAGTGTGAATCCACCCAAAAAAGCAGGTCCAGGATGGCAGGAAGCCTCCACAAATGCTGATCTTTATATGAGCGTCGCCTGACGCTGATGTCAGCTGAACTGTGCTGAGTATTCCTTTACTTAAGTTAACCTAAGCTGGGAACTGCTACACATACGCTGGCCTAAGTTGGCAAAAGTTTGACAACGCTGAATGCAACGCTGGCAAATGCTAGCAAAAGTTCATAAAAGTTCGTAAAATTGGGTGTGTGCTCACCAATGTAATTTCACCAACGTTTGGACTGATTTCTCTGATTTTTCAAAACATCAGTAAAAGTTGGTCCAAACTTTATAGTGTGAACCCAGCTTAAAGAAGGTTGTGTCACATTTTCTACATTTGTAGAAAACTTAAGGTAAAGCCTGCTTAGCAAACTACAGCTCCATTACCCAGAGACAGAGTTACAGAATCGCCTCCATTTGAAGTTACAGGGGTAGATTTTGTGGCGACTTTGTACGTGAAAACAAGTGGTCAAGCAAAGAAGGCATACATAGCGCTTTTCGCCTGTGCCATTACAAGGGTGCTACATTTGGAGCTTGTTTCAGATCAGTCTGCTGTTTCCTTCTAGCCTTGAAGCGGTTCATTGCCAGACGTGGAATATGTAGAGTGATGAACCCTGGATCAACCCTGAGATAAAAACACTTCTGAGAGAGAAGAAGAGGATCTTCAGGTCGGGGAACAGGGAGATGCTGAAGTCCGTACAGAGGGAGCTGAGGAGAAAGATCAGAGAAGGCAAGGACAGCTTCAGGAAGAAGATGGAGGACAAGCTGCAACAGAGCGACATCAGCGGGGTCTGGAGAAACCTCAAAACCATCTCGGGGCTCCAGAATACCTCCCCCCAGGCCACGGGGGGCAGGGAGTGGGCGAACATCCTGAATCTGTTTTTCAATAGATTTGACCAACCGCCCTCCCCCCTGTCTGCACAACAACCACTGCTGCCTCTAAGAAATCAAGTCCTGCTACCCACTCCCCACTCCACCGACACCCCCCCCACTCCCAACACACAGCCCCCCATCCTGACCCTGACCAAGACCCAGGTGAGGACGGAGCTGAGGAAGATCAAGGCGAGGAAGGCGTCGGGACCGGACGGCATCAGCGCAAAGCTCCTCAAGTCCTGTGCAGACCAGCTGTGTGGGATTGTGACGTATATCTTCAACATGAGCCTGAAACTGGGGAGGGTACCACAGCTGTGGAAAACATCTTGTGTGGTACCTGTACCAAAAACTTCCCACCCCAAAGACCTGAACAGCTTCAGACCGGTGGCCTTGACGTCCCACTTGATGAAGACCCTGGAGAGACTGCTCCTTGCTCATCTCCGCCCCCTGGTGGAACCAGCGATGGATCCACTCCAGTTCGCCTACCAGCATGGCATTGGGGTGGAGGATGCGGTGATCTTCCTCCTTCACCGTTCTCTGTCCCACCTGGAGAAGCCCGGGAATATGGTGAGGATCATGTTCTTTGACTTCTCCAGTGCTTTCAACACCATCCAACCGATGATCCTGAAGGACAAGCTGCTGCGCGCAGGGGTGGACCAGCACCTGTCATCATGGATCCTGGACTACCTCACGAACCGGCCTCAGTTTGTGAGAACCCGGGACTGTGTTTCCGACACGATCATCAGTAGCACGGGGGCCCCCCAGGGAACGGTGCTGGCTCCCTTCCTGTTCACTCTTTATACTGCGGACTTCTCACACAACACAACACATTGCCATCTACAGAAGTTCTCTGATGACTCTGCGATCGTTGGTCTCATCTCCAGCGGAGATGAAGCTGAGTACAGAGGGCTTATCCAGGACTTTGTGGACTGGTGCCATTGGAACTGCCTCCAGATCAACGCGAGGAAAACTAAGGAGCTGGTGGTGGACTGCCGCAGGCATGGGCAACCCCTCACAGCACCAGTAAATATACAGGGAACAGACATCGAGATGGTGACATCCTACAAGTACCTGGGTATTCATCTGAACAATAAACTAGACTGGTCACACAATACTGACGCACTCTACAAGAAGGGACAGCGCAGGCTGTTCCTGCTGAGGAGACTCAGGTCTTTTGGTGTACAAGGGGCGCTGCTGAAGTCATTCTATGACACGGTGGTGGCATCAGCCATCACTTTTGGAGTGGTCTGCTGGGGCAGTGGCATTACTGCAGCCGATAGGAAGAGACTGAACAAACTGATTAAGAAAGCTAGCTCTGTCCTGGGGCAACGCCTTGATCCGATGGAGGAGATAGGAGAGAGAAGGACGGTGGCTAAACTGTCATCTCTGCTGGAGTCCGAGTTCCACCCTATGCAGGACATACTGGATGCACTGAGGAGCTCATTTAGCAGCAGACTACATCATCCCAGGTGCACAACCGAGAGGTTTCGTAGGTCCTTCCTACCAACGGCTGTCAGACTGTACAACCTAAGCAGGGCTGCTCGCAGAGATAGCAAAAAGACGTAACAAACTAATAGTTTTTTTTTTGAATGCAAAAGATGCAATAGACTTACACAATGGTCCTCTCCGGCATACAACTAGGAACATACCGGTCGCTATGGAGGGTGAGAATATGTATGGGCACATAATCATACCATGTAGGATAACTAAATAGACGGTTATGCTGTTTCATCCCACCTAGCAACAATGCTCTGCACTGTGTGTGTTTATATATTTACATATTTATTCCATCTAGCTACAATGCTCTGCACTGGGTGTGTTTATATTTATATATCTATATATTTATTCCATCTAGCTACAATGCTCAGCACTGGGTGTGTTTATATTTATATATCTATATATTTATTCCATCTAGCTACAATGCTCCGCACTGTGTTTTTATATATCTACATATTATTCCATCTAGCTACATTGCTCCGCACTGTGTGTGTTTATATACTTGCATATTTATTCCACCTAGCTGCAATGCTCCGTACTGTGGGTGTTTATACAGTATATTTACATATTTATTCCATCTAGCTACAATGCTCTGCACTGTGTGTCTGTGTGTGTGTGTGTGTGTGTATATATATATATTTTATAGTAATATGTACATATGTATATTAGCTGCTCTTGCTTGCTTGTTTTTTTGTTTTTTCTTGCCTTCTGATTGTTGCTCTGAGTGTTGCTATCCCTGTGCTGTTGCAATCCTGGAATTTCCCCGTTGTGGGACTAATAAAGGCTTATCTTATCTTATCTTATCTTATCTTATTTATTCGGACAGTGCAAAAACCTTCAAAAGAGTAGATAAGGATTTAAAAGAGCTGTTCTAATCATTTAAAAAATCACAGCTTACAGAGTTCTTTACAGAAAAATGCATCACTTGGAAGTTCATTGTTGAGAGGGCAGCTTGGTGGGGTGGTTTCTGGGAGAGATTGGTGAGGTCAGTAAAAACCTGTTTGAAAAGGGTTCTCAGTAGAGCCTCACTGAACCTTGAAGAAATGGTAACAGTACTTGCAGAGGTGGAGGCTGTGCTGAATTCTAGGCCTCTGTCATATATGCACAATGAAGCAGGTGAGCCCCAACAACTGACCCCTATTCATTTTTTGGTTGGGAAAAGACTAACATGTTTGCCACCAAGGACAATAATTCCCTCATCTCAGGTAGCTAATGTAAGCAGAGAGCAAATGGGTCAGAGATGGAGATACAGACAGAGACTGTTAACCAGCTTCTGGAACCTCTGGCGAAAGGACTATTTGTTGGATCTGAGATTACCTCATAAATGTGAGATCTCTACACCCACTGACATGAAGGTGGGAGATGTGCTGATTGGAGAAGACAACCTGCTGACACAAGCCTGGAAAATAGGCAGGATATCAGAGTTATTTCCAAGGAGAGATGGACTGATTCGTTCCTGTACTGTTTGTGCTTCCACAGGAGGTTTATTGAGAAGATCTGTGCAGCTGATATATCCTCTTGAAGTAGTTTAGTTTATTGGATTGTTCTGATAAACTACTGTTCATCGGGCAGGAGGATGTTCTGGCTTTTTTGAAGTAAATCATTAAAGATATTAGTTTAGACCAATAGAATATATGAATATGGGGGGAAAGCCTTGTTTTGTTCATATTGGCATGTATAACAAGAGAGAAATGATAGAAATCAGTTATTTCCTGTTTATTATATACAGCATGTGCATTGCATTATGCCACTTTAGTGTGTGCTTTTATTTTGAAGGGAGCGATTCTGTTTCCATTTTTTTCTCATATAATGAATGTAGCTTGACTGCAATGACAGACTGTGTGTAACTTTAGCTCTGCTCCTCCACATTCTTTCTTTTCCTTGCTATAACTGAGTTATGAAGTTCATAAAGTGCAGTTAGAAACAAGTACGACTCAGTTATTATTTCGAAGCTTCCACAACACGGAACAAAAACGTCCGCCTGCCTGAAAACCATCCCGTCACGGGAGTGCACGTAAGGAGAGATGCCGTAAAACCACAAACAAATGAGCAAATCTAACATTACAGTCAGTGCTTGACCATACATACATTTTATACATATTTAGAGGTAAAATCATTACTATGTGGTGACACAAAGGAGATGACACTCCACCCAGCACTTCGGGGTGTTGGGGGGGCCAGCCAAGAGCACTAGAACACTGGGTGGTATGAAGTAAATAAAGATGTGCCTTTCGCCCCTGACGTGCCAGGCTCACACCTGAGAACGCAGGGGCATGAATGTATTGTACTAAGCCTTGCCCTGTGACGTGTATGTTAATGTGTATGTTGGTGTGTGTTCACGCTTTGTAACTGGTATGTTAATGTGTTTACTCTGAGTGTCAGAGGTGGGAAGAAAATTTATAAAGCAGTTTGCTTTGACACTCAGAGTCAGTCTGTTCTGTGTTGGAGGAGAAATAAAGTTCTGTGTCGTCAGCTCGTGTCTCGTCTGCTTTCATCCCCCACATTGGTGACCTAGAGATGTGAAATGGAAAACGGACCGAGCACCACCACGGAGACACTCCCGCTGGAGTCTCCCACTGCTGCATGCGCCGTTGCAGTCAGACTCCCGGACTTTTGGCTTCACAACCTGGTCACTTGGTTTATTCATGTGGAAGCCCAATTCGCCTTCCGCGGAGTCGTGGCAGATGACACAAAGTACCACCATGTGGTGGCATTGCTGGATGTGTGCCATGCAGCACGCCCTGAGTCTACTCTGAGCCCCGCCAGCCCAAGGAAAATACTGCGCTCTCAAGTGACTGCTGCTGCGCCGTTATACCCTTTCAGATGCAGAGAGGGCAGAAAAGCTCTTCACTCGCTCGGAGCTAGGAGGCAGATCAGCGGTGGGCCTGATGGAGAGCATGCTTGCGTTAATAGGCACAGACGATGATTCTTTCCTTTTCACCAACCTCTTCCTCAGAAACCTGCCGGCTTCTGTGAGAGCGATTCTCGCTAACTCACCACTGCTGGCGGCCAGGGACTACCGTGCGCTGGCAGAGGAGGCAGACCGCATCATCCTGGCAAACAAGATGTGCCTTTCGCCCCTGACGTGCCAGGCTCACACCTGAGGATGCAGGGGCGCAAATGTATTGTACTAAGCCTTGCTCTGTGACGTGTATGTTAATGTGTATGTTGATGTGTGTTCACGCTTCGTAACTGGTATGTTTAATGTGCTTACCCTGAGTGCCAGAGGCAGGAAGATGATGTATAAAGCAGTTCGCTTTGGCACTCAGAGAGTCTGTTCTGTGTTGGAGGAGAAATAAAGTTCTGTGTCGTCAGCTCGTGTCTCATCTCCTTTCATCCTCCACAACTACATCTTGTCAATGATGTAGAAGGACTCAAAATCAAGATCGGCATCTGATGAGACAGGTACGGGTCAAGACATGCAGCAGATAGAAAGACACGTAGGTGTCGGGCACGGAAAGTGAATATTCAGTAATTTTTCAGAAAAACGCAGACTTCGATAGACAATACAGAGCAACAGAATAAATTATTTATTTTTTCTCTGCACTTAGTACCAAATGGTTGGGGACCACTGCGGTTAAGGAGTTTCCAAATGAAGGTGCTGCCATAATTTCCAAATCTGTACTCTTTAATATGCATTCAGTGCAGTTTAGCTGTTGTAATGGTTAATAATTTTATTCATCCTTTTTAATTCAGTTTCTCAGCAAGAGTAGCCTACAGCCTTTTAGTGCAAAAAAACCACCCTCTCAAACCATCACAACTTTTATCACAACTTTTTTTAAAAAAGCTCCCACAAATTCAGGCTTTTTGGGCCACAACAATCATAAAAAACATGCCACGAAATCCTGGAGGGACTGATTATATAGTCTGCTAAGTCAAACAACCTAAAGTCCTTTACCACAGCTGGTTCCTTCATCCACTGTCAGTTATACATCTTGTGTCATTCTGCCACATTCTGTCATATTTTGGCTGTGTTAGCTAGGTGTAGCTGGGTATATTAGACTACTAATGTTAGCTGATCTGAGCAGCCACAGCCAGGATCTGTGCCCAACTTTGACCTGATAGGTACAAACTAAGAGAAACGTTTGCCAGCCTAGCCACGAGATGTCAGTTTGTCTTTTTTCTATATATTCTGTCCATTCCTGCCAGACACCCATTTTCTCAGCCATATCATCTACCAACCTTTGACCACGTATTTACTTCATGTTATTATAACTTATTTTATCTTGTGTTACGGACCCCTCCATTAGGAAGTAGGCAGTAGCATTCGTCTAGTAGTGGAGGTGTACCCTAAGGTGTCAGGGACTGCACCACTACCTAATTCCTTATGGAGGGGTCCATAACACCTCCCCCCCTAAAGAAGTGGTGCAGGTGTCAGAGCCCAGAAGAGGCCCCAATTGCCCCCCCCCCCCCCGGCACAAATGAAAGTTGGTCGCTAATGGGGGAAACTAACAAAATAAACACAGAAAACTAACCAAAATAAGGTTTCAAAATGTGTTCTAAAAAGTGGCAGGGCCAGCCCAACCACCTGTTATGTCCATAAAAACGTGGCACAATAATGAGGCGAAGGGTGAACTACACAGGACTTTATTATAGGACTCCAGTGATACAGAGACGCTCCCGTTAGGCCGAGAGGTGGTCAAAGAGACCGTCCCTCTGCCACACAGCCCTCTTAGACTCCAAGTGATGTCACCACCCGTGTTACACCATAAAGGGTCCCAAGAACAACGCTACACCCCCCCCCCCTCCCGTAGAAAAGTCCAAAACACATGCACACCAATCAGACCCTCCCCAAATTTAGAGCCCGAAGCACACACTAATAGTGAGCAAAGTAATTAGAACCTAACCATGCACACAAACTACTAAAACTAGAGGGGGACAGGTGGACTACTGTCCCACCTCCACACGGCTAGATGGATTATTCTGCCGTCTTTAGTAATGTATAGTCCATGAAATAAAACCCGCCGTGTTCCTAATATAATAAATAAAATAATCCCATAAACATATATACATACAGGTTATAGCTTGAACATGAACACCCAACATAATCACCCCACAACTCGGGTAAGACACACAGCAAACGCATATTAAGATACACTAATAAGGTAATCACTCAGCACCATGGACAGCTCACATAGCAATCCAGCATAAGAAATGCATTGGTATAATTCCATTGTAAACTGGGCACAGTCGCATAGTAATTTTGTGCATTAACCATGTCGACATAGCAACAATGTAGCCTGGGTAATACACAGTATACCTTAGCATCTCAGCAACTCACCCAGTAACCTCATGCAGAACACACCAAGTCGAGCAATCAGTAAAAAAAAAACCCCACACTTTAAACACATTGCCCCCCAAATTACCTGGTAGTCTTCATGGAGAGCCCACCCCCATGAGACCCGTCAGGTGGGTCCCAACCCAAGCATCTTCTTCTCTTGAGGCCCGGAGGTGACCCACGTCGATGCCGAGACACCTCTCCCTCTTCATTGGCGTGCCGCATCCCATTGGGATATCTCCGTGTACCATCAGACAGCTAAAGTAGCCGTCCTCCTGAAGAGCCACCACCTGCAGCCGCCCCTGGTCCTCCTGTCATTTTCTCTTCCTGCGAACCCTTCTCAACCGGGCCCTCTCCCTGGGCTGGACCACATCCATGACCCCCAGAGGAGCCCGGCTCGGCTTCCAGTGTTCCTGTGTGGCACATCATTTCACCGTGCCAGCCGGTCCTGCTCTGCTCACTTTCATTTCAGATGCTGGTGAAGCCATTGTGACCCCCTGCTTCTCGGTACCTCCCAGCTGAACTCTGGAAACAGGATGTCATCCACTCGGCTCCATCCGCCATCACAGGCATCCCATGGCGCCGCCCAGTTGCCTCAGCTAGTTGGTAACTTGGACCCTGGTGCAGGCACCCTCCCGCGATGGCCCTGGATGGGGTTGGTCCAGCTCATCTCCCAGAATACTAGGCCCAGGTTCGTCCCATATTGTGTCGTCCAACACTCATGAAACCGGCCGGTCCTGCAAGCTACAGCCTGACCACTCCTCTCCACTGTCGCTGGTGATCGTGAAGCCAAGTCCGTAGAAAAGGTCACAGCCCATCACATTCGCTCCACTGGCGGTCACCACAAACTGCAGATTGGCTACCTCCGCTGCCTTGCATCTAGCCGTCAGTTCAGGCGAACCCACAATGGGCAATCTATTTCCATCATATCCACAAAATGGCGTTGAAAGACCTCTCACTCGGTGATATGGGAGAAAACTCCTCACAGTAGGCCAGTTCAGCACGGACCTCACCACGCACGTGTCCACCAGTAACAGCACCTCCTCACCGTCCAACTTCACTATACAGTATGTGCAGCCCTCTGTGCTCAGGGAGACAGTGTGAATCACCATAGGAGTTGGAGCAGGGGTAGCCACTTTGTGTTGCCATTCCCCTCGCTCGAACCTATTGCAGGCCCTGGCAAAATGATGCAGGTGTCCGCACTTGCCACAGCGTTTACCTCTCGCCAGACACTCTCTAGCCTTTTACCGGTGCATAGTGTACCCACAACCCGAACATTTGGGTGATCCCGGGGCGGGCCTCATCTTTACAGCCACAGTGCATTCCTCTTTCTCGCTGTCTTTGCTGTCCGGATCCACAGCCTGCGTCATTGATTGTGAGTCATGGTGGCCTAGCGTAGCTCTCTCACCGAGGTCGTGTGATAACTTGTCCACCGCTTCACACTGCTGGGTTATCTCCACAGCCATGGCTAAAGTTAATTCGCCGGAGTGTGTAAGCAGTCTCGAACGAGCTGATGAACACGGTGTGTGCTCCGCCAGCTGATCACGGACCATTTCTTCTTCCAACTCCCCAAACTGGCAGTCCCCAGCCAGCTGCCCTAGGTCTGCAACGTAGTGCTGCACCGACTTGCCGGCCCGCTGGAGGCGCTGCTGAAACTGGACCCTCCTGACGATGACATTTGTAGGCGTGCGAAAATGTCGCGCCATTCGCTCAACCATGTCATCAAAGCTATCGCTAGCTCCCAAAGTAGAAAGGATACGTTGTTCTCCCATACCCAAATTATGGACCAAAATTGCCCTTGCTCATACCTTTTTCAGTTCGCTGATGTTTAGTGCCACCAGATAGTTCTGAAATGCGGCGAACCACCTCATCCAAGGCATCGGAGTCTCCAAAAACGGCCGAAAAGACGACCCGCCCGCATCCGTACATTATCCTCATCGCCAAATATTATGTTTGTAAAAATGTGGCACAACAATGAGGCGAAGGGTGAACTACACAGTGCTTTATTATAGGACTCACAATGATACAGAGACGCTCCCGCTAGGCAGAGAGGTGGTCAAAGAGACCACCCCTCTGCCACACAGCCCTCTTGTACTCCAGGTGATGTCACCACCCATGTCACACCATAAAGGGTCCCAAGAACAACAATACACCACCCACTAAATCTATCAAAATGATAGAACTTAAAGAGTAAAGCCCAGCAAGAAAAGTAACTAACTTGGGGAAAACAAGCAAGAGACAAAACCCAAAGAGAACCAACAAAGAGAGAGCAACTGGTGGTGTTGCCTCTCTGACCATCAAATGCCTCCTGAGCAGAGGCAAATTGCCTCCTTATATCTCCTCAGCAGACTGATTGTTCCCAGGTGTGAGGTGTTCCCGGGTATAATGCATTGCTCCTTATTAAAGGAGTGGCTGAAGTCAGGTCTTATGACGCATAGATCATAACACTTGTTTATTATAGTTTAATATACTCTGGCCCAGAGGCAGACACAGATATTGGTGAGGTGGGCAGGCGCCCGGGGCACCGTTCTTTTGAGGGCACCATGAGAATCGAAAGAATAAAAAAAATAATAAAAGATTCATTATTATGTGTGCTGAGTATGTATTTGTAGCAAATGGGCACCCTCTACAGGCAGGATGCCAGCACCCTCTGACTGCGGCTAGCAGACTCCACTGATCACACTCTAGTATGGCTCATTCAAAGTGCAGCAAAGGAAGAAAAAAAATGTTAAAAGTAGTTTTTTTTTCTTAAATTATGCAGCAGTGTGAACTTTAAAACACTGAGCCCTAAAACAGCAACATTTGGTCTCAGCTTATGTTATGTAACATAATTTTTCTCCAATGTGTTGTAGTCGGCTTCAGTTTAGTGGTCACATGAATTAATTTCAGGGCTGTGCAGAGACCATTTGAGAGGCAGGGGAGCAAATTAATTTAAAAAATGCACATGGGAAGAGATTTGTTAAAAATATGTCAGCTTTATATGTTACTGAGTTGGTATCTATTTTACTTTAATAACTATATACTCATGGACATATTTAATACCCCACAGATTTTTTCAAATTATCAGCTCACACAGAGACCACGGTCTTCATCATTAATTATGTAAAGGTCATTGACCAATAAATAAATAAATAAAAATGGGCAGCTTCCACTGAAAAATGGAGTTCAATCTTTGTCTCATCAGATCAGAGAATTTTTTTTTTCTCATGATCTGAGAGTCCTTCAGGTGCCTTTTGACAAACGCCAGGTGGGCTGCCATGTGCCTTTTACTAAGGAGTGGCTTCCGTCTGGCCACGCTACCATACAGTCCTGATTGGTGGATTGCTGCAGAGATGGTTGTCCTTCTGGAAGATTCTCCTCTTTCCACAGAGGAATGCTGGAGCTCTGACAGAGTGACCATCAGGTTCTTGGTCACCTCCCTGACTAAGGCTCTTCTCCCCCAATTGCTCAGTTTAGACAGCCGGCCAGCTCTAGGAAGAGTCCTGGTGGTTCTGAACTTCTTCCATTTACGGATGATGGAGGCCACTGTGTTCACTGGGACCTTCCAAGCAGCAGAAATTTTTCTGTACCCTTCCCCAGATTTGTGCCTCGAGACAATCCTGTCTCGGAGGTCTCCAGACAATTCCTTTGACTTCTTGCTTGGTTTGTGCTCTGACATGCACTGTCAACTGTGGGACTTTATATAGACAGGTGTGTGCCTTTCCAAATCATGTCAAATCAACTGAATTTACACACAGGTGGACTCCAGTTAAGCAGTAGAAACATCTCAAGGATGATCAGTGGAAACAGGATGCACCTGAGCACAATTTTGAGCTTCATGGCAAAGGCTGTGAATACTTAAAAACATGTGATTTCTTAGTTTTTTATTTTTAATAAATTTGCAATAATGAAAAAAAAAATCACATTGTCATTATCATGAATTTAATCCTTTTTGGAATAAGGCTGTAACATAACAAAATGTGGGAAAAGTGAAGCGCTGTGAATACTTTCCAGATGCACTGTACATTGTTGGGTCTGGAATCTTTTCATCTTCCTCTTGACAATGCTCCATACATTCTCTATGGGGTTTAGGTCAGGAGGGTTTGCTGGCCAATCAAGCTCAGTGATATCATTGTCATTAAACCAGCTTTTGATACTTTTGGCAGTGTGGGCAGGTGCCAAGTCCTGCTGGAAAATGAAACCAGCATCCATAAAGCTTGTCAGTAGAGGGAAGCATGAAGCGCCCTAAAATTTCCCGGTAGATGGGTGCGCTGACTTTGAATTTAAAATAAAAAAATCAATTTTTTAAAATTAATTTTATGTAATATTCTTTTTTTTTTTTTTTGAGAAATTGAATTTGGGGTTTTCATTAGCTGTAAGCCATAACCATCAAAATTAAAAGAAATAAACACATGAAATACACTCTGTGTGTAATGAATCTAGTTTTGTTTTTTAAATTGAATTACTGAAATAAATCAACTTTTTGATGACATTCTAATTTATTGAGATGCACCTATCAGTGAGAAGATAGGTGCAAATGTACAAGAAAATCATGAATATATGAGGAAAAAAAGGTGAAACATTGTAAAAGTTTAAAAAAGTAATAAACTTGGCAGGAAAAATGTTGCAAGAAAAACCTCACTAATTGTTGAGAAAATTGAACATTTGGACATTTAAGAGAGAAATAAAAAGTTAAAAAAAAAAGTTTTAAAAAATGTGTGTGTGTGTGTGGGGGGGGGGGGGCTGGCGGGGAGGCAGTCCGCCCAGGCCGTCATACAAGCCAGGACTGCCCCTGCTCTGGCCCGGACACCTCCTCGATTGGGATCAGTTAGCTGCGGTTAGCAGAATTAGCCATCCCCTCATTCAGTTATTTTTGTGCTTATTACATCCCAAGGGTCAGTCATATGCCATCAACCATTCAAACCGCACACTGCTGTTTCTGATAACACTTTATTTGGGTTTTAAACTCTATTTGGGTTTTAAACTGTTAACATTCAGCCAGTAAATATTTAGTTTGGTACTTAGTTGACAACCAAAGCTAAATTTACCATTCGTCTCACATATGGCATTGCCATCAAAACATAGATCTCGGACAACTGACCAAAGAGGGAATGAGGTGAGCTGGGACTCATTACCATTTAAAACAGTATGCCATAAAACAGCCCTTTTTGAAGAGAGCTCCATCCCTATGTATAAAATGGTATTGTAGGAATTACACCCTGAGTTGTTTTGACCAAAGCATGTCACAGACATTTAATTAACACCTGTGGGAACTGTATCAAAATGTGAAAAAGAGCAAAAACGTATCTTTTAATACTGCAGAGTTTACTCTGGTTATCTTCTAGAAACATTAAGAGGGATAGGGGTTAAAATGTATCAATATGTACATATGGGCCTATAATGCTGCTTTAATTGTTTATCTCTGCTGATGGGCAAATGCATACATTTCTCTTGAATTCTCATCCATTCAAACAAAACTTTGAATTTTTGACTTTTTCTTGAACTCACAGGGTTTGAAAAATCTTTTGTCTGGAGGTAAATCTGATTTATGGTAGCAGCGTTTGTTCATGCAGTGTTTCTCAGTGGGGTGATGTATTGATTCTGCATTACAAGTAATTAATTAGGTGCCTGTGTTTTACAAGTTGATGCTGGCCCGATCACAAACAAGGTGGTGAAGGCAGTTTTTCCTGCAGCACATGGAGACCATTACTCAGCACTTTAGTCAGGATTGTCATGTTTACTTGCGCTCACATGCGGTGATGATACCCAAGTGAAAAGGATCAGAGCTGCACCAGTGAAGCACTCTGCAGATTGTTCTGCATTTAGATTTCAAAATCCATTCATGGGCTTTGTGCTTGGATCAGTTTCTGATTCACTGAGCAGCAGGAGGGTCTGTGGATGTGGAAGTTCAGGAACACATCTCAGCAGTGATAGCCTGAGCCCATGAATATATTCACCATATAAACAAGTGCTCTGAAATGAACAAGAAAACTACAGGCATTCTTGAACATCATCTCTTTTTGTTGTCCTGGTTAAATCTGGCTTTCTCGCTCCGTTCAAGCTGCCATTAATTTACAGGCTTTTTATCGAGACCTGGGAGGATTGCACTGCAGTAATTGAAGTTGGCTTCAAAATAAAGCTTCTGTGTCAAGGAAAGAATTTTTTTTTTTTTTTTTTCAAAATTTATCAAGCATAGCAGCAAAGCAAGAACAGAATGTACCTAAATAACATCTGAGTCCACAATGTCCAGGGTAAGTTAAATCTTTTTGTAATGGGCCATATAAAATATTGTCCAGAAATGTTAGATTGGTAGAAGTGTAGTTTTTTAGATACAGTCTGTAATTTGTAAATGGTGAAAAAAGATACTGGAAATATCAGTAAAATGGCTTGAACCTCAAGTTTTGCCTTTTTATAATTCAAAAGGGGGCTGCACTTTAAGATGTGTGTCTCAAGAAAACAAATCTACATTGTCTAAAATGGTATCTTGTGCCCTTTTTTCCCCACACAAAATTTTTTTCATTGTCCTACAGTTGCTTGTGGATTTTTTTTTTTTTTTTTTTTGCCCCTTCTTTCCTGCTTCAAACACTAGGATCTAATTAGTAGGGGTGGGAGAAATAATCATTTTCCAGATGCATCTCGATATGGATGTGAATGATTCTGAATCGATGCACAAATGAATGAAAAATTCGGTGACCGGACCTGCCCGGACTCTTTATGGCATGACACAAACAAAACAAAATGGTGGAGTGCCCTGCAAAACCATATCGCACGTTTCCACCCGGCAGCCGGAGAGAAACGGTTGTGGCTGCCACCGCCAGCCAGAGGACCATTGAGTATATCAAAACTTCCACACAACTCAGAAAGGGCAAAGTGAATTACAAAATCTATTGTCACTTTTAATGCCAAGGATTTACGCCCATATTCCGTTGTCAAGAACCAGGGCTTTTGCATTATGATGCACATTGTAGAGCCGAGGTACAGCGTTGTAATATTTTATGTAAAGCTGTGGGAAAGACTTTTCCTATTCACCACCAAGTATAAAAAGTATATGTAAGATGACAACGAAGCTGACCCGGAGAAGGTTTTGGCACTGTTTCTGCTTTCACAAGACTTTTCTTCTCCACTGCTGCTGCTCATCACTGCTGGCTGCCCCCAGATGAAAATCCACAGAAGAGGTGTGCAGGACTGTAATGTTCTTAACGACGCTTTAGAAAATTATCAGTTTGTAAATCACTGGATTGAAAATGTACTTGTACATGTACAGACTGGACCCTGGGGTCCACTTGGGGCGCTCATTTGGTCAGGGGTCCACTTGACCCGTTTCCGACAAAGCCATCCCCACTCTCTAGGCAAGGCAAGGCAAGTTTATTTGTATAGCACATTTCGTATACAAGACAATTCAAAGTGCTTTACATAAAAACATTAAAGCGAGGTAGTCGGATACCCAAAAGCCGATGGTGTATAGAACACGTATATTAGGATTTGTATGTGAAATTTCGGCATCGAAACTGCTCCCGTTTAGCTGTAATTAATATTCAAAAATGATATTTTCAGGACGAAAGAATTCAAGCGTCCCGGCATTTGTTTACTTCTTGGGGCCGCCGCCGGAGAGCGAGCCGTGTGCAAAATGCGATCATGTTGTTAATATAGCACATTTTTTGTGGAAATGTTACTATTATTAGTTGTGAAATGTGTTATAAAACGATTAGACAACAATACTATGGCTCTTCCTGCTGTTCCCGTTTCACTGTTTTTTTCCGGATGTAAAATACGGGATCCCTACGGCCCATCGGCGCACTAATCCTGGCCAATGTAAACAGCCACGGACCAAAAAACGTACATTTGCTCGTGGAACAGGTCATTCACACTCACAGACAATCGCGCTATATGTGTCTATAGGATTTTCTTTCCATGCATGCAAAAAAATATTTTTTCCCGGCTCCGACTACCTCGCTTTCAAGCATTAGAGTAAGTTGCAAAAGGAATGCATAGGAATTAAAACGCAAACTCAGAAGTAAATTAAAGAAAAACAAAAGCAGGCTAAAATAGAATATGACAGAAATAACTAGAAAAGCACTCGGAGAGTGCGGACCTCCGCCAAGTACCTCAGTTCCCCCTAATATTGGGATTTTCCCCAAATATAATAGTCCTACATTTATTTTATCTATATTTTCAGATTCCTTGACCTTCAAACCATACCTTTAGCAATTGGATTCACATTGATATCTTTTAGTTCAGTAGTTATTGACAAAAATCACTTTTTCGGTAATGGCGGTTTTCTTCTGGATATAGCTCCATAGCTTTTGAAGATACAACAAATCCATTGGCACACTGCTGATTCCTCAGTGTCTTGGCTATATTTTGGTGTTTGTTGTATGTTTATATCTTAATTTGTTACCTTACAGTGATGAAAATTCCAAAGATCCCCTATTATTTCCTGTTCTGGATCACAGTATCCAGATTTTTTGCAGGATCCGGATCAGTCTTTATTTCCTAGAACCTATTGGGATCTTATCCTGTATTTTTTTGGCAAGTGTCCTGACCATTTATTGTGGAGTTATATACACATATGCTAAAAATGGCCCTATCTCACAATGATAAAGAATCCTTTAAAAAAATTCCTGGATCCAGACGGTGATCCGGATCACTCCCAAGATCTAATCATTTCTTCCTTGTCCCATTTCGGACTTGTCCTGAAAATTTTGTCAAAATCCGGTCATAACTTTTTGAGTTATGTTGGTAACAGACAGACAGACAGACAGGCAAACAAACCCTGGTAAAAATATAACCTTCTTGGCAGAGGTAAAAATCTACAGTGCATTGTAGGAGATTAACAATTGTTCTACTGAAAGGCCACGGCAAATCGGAGAGTTTTTAAACTGGATTTAAAACAGCTGAGAGTTTCAGCAGCCCTGGTGCTTTCTGGGAGTTTGTTCCATATGTGAGGGGCATAAAAACTAAACGCTGCCTCACCATGTTTGGTTCTAAATCTGGGCATAGATAGTAGGCCTGACCCTGATGATCTGAGAGGTCTGGGTGGTTCATAATGGACTAGCAGATCTGAAATGTATTTTGGCCCTAAACCATTCAGAGCTTTATAAACCAACAGCAGTATTTTGAAGTCTATTCTTTGACAGACAGGAACCCAGTGTAAAGATTTGAGAACTGGAGTTATACGATCTACGTTCTTGGTCTTAGTGAGGACTCAAGCTGCAGCATTCTGAACCAACTGCAGCTGTCTGATGGACTTTTTAGGGAGACCTGTGAGGACAGCATTACAGAATAAATGCATAAACAAGTTTTTCTAGATCCTGCTGAGACATCAGACCTCTAATCCTCGCTATGTTCATTAAGTTATAATAGGGTGATTTCACTACTGTCTTAATGTGGCTGTTAAAATTCAGGTCTGAGTCCAGACCCACACCCAGATTTCTGGCTTGGCTGTTGGTTTTTAGCATCATTGATTGCAGCTGAGTACTAACTTTAAGTCTTTCTTCTTTGGCTCCAAAAACTGTTATTTCGGTTTTGTTGTTTGTTTAACTGAAGAAAGTTCTGGCACATCCACTCTTTAATTTGACCAATGCATTTGATCAGGGTTTTAATTGGACCATAGTCTCCTGGTGAAACAGTTATGTAGATTTGTGTATTATCTGCATAATTATGGTAATATATTTAGTTGTTTTTATGATTTGAGCTAGTGAGAGCATATAGATGTTGAAAAGCAAAGGTCCCAAAATGGAACCTTGGGGAACTCCACAGGTTATTTTTGTTCACTTTGATTTGTAGTTACCTATTGACACAAAATAGTCCCTGTCTTTTAAATAGGACTCAAACAAGCTAAGTGCTGTACCAGAAAGTCCCCACCCAGTTTTTTAGCCGGTCTAGTAAGATGCTATGGCCGACCATGTTGAATGCAGCACTGAGGTCCAGTAGAACCAAGGCTGAAATGTTGCCATTATCTGTATTGGAGTGGATGTCATTAAGGACCTTATCTAGAGCTGTCTTAGTGCTATGGTGTGGGCGAAAACCTGGCTGGAAGACATCAAAACAGTTATTTAATGCCAGGAAGTTGTACAATTGTTGAAAAACAGCTTTTTCTATTATTTTACTAAGAAAGGGAGGTTTGATATGGGCCTGTAGCCGTTTATGAGTGAGGTGTCTAGGTTGCTCTTTTTTAGAAGTGGCTTGATAACAGCTGTTTTAAAGCACTGAGGGAAGACACCTGAATGCAGAGACATATTTATGATCTGTAGTAGATCTGAGGCCATACAATATGAAACGTTAAAAAAAAACCTGTTGGGAGGGTGTCAAGGCAGCAGGTAGTGGATTTCAGGTGCTGTATAATGTCAATCAAGATTTTATGATTGATTGGGAAAAAAAAAATTGTCATGGTGTTTACATCTTCTCTACGTGAACACAGAGGAAGCACAAGTCCAGTACCTGGCATAGGAGCACTGACTGACCGTTTAATTTTCTGAATTTTGTTAGTAAAGAAAAATGCGAAATCATTGCAGGCACAGCTGGATAGAAGTTCAGGAGCTACTGACACAGGGAGATTTGTTAGCTTGTCAACAGTAGTGAACAAGGTGTGTGCATTATTGTTGTTTTTAGCAATGATGTCAGAAAAATGTGTTTGCCTTGCATGTCTCAGCTCCATATTATAAATGCTCAATCTTTCATTATAGATTTCATAATGAACCTGTAATTTAGTTTTTCGCCACCTGCGTTCAGCTTTATGACTCTCTTTTTCAGCTCTTACTAGTTTGGCATTTCTCCATGGAGATTTCTTTTTAATAGTGACCACCTTCACCTTGATGGGAGCAATGGCATTGACAATGTTTGTAGTTTTACCATTGAAATTTTCCACAAGCTCATTTACTAAAGGTGAAGGGGAGGGGGGTGAGGAAGAGAAAGCTTGGATGAATGTTTCACTGGTATTTTCACTGATGTACCATTTTTTTTGATGACCTCTGTCTGGATATTTCTGTTGACATTAATAGCACTCTCAAAGAAAACACAAAAATGGTCGGACAGAGCAACATCCATCACCATAACCTTAGAGATGTTCAGACCATTGGAGATGACCAAGTCCAGACTGTGTCCTCTGTTGTGTGTTTTTTTCTGTTACATGTTGAGTCAGTCCAAAGTTATCAAGGACACAACACAATTCTTTGGTCCCTCTGTCCTGAGGGTTGTCAACGTGAATGTTAAAATCACCAACAATAACTACACAGTCAAAGTCAACACAGATAATAGACAGCAGCTTTGTAAAATCATCAAAAAAGGTTGCATGGTATTTAGGTGGTCTGTAAACATTGAGAAACAACACACGGGAGGAGAAATTCAGCTGAAGAGCCACATATTCAAATGAAGTAAAGTTATCATAAGACATCTGTTTACATTGGAGGAAATCATTAAACAAAACAGGTACTCCTCCCTCTTTTTTATGCAGCCTGGGATCACTTATAAACCTGTAGTTGGGAGGGCTGCTTCGACTCTTGGTCTCTACATTGAGACCAAAGCTGAAGTCATGCAATCACTGAACAGTGGGTAGGATTGCTATCATGCATGATGTGTGGACATCCATTACCACTGAATTATTTGTAATAGTAACTGCACATTTTTGTATAAAAGGTAAATGGGATTTTGATACAGCTAAATGTTCTGGGTTTTTGAACTGAAGGACTCAGTTACTTATTGCACATAATAGGAAAACTTTCATTAGAAGTTTAACATTTCTGTTAGAAATTCTGAGTATTTTTGACTGAAGGACTCAGTTATGTGTTGCACATAACAGAATGTTTCTTATAAGTCTTATTTGTTAAAATGCACTTTAGCCACAGCTCAGTTTCCTCATGCTCTGGTTTCTAGACGTGTGGGCAGTGTATCTGATTGAGTCCGTACTGATTGGATAATATGCGGCATCACAACCAGTCACTAGAGCGCTCTGTAAACAAAACAAGGAAGTGAAAAAATTTGACCAGGAAAAGAGAATACTGAAGGTTTAATGCTTGAAAAAATTATACTGTAATGTTACTGTGATTGCGTAGCTCTAAAGAATAATTCAGCATACAGTATGTGGAGAACACGAGGTGCGTGGGTGCGCTGGGGGTAAGCAGCAGCTGGACTGGCTTACTGCACTCCTTCGCAGGGAGCCAAGCCCAGTCTGCCCGGCTAACGGAAGTCTCGGCTGCTGCTTCACCCGTGCTTTACCCATGTGCCATCACTGTCCTTTATGGCACCTCGGGTTCCCGATGGCGCTCCTCCAGGTGCTGGTGTGCTTGCACAGCTATCTAAAAATTAAAAGTTAATAATAATACCACCATGATTGTGGAGTGGGATGGCCAGATGAATTGCATATCATATGTGGACACATGTGCATGCTTTGACTAAACGACAACTGTGACGAAACACACAAAACATGGCCAAATGATGGAATAAATAATTTCTTATTTACTGACAAATGGGCAACACTGATGTAACAGTTGCAGCCAAACGGGTCATCCTGCTGTGTATAATAATGTTTGGTATTTTGTACTTATAATATTGCAAAAATGTAAAAGGATGCACTACAATTGGTCTCAAATATTTGTAAATGTGTCCTGTTATCGTACTGCATGACTTTATTAACAATAGACTATAAACTACACATATAAAGTAAAACAGTTATAATGACTGAACAACTCCCATTCCCCAAAGTGCAAGATACAATACTTATGAATATAAGTCATAAAAGATCACACTAATAAGTCTGTCATCAGCAGTCTGTGTTGTTTTTCCAACCTTATTCATTCATTCATCTTCTTCCGCTTAATCCTTTTCGGGTCGCGGGGGGCTGGAGCCTATCCCAGCATCTTTGGGCGAAAGGCAGGGTACACCCTGGACAGATCGCCAGTCCATTGCAGGGCCAACACAGAGAGACAGACAACCATTCACTCTCACAGTCATACCTAAGGACAATTTAGAATCCCCAGTTTTGGTGCCAATTAACCTAACTTGCATGTTTTTGGCATGTGGGAGTAAACCGGAGAAATCCCAGAGCAAACCCACGCAGACACGGGCAGAACATGCAAACTCCACACAGATCACTGTTGGTCGGGGGCTGGGATCGAACCCAGGATCCCCAGGCCAAGGGTGAGTTGCTGTGCTGCCGCAGTTCTTTTTGTTATATTGCGCACACCACTGAAAAGGGAAAAACGCCATTTCAGTTCTCCTGTATGTCCTGTACATATAGTAGTATTGACAAATAAAATCTTTGAATCTTTGAATCTGACAAATAAGCAAGGTTTTTTAAACAGTCGCTATTGTTGGCTGTCCCATTCATTTTCAATAATTCTGTAATCAATATTCACACAATCAAATAAATCTTTGTGTTCAGTTCCTTTCATATTTGTCAAAGTCTAACGTGGGATTGTCTACATATACGCTACACCTTTTTGTGTTCCACTTTCAAACACAGCCTACATTTGAGCTTGTAAAGCCTAATTGGGATACCTGTTTTCAGACAAGAATACTTGCTTTCTACGGGCATGCACTAGTTCGTCCAAATTGTTGTAGATAATAAAGCAGACATGGGATTGTTGTATTAATCTTGTCATGTAAAGAAGAACATTGCGTAAAGCCAGATTTTATATTTGGGACCTTTAACATAAACACTCATAATTGCTGTAAAAATTTAAATTAGTTCTGCTAGGGGCTCAATAGCCCATGCAGACAAAAGGGGGTTGGGGGACATTGTTGGTGGATTATATGCTTTCCAGTAGCAACCAAAATTGAAACTTAAAGATGCTTTAGGAGGGCCTATGCTGAGCATAAAGCTGTAAATACAAACTGAACCATAAAAACAATTGCTTTAGGAGGGAAGCACAAGGATTTTATGCTGAAAAAAATACACTGAAACTGAATGTTTATAGACAATAAGGTGTTTTTGCTGCAGGAAGACAAATGAAGGTCACAAATGGTCTGACCTTTTCGATTTTGTGCAACTGCTGCCTACCATCAACAAGTGCTCCCACACTCACATACTCACCCTCGCCTGCTGGGTGATGCGGAAAACAGGTAACCTTATCAGAGAATTACAGAAGGAAGAAAAGCTTCACTGATGCACAGCAGATTGGCTGAATTTCAGCTATGCTTTGTTTACAGAGCATTTCACTCAAACAAAGACAACAAGGCAGTTGCACAGCACTCATCAGCGACACTCCCTGATGCCCTAAGGGAAGCAGCCATGGCACCATGGCCCTGAGAAGCAGCACTGGGAGCTGCATAGACAGAAGATGCTGCTAATTAGCATTGGTTGTGAGTTCTTTCATCTTCAGGCTCTTTGATGTTAGCAGTGTGAGACTCAGTGTTTACAATCAGGAGATAAAATAGCAGTATATGAAATGTAATGATGCATACATGTCAAGGTTGTTGTCATTAAGTATGGTAAGAATAAAGGGGGAAGCATTGTCAGAGCCTTGTGCACAATACACCAATGAAAATACTTTCATTATGTTTAATAATAATTTCATTATGTTCATTATGTTTAATGTCCACACCTTCAACCTCTAATGGACACATTGGATGGATTTAAGTCAATTCTTCATTAAAGCTTCAACTGAAACTTCTCTTAACAGTCAGTCCCTCCAGGATTTCACGATGTTGCGATCGCATGAATTCACGCAAAATCAGCCAATCAGCGCATCTATTGTGCAACCTTGCAGCTTTGTCCAATCACCGCACCTTTCCCGTAATTTTGGCCAATTCTCGTCAACTTACGCCAATTTCACAAGTCATATTTGTCCCTGGTAGCACACAGGCTCTCAGTCTAACCAATCAAACATGTCGCTGCCAAGTGCTGGGTTCTGGAGGTCCTGCCAGACCCAGCCTTGTGGCCTCTCCCTGTATTGATCATTATCTGTCACATGTATTTAGGTTCTGTTGGCCATTTTCCCTGTTGTGTTTTATTTATGCAGTTTTTGATATGTATCATTGAGGATGCCATTTTATTCGTTTCCAATGTTTCCTTCTCTGTTGACAGCTGTCAGGGTTTGTCAGCCTCGCGTGGGCATGCCCTGCCGCTTGTCAAGCTTCCATTTGCCCCTCCCTCACCTGTTATTTCCACCAGCTGAATCCAATGATTAGTTTTTGTTCCTTTTCTCCTGTTCAAGCCAGCCCACACCTGTGATCACTTGTGTTGTCAGTGCATTCACTATTTAAGCACTGTCAGTTCACTTCATCATTGCCACTACCTCGAATGTGTTGGAATCAATGTCCTTCCATTGAGTGTTCCTTGGGACATTAATTCTCTTCCTGCCTGCCTCGTCTCCTCCTGAGCAGTCTGCTCAGGAGCGCTTCTTCCTGTAAGTTTTCTCATGTTTGCATTTTGAGTTCTGCACTGTTGGACTTCAGTTTCTTTTCACAATAAATGTTGCAAAATATCATCCAGCGTGTGGGCTCATCTCAATCTCTGTGCACCGCGTAGAGGCACACATGACAGTAGGTAGTGGCCCAAACAGAACCCAGCTGTGATTTTTGCACATTTGATTTTTTCCCTTTTCCCTTTTTCACCCACCTGTTTTTGGAGCACCATGTCTTACCTGGACGACATGAAGCAGTGGGCGATGCGCCTCCTGGAAGGCATCTTGGCGCAGACGCATGCTTCCCTTTCCCCTAAGATGGTCCAGGAGGCTCGAGACGGCGGAGCATGGGTAATGGAAGCATTCCCCAGTCTTTGGAATCACCCGGAGGCTACGGATGTACTCCTATCCATATACTCTTTGCCATGTGATGAGCTGGTAGAAGAAGCTCCAACACCTGAGCCGTCTCCAATGAAGAGGAAATGCTCATGCCGTAAGAAGCCTTCAGCCTCTCCCGCAGCAGCTCCGCCTCCTCCTCCTGAGTCCTGGCCCGCTCCATCGGCTGAGGAGCTGGAGGAATGGAGACAGGTTTTGTTGGCTGAAACTGACCTCTTCCTAGAGGTGAAGCCGTGGCTCCTCCCGGAATTGGCCCTGGAGTTGGAGGAGTTTTTTTTTTTCGAGGGAACCCGAGTTTGTGCTGAAGGTTGAGTGTTCCCGGTCCTCGGAGCCTCCTCACCTTCACGACGAGCCCACACCCTTGTCTTCCACTCGTCGCTGCTGTTCCCGGAGGTCTCGGCAGAAAATCTTCACCACCTCTCAGTCAGCAATCCCTACTTCACTCGGGGAAGAGAATCCTGCAGCAGAACCTCCTCCACAGTTTACCCTTCTGGCTGCCCCACCAACACCCAATCCCTTCGCAGCTGCAGTCACCTCCTTCTCCTTCGTGTGTTCATCCACTGTTGAGGGGTTGGCCATTATTTCCCCGGCTCTACTCGCCTCCGTACCTGCAGAGATGGCTCCTCTATGATCCACTGAAGGGTGCAAGCCCACCAGGGACATGGAGGGGGATGAATATGCACCAGACGTAGCAGGGAACACCACACACCAGGAGAATAGGCAAGTGCTATCTCATTCCATTCCTATTATTAATGAATTGTCTTGCCTGACTCCTGGTAAAGAGACTCAGATCATACAGTCCCCTGAGTGCTCTTTACGTGCTGCAGATAATGAATTTTCACCTGCCCTTTCTGTGTCTCCTCCTCTTGCCTGAGTGTCCATCAGCTCTGGAACTCAACCGCCGGACAATGGAGGAGCCCGCGGTGCTGGAGGACACCATCCCAGCCCCGCAGTCTCCCTACAGACAGAGGGAAGGCGCTGAGCCCGAGCCTGCCACGCCGAGTCCAGCACCAACGGTGAGCCGGACCCCAGCCGCCGCGCTGGATGAGCCTCCTGTGTGGACCACTACGCCTGGGGCTAAACGGACTGCTATTACCATCATGCCAGCTTCAGGGGCCGCTGTAGCAGAGTTGACACCAGAACTGAACCTCCTGATGGCTGAGGCCGAAGAGCCATCATCACCTGGATTGTCGGATTCCTGGACGGCGGTGGAGCTTGAGCTGAGGCAAGTCCTCAAAAAACACTCACCTGCAAGTTTTTCCACACCGTCCCTTCCTCTGTCTCCCCGGCCTGCTGGTGGATGTTTCACCACTTCTCCATCCTGACTATCTGTATGAATTGCCGGGTTTGTGTTGAAAAATGTCCGTCTGCCTGAAAACCACCCCGCCGCGGGAGCACGCATGAGGAGAGATGTCATAAAACCATAAACAAATGAGCAAGTCTAACACTACAGCCAGTGTTTGAACATTTTATGCATCTTTAGAGGTAAAAGCATTACTACATATTGTCAATGAGCTTTAAAGCTGTGAATCTCCGGTCTGGACATGGAACAATTCACGCCCCCACCCTGGCAAACCCCCAAGGAGAGCCCCTCCTCCCGGTACAGCTCCCGGTAGAGGAAAGATGAATATCTGATGAGACAGGTGTGTTTCAAGACACGCAGCAAATAGACAGACAGGTAGGAGTTAGGCATAGAAAGAGAGAGAATATTTTCTGTAGTTTTTTCAGAAAAACACAAACTTTGATAGACAATACAGAGTAACAGAATAAATTATTTCTTTTTTCTCTGCGCTCAGTACTGAGTGGTTGGGGACCGCTGCAATTAGGGAGTTTCTAAATGAAGGTGCTGCCAATAATTTCCAAATCTATTCTCTTTAACATGCATTCAATGCAATTTAGCTGTTGTAATGAATATTGTGTTATAGTCTGTATTTGCTGTTGCACAAGAGTTTTTTCTGTATAGCAGAAGTTTCTGCTTAATTTGCAGATCACTATTTAATAGGAAGTTTTTGACAATCCTGTGCTTTTCTTGTGGTGTTATGTAGAATATCATTGCAGTAAACTATGGAAAAAAACATCTGCTTTAAAATTTATAATTCTTCCCACAACTTTTAGTGCAAAAAAAAAAAAAAACCTCTCAAAACATTGCAACTTTTATCACAACTTTTTAAAAAAGCTCCTGTGAATTCAGGCTTTTTGGGCCGCAACAATCATAAAAACATCCCCCGAAATACTGGAGGGACTGTACAGCATTTTGCATTTGTGAAACAAAGTACAGGTGGCTCTCAAGCCTCCTTATTCCTAGCCCCAAATGATGCCTTGCGTGAATTATGTGCACAACTTCCGGTACTAGTTTAGAACGTGGAGCTGTCACTGAAACGGGACACTTTTCCTTGTTAAAAAACAATGACTTTTGCATCAAAAACCGGGAACACGGCCTTTTGCACCTCAAAAAGAGCAATACAATCATACTAATTCCCATGACTATGAAGGGATGGGAAGATTACCTTAAAAAGTGGCCTTGCAGACAGTAGCTCCATTAGTTAGTGCCTCTTCTAAAATGCTAACTCTATAAACAAATACAGACGTGGACAAAATTGTTGGTACCCCTCTGTTAATGAAAGAAAAACCCACAATGGTCACAGAAATAACTTGAATCTGACAAAAGTGGTAATAAATAAAAATTCTATAAAAATTAACCAATGAAAAGGTTAGGTTAATTGGAGACTCTAAAGTGGCCCTAGGTGTGAATGTGTGTGTGAATGGTTAAGGGATAGCGCCGTACTGTGGCTGCTTCATCCATCCAGGTGGATGCCCTCAATTTCCCCTCTGGGGATCAATAAAGTATACAAAATCAAAATCAGACAATGCTTTTGAATTGTGGTTTAACAGAATTATTTTAAAAAACAAACTCATGAAACAGGCCTGGACAAAAATGATGGTACCCCTAGAAAAGTTTGAAAATAATGTGACCATAGGAACATGTTCAACTAAGATGTGTCCTCTAATTAACATCACAGGTGTCTACAAACTTGTAATCAGTCATTCGGCCTATTTAAAGGGTGACAAGTAGTCACTGTGCTGTTTGGTGACGTGTGTACCACACTAAACATGGACCAGAGGAAGCAAAGGAGGGAGTTGTCTCAGGAGATTAGAAAGAAAATTATAGACAAGCATGTTAAAGGTAAAGGCTATAAGACCATCTCCAAGCAGCTTGATGTTCCTGTGACTACAGTTGCACATATTATTCAGAAATTTAAGATCCACGGGACTGTAGCCAACCTCCCTGGACGTGGCCGCATGAGGAGATGGATAATACGAATGGTAACAAAAGAGCCCAGAACAACCTCAAAACACATTCATGGTGAACTCCAAGGTCAAGGTACATCAGTGTCAGATCGCACCATCCGTTGTCGTTTGAGCCAAAGTGGACTTCATGGGAGACAACCAAGGAGGACACCACTGTTGAAAACAAATCATAAAAAAGCCAGACTGGAATTTGCCAAACTGCATGTTGACAAGCCACAAAGCTTCTGGGAGAATGTCCTATGGACAGATGAGACAAAACTGCAACTTTTTGGCAAGGCACATCAGCTCTATGTTCACAGACGCAAAAATGAAGCATACCAAGAAAAGAACACTGTCCCTACTGTGAAACATGGAGGAGGTTCTGTTATGTTCTGGGGCTGCTTTGCTGCATCTGGCACAGGGTGTCTTGAATCTGTGCAGGGTACAATGAAATCTCAAGACTATCAAAGTATTCTAGAGAGAAATGTGCTGCCCAGTGTCAGACAGCTTGGTCTCAGTCACAGGTCATGGGTCTTGCAACAGGATAATGACCCAAAACACACAGCTAAAAACACCCAAGAATGGCTAAGAGCGAAACATTGGACTATTCTAAAGTGGCCTTCTATGAGCCCTGATCTAAATCCTATTGATCATCTGTGGAAGGAGCTGAAACATGCCGTCTGGAGAAGGCACTCTTCAAACCTGAGACAACTGGAGCAGTTTGCTCATGGGGAGTGGGCCAGAATACCTGCTGAGAGGTGCAGAAGTCTCATTGACAGTTACAGAAATTGTTTGATTGCAGTGATTGCCTCAAAAGGTTGTGCAACAAAATATTAAGTTAAGGGTACCATCATTTTTGTCCAGGCCTGTTTCATGAGTTTGTTTTTTGAAATAATTCTGTTGAACCACAATTCAAAAGCACTGTGTGATTTTCAATGGTTAATTTTCATAGAATTTTTATTTATTACCACTTTTGTCAGATTCAAGTTATTTCTGTGACCATTGTGGGTTTTTCTTTCATTAACAGAGGGGTACCAACAATTTTGTCCATGTCTGTAAAAGCTCTGAGATATATCAATGTCTCAACCGCAATAAAGTCTGTTGCATTTTGTTAAAAGATGTTGAACATAATCAAATTTACCTTAGAGCAGAGGTAAGAATCTAGTCAGAGCCACAAAGGACCACAACGCCGTGCTTGGGTGTTTTAATGTCTGAGTAAATACAAACAGCTGCAGCTGTTTGTTTTACCCCGAAATTAAAATGCCCATGCTGCTGTCATGCCATGAATGCTCGTTATTTAACTCACCATGTACAGACCTTTTCTGCCAATTGTTCAAAATTTTACTGATCTATATTTTGTGATAATTTAGAAATTAATGCATGCTGAAAGCTGCTAAGATCAAGTCCATATCGTTCCAGTGCAGTGCAATGAATGCCAAAAAAAAATCTCATTTGGTATCTTTCTTAAACCGTTAAACCTTAGGAAGCAAACTATTACTATTTTTTTATTCATTTTATTTCATGCAGCCTTGCATCAAGTGGCATATACAGTATAACACCTAAACGTCAGATCTGTGACATACATACAAGTGAAAACACCTGGTGCTCTTGTCTTGGTGTCTGTACCACCAATCACATGAACAATCCTTTTAAGTTTTCGGTGCATTCATTCATCCGTTCATATTCTTCCCCTTAATCCTTTTCGGGTCACGGGGGGGCTGGAGCCTATCCCAGCATCTTTGGGCTACATATTGCTGTTGAAGCCACAGATTTAGCTGTGCTTATGTGTGGGGAGCCTCAACCCGAACAGCAGCAAGTACCAGAACTATGCAAAAACATTGAAAAATACAAAAATTACAAGTGCTGAAATTAGCTGCCACTTGACTGCAAAACACATGTGGACTATACATTAAAACAAATTTGAAACACTTTTAAAAACGCTATTTTAAATGCTCCACTACTCCACTCTTGCTGACTGATTTAACACTACTTCAGCTGAAACCGCAAGTTGCTCCCATAATTGTTTCTACAGCAGCGGTCTCAGGAATATAGCTCAAGTAGGTTCATTTTGTCTTCTTTTAATTATTTATTACCTTTTGTTCTTATTAAAGACAAAAATAGAAAGGAGATGTTTTTACCTTCTTTACATGTTTCGACTGTTCACTGCAGCCTTCATCAGAGGCTGAAAAAGAAAAAGCTGCACATTTGTGTAAATTTATAAAAAAAAAAAAAAATTCCCAATTTTTTTGCCAATTTTAAGGTTTTTCTTGTATACTTGTAACCTTTTTTAATGTAATTTTTTTTATCACCCTCCGGTTGAAGCCTAAAGGGGTCAAAGAGCTGTTATGGAGCAGTCCGTCCCACTTTTGTGTAATCAACTGCTCCTACAGTTTTGTTCCGATTGTTTTGAAACTTGGTACCAGGGTTTGATATACACTGATGATGCACTTATTGCAATTTAACTCTTATTGGATTACCTTGAGGTCAGAGGTCAGATTTTCCCTAAATCTTGTAAATGCAATAACTACTGAAACAAATGATGTAGGCTTTTCATATCAACACAGTAGTTGTACCTAAGACACATCTTGGATGACTTACACCCTGACCTGATGATGAGTTTGGGATCAAAAGGTCAGACTTAATATTCCATTTGCACTATGGCAAATGGTAAATGCACAATTTACTATTACTATAAAATGAATAAAGCTAGGACCAAACCTCGTACACAGGATCATCTTGGGATCCTGACCTCTGATTATGGGTTTGGGGTCCAAAGGTCAAGGTTAACATTCTCTATGCCTTATTACTGTACAATGAGTAAAGATAGGGTCACCAAACTTGGTACACAGGTTCACCCTGTGACCCTGAAGTGTGACTGTGGTTTTGGGATTGCATGGTCAAAGGTCATCATCAAAATGGCTTATAAACTATATCTCAACAACAACGAAAGCTAGGGTCACCAAACCTAGTACACGGATTCACTCTGAGACCATGACCTCTAACTACAGGTTTGGGATCCAGAGGTAAAAGGTTGACATTCCCTATGCTCTTCCCTATGCCCCTATGATCCTTGGGATCCTGCCCTACAACTATGGGTTGTATACTTTGTTGTATACTGTATTCATATATGATGGACTTATAATTTGGTTCTGCCACAGTAATTATATTGAAAAGCTGAACGCTGCTGTCCGTCAGTAAGTATTGGGATCTTCAAAGAAAACAGAGGTGAGGGATATTGCACTCATCTTGTTTTCTTACAGATTTGCACCTTTTTTCCTGATAAATTGTTCTCTCCGGGTTGGGGACAGGCTCCTGCCCCAAGTGGACGAGTTTAAGTATCTTGGGGTCTTACTCATGAGTGAGGGGAAAATGGAGCGAGAGATTGACAGACGGATCAGAGCAGCATCTGCAGTGATGCGGATGTTGTACCGGTCTGTTGTGGTGAAGAGGGAGCTGAGTTCTAAGGCAAAGCTGTCGATTTACCAGTCAATCAACTTTCCTACTCTCACCTATGGTCACGAGCTTTGGATAATGACCGAAAGAATGAGATCACGGATACAAGCGGCTGAAATGAGCTTTCTCCGTAAGATTGCTGGACTCACCCTCAGAGATAGGGTGAGGAGCTCAGTCATCCAGGAGAGGCTCAGAGTAGAACCGCTGCTCCTTCACATTGAAAGGAGCCAGTTGAGGTGGTATGGGCATCTGATCAGGAAGCCTCCTGGACGCCTCCCACTTGAGGTGTTTCGGGCATGTCCCACTGGGAGGAGACCCCAGGGCAGACCCAGGACTCGCTGGAGAGACTATGTCTCCCAGCTGGTCTGGGAACGCCTTGGTATCCTCTCTGAAGAGCTGGAGCAGGTGGCTGGGGAAAAGGAAGCTTCTCTGCTTGAACTGCTGCCTTCGTGCCCCGGACCTCCGGAAAAGTGGTAGAAGATGGATGGATTTGGGAATTTTCTAATAAACTTTCTATCTTTTTCCTGTAAATTTTGAAATTTTTGTGATAAATTTGTAACTTGTTTCCATACAAATTTACAGCTATAGACTCATAAATTTGCATCTTTTTTCTCAAATTTTCAATATTTTTCTTGTACATGTGACATTTTCAGCTAACTGTATAAACTACCCTTAAACTATCCTTCTTTATGAACAAACTGAAGATCTGCCATAAACCAGGTACAGTATATGAGAAACATACAGCATATTGCCTTGTAAGAGACCATTCCGGTTTTGTTTGTTAAACATCAAGCCTTTTGTTGTGTGAAAATATGTAAAATGTGTTACATGAACAAAGGAATGAACCTCAGAAGTGTTACCAGATAATTATGAATATGCAGTATTTATTCTACACATCTGCACACATTTTTCATTTAACGTTTCCCTAGTAAAAGTTCCTAGACTGACCTCATGAAGCATGATACTGGCTGTGCCACCAAAATGGTCATTATTTAGACAAGAGCTTGAATTTCTGATTAAAATCTACCCACAAATGCGGCGTGCAAAATGAACTATGTGTGAACAGGTGCTTTTTTTCCTCAGCTTGCTGCTCTGCACACCCTCTGGCTGTCTCATCCAACCAGTGCTTTATTGACCTTGTCAGAGGGATGCTGAGTGGACTGGTGATAGACAGCCAGTTGGCTCCTCTGGGTTCAGCTGAGTCCTCATTTTTATCTGCTTGTCGCACTTTAATGCTCAGCACATACTGTTTGTTTCCAGAGCAATTTCCATCCTCCACTGTCACACTGCAAGACAGCCCAGCTTCCCCAGTGACTGCAAGCTTCGTTTTATTTTAGATTTTTCTACTTAAAATGTGCAAAAGTTTGGAACTTTTAAATTGTCTGCTCGGGTTTATTCAGTGTTATACAACTGTTGGTTATGACTGAGCACTTTAATTGGACAAGCTGATGCATCATAACAGGATGAAAGGTGTTAACAGGATATGTATCACTCTGCTTCACGGCTGTTTCTAGTAGTAATAATCATTAATCACAGCAACTGTTGGCTTCCTATAATGTGAGAAATGTAAAGCTAAAGATAACAGAGTGGTCAGGTGTTTGATAAGAGACAGTCCTCATAGCTGCTTGTCTTCTTCCTGGTTCATGCTGTTAATTTTACAGTGAATCATTTTGGTACTTTTAAAATGAGTTTCTACTAAAGTCTTGAAGAATATAGCAATAGAGCGAACATAAATGAAAGTGGAGATGAGAGGTGGCTTGGCCAAACAGGGCACAGACCACCACTTCCTTGTCTCTTTGTTGTCAGCAAAATGGATGATCTGAGATTGGACTCATCATTGTTGCCTGGCAGCCGTCTGCTAACTACAGAGCTAGCTGGCTGACAGACATGGGTAGAGCAGTCAGAAATTGTACTCAAGTAAAAGCAGGATTACCCTATGAAAACAGTTACTCAGGTAGAAGTAGGAGTTGACTTGAGTAACAGTAAAAATATGTTGACTGAAAGAACCTGGGTAGTAAGTAATGACTCCTGTTGGCAAATTTTGAGGTTTTTCCTCATAGGTTTATGACTTTTCTAATAAATTTGTGCTCCATTCCTCCCTCCCTTTGTCCTCCCCTCTGTCCCTTTGGCCGTCCATATCACCATCCATCTGTACATTGTGAGATAGGGCCTTGGTGGAGGTATGCACTCACGGATCACCTCCAACATCTAATGAGTTCATCTTTGGGCTAAGGGCCACCTCTGGTAAAAAATGTCATCCAAATCCATCTAGGAGTTTTTGCGTGATCCTGCTAACAGACAGAAATGGTGGCAAAAATAATATGACTACATGATAATATCAAGACTGTCATAATTGTATTGACCATGCACTGGAGCTGCGCAATTCCACCTTAAATCAGCACCATGGTTTATTGAATCTTTCATGTCGGTTTTCATATTTTTTTTCCTCCTCTCTTCTCCCTTACAGTTTACTGACAAGGTTCATAATTATTAAGCCATATTACACAACTGTGCGGTATCATATCACTGTGGTGCGTAGTAAACAAGCATAATAGAACAGGCCTAGTGTGATTTCACAAACAAAAAAATTAAACATAGTTCAGTGCTGAGGTTTACTGTGTTTACATATTGTGTGGTTCATATGGCTCGAAATGACATCCTTGTCTGCCAGCCGGAGTTACGTCCGCATGCACTCCAAACCCCATATTAAACCGCATTGCTTGCTTTTTCTTGGTGTCTTCGCATAAAATAATGTTAATCATCACATACTATGTGGATTGAGACCACATTCCTTTTCGTTCCAAGCCATTTTACTTTTTCTGCAGTGTTTGGTGGTAAGACTGCACTGCTTCTAGGTTGCGGAGGTAACCATGTAACACAGTGGATACGTCTTAAAGGGGCAGTACACGAAAGGCGCAATATTAATATATAAAATAACATTCAAAAAAATTCCTGGATCCAGATCATGATCTGGATCACCACCAAAATTTAATCATGTGTTCCTCGTGCCATTACACATCTTTCCTGAAAATTTCATCAAAATTTGTTCATAACTTTTGGAGTAATGTTGCTGACAGACAGACAGACAGACGCCGGCAAAAACATTAACTCCTCCCTTGATAGAGGTAACCAGAAATGTAGATACTCTACGTACCCAGTACGTAGAGTATCTGGGTACTGGGTACTTATGTGTGGACATAAGTACCCAGGTACTTATGTCCACACATAAGTACCTGGGTATTCATCTGAACAATAAACTAGACTGGTCACACAATACTGATGCACTCTACAAGAAGGGACAGCGCAGGCTGTTCCTGCTGAGGAGACTCAGGTCTTTTGGTGTACAAGGGGCGTTGCTGAAGTCATTCTATGACACGGTGGTGGCATCAGCCATCACTTTTGGAGTGGTCTGCTGGGGCAGTGGCATTACTGCAGCCGATAGGAAGAGACTGAACAAACTGATTAAGAAAGCTAGCTCTGTCCTGGGGCAGCGCCTTGATCCGATGGAGGAGATAGGAGAGAGAAGGACGGTGGCTAAACTGTCATCTCTGCTGGAGTCCGAGTTCCACCCTATGCAGGACATACTGAATGCACTGAGGAGCTCATTTAGCAGCAGACTACATCATCCCAGGTGCACAACCGAGAGGTTTCGTAGGTCCTTCCTACCAACGGCTGTCAGACTGTACAACCTAAGCAGGGCTGCTCGCAGAGATAGCAAAAAAGACGTAACAAACTAATAGTTTTTTGAATGCAGAAGATGCAATAGACTTACACAGTGGTCCTCTCCGGCATACAACTAGGAGCATGCCGGTCGCTATGGAGGGTGAGAGTGTGTATGGGCACATAATCATACCATGCAGGATAGCTGGGTAGACGGTTATGCTGTTTCATTCCATCTAGCGGCAATGCTCTGCACTGTGTGTGTTTATATATTTGCATATTTGTTCCGTCTAGCTGCAATGCTCCGTACTGTGGGTGTTTATATATTTATATATCTACATGTTATTCCATCTAGCTACATTGCTCCGCACTGTGTGTGTTTATATACTTGCATATTTATTCCACCTAGCTGCAATGCTCCGTACTGTGGGTGTTTATATATTTACATATTTATTCCATCTAGCTACAATGCTCTGCACTGTGTGTTCATATATTCATATATTTATTCCATCCAGCTACAATGCTCTGCACTGTGTGTCTGTGTGTGTGTGTATATATATATATTTTATAGTAATACGTACATATGTTTATTAGCTGCTCTTGCTTGCTTGTTTTTTTTTTTTTTTTCTTGCCTTCTGATTGTTGCTCTGAGTGTTGCTATCCCTGTGCTGTTGCAATCCTGGAATTTCCCCGTTGTGGGACTAATAAAGGCTTATCTTATCTTATCTTATCTTATCTTATCTTACAACCACAATCATGGGAAACTTGAGTTATCCTCTTAAAACTCATGTTTTACTTTCTTTTTAATGTGTTTTGTGGCTACATACTGATTTTTTTAATCATTACATTTGAAAACTTAAATTCAAGCAAGCGGAGTGGTGGCCTAAGCATCTGTCCCACAGCCGGGAGGTTGTGGGTTCATGTTACAGCTGGGTCATACCAAAGACTATATGAAAATGGTACTTTCCGCTTTCTAGCTTGGTGCTCAGCGTAATAGAATGGAGAAAGGAAAGTTAGTTACCCAGCTACATGGGAAGAAGAAGTCAGTGTACTCCTTGTGCCGGTTCCAAGTCCAGGTAAATTGGGGAGGGTTCTGTCAGGAAGGGCATGCAGCTAAAATCCTTGCCAAATTAAATATGCAAATCCTCATGTTTAGAGATGATGATACACTGTGGCAACCCTGAAAGCAGCCAAAAGAAGAAGACATTAATAAACTCAAACTGTCAAATTACAGTTTCCTTCTCACTGTGCTTCTTTCTGGTTGAACATACTGTACGCTGATGTTTGGTTTTATTGTTTTCGTACGTGTTTCTTGAGTTTTGTGTACACATTTCCTTATCCTGTACACTGTCAACAGGCGCCGCCGAGGGAGGCACAGATGGGCCTGTCTAACACGAATATGGCTAGCATCTCGTCCCTGTTAATGAGAGCCACTGCAATTCCGTTGGGCCATCGGTGCTGCAAAGTCTCGCCAGTCATTCACAGATCTTAGAGCAGACAGGCTTTGCTTCACTTGCCTGTGTACCAGGAGGCAGAAGGTGAGATAGAGTTGTTGAGAGCTGAAGATGCCAGGGAGTAGAAACACGTTGGATCAGAATTGGATGTTCATTAATTCAGGAGGAGGATTGTTAATCAGCCGCACAGGGTCAGATGTGCAAAAAACCCCACTTTCTTCCCTCTCTGACTCACTCTGACACATTCAGTGATTTTTTTTTTTTCTGCTTCATCCTTCATCATCAACACCTTGAGCAGGGATTGCATCTCTGACTCATGTTCACACCAGGTTATTTCAAGCCTTTCATTTATTTGCATGTGTTTGCAGGTTGAAACATGATGCTAAAGTGAGATTGGTGTACAACAAACAGGAATTCATTCTTGTTTTCATTCTTTTTGGCCTGGTTTCTTCAGACTTAAAGGCAACACAGAAAAGGTTTTAAATTAACCATTTAAAGCCGATAATTAGGGATGCGCCAGTTGCGAAATTCTGGGCCAATAAAGATGACATTAAAGATGAAATGGATTTTAAAAAAAAGAAGAAAGTATGCATTATAAAAAATAAATGAAATTCTTCTGTTGGTGTATCCCTTCAACAATCTTTTCTAATCTGCACCACAGACTGATGATCATGGTGATCAATCTTTTCTAAAACCCATTTTACAAATGCATTCTGACAAAAACAGTTGCAAATTCAAATGGAAAATGTAAAAGAAAAAAAATGTAAATCTATCTGAAAAATGTCATCAATTGACGAATTAAGAAAAAAAGTCTCAAAAATGAGAAAAAAAAGTTAAAATTTACTAGAAGAAAAAGTTGCAAATCAACATGAAAAATGACACTAATATGAGGAAAATAGAGGCCACTCAGAGAGCGGATACCTCCGCCGAGGCTCCGTTTGTCCCTCCATCTATCCCTTACTCTGTATGTCCTTCCATTCATACCTCCATCCCTAGACACTGTCGTCTGCCTTAGCAGAGGTTTGTGCTCTTTGATCAAACAAGCAAGCAGACAAACAAGCCGCCATGATCACATTACCTCCTTGATGGAGGTAAAAATGCACAAATTTATGGCAAAACTTTTGAAATTTATGAGAACGAAGTTGCAGATCTACATGAAAAAGTCCCATTTCTTCAGTGTTTTTTGTGAATTTGTAACATTTTCTTGTAAATTGTTAAAAATTAACAAAAAAATTGCAAACTCCCCAAAAAGCTCCAAAATTTGCAAGAAAAATGTTACAAATTTACCAAAAAAGCAATTGTACAAGAAAACAGTTGCAAATCTATGTGAAAAGTCCCAAATTTATGAAAAAGCTGCAAATGTATGAATAAAAAGTTGAAGATTTACAAGAATTTTTTTTACAAATTTACAAAGAAGTCACAAAACTATATAGGGAAAAAGTCACTAATTCATGAGGAAAAATGGGAGATTTAGGAGAAAAGAAAATCATAAATTAATGAGGAAAAATGTAAAAATATTTAACAAATGACTACTGTTTGGTCCACTTGTTTTACTTTTTGTTAAAATGCAAAAACTGTAAATTTATTAGGACGGTACCTCATAAACACAAGAAATCACAGCTGTCATGTTCATCATGTCTGTGGTATTTTAAGGCCTCTGAAATGCAGCTTTAAGGATTAATTGTAATTTTTACAATAATGAAGGCCGTAAATTTGGATAAACACACGTAAGGCTTTGCAAAGCTCTGTGGACACGCTGCTAACAAATCAGGGTTTGGGATTAGGGCAGCTGGCATGTGTATCTGCTGACTCTTAACATACTAAATTCAACAATGAAGAAGTCAACCTAATTTCTGTCATTCATTGTTCTGGAGCCCTGTGATCTTGGGCAATGTATTTTTGGTCTGACAGCACACAAACGTTACATAACAGGTCATTCTGGTCTGGACCCACCTCCGCTTGTTATCAAGGGCCTCACATACAGTACAGTAGACGTGCTCGCCTGCGCTGTGGGGTTGTGGGTGGCCAGTGTTCCTTTCACTGAACCCCATTTTCCTTCCTGCTCCGTAGGAACACAGCGTCTCCAGACCGGGTCCTGTCTCTGCTATGATGAACTCCTCGCCCCACGGCTCCCGCGCCTCTGTCGACATCCTGGAGGAACTGCAGCTGATTGCGGCGCAGAACTTGGAGAAGCTTGACATCAACAAATACTATGAGGTCGTCCGTGAACTGGGCAGGGGAACCTATGGGAAAGTGGACCTGGTCGTTCACAAAATCAGAGGTAATACTTTTTAAAACCTCAAGTTTTATGGCTTCAGGCAATAGTTTAAAATCCTTGTGATCAGATTAAGATCATAATGGCAAAATGGCATTTGCAGTTAGCAGTGAATGTGTAGCTCTCCAGTTGGTCTGATTCAGGGGTCGGCAACTCGTGGCCCCGGGGCCTTCAGCCCCCATGCTGTGGCTCCCTGCAGTTGTATCTCAAAACACATGGAAATTAATAAAGCTCATTTTAATTATTTTATTTTTTTAAATATTGTTTATGCAATTGGATACATTTCCCAAGGGAAACATATACTTTTATGAACGTAAAATATATATTTTTAAAATTATTATGCTGTCAACCATGCGTGACTGTGTGACTGTGTCACATCTGACGGCGGCACATCTGACATCTGACTGCACAGAGAGCCGCTCAGTCTCTCCGTCCTCGGTGCATGTGGAAAAGCACGGACAGCAGCAACTTCCTACCACTCTCAGTAAGACATGAACAGATCCAGAGAAAGTAAAATCACTGGAAAATAGAGAGTCTAATTCTGTGTGGACAGATTCATTTGTGTGCATGTAGGTTGTTGTGGAGAGAATTTCTCCACGAGAACACAAACAATGAAAAACAGCCGCCTCATTAGTGTTTACAGGTCCATAAAAAGTCTTAAATGTGATTATCTAAAATCAACACTTTAATTAGCCTTGAAAATGAGAAACAATCCTTGCATTCCTTCTCCATAACCTTATAGTTACCTGCACTATAAATGCTGGATTTACCAGACATGACCAAAGTCTGAATTAGTGTAAATTTGTTTTGTACCATCACAGCTCAATACTTCCTGAGTTATGTAAAAATAAAAGCCTCTACAGCAATTCAGTTTTCAGAATGGTTGTTTTTGTTACGTGCTTTTATTATGAAACACCGTTAATCGGATACACTTGTCTGAAATCAGCAACATGCAGGTAACAGTTTTTCCTCACAATCTGTAAATTAAAAAGAAAAAAATAGTAAAAGGAGTTCAAATGAGTGAAAAAAGAGGAGAGACTATTCTGTGATAGTGATGTAGAGGTGAGCCTTTTATTTTAAGGATGTTTTCAGCTTTTTCTCTGCATGATAACTGCTAGTTTATCTGTGGGGTTTTGAACAGTGAATTATACGAACAGGGGCTGAAAAGTTCATAGGCTGACCATGGTGGAGGGGTAAAATTTAACCAAATGTGGTTTATTTTTCAACATAGTCTGCAGTGTCAGTGTATCTGAAAAGAAACAATGCAGTTAGTATCAGAAAAAGTTGAATTTAATACATGACTAGTTTTGTTGCTGTAGCATAACTCCTTCTTAGTCAGCCTATGAACTTTTCAGCCCCCCCAATATGTGCAGATTGTCTATTAATGCCACACATTTTTTTTAAAATTATAACCAATATTTGGCTCAGCAGAAGAAGGTACTTTTTAAACAATTTCCTCTCTGCTGTAATTATTTCTAATTGGCTTAATTTGCACCAAATGATTTTAAAGTTATATTATTTAGAAAGTTGTTTAGAATTCTTTTTGTTTTATTCCAAAATAAATAAAGAAGAATATCAGACAACCAATCCACAAGTTGTCAAATTGAGAGTCTGGAGAACAGATGAGGGATACAGATTTATATTATATTAATACATTTGAAGAAGGAGCATTATAAGGAAACATAAAAAGGATGAAAAGTAGCTTCTTCTAAATAAAACTTTCATCTCTAATTTATCAAAATATCAGGAACTAAAGCTGTGTGATCACTGTTGAAAGTAGGAGATGGATGATGTTTTTCAGATTTAAACAATTTATGGATGTGCTGATAATTAAAAAACTATACAAAAAATTATGATCAGATATTCAGAAACTTATTTTTCAGCACAAAACAATCTGTAATATATTTCTAATACTTTTATTTCATAAATGAAGCTATATATAACATACCAGTTTTTTCCACTGTTGTAGTATGAATTCATTATTGCCACATAATATTCAGAGGTATGTATATAAAACTCTTTATAAGCATAATCATTATTTTAAAGGTCAAATTGCCATTGCAGCCTTCAGCCACTTCTATTTTAGTCAGAGACCGGCAAAATGGCTCTTTGGTTGGCAAAGGTTGCAGACCCCTGGTCTAGGTTGTGCTGTAGTCAAGACCAGCCAATCAAAATACATCCACTCATCGCATTCCTTACAGAGCAAGGAAGGAGGATGCAAACATGCAAATTACATCCATTTTGGCAAGTGATTTTGAGGACAGAGTAGGGTATATGTCCATATAAACTTGTGAAAATAGAAAAATCACATTTTCACCACTTTTTTATACAAAAGCTCAAAATGCTGTAATTTAAGTGTTTTCCACTGATGTCCCCATGTTCTTCTCCCCCATTTCCTTCTTCTTCTCCTTCTCTGAGATCTGTGAGACAGCCTCTGTTATGAGGTAATCAGAGAGCATTGCTTCCAAGTTTAAAAAGTTTAAAATATTTTAAATTCAGCACAGCACATGTGGACAGCACCCCCAGTCATGTGCTGTATTCAGGCCAGCGTCTTCACGTCATGGACATAGACATGAATGGTTGTGATAGCGGAGATCAGAACCCAATGTATTGTGTGTAAAAGCAGCCTAAATACAGAATCTGTAATTCTTAACATGCCACACACATATAACCACTTTGTGGTGCATTCCGTTTCTAATATGTTAAAGGTGGGTGACACACACGGTTCCATGGTGCATTGCTGCCACCTTAGCTTGGTCATAACACTGTGACAACCATGGCTCTGTAAAAGAGAAAAAACACAACCCAAATTGGTGGAAAATATTGAAATGATGACTTTCCCAACTGTCTAAATGCCTAGATTTGGTTCAAAACTCAAAGATGAAAAGACAACTATTTTTTGTTAAATAGGGTTTATATAAAAGCCCCTGTCACACCTTGATGATTTAGGCAGTGTTTGTCAACATATCAAAACTTCTCTAAAATGCTGGCATATGGCCAAAATTTTCAGTTTGGGCGTATGCATCGCTTATCCATAACAAGTTGGACATATACATGATGTCTTAGTAACTTTTATTTTATTTTTATTTTGTATATTTTATTAATCCCTGAGGGAAATTCAGGGCATCCACGGTGCGGCACCAATTCCTTCACCATTCACACACACATTCACACCTAGGGCCACTTTAGAGTCTCCAATTAACCTAACTTGCATGTTTTTGACCTGTGGGAGGAAACCAGAGTACCTGGGATAAACCCACGCAGACACGGTGAGAACATGCAAACTCCACACAAAAGGGTCACTGATGGTCAGGGGGTGGGATCGAACCCACGACCTTCTTACTGTGCTGCCACAGTGCCACTGCCCCACCGAGCTGCCCTTTTTTTTTTAATTTTTTCTATTTTTTTCCCTAAATTTTATTATATAGAATGTTTCAATAACTTAAAGATAACGTATACCAACAAATGCTTAGCGTGTTGTCGGCATTCACAACTTTTGCCCAGCGATAGTCTAACTTATGCATAACTTACGCATAACTTTTGCATACCTTATCCTAATTTACGCATAGCGTGGTCATGCCAAATTGTCGTCGCCTTCCGATCCATGAATCCTAGGTCTGCGAGAGCATGAAGGCTCCATCATCTCTATTCAGCTGAGATGATTCTCTCCTTCAAAGACCGTCGCATGGTGGGGGGGCGTGACCAACCCGGCAGATCTGTCAAATCTGTCAGGTTGGTCATGCCTGCGGAAAGGACAAAAACAGTGACACGATGTGACACGTCACGAACGTCAGATGACAGTCGAAACATGTCAAGATATGAAACATCTCTTTACTTAATAGAAGAACAAGACCAGTTTGACATGGATATCTGCTCAGGACGGTTTCCTCCTGTGAACCAGTGCTGCCAATACGCCATTATACAGCATCTGTAAGTTAGAAACACATTCAGTAAGTTACACATAGATTCAAAGCACATTACTCATAGGTTAGAAATAAGTTTTGGGTACACTAAACATTATCTCGACATATTTTGACTTATGAGTAACTTACAAGTAACATGTGCCAACAATCGCATAACTTAGCTATAACCTACAGCCCACGTATGCGGGATGTGCGAGTCATACCCTGGATACGTACCTGAAGACCTCACCGTACTATGATGTATACCAGCATTCTTCAGCATGCTCTTAACTTGTACAAAACGTACCCATAACTTATTCGACGTACGCCAGCATATGCGCCAAATTTTTTAAACGTGGGTATATGCTGCCTAAATTGTCATGGTGTGACAGGGGCTTTAGGCACAGCCCAGTTTTCATCAACTATTTTTAGGTTAAATTAAGGTTTGGACGGTCTGACCAGATTTAGTCCAAAAACCATGCATGTACCACATGCATACATGTAGCACATTCGTGGCCCAGAGTAACTTATACCTGATAATTATCCTATAAACACCTTTTAACCACATCAACACATCTCCCAACTTTTCACTATACAACACACAGGCAGACAAAGTGTAAAATGGGGCAAGAACTTGGATCTCTTTGCAAAGATGCTTTCATCTTACACCACTGGCAGCACTTCTAACCCCCTTTGTGTGACAGGTCTGAAAACAGTAGCAGTATGTCTGAGCAGTTATGGTATCATATCCAGTGCATCAAAACACAAATGTCAAAAAACATTTTGTGCAAAGCAAGAACATATACAGTGGGGCAAAAAAGTATTTAGTCAGCCACCAATTGTGCAAGTTCTCCCACTTAAAAGATGAGAGAGGTCTCCAATTTTCATCATAGGTATACCTCAACTATGAGAGACAAAATGAGAAAAAAAAAAATCCAGAAAATCACAATGAAGGATTTTTAATGAATTAATTGGTAAAATCCTCGGTAAAATAAGTATTTGGTCAATAACAAAAGTTCATCTCAATACTTTGTTATATACCCTTTGTTGGCAATGACAGAGGTCAAACGTTTTCTGTAAGTCTTCACAAGGTTTTCACACACTGTTGCTGGTATTTTGGCCCATTCCTCCATGCAGATCTCCTCTAGAACAGTGATGTTTTGGGGCTATCGCTGGGCAACACGGACTTTCAAGTCCCTCCAAAGATTTTCTATGGGGTTGAGATCTGGAAACTGGCTAGGCCACTCCAGGACCTTGAAATGCTTCTTACGAAGCCACTCCTTCATTGCCCGGGCGGTGTGTTTGGGATCATTGTCATGCTGAAAGACCCAGCCACGTTTCATCTTCAATGCCCTTGCTGATGGAAGGAGGTTTTCACTCAAAATTTCACAATACATGGCCCCATTCATTCTTTTCTTTACACGGATCAGTCGTCCTGGTCCCTTTGCTGAAAAACAGCCCCAAAGCATGGTGTTTCCACCCCCATGCTTCACAGTAGGTATGGTGTTCTTTCTCCTCCAAACACGACAAGTTGAGTTTTTACCAAAAAGTTCTATTTTGGTTTCATCTGACCATATGACATTTTCCCAATCCTCTTCTGGATCATCCAAATGCTCTCTAGCAAACTTCAGACGGGCCTGGACGTGTACTGGCTTAAGCAGGGGGACACGTCTGGCACTGCAGGATTTGAGTCCCTGGCGGCGTAGTGTGTTACTGATGGTGGCCTTTGTTACTTTGGTCCCAGCTCTCTGCAGGTCATCCACTAGGTCCCCCCGTGTGGTTCTGGGATTTTTGCTCACCGTTCTCATGATCATTTTGACCCTACAGGGTGAGATCTTGTGTGGAGCCCCAGATCAAGGGAGATTATCAGTGGTCTTGTATGTCTTCCATTTTCTAATAATTGCTCCCACAGTTGATTTCTTCATACCAAGCTGCTTACCTATTGCAAATTCAGTCTTCCCAGCCTGGTGCAGGTCTACAATTTTGTTTCTGGTGTCCTTTGACAGCTCTTTGGTCTTGGCCATAGTGGAGTTTGGAGTCTGACTGTTTGAGGTTGTGGGCAGGTGTCTTTTATACTGATTAAGTTCAAACAGGTGCCGTTAATACAGGTAATGAGTGGAGGACAAAGGAGCCTCTTAAAGAAGAAGTTACATGTCTGTGTGAGCCAGACATCTTGCTTGTTTGTAGGTGACCAAATACTTATTTTACCGAGGAATTTACCAATTAATTCATTAAAAATCCTTCAATGTGATTTTCTGGATTTTTTTTTTCTCATTTTGTCTCTCATAGTTGAGGTATACCTATAATGAAAATTGGAGACCTCTCTCATCTTTTAAGTGGGAGAACTTGCACAATTGGTGGCTGACTAAATACTTTTTTGCCCCACTGTAAGTGGCACCTTATAGATACTTATTGATGCCCAGAGATAGAGAAGTGTTGAATATAAAGAGTGAATGACTGGAGTGTAACAGTTAAGCTACTTGAGATGTTTTTTGTTTTTTTTTGTTTTGCACACATTTTTGGAAATCCTGACTTCAGCCATTCTATTCCAAATATTTACAGCTCCTATCTTGTGCATCTTCCATGGAAATTTTTTCTTGTTTTGGCATCTTCAAGGACATGCGTATCGTATGTAGTTTTAAGACCCAAAACTGTTTCTGCATTGTTTAACAGATCATAAAAAAGCTGCCTGTGAAACACATTCTGAAACAATCAACCTTCAGACTACTCATGATTATTAATGAGACCATAATCTGATTGGATAAAGGTCTTTTTTTTTGAGTCAGCTTATCACAAGTAAAGAAGCAATCAGGGTGGTTTTAATTTGCTAACTTAGAGAACCGAAGGCAGGGCTTGATTGTTTGTGATGTCATAAAACTCAGGAAGTGCAGTAAGAGTTTAGCTAAATACTGTACATGTGGTGTATATTTGTTTTTGAAGTGAGTGTTTCGATATTTTTATGGTATCCATCTGATTGCATTTTAGAAGGTTGAAGCCCATGAGAACGTCATTTTGCAGTTAATGGGAGCTTTAGGCATTATAGCATTAGCTGAGATGGCTTGACTTAAATGATTATTTGTTTGTATTCATTATTTTTATATGAAACATGTTAAAGTGTTACAGTTCTATGCAACAGTTTTAGGCACCCCCTCACTTCTTTATATTTTGCTTACAAAGAGACTTTTTTTTGTAATTTTTAAAACAATCTTAAGCAATAGTTCTTGGAGGTTTTTCAAAGTTTTTCCTTGGACATTGCCTCCTTTTTTACTCATTTTCAGTATAGTCCTTGTACCTTAATATTGCCCAGTTTGCTCCATTTTTAGCTCATTCTAGTGAAGCCGAAAGGAGCTAATGTGACAACAACATGTCCATCCGTCTGCATTTCAAGAAAATTGCTACTCCTCCTAGGCATTTGCCTGATGCAGACCAAACTCACTCACAATGATCTTCAAGTGAGTCTGCATCCAGGCTATGCTCAAGGTCAGGGTCGAAGGTCAGGAGAGCTGGGCAGAATAATTGCTGTTCGTCCTAGGCAATTTCCCCAGTGGTCACAAAACTCACTCAAGGATCTTCAGAAGGGTCTGCATCCAGGTTGTGGTCAATGTCAAATAGGGCTGTTCGATATGACCAAAATTTCATATCACGATATAAGTAATCTTATTTGACGATAACGATATAATTAACACAAGTGTTAATTACTTCTGCCATCTCAACCTATTCTACAGCCGCAGCTGATTGGGTCTAAACAGCGTTAACCTGGCTCCCAGGCACATTGCATTTTTTGGAATATGTGTGTTCAGACTGTCTATAAGTTAGTTGTGTTCCGGTTTCCATACAGTATAGACGTTGAGTGATTATTCCTCCGTTTGTGCCAGGGAACCACAGAGCCACAACCTGTTCTGTCTTAAACAGTGTGTGAAGTTATTGGCAACTTACCTACTGCTGTTCATTGCTGCCATTCTGTTTTGAGAGCTGTAACCTGCCTGCCATTCATCAGTAAATGTACAGAACTGAACTTCCTTTGCTGTGGCGTTATTCACCCACTGCCTTCACCACCACACAGAGTGTACATCATAACAACGAGTAAGTCCATGACAATATATCATGATACACATTTTCTGTAAATTCTATAGTTTATATATAATAACTAATAAAAAGGACCATCTCTTTTTTTATAAATTTTAAACTACATACTGAAAAAAAATCAATTGTACAAATTCATGTCATTAATTTTATGCACCTGTTTCCCCTCTTAATTTTGCAGTGTTGTTATAAAATTGTTTTTAATGTGCATTTGAGAGGACTTAAACTTTATTCATTATCACTACTTGACAAATTAAAAATTATTAGAAATCAAGTTACACGAAGAACCATTTTGTTCCTCCAACACATTTTAATTAATTTATTATTTATTTAGTGTGTATGTGGACGTGCTCCAAGCCCACATGACGCGCTCCAAGCCCATACACATCAGCCTGCAGCATCCCACCTTATTACACAGCGGCGTATCCGCTGGTTTGGCCATGTCTTCCACCCCCCACCAGAACACCCGACAGAAGTCATCCTCATGTTTGACCCCAGGGCCTCAGGGTGGAAAAGACCTCGGGGCAAGTTAGGGATACGAGGCGCTTGCGCACGCAGCGACTGGCAGCTGGTGGCTTGTCACCAGGCTGCAAAACAAATCTACCTACGGGTACAAAATAAGTAATAAAAAAAAAAAAAAAAAAAAAGCCTCACACCAGATGGTTCGATGTGGTGGACAGAGACCTCCAACAGCACGGAGTCGCTGTTGACAACACAGAGGAGCTGGCCCAAAACCGGCAATGTTGGCATGCACTAGTTAACCTGACTGGCTCTACGCATGATGATGGCCACCCAGCCCTCACCCCGCAGGAGTAGTAAGTCTAAGTATGCAGCTGCTGTCATGCACTTTCGCAGCTTTAGTAATAATTTTTCAGACAAAACTCGACAGTAATTTAAACCAAAGAAACGATGGTCTGATACACTATAATGTTTCCTATTAGCGACAAGTTAGCATCATCATTTAGCATTTGCCGTTTTATAATTAAGAGATGGTGTTAACGTTACTTACTTCCAATTATAATAAGGTTAGAGGACTATCCTCTCTGGTGCAGCACAGTGGGGAAAAAGTCCTACATCCCTGGCAAACAGAAGTTCAATTCAATTCAACTTTATTTATATAGCACCATTTCACAACAGTCATCTCATAGCACTTTCAGCTGTAGGGGAAAACCCCACAATTGCATCAAGTAGCGTCTATATGACCAAAACATTAGCTTACAGTTAGCTGCTAACCACCGGAACATATCTGGTGCACATATCTGGTGCACTGCGTGGGAGAGGCGGGGCGGTGACAAGTAGAAATGTGGTATGTGTTTTTTTTAAATCCCGATTTAAACGATACAGTTTTATATAAAGCGGTAGACATTTTTTATCACGTCACCGATATATATCGTCATATCGCACAGCTCTAGTGTCAAAGGTCAGGAGATCTGGGTAGGTTTGCATCCAGGTTGAGTTCAAGGTCAGGTCATTGTTAAAGGCCAGGAGATCTGAACACTCATGATTTTGTAAGGCTGGAATGAACTACTCCATCATTGACCATGTTTACATGTACACAAATAAGTCAGTTATGATTGGATTTCTGGAGTTACCTGATTATTCAAGTAGCCATGTAAACAGAATAATCCAATAAAGGATATGTGATCGGGGTCATTAACTCAAGTGGTTTACCCTCTAATAATCTGTTTATTCAGTGCAAGTAAATGCAACAAAACTGATTATTGCCATTATTGTCTTATTCCCAGTAACCAGTTTATTGTGACCATGTAAATGGGGTCACTGACAGTCTGGTTTTTAAAGAAACCACATGGTGGACAAAAGAGCAGTCAGGTGTAGAGGAAATTAGTGTTTAGAGGTGTGTGTGTGTGGAAACAGAGGTTTACTTCATGACCCCACACACTCACAGACAAAAGAAAAAAAAAAAAAAACTCATTAGGGCACCAGTCCAAAACTTGGACAAAACTAATCTTTGTACCTTACATCAACCAGTCTCAAACATTCGTGAATTCTTCTGTGTGACCCAGGGAAACAGACACGAAAAGAAATCATGCAGAAACTTTATACTGTGAACAGTTTTAATGATCAAACTCAGGTTAAATGACATTACATTCAATATCAAAGTCTTGAGGAGAGAGGATTATTTTAGGCAGATAAAATACAGTCCAATGTTGACCCGAGTATGAGCAAACATGTTCCTAAGTTGAACAAAAGGGGGCACTGTTGGTCTTTGGATAATGGTAGGAAGCTCCAGGAATGTGTTTTCATGATTCTGGTTTGTATCTAAGGCTCTTAGCACATAAAACTGTCTTGAGGGTAAGTGTTCCTTGGGGATTTATGATAACAGTCCAGGCGTCTTCCTGGTACGAAAAGGATCCTGAGGGTCTTAAGTCAAGCAAGAAATGTGGTGTTATAATGCTTTATTTAGGAAACAGGGTGAGTTGGAGGTCTCCTGTTCACAGAGACTGTTCATGTGGATTGGAACTCAGATGCAATGTTACAGCTCTCTCCTCTGTATCAATGGTGAGCTTCAGTCAGCTTTGGTACACGTCCTTGGCAGCTGGTTCCAATTGGTGACTCTTGACCCAACTGCTGAGCTAATGGTGTTGATGTCCATAAGCACTGACCTTGTAAACAATATCTATTCCTGAGTATAGATCTTTGGTTTTGGTTTATCATAAAGCAGCTACTAAAGATTGTTCAAAAATAGTTTGAATGTGCACAAAAAAGAAAAATCAAAATAAAGTGCAAAGTGTGTGTGTGTGTGTGTGTGTGTGTGCGTGCGTGCGTGCGTGTGTGTGTGTGTTTGTACATAAGCATGCATATAACCCAAAAATTCTAGGAGAAAGAATCAAAAAGAAAGGCACAAAAAATTGCTTATGTTTGATGTAGATGTTTATGCTAAGCAATATTGAGGTAACTTGAGGAGATTCAAATGGGGTCTGTTTAGCAGACCCACCTATGGCTCCACTTCAGCAGCTTTAATGGGTAGTTCATCTAGGCCAAGAATCTCATTTTCAGGAAATAGGTTGTCAACGTTGGAACTTGGGTCTAGATCTTGGTGTCTAAAACTGCGCCTCATACTAGTAGTCAAAACAGTCGAGCTGGTCTTGTAGGGCTCTAGTTCACCGGAGGTAGATGCCGGCTGCGGCAAAGATCAAGAGGTACCCGAAAATAGCCATGCACATGAACACTGCATCTGGTTTAGACCAGGAATGCAAAATGGGATGGCATAGTGGGTTAGGGTTTGGCTCAAAGACTTGGAGCTCATTCCCTACTGGGGCTAAGTCAATGACTTGAGGACCTTCAAAGATGACTTTATCCACGATCTCAGAGCTGAATTGAAGCGCTTGCTTAGAGAAGAAATTGGACACATCAACACTGCCATTGTATTGGTCAGTGTTGAGGTGATACAAGGCCGAATCGCCGACATGGAAGAGTGAGCCTTTAGGCACTTGGACCCAGAAAGTGTTGGGAGGAAGTGTGATCTGGGAAAACGTGTCGTGCTGATCGTAGGTGACGGTAGCAGATTGCATTGGCGTGTTAACAAGCCACCGGTTTCCAGCAATGTGGGCCAGAGTGGTGGTCACTTGAGATCGTGGGGTGAGGACAGGAGGACAAGTCATGTCCTGAGAGGATGCTTGGATCCCACAGATGCCACCAGTGCTGTCCTTAAGAAAAGGTTTACTAGGGCACAGATAGTGGACATCCTCGGTGAGAGTGCACATGCGCAGGTTCAGGACCAAGTAAAAGCCAGGGCTGTTGTCATGGCACGCCACCACTGAAGGGGTTTTGACCTTGACATGAGTGTCCTGCTTCCAAATGCCAACATTGACAACCTTCTTCAACCGGTAGATACTGTCATAAGTTATCATCGGTAGATTGACAGCAAAAGCTATCTGGTGCTTATCAGGGTCAATGTAGATGGGGATAGCGTTGCCCAAGATAAAAGCTAAATGGGCTTGGAGCGGTATTATAGTTCTCTGAGTGGTGGTAGCAAGCAAGTCTGTGACCACTGACATAGGGACAAGGTAGGGTGGATCCTGCGCATTGCCAAAGCATCAACGGAAGAGCTAATGTCCCTAATTATGTCTGACAGTAACATAGACACTAACTGTGCCTGGGCAAAGTCAACCTGAAGTACAGAGAACAACGACTCCATCAGCTTTTTGAGTTTAACCAAAGCTTGAGAGTGAGTGTTCACAACTAACACCATGCCTTGTAAAGTGGTGCTGACAGCCTATAACCTTATTCTCTGGGTAGCCAGTTGTGCCTGACTCCGTGGGAGGTCAGTTTGTAGCTCACCTACCTGACGTTTTAGGGTAATGATATTAACCGAATTAATGGCAGAGGTACCTAAGCTTAAGAGCGATCCTAAAGCTGAGGCAGCTGTTAAGAATCCACCTACGGCTCGTCGATTTCTGACTTTGGGTGTGGTCAAGTTGAACTGGGTAATGGTGAACTTCTCTAGTTGTTCCAGCACATGTTTGATATCTGCTTCAGCATGGTCTATGGCTTGCTGGATCCAGTGACCTCTGGCCCAGGAGGACGGGCCTGGGCTTTGCGGAAGATTTCAGTAGACCACTGTGGAGGGATCAAACCACACTTAGATCTTCTGAGTGTGGATTTGATATTCAGTAACCAGGACTCCTGGTTGGTCAATCAAAGCTATCCCAGACTCGGGACCCTCTTTCACAAGGTCAGTGAAGGTCGACGTGATGGTTAGGCAGAGGCTTAACCCACGAAGCAGGAGGGCCATCATCCTGGCAAGACGCGTAGAAATGAGGGTTTTTAATGTTAAGTTCCCTATTGGTTCCTTTTATCTTTACCCTCCTGAGTGGCAGATGACGACTGTTCTCAGAGGTGGAGTAACTTTTGTTAGAGATTGAGTTCTAGACTTTTAGAGTTTTATCACCTTTAGCAGGATTTTGATGTTATTAACTCCAGGTAATGAGAGTGGATGTGCTGTGTATACTATTTTGAAATAGAAAGTTGATTTTTTTTTTTTTTTTTTTTGTTACTTATTTGTACCCGTAGGTAGACTTGGTTTGCAGTCTGGTGACAAGCCACCGGCTGCTGGTCGCTGCGTGCGCGAGCGCCCTAAACCTACATGTTTTTGGTATGCGGGAGGAAACCGGAGAAATCCCGGAGTAAACCCACGCAACACGGGGAGAACATGCAAACTCCACACAGCTCACTGTTGGTCGGGGGCTGGAATCGAACCCACGATCTCATGATCCCCGCGATCCCCCGGCCAAGGGTAAAACTGTGCTGCCACAGTGCTAAACCGATGAAACTGAATGAAACTTTGCAGGGTCTTTTGAGGTTAGCTTTAAGGAAGTCAGTTAGTTTTGGATTAACCTTTCCTTTTGGAGGCCTTGGTGCAGTTAACTGATCGGTGTAGAGAAGTGCAACCGAGTATACCCGAGGCTAATAGTTAACTAACAGTTATCTATTGGATACAGGCTGGATTTTAAGCTTATTTATTGACTTACTGGGATGGCATTGTCCCTGTCAAGTCCTATGGGGGTTTTGTGAGATTTGATCTGATTACAATGGACCCATTTGGAGATGGGGTCCTGGCAATCTTTGGGTATCTTGATTTGGTACATGACCGGCGCGAGTTTATCTGTGATCGTGTATGGACCTGTCCACCCGGGAAGGAATTTCCGAGCAAGTTTTCCTGCCCTTGAGTTGGTCTGTCCTGTTTGAGGGATGAAGGTGTAGTAGAAAACTTTGTCTCCCACTTGGAGTTCGTCATGGGAGACTTTCTGGTCAAGTACGCTTTGCATCCTTCAGCCGATAGATCCAAATGTTTTGGGGCAAATGCAGAATTCTGTTGGAGATGTTTGGTAGTGTAGGCTGTGGCAACACTGGCTTCTCCAGGTTGGTAGAGCAAATGCAGGGGCAAAGTCATTTGCCGGCCTGTCATCATTTCGAAAGGCAACACCCCAGTAGCTTCATGGGGTGTGGCTCGGATGGCTATCAAGACCAGGGGAGTTTTACATCCCAGTCTTTTTGGTGTGGTGAAACATACTTCTTCAGCATATTGATCACAGTTCGATGGGCTCTCTCAACCTGTCCAGAGGATTGTGGGTGGTGGCTAATATGGAAGTTAGCTTTAACTCCCAAGGTTTTCCACAGCTGTTGCATGACTTCAGCTGTGAAATGGGTGCTGTGGTCAGAGTTGATTCGGCTAAGCAAACCGAATCTTGAGAACACATGGTTCATCAACAAGTAGGCCGTGTTTTCCACCGTGTCATTAGGAGCAGGCAAACACTCGACCCATTTTTTTGAAGGCACGTGATCGTGAGGAAGTATTTGTTACCTCTGGCTGACCATGGAAGGGGACCTAACCAGTCGATTTGGAGATCAGACCATGGGAATGAGATGCTGCTTTTCTGTAGGGGTGCTCGGTGAATTGGGTTGGTTGGTTGAAACTGGCAGCAGACGAGACATCCCTTGATGAAGTCTGCTACATCCCTTCGCATGTATGGCCAAAATGCTACTTGTTTGAGAGCCTTGTACATCACTTTGACACCTTTGTGTCCTGCAGCTGGGAGATTGTGGGCATGAACAATCATCACCTCCCTCTGGTTGCAAGGGACCACAAGCACAGGCGTAGGGAGTTCATTGGAAACATGAAGCAGAATGCCATTGTGCAGCTGCAGGGAAGATTGTGCGGCATTAAGCGGCCTCAATCCAGCAATGTCAGTGAGATTTCAGTCAGATGGTGCATGGAGTACAGGATCCAAGAGATATTGTATCATTTTATGGATCGCAGGGTCAAGAGCCAGAAGGGAGATAAGGTCAGCGTCAGAGACGGCAGGATCAACCGCTAGAGGATCTGTGGGTTGCGGTGGGTCCTGGGCCTTATTTGCCTGGGCCCTGGTGACCGCACAGACTCTAGGGGTGTGCGGGTGGGACTCTGCAGTCAGCACCAGAGTAGGATCAAAGGACCAGGGGGGTGCCTTGTATGGCTTCTTCTTTTGCAAGTGAGTCCACAAGGTTGTTCCATTCTTTGTCCTGACCTGGTGTACACGAGTGACCTCTGACCTTTTTCCAGTACAGCTGGAGGTTGTTGGAGGTGATCAGGTGATCGCAGGCCCTGAAAAGGTCTTGATGTTTAACCCGTTTGTGGTTGGAGGTTACAAAACCTTTGGCTTTCCAGAGTGCCAGATGCCACATGAAACTGAGGCACGTGTGGTTAGAGTCGGTGCAGATAACCAACGTGCGAATGCCATGGTCTACAGCCAGTTGCAGTGTAATGAGCACACCTGCAATTTCTGCATATTGTGATGATTGGGACCCCAGTTGAAAGTTGTGGGGTTCACAAGGCTGATTGTTTAACCATGCCACCCCCACTCCGGCATGAATGTGGGTTTTGTGGTGGAAAGAACAACCATCGACATAAGCAGTGATCATATCTTGACAGATGTTCTGGTCAAAGTAGTGATGGTTAGGGTCTTCACTGACTGTAGGTGGCTCTGCACAAATGGATGGTCCTGGAGCATCCTCAGAGCACCATTGGCAAGCTGCCAAGTCCATGCTGAGAGGGCTTCTTAATTTCTGTGCATAGTGGACCTCAACATCAAAGCTTTGTAGAGCCATCAACCAGGAAGCTATTCTGGCATTCATCACAACACCTTCTCTGATCTGTTGACTGTAAGTAAAACCACTGGTTGGTGGTGAGTCTCCACCATAATTCTCTGGCCACCCACATAGTTGGAGAAATGTTTGATTCCCCATACGGTAGCCAGAAGGGCTTTTTTGCAGTCTGAGTATTTCAGTTCTGGACCAGAAAGGGTCTTGCTGGCATAAACCATGACTCGTTTGTCATGGTCGTAGATTTGGTATAATCCAGCACTTAAGCAGTTGACAGAGAACCCCACTTGTAGGAAGAATGGCTGGTCACAGTTGGGATAGGCCAGACAGGGTGCTGTGCATAACTTTTGCTTTAAAGCTAGCATAGCCTGTTCTTGAGCCTCAGACCAGATGAAAGGTATGTCCTTTCGTAGGAGGTCTGTCAGGGGTTTTGCCAAGTCTGCATAGTTCTTAATGAACTGGCGTGAGTAGTTGCATACCCCTAGAAAGCTCCGGAGTTCGGAGATGTAGGGGTCTTGATGTTTAAAACGCCTTGGATTCATGACGTTTGCAGTAGGACCCCATTGGATCCCACCAAGAGACCAACGTACTTGACCTTGGTTTTGCATCATTGGCACTTGGAAAGAGAAACTTTTGCTCCTGCTCTTGTGACCTGGCCAAGGACATGGTCGATTTCGGCCTGGTGGGCGTCCAGAGTTGGAGTCCGAATGAGAATGTCATCAACATAGATGAGAATGCCTCTGTCTCTTGCATCTGGACATGCCTTATTCAAGAAGATGTTGAACTCTGCAGGAGAGTTAGCATACCCGAATGGACATCGGGTGAATGTGTAATGACAATTTGCAAACATGAAGGCCAGTTTATGTTGGTCCTCAGCTTGGACAGGAATAGTCCAGAAACCAGAAGCAATGTCAAGTGTTGAGAAGTATTTGGCGTCTTTGACTCTAGGAAGTTCTTGCTCCAGTTGAGCCATAGGCCACCTAGAAAGAGGAACTTGAGTGTTTAATTTCCTGTAGTCAATGGTGAGCCACCACTTACCATTGGACTTCAGGACCGGCCACAAGGGCGCAGAGTAGGTACTGTTGCATGGCCTAATTATGCCATGCTCCAGTAGGTCATCAATTATTTCCTGTACTGGGCTATAAGAGGCCAAGGGAATCTTGTACTGCCTGACGTAGGTGGGAGAGCGCCAGGTGGCGTAGGAATGCGTACAGAGTGGATTGTGGTTAGCCCATACTCCAAGGAGTCTTTGGAGAATGATGGCTCCTATTTAAGAAGAACCTGACAAAGTTTTAAGCGTTCTTCATCGGAAGTTAAGGCATCAGCATCAGCTACCACCTGCGCAATCTCTTCGGCAAAGGTGGTGACTGGTTTTGGCATTTTTTGGAATTGTCTTTGGAATTGTCAGGGGTTTGCTGATTGGAAGCTGATGGGAGGAGTTCAATGGCTTGGACAAGCATTTGGCCATCATTGGTCAAGTCGATCCGTCCCACGGACTCTTTGTTAGGGGTTGACATTGACACAAGGGTGATGGCTTTAGAAGGCTTAGTGTATATGACTGCAGGTTCAAGAGAGTTGGCCCAAAAAGAAGCAGGGAGGCCGCCTAACACTGGAATGGTCAGTTCAAAGTTGTGGAAATCAGTGGTGATGAGCCAGCTGAGGGGCATGACCTTAGGCAGGACGATGGTCTCAGTCGTAGGATTGTTTACTGGCAACGTGGTGGTTTGAGAGCCTAGGTTTAGAAGGGGCATGACCTCCAGAGTTAAGCCCAGATTGCCAAACAAAAGAGCCGGTTGGAAAAATGCTTGAGGATGCATGAGTTTTTGTCCGGTCTGAATGCATAGTTGGACCGGGAAGCACGTGACATTAGCAGGTATGACACAGTGTTGAGTGTTCAGTACCTGGCAGGCTTCAGGGATGGTCTGGCCTGACTTCAGGGCAGTTAGATCTGGTTTAAAGTGAGCATCTCAGACTGGGGTGAGAGACCATAAAGCATTGTTTATGGTATCAACCTGAGCTCCAAGTCTCACAAGAAGGTTGCTGCCAATGGAAACTGCATGTGGCAGGTCAGGAATGACCAAGAAAGGGTGAGTTAACAGTATGTGGTTCCACTGAAGGTGGAGGGCACAGATGCCTGTGGCGACCGGTGTTCTGTTTGATTTGGCCCCAGCAGAGAAGCGGAAAGACTTGTTAGTTACCATGAGGTCAGGGTATTTCTTGTGTAGAGAATCAAAAAATTCCCGGCTGATGGCAGATTTATCAGCCCAGAGAGAGAGTACCATGTCTTCTACATGAGAGCTTTGGACAACCAGGCCTTTGACCACTTGGGGGCAGTAATCGTCATCGGTCGCCCTGGCTTTAGACTGCAAAGGAATGAACTATGTTCATTTAAGGTTGGGTTGTCAGGTGTGGTGACATCGGAAGGGGTGCCTGTTTTGACCCGGTCCTCTAGGTCACCTTCGGTCAAACTTGGTTGGGTCAGCGGTGTGAGTTGAGTGACTCTCGGAATATCCAAGGTATCAAGAGTGTAGCACTGTGATTTGGTTGCCTCTGGTAGAGTGGTTGGGGGAGGCTGCCAAACTTGAGCCCATAGTTTAAGATTCTTGAAATCTATCAGAGGCTGAAAGTGATTAAGCAAGTCTTTGCCCATCAGCAATGGAATTGAGCTGAGATTGGACACGTAGACCGGATGGCTCAAGGTCATGAGTCCAATGGAGACCTTTACCAATGACATGTGGGACAGAGTCGTGTTGGAGGGTGCCCAAGGTCAAACAGCTAAGGAACAAGGTCATAGTTTTAAGTCTTTATGCGCGCAGTTAGCAGCGGCACGTAGGTGGTCAAAAAGGTCCCGCAACATTAGAGTGATGTCCACAGTAGTATCCAATAGAGCTTCATGCATCATAATGTCTTCCAAGGTCAATGAAAGAAAGAATTTACGTGCCACCCCCCATCTCGGTCAAGCCACACAGAAATTGTCGGACCAGCGGTTTGATGCGGATTAAGGAGCCGTCTGTTTCGGGTGAGTGAAATTTTTCCAGTAGCTGGACCACCAGAATGGCACTGGACGGCGCTGGGTTCTCAGGCCCTCCTGCAGCCTCAGGTGGAGGATGTTTTGTTGTGTTCACTGTATCTCCCACTGATGCAGTAGGGGGTTCCTCATGGTCGGGTTTTGGCAGCCCTGGAGGATTGTTTTGAGTTGTCATGGTAGTTATGGTTAGAACATCTGGCTTCTTGTCCTCCTTGTTCTTCACTTCATCTAGTAGACGTTTGAGAGCTTCCATGTCTTCTTGACTGAAAATGGGCGACTCTTTCTTCTTCCAGTTTCTTGAGCCAAACTTACCAGAGGGAGGTGTTGTTTCCCTTCCTGAGCTTCTATGGCGATACAAGGGAGGTGCCCATTTACTGCGGTTACACGAGTCTCCAAATCGATATTTGTTATCCCGAGTGTCCGCACCATATTCGTGTGACCTACCTGGTGGGCTTGGCCTCCGACAGTAGTCAGGCTTTGGTGACGTTGATTTTCAGCTGGGTGTAGAAAATTTGGTCTGGTTCTGACCTGAATTAGCTTGGCTGGAGAACTGTTGCGGTTTTACATGTGACCGTGGTGCAGGAACAGGGGCTGGCCTCGGGGCACTCTCTAGGTCCAGAGTGTCAGAGGTGGTGTTAACAGCTAGCACTGTGGTAGGCTCTGCATGCTTATGGTTGCTTTGTCGCTATTTTTGGAACGGATAATGTGCAAATTCTCCCAGCTGGTTTATTGAGCTTGACCTTGGGTTAGCCGTGACTCCAGGATGGTGGATGACCGTGGGATGGAGATTCTGAATGAAGAGAGCCTTAAAATTGTGGTCTTCTTCCATCCCTGGCATGTTTTGAGAGCCAAAATATGCGAGAATGAGTCACTGGTAGTAGGCCTGTGGGGACTCTGAGCGACCTTGTTTCACAGCTAGGGCTGCCGCTAGCCCTGACTGTAGGCAGTCGTTGGAGAATTCCTTTTCGATAGCTTCGTAGAGTTTCCTGTGGTTTATCTTGATATCCAATGGCTGTCTGTCTATAAATTTTGACACTGACCTGCTAAATGTTAGCTTAATCAAATAGATGTGATCGTCGACCGTAGTGTCAGGGTATTTATGCAAATAGTAGTCAATGTCTTGTAAATAAGCCCTGGTATCAGGTGACCCACTGGTCAAGGGGTCAAATTTGGTGATGTTGTGAGTGGTCTTATCGAGGTCTCTATTGGATGGAATTCGCATACATCTTTCGTGTTGTCGTTTGGGTTCGCAGAGCGGGTTGGGCGACCGCGCGCCGTGGGAGTCCCCATCTGATGAGGAGATGCCTTCCTTTGTCGGCATAACCGGCCTGTTCCCAGCTCCTGTTCTTGGTTCTCTTTGGACGCCTCCCACTTGAGGTGTTTCAGGCACGTCCCACTGGGAGGAGACCCCGGGGCAGACCCAGGACTCGGTGGAGAGACTATGTCTCCCAGCTGGTCTGGGAACGCCTTGGTATCCCCTCTGAAGAGCTGGAGCAGGTGGCTGGGGAGAGGGAAGTCTGGGCTTCTCTGCTTGAACTGCTGCCTCCGCGACCCGGACCTCCGGAAAAGCGGTAGAAGATGGATGGATGGATGGATTTGTTATCTTCCTGGAGAGAGAAGATTGTTGATTGTTGTTTAACCAGTTCTTTCTTGGCGTATAATACTTTAGCTTCGGCTACTCTTAATCTTGCAACTAATGCTAGTGCAAACTTCCCTAACACATTGGGGAGATCCTTTGCTTTAGGTGGGTTACTCGTGCATTCATCCAAAAGTTTTTCAGTGATTTGCTTCAAATCTTTGGGGGGTGTTTCCTTAACCTGTGTTGGGAAGCCAGGTATAAGGTTGGAAGTCAATCCTTCCAATGTTGCTTGAAGGTCATCCAGTTTGGTAAGTGGATCCAACATGTTCAGTATTCTGCTACTGAGCTCCTGCGACTGCGGTTTCATCTGACTGTTCCACCACCTGTGGTCCTCCAGCTCCACATAGATATCGCTGTGCAGCCTCGCCGCAGATACATTCACTGAGGATCCCATCGGAGCTTCAATTACAGTGACAGTCATCCCATAAAGTCCATTTGGTCCACAACTCGTCATCCTCCCCGTAACACCAGCCGCGCTGCTGACCACAGTGTGTTAGCTCACCTAGCTAGGTCGGCTAACTCCACCATCAAAGAAGGTACCAGTCTCAACTTCGGTCTGCTTAACATCCACTCATTCATGGGCAAGAAACATCTCATCCAGGACCTTTTCTCAGACCGTAAGTTGGATTTTCTTTGTTTATGTGAAACGTGGCAACAGCCCAATGACTTCGCCTCTCTGAATGACTGCCGGGGTTTGTTTACACCTGCCAGCCCCGTGGCTCCGGCCGTGGTAGGGGTGTCGCTATGATTCACCGTGAGAGGTGGAAAGTCTTGTTGGTGTCTGCTCCAACTTTCCACTCATTTGAATATTCAGCATTACACCTCACTGGCATTACTCCCACTATTATCTGTACTGTTTATAGGCCATCCAGGCCCAACAAGGACTTTTTAAATGATTTTGAAGCTCTCATCACTCATTTTTCCATAATATCTCCTAACTTGGTCATTCTTGGTGATTTTCATATTCACTTAGACAATGACAATAACACCGTTGCCAAAGGTTTTACATCTTGTTTGGAGAGTTTTGGACTCCATCAATATATTAATTTTCCTACCCACTGTAAAGGTTATATGTTGGACTTGGTTTGCTGTTCTGGTGTCACTCCCACTGAATGTAAATCTCATTTTATCCCCTTCTCTGACCATATGTTCATCTCTTTTAATATAAATTTACCAATTTTCAAAACCAACCCTCCCCGTTACATTACCTTCAGGAAAATTAGGGATATTAATCTTGACACCTTCTCATCTGCAATAAATTGCCTCCCCAGTTTACATAGCCATTCCACCCCTGATCAATTAGCTTCCCACTACAATAATAATCTACATAATCTTCTTAACACCTTTGCTCCACTGAAACAGAAATCTGTTTCTTTCTCCCGCTGTGCACCCTGGTATACTCCCTCCCTACGTGAACTCAAGGCCAAAGGACGTCAACTGGAATGCCTTTTCAAGAAAACTGGACTAACCATTCACAAAGAAATGTACAATAATCATGTCTTGCTCTATAAAGACTCCATTGCATCAGCTAAATCTGCATACTACTCTGATCTAATCTCAATTGTTGTTGGCATCCTTCAGTCTCGGGAGACTATGGATCTGCGCCTTGAGTTGGAATAACGGGGTTACGGCAGCATTGCTTGTGGCTGTGTTCCAAGGTTGTCATAGCCAGGAGCGACACTGGGGTTAAGCTCCCAGTGCTCATAAAATGCTCCTTACGGCGTGCGTCTCGAAAAGCCTCTGACAACTAAGTCCAACTCCTAGCCTGCCCATGTGGTTTAGTCTCTAAGCCCGGCGGAACTGCTTTTACTAATAGGAGAAGGGGCGAGGGCGGATCTCTGGCACCTTAAAACCAGATGCTTCGGGTAGATGGTGGCTCGTCAACCTGGGAAGGTAGCCCATCTAGGGGAAGGTAAACCCTGATTTCAAACCTCCGCTGCCTTGCGGCACACCCGGTCACGGAAAAGGCTTCGGGAGTCAACCCTGAGGAAAAATCTGGAGTTGGAGCCCCTAAGGCAGTTCTCTGTTGTGCTCAACATCGTTCTGGCAGCTCCTGCGACGGCGCTGGTGCCAAACTGTAGCAGCCCTGCTGTTCCTTTGGATTCATCAGTGACGTGGAGAGGGGGGACATGCTGCATGGGTAACATCTTGTCCTCCATATCTTCCTGCCCAGGCTTGAATCCTACCAACGTCCAACGCTGGAAGGTAGAACACCGGTGCGCATCGGCCTGTTCAGCCACAGGCGGTGCTGTTCCAGCAGAGTAGACATTTAGGATTCTCTTCCATGGTCATCATAGACCGACGGAGGCCGACGACGCTTGTGGCTGTGTAAGCCGATTCGCGAGTGACAGTCACGGTTGCAACGGTCGCAGATGTAGGTGCTTGGTTGTGGTGTCTTTTTCAATGCATCCTTTCGAGATGATCGTTTTTCATCGGCAGACTGGTGAAGGTGCTCTTCTCCCCTTCTGAGTCCGTCTTTCAGCGCATGTGTCCAGCGGTTTTGGTAGTCTGCAGTATCCTCCCAGTTGATCACGTCCATGCCCAGTGTTTTCATGTCTCTTTTGCGTAAGTCCTTGAAATGGAGATGCGGTCGACCTCGAGTTCGTTTGCCGGATGCAAGCTCTCCATACAGAATGTCTTTTGGTATTCTCCCATCCGGCATCCGATGGACGTGTCCCAACCAGCGGAGACGACGTTCGCGAAGCAAGGTGAACAGGCTTGGTAAGCTCGCGCGAGAGAGTATCTCATTATTAGTGATATGGTCGCTCCATTTAACGTTAAGAATACTTCTCAGCATGCGGAGATGAAAGGCGTTCATCTTCAATAAATGCAACTCAAAGCCACTCTTTTCTCTCCTCGGCAATGCCACAAGGCTCCCGGACTCACTTCCCTCACATATGCACTTACCCAGCTTTTGCAACTCTCTCATGTCATTCTTTACTTCCAAAATCACCAATATCCATCAGCAGCTTATGTCTGATGGAGCTGTAGTTTCTGGAGTGGATTCCCCAATTTCTTTTCCTTCTGTTTCTCATTCCTTCTCGAGTTTTACACTCCCCTTGTTAACAGACATATCCTAGCTAATTCACAAGTCTAAATCATCCACTTGTCAGCTTGACCCCTTCCCTACTGTCCTTGTTAAAGCCTGCCTTCCTTCACTGGCTCTTTTGATTACCACCATTATTCACTCTTCCCTCAATACTGGAATTGTTCCGTCACCACTCAAAACAGCTGCTGTTACACCTCTACTTAAGAAACCTGGTGCAGACTGATTTGATTTTAATAACTTCCGACCAATCTCTAATCTCCCCTTCATCTCTAAGATTCTTGAAAAAGTCGTTGCCTCTCAGCTCCACAGTCACCTCAGTAACAATAAGCTATATGAACAATTCCAGTCCGGTTTCCGCCCCCTTCATAGTACAGAAACGGCACTGATCAAAATCACGAACGACCTCCTGATGGCTGCAGATTCTGGCTTACTCACCGTACTCATTCTCCTAGATCTCACTGCGGCCTTTGACACCATTTCTCATAGCACCCTCCTAAATAGACTGGCTTCCACTGGCATCACCCACACTCCCCTCACTTGGTTCACTTCATATCTCTCCGGCCGCACTCAGTTCGTCCAAATTAAATCCCACACCTTGAGTTTGTTCCCCATTTCTGCAGGTGTTCCCCAGGGCTCTGTCCTGGGGCCCCTTCTCTTCATTATTTACAGTTTTCCACTTGATTACATTTTCCATAAATACAATATTCATTTTCATTGTTATGCAGATGAAACCCAACTCTACCTCTCCTCTAAACCCAACTTCACACTGCCACCTACCTCTCTTTCTGATTGTCTTTCTGAAATTAAATCATGGTTTACCTCTAATTTCCTCAAACTCAATGGCAATAAAACAGAAATTTTACTTGTTGGTACACCCTACATTTTAACCAAATCCCCCTGTTTCTCCATTGATCTTAATAACTCTCCAATTTGCCCTTCCCCTCAGGTTAAGAGCCTGGGTGTCATTCTCGACAGCACTTTAGCATTCCAGTCACATATCAATAATATTACTCGGTCCGCCTATTTTCATATTCGTAACATTAATCAACTGCGTCCTTCCCTCACTCCGCAGACTGCTGCCATCCTTATCCATAGCCTTGTCACTTCCCACATTGACTACTGCAACTCACTTCTCTTTGGTCTCCTAAATAAATCCCTCCACAAGCTACAGCTCCTTCAGAATGCTGCTGCCCGGATCATCAATCGTACTCCATTCATAGAACACATTACCCCTGTCCTTCAGCATTTTCACTGGCTCCCAATAAAGGACAGAATAAACTTTAAGATGCTGCTCCTCACCTTCAAAGCCCTTCATAACCTGGCCCCGCCATACCTGTCTGAACTCCTCCACATCGTCACCCCTAGCCGCTTTCTCATGTCCTCCTCTTCCTTTCACCTTGTTGTTCTTTCTGCCCGCCTCATCACTATGGGGTATAGAGCCTTCGGTCGCTCTGCCCCCCAGCTCTGGAACTCACTCCCACCAGCCATTCGCAACATTGACTCTCTTCCTTTATTTAAATCCAGACTCAAAACTTATTTGTTTAAACAGGCTTACTCTCTTTGATAATTTACTTTTAATTTATTGTTTTGGTGTGTTACTTAAGTTTTGTTTTTGCATTTTAAATCAGTTTTTAATGTTTTAATGCTCTTTGTAAGGTGACCTTGGGGGTTGAAAGGTGCCTAGAAATAAAAGGAGTTATTATTATTATTATTATTATTATGTTTTACCGTTTGTTTAACAGTTACCTTAAAATCAACTTGTTGATTATAGCTAAATTTGTTAGTCAAGAGTTAACCTTGAGTGTTATTTTATAGTGACAGTAGTTTTAAGCTCCTTTTAGAACTTGTTCCAACTAACAGGCTTGTAAGAAGGGACGTAGAATTTTGGAATTATTGTAGAAACTTGGAGATGTGTTAATTTATTTGTGGAAACTGTATCTTGGCTTGTAGCTTAAAATTTGTGTGGGTTGACTTCTTTACTTAGATTTTCAAAGCCTAGTATGGGAATTGTCATCAATAACTAGCTTTGGAATTTTGTTGAGTGGCACTTTAAAGTGATAATTTTATTTATACAAAAAAAAAGAAGTAAAAAAATTAAATGCTTTAGAGATTTAAGGTTTTAAGTTTTTACTTTCTTCTATAGTCAAGGTTGATATTTGCCTTTATTGTTAAAGCCTATTTTTGTTTGAAGCTATAAATGTTTAATATTTACAAATTAGGAAACACAAGTGAATTGTTTTTGTGTATTGTCGCCAAGGGTTTCTTAGGATTAAAGTTAATGGCGATTTGTTTGATTGTTGTCTATAAAGTTTTTATTTACAGACTAATCAATGTTTTCACCTTTTAACTTTCCTATTTTAAATCCTGGTGAGAAGTAGTGAGTTGGTTAATATTTTCTTTTCCTGTGGCAAAAAACATGAACCAAGGATAACACAATGACTTTAAATAACACCTAGAGCCTTAAGTGTTAATTGATGAATGGGATTTCCTAATTTTGAAAAATGTTGGTAAATAGTCAGTGAATCACTAAATCCTTTACCAACATGCACAGGGTTAACACTACATTAAGGTCACTTTTGAATAAACATTGGCATTTATTTGAATCCTTAAGTTGAAGTGGGCTTCCTGTGGGAGAAATCACACAATGCAGCATTTAAAATACACACACACACACACATATATATATATATATATATGTACGTATATATATATTCAACAGTTTGCAATTTTTGCATAAAATGTGTAAATACATGTGCTTTTAACTTTAAAGATTGAAATGTGTGGTTAACATAAGTGATTAAATACAAAGTATATGCTTTTATGCCCTTCTACTGTGTTTATATGCAGTAGAATGTAGTCCACTAATGAGAACGCCCTCAAAAGCCAACAAGTTTCTCTTTTTCTCTGCTTTTGGCATAGAAACTTTAAATTGGTTTTAAATTTAGGTTATTCTGAATAATATGAACTGCTTTGAAGTTAATTTGGAAGCTCGATTTGGTTATAAATCGGCTTAATAGATTTGCGCTTTGTTTTAATTGTAAATTCATGAAAGAATGCATTTCTTATAGTTGACCACAAGATGGAGGCAGTTCCTTCTGCACTCAAGGAGAAGGAAACACAGTGACATCGCTTGGAGGCGGTCTAACTGTCTCAGCTCCAAAATGGCGCCCAAGATGACTCATCCTGGTGGTTTTCAAAATGGCGTTTGTACTGCTTAATCTACGCATGTGCAGTTCTCGTGCAAAGGGAATGGTACATGGCCGTTTCGGTGATGCGCAAATGTGACCGCGCTGTAGCCCATGAATTCAGATGCAGCCTGCCAACCACTAACCACGCCTTGTTTGTTTTTTTTTTTTTCCAAAAACTGGAGAGTTGGTCTCCCTTTAACTCGATTTTATTCATGCAAGAATAATCTTACAATTTTAACTTTGTTTACAATTCAGCGCTGTTACCTCAAACAATTTCCTCTCAGTAACTTTTATTAGGCTGCGTGTCCAGCGTGATTTAGATTCATCACTGCACGCATGAGGAGGACAAAAAATGGTTATTTCAGTTTACCTCGCCAGGAATTTCGCTGATCGAGTTGAATTAACGAAAGATGAATTGGATTTCTTCACGATCCCGCCTCTCCAGGCCTTTATCTGAATGAATTCAGCATATGATAACACTTTTTTGAACTTTTAGCATGCTTTAAACACAGATTTCTCAGCTCAACTCAGGCAAGTGGGTAAATCACCCCCTCCCACTTGTGATCAGAAAGACAGAAAAACACAGCCGCACCTCCTGGGTTTCCCTGGAGTGCAGCACACAGAGAACTTCACCATATTAAAGTGGATCAAATTTACCCAAAACACGCACACAGTTTATGGCTTGATATTCTTTTTTGCATCCGTTTCTCAGGTGCACACAGGCTCATACCGGGGGAGCAATAAATGTAGAGGAAATTAGTATTTCAAGTGTGATAAGCTGCAAGGATTATTTAATTTATACATAGAGGTGTGTGTGTGTGGAAACGGAAGTTTACTTTGTGACCACACACACTCACAAACAAAAGAAGAAAAAAACTCGTTGGGGCACTAGTCCAAAACTTGGACAATTTATTAATAACTAATCTTTGTACCTTACATCAACCAGACCGGTCCCTGCGTGACCCAGGGAAACAGACACGAAAAGAAATCAAGCAGAAACTTCTATATACCATTAACGGTTTTAATGATCAGACTCAGGTTAAATAACATTGCATTCAATTGATTTGTAAGCACGGTGAATGATCAAGTATCAAACATCAGATTAACTTGTAACAGTTTATTAAGCTAGAACAAGGATTGAGTGCTAGAACAAGGATTTAGTGTACCCCGCCCGGTATGGCGTTACCAGGGCCCCACCCTTGAGCCAGGCCTGGGGGAGGGGCTCGATGACTAGTGTCTGGTGGCCTGGTTTCCACCCATGGGACCCGGCTGGGCTCAGCCCGAAGGAGTTACATGGGTCCGCCCTCCAGTGGGCTCACCACCTGCAGGAGGGACCATAGGGGTCCAGTGCTATGTGGATCAGGTGGCGGTCAAAGGTGGAGACCTAGGCAGTCTGATCCCAAGCTTCCGAAACTGGCTTTTGGGATGTGGAATGTCACCTCTCTGGTGGGAAGGAGCCTGAGCTGGTGCATGAGGTTGAGAGACACCGGCTAGATATAGTCAGCCTCACCTTAACACACAGCTCCGGTTCCAGAACCAGTCTCCGGGAAAGGGGCTGGAGCTTGGCCTACTCTGGAGTTGCCCTGGGCAAGAGGCGACGAGCAGGGGTGGGTATTCTTGTATCCTCCCACCTTGCTGCCTCTATATTGGACTTTTCCCTGGTGAACAAAAGGGTTGTTTCCCTGCATCTTCGGGTTGGGAAACAGGTCCTGACCATCATTTGTGCCTATGCACCAAATGATGGTTCAGAGTATTCATCCTTTTTGGAGTCTTTGACTGGGGTGCTGGAGAGTGCTCCTCTTGGAGACTCCATTGTCCTACTGGGGGACTTCAATGCGCACGTGGGCAACGACAGTGAAACCTGGAGGGGGGTGATTGGGAGGAACAGCCTGCCCAATCTGAGCCCAAGTGGTGTTCAGTTATTGGACTTCTGTGCTAACCACAGTTTGTCTATAACGAACACCATGTTCAAGCATAAGGGTGTACATATGTGCACCTGGCACCAGGACACCCTAGGTTGCAGGTCGATGATCAATTTTGTTATTGTGTAATCAGACCTGCGACCATATGTCTTGGACACTCAGGGTGCAGAGCTGTCAACTGAGCACTACGTGGTTGTGAGTTGGATCCGATGGCAGGGGAGGATACCATTCAGACCTGGTAGACCCAAACGTATAGTGAGGGTGTGCTGGGAACATCTGGCTGAGTTCCCTGTCCGGGAGGTCTTCAACTCCTACCTCTGGAAGAACTTCAACCACATTCTGAGGGAGTCTGCAGACATGGAGTCTGAATGGGCCATGTTCTCCACCTCCATTGTTGAAGCGACTGCCCAGAGCTGCGGCCGCAAGGTCATTGAGGCATCTCATGGTGGCAACCCCCAAACCAAGTGGTGGACACCAGTGGTGAGGGGGGCTATCAAGCTGAAGAAGGAGTCCTATCAAGCTTGGTTGGCTTGTGGGACTCCGGAAGCAGCTGAGGTGTGCTGGCAGGCCAAGCGGAGTGCAGCACGGGTGGTTGCTGAAGCAAAAACTCGGGTATGGGAGGAGTAGGGGGAGGCCATGGAACAAGATTTTCAGTCGGCCTCGAAGAGATTCTGGCAAACTGTCCTACGGCTCAGGAGAGGGAAGCAGCTCCCTGTCCACACTGTGTATGGTGCAGATGGGGCACTGCTGACTTCGACTGGGAAAATCGTTGGGCAGTGGAAGGAATACTTCGAGGATCTCCTCAATCTCACTGACATGACTTTCACAGAGGAAGCAGGGCTTGTGGACGAGGGGGACGACTCGCCTATCACAGGGGCTGAGGTCGCCAAGGTGGTTACAAATCTCTCTGGTGGCCAGTGCCGGGGGGTGGATGAGATTCGTCCTGAGTACCACAAGGCCCTGGATGTTGTAGGACTGTCATGGTTGACACGCCTCTACAACATTGCGTGGAGGTCAGGGGCAGTGCCTTTGGCATGGCAAACCGGGTGGTGGTTCCTCTCTTCAAAAAAAGGGAACCAGAAGGTGTGCTCCAACTTTAGAGGTATCACACTCCTCAACCTCCCTGAGAAGGTCTATGCCAAGGTACTGGAGAGGAGACTCCGGCCATTGGCCGAACCTCGGATTCAGGAGGAGCAATGGGGTTTTCGTCCTGGCCGTGGTACATCAGACCAGCTCTTTACCCTCTCGAGAATCCTCGAGGGTTTGTGGGAGTTTGCCCAACCAGTTTACATGTGTTTTGTGGACTTGGAGAAGGCATTCCACCGCGTCCCTCGTGGTTTTTTTGTGGGGGGTACTTCAGGAGTATGGGATATCGAGCTTGTTGTTACAACCTATTCGGTCTCCGTACAACTGTTGTGAGAGTTTGGTTCGTATTGCCAACACTCGGTCGGACTCATTTCCAGTGAGAGTTGTACTCTGCCAGGGCTGCCCTTTGTCACCAATCCTGTTCACAATTTTTATGGACAGGATTTCTAGACGCTGCCAGGGAATGGAGGGTGTCATGCTTGGTGACCACAGGATCTCATCTTTTGTTTGCACATGATGTTGTCCTGCTGGCTTCATCCAGTAGGACCTACAGGTCTTACTGGGACGGTTTGCCACCGAGTGTGAAGTGGCTGTGATGAGAATCAGTACCTGCAAGTCCGAGTCCATGGTCCACAGCCGGAAAAAGGTGGATTGTCCTCTCTGGGCTGGGGACAAGCCCCTGCCCCAAGTAGACAAGTTTAAGTATCTTGGGGTCTTATTCACGAGTGAGGGGAGAATGGACCAAGAGATTGACAGACAGATCGGAGCAGCATCTGCAGTGATGTGGATGTTGTACCGGTCTGTTGTGGTGAAGAGGGAACTAAGCTCTAAGGCAAAGCTGTCGAATTACCAGTCAATCTACAGTCCTACCCTCACCTGTGGTCATGAGTTTTGGGTAATGACCGAAAGAACGAGATTGCGGATACAAGTGGCTGAAATGAGCTTTCTTCATAGGATTGCTGGACTCACCCTCAGAGATAGGGTGAGGAGCTCAGTCATCGGGAGAGGCTCAGAGTAGAACCGCTGCTCCTCCACATTGAAAGAAGCCAGTTTAGGTGGTATGGGCATCTGACCAGGATGCCTCCTGGACGCCTCCCACTTGAGGTGTTTTGGGCACGTCCCTCTGGGAGGAGACCCCAGGGCAGACCCAGGACTCACTGGAAAGACTTTGTCTCCCAGCTGGTCTGGGAACACCTTGATATCCTCTCTGAAGAGCTGGAGCAGGTGGCTGGGGAGAGGGAAGTCTGGGCTTCTCTGCTTGAACTGCTGCCTCTGCAACCCGGACCTCCGGAAAAGCGGTAGAAGATGGATGGATGGATGGAACTTACTGAGCATAAAGTATATAGTTGAACCTTTGTGGAAACAAGAGAAACGAGATTTTGAATTTATAACTAATGCAACGGGACACTGTGAAGTAACTGTAACAAAAATGTGCACATAATCGGACGCAATTTTATGGAGAAAATGATAAAAGCTGATTATATGAAAAAGGAAATTCTGAGTTACTCTAAAAAAATGGAGGTTAATGAAAAGGAGATGATTTTTCCTTCAGTTGTATTGCTCCTTTCATAGATTATGGACTAACTTTTAACATGAAAAATTGTTCATATTCCATTAAAATTAGATATCACATTTAGCCCCAGCAAATATAAAGTTGGAGTCTAGCTTATGACCAGCTGTGTCTTCAAAGAGTTCAGCGATGATTCTTCGGTAACGCCAGCAGATGGCACAAGGGGGAAGACTGCCCACAGTCCTTCCCAGTCGGTGCAGCGGTCCGCTTAGACTCAGCAGCAGGGGAGTCAGTGGAGCAGGCAGCGAAGTGGGCGGCTGGCCCCTGGGCAGGTGACATCTTCTCTTAGGCAACAGAGCCTTCCCTGGCCCATAAATTTTGGATGTCCACCGGCCAACAGGAATCACAGAACTGAAGGAAAAATGGATGTAAAACGGTTCCACCCACGAAATCCGAGTTCTTCCGACGTCGTGGTACGTGGGTGTGACAGTCTCGAGGAAAAGTTCAAAAATCACTATCAGTCCACTTTAACGGTGAGTTAAGGAAAATCAGTAGAAAAAGTTTAACAGAATAACAGCGTCTGAGGAGAGGGGAAAAACATTGGAGTTTTACTCCATGTGAGAGAGGTTAAGCTCAAAGACAGGATGATCTCTCCTCAGATACCAGTGGGAAAAAAAACGCACACAGAAGAGACAGAAAGACTTCAGAAAGACAATTGCAGAAAAAACAACTGAAAGAACTGGAAAAAAAAGAACTAAAAATCTAGGGTATTTTCCTCTTTTAAATGAGAGCAATTCCTTGGACATACTACTTGACTGGCAGCAGGAAGAACCAATTATTGTCTATCGCAGGAGATTTGAATGGACTCTGGTCCAATAAGGAAGCGGTCCTTTGTCTGTAACCGACCAACAGAATGGAAGGGGGCGTCATCCAACAAAGATGGCCTGGTGATTGGCTGATACCAGTCATATGACTTACATAAGATTTTCAGAAGAAAACACATATTAACATTGAAATTCATATTATATACTCCTATAGATTAGCTAAACTAACTTCAGTGATACCTGACCAATTATCTTTATTACTTAAGTGAGCATGCAGTTTTATAAACTCGATTAAACATATTCCAGACATGCAATACATTTCAAGTCAATGATTAATGAAACATTTCAAACTATAATTGTCCATCACAGGGGCGGTCATCTTCAGCAGTGTTCTGAGCAGTATTTCCTGGAAAAATATCAAAGTCTTGAGGAGAGAGGATTATTTTAGGCAGATTAAAACACAGTCCAATGTTGACCCGAGTACGAGCAAACATGTTCCTGAGTTGAACAAAACGGGGCACTACTGGTCTTTGGATAATAGTAGGAGGCTCCAGGAATGTGTTTTGATGATTCTGGTTTGTATCAAAAGGCTCTTAGCACAAAACTGTCTGAGGGTAAGTGTTCCTAGGGGATTTATGATAACAGTCCCGGTGTCCTCCTGGCACGAAAAGGATCCTGAGGGTCTTAAGTCAAGCAAGGAATGTGGCATTATAACACATAATTTAGGAAACGGGGTGAGTTGGAGGGCTCCTGTTCACAGAGACTGTTCATGTAGATTGGAACTCAGATGTAATGTTTCACAGGCCAAGGAAACCATCTACAGCTGATGGACATTATTCATTATTATCATCATCATTATTATTATTATTCATGTTCTTTAGCAACAGGAAAAATCCAGCAAAGACCTGACACAGGACCTGAGAGGTGCACCTGGCCCTTCAGTTGACCCATCTGCCAATGTCTCAAGTCTCATCAGAATGCTCCAAATGGAAGTGTGGCTGTCAAGAAGTCATTCTTTACGAAGGAAAGCAGGAAGAAAAGAACTCTAAATTATGCAAAAACTGGACTAAAAATCAGTGGGAAAAGGTCTTATGGAGGGTGAATCTTAATTTAAAATGTGGCATCATCTTGACAAAGAATGGAACAAAAGTCAGCCAATATCCAAATAACTTCAAGAAGCTTGGAGAACTATTTCTGAAGTGTGCTTAAAGAAATTATAAGAAAGTAGCTAAAAGAATTCAGGCTGTGTTGAAGAATTAAGATAGTCAGACCAAACAGTATTGACTTTCAAGCTTGTTAGAATTGTACAAACTATGTTTTTGCCTTCTGTACTGTATTTCCATTTAATAAATTACTGTATCTATGTCCCATTTTCATAGAAAGTATAAAAAATAGGGGTGTTGCTTAAGACTTTTGCACAGTACTGTATCTAAAGTGAGACAGTAAAACTATGTAGTGTCTCAAATAGAAGAGAAAACCAGCTTGTATTTCCTATCTATCTATCTATCTATACTACCGTTCAAAAGTTTGGGGTCACCCAGACAATTATTTTGTGTTTTCCATGAAAAGTCACACTTATTTACCACCATGAGTTGTAAAATGAATAGAAAATATAGTCAAGACATTGACAAGGTTAGAAATAATGATTTGTATTTGAAATAATAATTTTTTTCCTTCAAACTTTGCTTTCGTCAAAGAATCCTCCATTTGCAGCAATTACAGCATTGCAGACCTAACATGATTGCACAAGGGTTTTCTAATCATCCATTAGCCTTCTGACACAATGAGCAAACACATTGTACCATTAGAACACTGGAGTGATAGTTGCTGGAAATGGGCCTCTATACACCTATGTAGATATTGCACCAAAAACCAGACATTTGCAGCTAGAATAGTCATTTACCACATTAGCAATGTATAGAGTGTATTTCTGATTAGTTTAAAGTTATCTTCATTGAAAAAAAGTGCTTTTCTTTCAAAAATAAGGAAATTTCTAAGTGACCCCAAACTTTTGAACGGTAGTGTATCTATCTATCTATCTATCTATCTATCTATCTAATCTTTCAAAAAGAAAAAAAGTGTAATTTCCCAGTTTGGGATCAGTAAAGTACATCTATCTACAAATCTACAGGGCTACAGTTCCTAGAAATGTTGTGGTATTCTCATCTTTAGTCATGCAATCAGAAGGCTTCATTATCACCAACTTGGGGGTCAAATACAATGATGGGTTTGTGTAATTCCATTTCTCTTCTCCTAATTTTACAGCATAATTCAAAAAAGAAAAAGCCAAACAAGAGATAATGTAAGCTGCCATTAAGCTATGACTTAACACAGACTTCAGACATACTATACACCAGATAAAATCCCAATTTAAGATGCAGGAAATCTGTTCCATGTTAAAAGTCAAAATGTTACCCATCTGTTCCCAACCTCTTAACAGGCTCTTTTATGGACCGCAAAGCCTCTATCGGTTGACACAGAGACTAATTCTGACCTTTTCAAGTGAGCAGTTGAAAGGATGAGAAAAAAAAAAAAACACTCTATGCTTGTGGTTTTATTTGCTGCTGTGGTCATCAGAGGACAACTGTAACTTAAATCATCTAACCTGAACCAACAAAGAAAAGCAGACAAATCAAGTTAACACTGACAGTAAAAAGGTTGAGAGTAAGTTGTGAGCTTTTGTTGTGGTGGTAAGGGCCAATATGAGATATTTTGCTTGTATGATTTAATTATCTACAGAAAGCAATGATCTAATTCACATTTAAAGGTCTTAAACTGATTTCATCAGATTTTATGTTTATTTTCTATATTTTCTCTCCACCCCCTCTAGGCATCTGTGTTCCCAGCCGGTTTATTAATGCACAGTCATTCATGTATCTTGCATCATTCTCTCTGACTTTGTTATATTTTGGTTTACAGTTAGATGATATGGTTATTTTCGAGTCAGCCCACCCCCACTAGATATCCATGATCCTAGCTCAGGGGTCAGCAACCCGTGGCCTCGGGGCCGCATGCGGCCCTTCAGCCTCCATGCTGTGGCTCCCTGCAGTTATATCTCAAAACTAGTGGTGTTGGACGATAAAAATTTTAAATCACGATTAATCTTTTGGAATGTTGAGTTAATCGCGATTACTAACACGTTAATTGCATGTTTTTCTATACAGATACTGTACAGTGTACCTTAAGTTGGTAATTTTTCATATTTGTCATACTGTTACGAACATGGGAGTGGACAAATATGCTTGCTGTCTTCACCAGCAGGTTTATTAAAGCTCGCAACATATTCAAAATGACAAAAACTATCCAGAATATTCGCCAGAAAATTCTCAAAAGTAGACTGCATGTGCAAACAATGGAATGCCAGGGCTCAATAACGTCATTGCAACACAACTCAGCATCCAGCCAGCCAGCAGCCACAAATGGAGCTTGCTCTTTCTCCCATTGCAAACATCTACAACTTTTAAGCAGATCAGCACAAAACTATGGACCTCGTGTGTCACAACAGACACAATTTCCCTTTTAGCAGAAAAATTGCAAACATAAACAAACAACTATCTCGCCCATGATGACACCCCACCATGCTGCAGAAACAGAAGGAGTGAATGGATATTATGAACACAGCTTGAGAATTTATTTAGACTGGTACTCACCAACAGTTGGACTCAACGCTGTGAGGATGAAAACAGGTGAATTTCTGTCTGTGTCAGCTGCTGGAGGTCAGCTACAACCTAGCATGCAGCTACTAGCCAGCTAGCCAGATTCCACAGAAGAACAACCCAACATCCAGGTGAAGTTTTGGAGGAGGCTGTAGCAATTATCCAGGTGAGAGCTCCGACAGATAACGCTGTAAACTTAAACATGACAGCACTTTGGGGATTTCCATGGCTGTAATCCAGATTGTTTGACTTCACAATGTCTGCATGGCGTGCACAGTGTCTGTGGTCAGAGTGGCCTTGGTACAGAGAGCCGCTAGGCCAAAAAGTATTGTTTACACTTTCTGCCGTTGCCGTACTATTGGTGTTAATGCCACAGGACAAAAATCATTAAGGCAGTCAGGGTTTGGTTTCTTTGGCACAGGGATTATGATGGCACTCTTCAGGCAGGTGGACACAGCACCCTGAGAGAGGGAGGTGTTAAAGATGTCTGCAAAGACATCTTTCAGCTGTTCAGCACACTCCCTCACCACACACCCAGGAATGTTAGGTCCTGCTGCTTTGCGTGAATTAACCCTGGCAAAGACTCTTCTAACCTGGGCGGTTGTCACCTGAATTGCCTGCTCAGTGGATGATGATGATGATGATAGAGGTGTCTGTACCTCATCATTACTGCTGCTATTTCCAACTTCAAAACGTGCATAAAAGTCATTGAGCCTGTGTCAATGACTCAATGACTGAATTACCACCACCATATTTTACTGTTGCTATGATGTTCCTTTTCTGAAATGCTGTTTTACTTTTACGTCAAATGTAATGGGACATACACCTTCCAAAAAGTTCAACTTTTGTCTCGTCAGTCCACACAGTATTTTCCCAAAAGTCTTGGGGATCATCAAGATGTTTTCTGGCAAAACTGAGATGAACCTTTATGTTCTTGTTGCTCAGCAGTGGTTTTCATCTTGGAACTCTGCCACGCAGGCCATTTTTGCCCAGTCTCTTTCTTATGGTGGTGTCATGAACACTGACCTTAACTGAGGCAAATGAGGCCTGCAGTTCTTTGGATGTTGTTGTGGGGGCTTTTGTGACCTCTTGGATGGGTCGTCGCTGTGCTCTTGGAGTAATTTTGGTCAGCCGGCCACTCCTGGGAAGGTTCACTACTGTTCCATGTTTTCGCCATTTGTGGATAATGGCTCTGACTGTGGTTCGCTGGAGTCCCAAAGCTTTAGAAATGGCTTTATAACCTTTTCCAGACTGATAGATCTCAATTACTTTGTTTCTCATTTGTTTCGGAATTTCTTTGGATTGCAGCATGATGTCGAGCTTTTGAGAATCTTTTGGTCTGCTTCACTTTGTCAGGCAGGTCCCATTTAAATGATTTCTTGATTTGAGAACAGGTGTGGCAGTAATCAAGCCTGGGTGTGGCTAGAGAAATTGAATTCAGCTTTCCAAAGATGTGATAAACCACAGTTAATTTCTGTTTTAACAGGGGGGCAATCACTTCTTCACACAGGACCATGTAGGTTTGATTTTTTTTTTCCTTAATAAAAAAATTAAACTCATTTAAAAACTGCATTTTGTGTTTACTTGTGTTATCTTTGTCTAATATTTAAATTTGTTTGATGATCTGAAACATTTAAGTGTGACAAACATACAAAAAAATGTAATGTACTTTATTTATATAGCCCTTTAAAACAACCCATAGGTGACCAAAGTGCTTTACAGAAAATTAAACAGCATTAAAAACACACACAGCATTAAAAACAAATAACATAAACAAAGAAATAAGAATAAATACCTAAAAATAAGAATAAAATAAAAACAAATGCCAAGACAAATATCGCCACTACTGGGTATTAAATGCCATCCTGAACAAATATGTTTTAAGTTCTGATTTAAAAAGGGCCAGGTCAGAGATAGCACGTAGGTCAGGGGGGAGATTATTCCAGATCCTGGGGGCGACAACAGAAAGAAAGAAAGAAATCAGGACGGGGGCAAACACTTTTTCACACAACTGTATATAAGAATGAATCTGTACACTAAATGCTAGAAAAAAGAAAAAAAAATCTTTCCCCCATTTGTTTTGTTTGTTTGCGAGGGCCAGCACGTCCAGTATACACAGGGCTTAATTCACACCGTTTCACGTCTGCATGAGACAGAAATTTACTTTAGCACTATATTTTCAACCGAACAATGTCTGTGTTGCTATGCAGCACTGCTTTATTGGATACCCTCTGCTTCAACCCATCTATGGGGACTCAGCTGTTTGGTGGAAGGATACAGTGGTAGCCACCATGCAAGTATGCTGCATAGCAACAGAAAGCTGCAAATATAATGCTAAAGTTAAATTCTGTCTCATGCAGACATGAAGCAGTATGAATACGTTTGAGAGAGTGTTCTCTTGAACTGCAGTGAAGATTTTGAATCTGTTACGCTTCACTGCAGTCCTGACAGTGTGTCACTCCCCGCCCCCCCCCCCCCCCGCAATTCTTTAAAGCGAGAGAAGCCAGTCCACCAACTTTTTAAGATGACTACTCAGGAATATTTCACATACATAACCCCACATCTAAAGAACAAGCAAAATGTTAAATGAGACAATATTAAGGCATTAATGCTATGACTCCAAAAACTCACACTTCTTGTAAACATGTGTTCTGAAGTTTTGCCAGACAAGATAATTTTGTCATTTAATCACAAACAAAAAGATAAATGCTGGAAGTGTGTTGAAATGTAGTAAAAAATGTATTTTGTGTGGCACTGTGGAGCTGAGAACAGGCAAAAAAGCCCTCTTGACCTTTCCTAAAGTGGCTACACATGCTAAAATGCACTAAGCACTTTGCAGAGCTGATCCAGTGGTATTGGAGAAGCCTTTGCTGACACAATGCCCACCGGCACAGGGAAATTATAGACAGACGTGGCAGCTCTCCAAGTTATTGTCTGGGGCATTGCTCCCACAGATTAGTCCTGGGAATTGGTCTCCCCGTGCTGCTCCTATGGCTCTTTGTTGTGGGAGATGAGGGGAGTCCTGGCAGCTCTTGTGTATATTCTGTGTTACTGTATCAAGTGCAATAAATGAAAAGAAGGAAAATAAAGCAACTAATCATCAGTCTGGTGACTCTGCAGAAGTGTAACCACTCTACCAGAAGATATGAATATATAAATCTTGTATTTAAAATAAAAAAACACAAATAAAGTCAGCGTAGCAATTTTAATTTTTCATCAAATGATTTTTAATTAAGTTTCACACAAGCAATTAGGCAGCAGTGCTTTAAATCCCCAAGCACTTTCAGGATGTTGGGGAGTGATGATTGAGAGTGTAAGTTGGATAATCATGGTGTCCTCTTTTTTTTTTTTTTTTCTTTCTCCAGGCACAAAAATGGCCCTGAAGTTTCTGCGGAAGAAGACCACCAAGCTGAAGAGCTTCTTGCGAGAGTACAGCATCTCGCTCTACCTGTCGCCCTGCCCATTCATCATCAACATGTATGGAATTGCCTTCGAAACAGACGAGTTCTACATCTTTGCTCAGGAGTACGCTCTGGCGGGAGATCTGTTTGACATCATCCCTCCACAGGTGAGTTTTCTTATGAACACACCTCCTACTTTGACATTTCCTGTAACCAAACAAACGTGTGCAGATGTAAAGTGCCCCTCACATATTTCAACTAGTTTATCCAGATGGTTATCTTTTAATCCACCCCCAAACTGGAAAACTGGAAAGCTGCATGGCGATTACACACTGGTATCCAGCACTGCCGGCTGTAGGGAAAGTCCTGTTTCTTTGCCAGTGTGCAAAAATCCACCAGGTGTTTGTTGTGTTATTGCTGATGTCTGCAACCATGATGCTCTTTTGTAGCTATCCAGTGGCTCGTTGTGACATGGACAAAAAAATCATTGCATACAGGATGCTTAATCTAAAACTAGTTCCTTGCATGCGCAAAAAGTATGACTGGTGCCAGCACCCAAAAACCTGGCACCAGTAGTGGAAGACGAAATCGAAAGATGAAAACCTTCACCCATTCACATCGGTGCATACGAAAAGAAATGAAGAAATTCTGATGAGTTGTAAATTCTGTCTCATATAAAGTATGATTCTTTTACTTATAACAGTGAGCTCAACTACGTCACTGCAGTGATTCCTTCTTAAACCTGTGGGAATATGGGCTGGATGTCAAAAAGTACTGACACTAGCTCTACATCTGCTGCTGGGACACAGTTCTCCAGGGTGTTAGTGTCTGATGCACTTTGGTCAAAACACCTCAGGATTTAAATATTGTAGCACCATTTTTTTCACCCAGATGAAACATAGATTTGTCACAGTGACCCATTTCAGTGCATGATTTTTTTAACCCAGTTCAACCCACCTGGCTCTGTTGTCACTTCTTAGTGACATGGCTGATGCAACGCTAATGTTAGCTATTAGCTTCAGCTGTCATAGCCAGTCTGAGCCAACTAACAAAATTAGCTAAATGTGAGAATGTAAAAGCCCAAATAAAGCATCATCAGGGCCAAGTGGGGGGTTTGAGAGGTCAATAGAGCAGAACCGGCCTCTGGAGTATAGAAAGCAGAGAAATAGCCCTGAATGACTGAATGGTTAGCTTTGCTAACTCAAGGGAAGCCAGAAGCTTTAGCTAAGCTAGGCTAGCTGTCAGTGAAATTATAAGGCTATTGTGACCAAAAAATTAAAAAATAAGCAAGAATGACGTGTGATATATTTTTTCTCCTGCAATGAGCCAGCTGTTAAGACAGATGCCTAGTAGAGTAACTAGAATTTATAGTGAAGAGCTATAAAAAAAAAAAACAGTCACAACACTAAGCTATTTGAGAGCATCACTATAGAGATAAAGTTGGAGCATGGTATCATTCCAGTGAGCTCCAGTTCTCCTGTCAAAACCAAAGCCAATGATTTATTGAAACATGTGCAAACATAAATGAAAATGCAGTATTTAAAAGGAAAAAACAAAGTTTGTACAATTCTTTTAAAAAGTCAGTATTTGATCTGACCATTTTATTTTTCCAACACAGCCTGAACTCTATTACTGAAGCTCATAATTTCTTTAAGTCAAGAATTTAAGGAATGACTCTACAGGCTTCTTGAAGCTCTTCTTTGCATGTTGACATTTGTTCCCACATGGATTCATCACACCATAAAACCTGTTTCCACTGATGTTCAGTCTGGCCTTTTTCCCGGTTTCCCTTCCTAAACAGTGTTGCCAGACGGGAAATGTTGAAGTATCATACCAGCAGCTTAAAATTATTGTATTTTAAGGAAAATTATCGTACACACCCAGTTTTCATTCTGACGTGGTTCAGGACCATCTGCTTCAGTAACATATCATCACAGATTGTGCATATTATGGCCTATAATGCGGTTTTACCTTTAAGTAATCTAACAGATCAGTTGGGGAAAAAAAGCACCTCCACCTGTGTGAAGTACAGGATCAGCCTGTACTGAACGGCCCAGAATATTAGTCGTACTTAACTATCTTCCATATGGCTTCTGTTGAATCATCATATATCAAGGTCTTGCCTCATAAATATTTTGATAAGTAATCTGTTTATACATTAGGAATGAACAATCAATCCACCTAAACTACTGCTAAAATGCCTCTGATAACTGAAGCAGAAACCTGTTACAGTTTTATTGAGAACTTCAATTCAGTGATATTTTTTGCAGACATTTGCACTTTGCAGCAGCAACAGAAAACTTTAGTACTAATGCCAACAACATGTTTGAACCACCCAGTTAAACTGGGCTCTGCCCCCCCCCCACACACACACACGCACCATTCGTTTCTCAACCTGCTCGTGATGTTGCTTACTTGTTGAGTCTGCCGTGCCTGCATTATTGCTGTAATGTACACGAACGATTCAATCGAGTATACTTGTTTTTATGGATGAACGTACTGTACTGAATCACTCACTGGAGCTGTACTGGAAGCCAGGGATCGGCAGCTGAATCATCGTCTGAGTACCAAACGTGCCCCGCCCGCTCGGTTCAGCCAACTCAGTTCAGTGAGTGGTAGGCAGTTAGAGCTCCAGTACGGCACTGAGTGATTTGTTGTAACACTATTTATAATGGATCTTTTTAGCTTGACAAGGCACGTTTCATTGAACTGTGGATCCCATCATTAACCTCCACCCGAGGCTGCCTCTCTCCTACTGCAACACGAGTCTCCCGTCCTCTTTTCCGCAGAGCCCGTGGCACATGAGACTATTCGTAAAAACAGACGTAGTTTGTATGCACAGGATCCGTGTTCTGATTGTGTTTGCTAATGTATTAATGTAGCCATGTAATGAAGGGGTCAAATTATCGTACATTAGGGGAATTTGAAATTTTTGATTGTACATCGTACAGAGGGCAAAATTATCGTACAAATACGATAATTATCGTACGTCTGGCAACACTGATCCTAAAGAATGACTTCTTAACAGCCGCCACACCCCCCTCCCCCCATTGAGACCATTCTAATGAGGCTTTTTTCCTGTTTCTGAAAGACATGAATTTCAGATCCTGTTCACCTGATACAGATGGTTTCTTAAGCCTGACAGTTCTTCAGTCCTCCATTTGTCCAGTTCTTTAAAGAAAATATCAGTGAAACTGGACAATGTTGATGTACTAGGACTAGACTAAAATTGAGTGAAAAAGCAGACAATGTCCAAAGAAAGACTTTGAAAGACCTCCAGAAAGCCTGGAAAACTATTGCTTTAAAAGTTATAAGAAAGTCTGGCTCCTTGGAAACAAATTATATAGAAAAGAGGTGTTGTCTAATACTTTTGCACAGTACTGTAAGTTACTATACTCTCCTCTTTCTGTTCAGGTGGGCCTTCCTGAGGCAGTGGCGAAACGCTGTGTCCACCAGGTGGCCATCGCCCTGGACTACCTGCATTGCAAGAAGCTAGTCCACCGGGACATTAAGCCTGAAAATGTCCTAATTTTTGACAAAGAGTGCAGAAAGGTCAAGCTATCAGACTTTGGTATGACCCGGCGTGCCGGCTCTCTGGTAAAACGTGTTAGTGGCACTATCCCATACACAGCACCCGAGCTGTGTGACACCTCATGCCATGAGGGTTTCTGTGTGGACTACAGCACAGACGTGTGGGCGTTTGGCGTGTTGCTCTTCTGCATGTTAACAGGAAACTTCCCCTGGGAGAAGGCCATGCCCAACGACGCCTTCTTTGAGGAGTTTGTTCGCTGGCAGCACCGCCGGACAGCCACAGTGCCATCGCAGTGGCGCCGCTTCACAGATGAAGCTCTGCGGATGTTTCGCAGGCTCCTGTCTATCGAGCAGGAACGTCGCTGCTCAGTTAAAGAAGTCTTCAGCTACTTTAACCAGTGCTGGATGTTGGACACAGATAATGGCAACGGTGGTAGTGGAGGATTACCAAACAGCACGGCTCCTCTGGTAATCACCTCATCTTCATCTGAGGAGGATGTGCTGGCGGACAGATTGAAGCAGCAGAGCCTGTCTCCAGCCTGTGCCACAGTAAAGGGAGGCATGGTGATGGACACCCAGTACTCCTCCATGTCCGCCAACAGTTCGCCGTCCTCCACCAGCAGCTATGAGCGAGTCAACAGAGACAACAATGAAAGGGGGCGTCTGCTGGTGACCACCCCAATCGAGATCTGCGTGTAGAGACAGCCGTGCCACACTTCTTTCAGGGTACATGCTCACATGTGCACGCTGCCAAGGAAGGCATGTGTCTCCAAGTGGGAAAAAAAGGAGATCTGTGTGGTGAAGAATCATGAAGAAAAGTGTGGTGAGGACAGAAGGAGAGGAGGGTGGCGACTGATGCCCAGCGTCAGGAAGCGGTTGAGGAGTTTGGCATTTGGCATCACAGCTTCACTGCAGAATTTATCATTTCTGATGAAGATGGACTCTGAGGAAATGACTTGTGAGACTTAAAAACACTGTAGCCTACTGTGTGTGAGCGCGTGTGAGGTTTACACTTCAGTCATACTGGAATAGAAGGTATGCACATGATGTCATGAAACAGAACTAGTGGCAGTTGTGCAGCAGCGATTGGCAAAAACAGTCACGTCAGTACACAGATTGCCTGCCATGGCAAAGATCCTTCCATCATTCTACCATGTATTAATTGACCAGTATAATAAACAAAGCCAATTTCTTAAAGCAGCACTATGTAACTTTCCTGTTCTTGGTAGGAACACTGAAAGGACTACAACTATGGTGACTACAACCTCGGTGCCAACAATCAGTCACAGGGTGCTTAGTTGCTGGTGACTAAAATTGTGCTTTGTGATTGGCTGTTGGGACTTAGGCCATAGTCGCCATAGTTGTAGTCCTTTCAGTGTTCCTACCCAAAAACAGAGCTGTTGCCCGCAATGCAGTCCCACTCTGACTATGGGGAAGTGACATTCATCTAGTCAAAGGTTGGTGTACCATCAAAGTAATTTTGGAAACATTATTTTAAGGTGAAAAACTTACAGTATCTCACAAAAGTGAGTACACCCCTCACATTTTTGTAAATATTTTATTATATCTTTTCATGGGACAACACTGAAGATATGACACTTTGATACAATGTAATGTAGTCAGTGTACAGCTTGTACAACAGTGTAAATTTGCTGTCCCCTCAAAATAACTCAACACATAACCATTAATGTCTAAACCACTGGCAACAAAAGTGAGTACACCCCTAAATGAAAATGTCCAAACTGTGCCCAGTTACCTATTTTTCTTCCCCGGTGTCGTGACTCGTTAGTGTTACAAGGTCTCAGATGTGAATGGGGAGCAGGTGTGTTAACCCTTCTTGTGGCAAGATTTCATGGACAGATAGCGCCCCCACTGCCACAGGCGCAGTGCTGCGCCTGTCATGTGATGTTATATGACGTGGCCAAAAACTCCTCAGTTGATTTAAGTTGTACAAAGAATTCCACCTCACAAGGTGGCAGACACGTATAACTTACTGCTCTTGCCTTGGAGGACTTATGGCAGACATAGAACCATCCTAAAATCTCACTTCTGGACACCACAGAAGAAGAGTTTGTAAACGAATGTTGATGTTTGCCATCACCATCACAATGGCCAAACAGAGGAGGAATTTACTCCCAAATTTGCCAACTATGATTCTAAAAAGAGACTATTTAGCTTATGAAGGTAAATATATACATTTTGTTATAACAGAGGGTGGGCGAAGCTGATTGATGTTCATCTGCCATCACCCCCAGCGCCATGTGACTGGAGAGAACAATCGCGCCGGTTCCGTGTCGTCATATAAGATAAATAGCAGCGGGATAAAAGCAAAATTGAGGTGGAATAATCATAGCAGTTTCTGGATGTGATGGGGAAAAATAAAAGACCGAAAGAAGAGAAAATAACGACCAGGATGCTGCAAAAGGACGAAGCGAGCGAGCCGCCCAGCCAGCGGTAAGTGACGAATTTGCTTGTTTACATTGTACTGATTTTCTGTTTCATATACTTTGAAGATAAGATAACAAAATGACCAAAACAAGAAACGGTGACAAAAAGCATAACCATTCTTTGTGTACATATGTCCAAAGTCCACTTTTGACTGAAAGTTATGTAATTCGATATGGCTGCTGTGGCATTATGCAAATTACAGTAGGTGCATAAATTTACTCCTATCTCAAACTTTAGATCATATTCTCCATCTTTCTAATTGACAGTAAGCCATTATCTCTTACCACTTTCAAGTTATAGCCTTGAAAATCTCTGACATCTGAACTGAATATTTTCTTGAAAAAAAACCTTGACCACTAGGGGCTTATGGCGCAACGGAGCACCTGTTGCAGTCATTGAATTAAATTTGGTGTTATCACTCTCACACTCTCTCATTCTGGTCACTGGAAGTTCAACATGGCACCTCATGGCAAAGAACTCTCTGAGAATCTGAAAAAAAAGAATTGTTGCTCTACATAAAGATGGCCTAGGCTATAAAAAGATCACCAACACCCTGAAACTGAGCTGCAGCACGGTGGCCAAGACCATACAGCGGTTTACGTAACAGGACAGGTTCCACTCAGAACAGGCCTTGCCATGGTCGACCAAAGAAGTTGAGTGCATGTGCGCAGCATCATATCCAGAGGTTGTCTTTTGAAAATGGACATATGAGTGCTGCCAGCATTGCTGCAGAGGTTGAAGGGGTGGGGGGTCAGCCTGTCAGTGCTCAGACCATACGCCGCACACTGCATCAAACTGGTCTGCATGGCTTTTGCCCCAGAAGGAAGCCCCTTTTAAAGATGATGCACAAGAAAGCCCGCAAACAGTTTGCTGAAGACAAGCAGACTAAGGACATGGATTACTGGAACCATAACCTGTAGTCTGATGAGACCAAGATAAACTTATTTGGTTCAGATGGTATCAAGCGTGTGTGGCGGCAACCAGGTGAGGAATACAAAGACAAGTGTCTTGCCTACAGTCAAGCATAGTGGTGGGAGTTTCATGGTTTGGGGCTGCATGAGTGCTGCCGCCACTGGGGAGCTACAGTTCATTGAGGGAACCGTGAATGCCAACATGTACTGTGACATACTGAAGCAGAGCATGATCCCCTCCCTTTGGAAACTGGGCCACAGGGCAGTATTCCAACATGATAAACTATCCCAAACACACCTCCAAGACGACCACTGCCTTACTAAAGAAACCGAGGGTAAAGGTGATGGACTGGCCAAGCATGTCTCCAGACCTAAACCCTATTGAGCATCTGTGGGGCATCCTCAAACGGAAAGTGGAGGACCGCTAGGTCTCTAATATCCACCAGCTCCGTGATGTCGTCATGGAGGAGTGGAAGAGGATTCCAGTGGCAACCTGTGAAGCTCTAGTGAACTCCATGCCCAAGAGAGTTAAGGCAGTGCTGGAAAATAATGGTGGCCACACAAAATATTGACACTTGGGGCACAATTTGGACGTTTTCACTTAGGGGTGTACTCACTTTTGTTGCCAGCGGTTTAGACATAATGGCTGTGTGTTGAGTTATTTTGAGGGGACAGCAAATTTACACTGTTATGCAAGCTGTACACTGACTACTTTACATTGTATTAAAGTGTCATATCTTCAGTGTTGTCCCATGAAAAGATACAATAAAATATTTACAAAAATATGAGGGGTGTACTCAATTTTGAGATACTGTTCATCATGTTGCTTTAATTGTGGTGGCGTTTAATGACCCTGTCTTTGTTAAATCAACATGTCTGACAGTGACATCAAATTGTTCACAGTTAATATTACTTTTGATGTTAAAGATCTCCTACTATGCTCTTTTTCCACATGTTGAAAAGCTCCCAGACGCACCGATGAAATGTCTGTGACATGCTTTGGTCAAAACACTGCACGATTTAATTATTAGTACAGCAGGGGATGGAGTTATTCTCAAAACAGTTGTTTTATGGTATATTGCTTTAAATATTAATGAGCTCCAAAAGCTCACTCCCACCTTCCTTCTTTCATCACTTCTCTGATCTCTGTGTTTTTATGAAGCGTCATGAATTCAGGCTAATGTTAGCCTTTAGCTTCAGTTGTCAGCAAGAAATACTGGCTGAATATTAGAGTTTAAATTCCCAAACAAAACATTACTGGAGACAGGGGTGTGGTTTGAGTGGTCGATAGTATGACCGGTAATATGACCGGTCTGTGAAGGAGTGAAATCAAACCCTGCTAACGCAGCTAGCCACTGCTAATCGAGGAAACAACTGGTCCATAGTAAATTAAGTAAATTGTCAGTTTGCAACTTCATGTGAATTGACTTTTTTTTTCTCCCAAATTGCAACTTTTTCCTCATAAATCTGCTAGATTTTTTTTTCTCATAAATATGCAACTTTTTTCCTTGTAAAGTTGTGATTTTTTTTTTTTTTTTCAGTTTTGGTTGTGGTGGTAGGGTCTAGTTTCAGGTATTTTACTTGAGTAACTTATCTAGTGGCAGCATTGAACCTGGAGAAGTCCAAATTTAGTATGGACAGCATTAATGATGCAAAATTTAAAATAATTTCAGTTCCAGTAAATCACTGGACCAGGCTAATTGGAATGTCATCACAGACTTATAACCATTTCACAAATGTAAGTGTTCCTTAAGTTCTGTTCCATCATATTTTGTGCATAACCTCTATGCTATGTGACCTCACTGGGTAGTCTGTAAGGAAAAAAAAAACATAATTCATAAGCAACATAGAACTGAAACAAAAGATTTGTAAAGAAAAGACTGTGACATATGTTTAATTATGTTTGGTAGATATGTTTCTGTGAAGTGTGTTTTTATTCATTCAATCTCTTAACCGCTTATTCCTATTTGGGTTGTGTGGCATGGAATATATCCCAGCATCTTTGGGCGAGAGGCGCAGTGGACAGATCGTCAGTCCACATTCATACCTAAGGACAGTTTATCCCCAGTTGATGCTGAGTCATCTAACCATGCATGTTTTTGGACCATGGGAGGAAACCGGAGTACATGCAAACTCCATGCAGAAAGGTTGCCGTTCTCCAGGGATGGGTTCAAACCAATGACCTTCTTGCTGTGATGCAACAGTGCTAATCACTGCTCCACTGAGCTGTATGTTTTTATCTGAACTGAAATAATTTATGTCACATGCATATAATTTATTTCACCAAGTGGCACCACAGATCTGTCAGTTTCTTTTTCTTAATAAAAGAAAAGAAAAGTTTTTCACTTATTTAAAAAAAAAAAAGAAAGTCCAGCTTGTAGAGGAAGTTGAGGTTTTCCTTCAGATAGGTACAAATTTTATTATCATCATGTTGTTGTGATATTCCACTAAAGTCCAAAACATTCCTTTCATGTTTCATCTGAACTTGTACAGTGGCATCATATTTCCATTTAATCCTCCCATTTCACTGTAGTGCACACTTAGAGAATACATGATAGTACTTTTGTAACATTATAAAGTTACAGTTCAGCATACAAGATGCTTTTTTTGTAATTGTGTGGTTTATGAAAGAAGTGGAAACAGCAGACCTTACCTAGTGTCAGTGTAATTGTCTACCATTAAGCTAAAAAAATCCATGAGAACATAATTCAACCCTTTGAGATACCGATGTTACAAAGATTTGGGGAATCTAAATGCTTTACAGATCACTATTTTAAGTATTGCATGATGTAACATTATTGTGGTGAAAATTTGTTGAAATAAAATCCCAGATTAAAACGGAAAAAGCCTCTTGGTGTGTTAATGAAAAATGAAGAAGTTACCTTGCTTGGTGTTGAGATAATGAAGCACCACCCAAAATTTATAGCTAATGACAAACTCATACAAACTCATTATCATTATTAACTATTATCATTATTAATATTATCATCATCGTTATTATCAAGACACTTTACCCACCTTGCCTCCAGTGTCCATAACACCGGGTATGAATGTGTATAAATGTTTGGTGGTGGCCATAGAGGCCGTTGGCGCGGATTGGCAGCCACGTTTCCGTCAGCCTGCCCCAAGGCAGTTGTGACTACAGTAGTAGCTTGCCGCTACCATTGTCTGTCTGGAGTGAATGAATAATGTGCCTTTTTGTAAAGCATCTGTCTATGATAAAGCGCTATATAAACCTAATGCATTATAATTAATAATAATAATAATTATTATTATTACCAGTATTATTAACTATTATTTAACTATTAGCTTTATTAGTACTAGTAGTTATTGTAATTTATTATTATTATTATTAGTAGTAGTGGTAGTATTAATAGTACTTGTAGTATTAGCATTATTAACTATTATTATTTTTAGTAGTAGTAGAAGTAATTATTATTTGTTATTATTAGTAGTAGTAATTTTGTTATCATTAACTGTATTTATTATTATTCAAAAGAAAATTTTTCTAAAATTACCTACCATTAGGGCTGTCGCAATAACCACAATGATGTAATACCATGCTATGGACACGCCTACCGTGGAGGAAAACGACCAATCGCAACAACCGCGGTGTTCACTTTTTTTGTGTGTGTATGGCTATATCTCGTTGTTCACTTATGTGCCCCTATTGATTATTAAATAAATTGCTAAATGAAGTGTATTTTTATTGCCATCAGCATGTCTGCACCCGGTACTCGAGAAGCTTCCACAGCACACGGTGCTGCTGCCGTCAGCACCCGGCAGCGGTAGCACCATTTGGGGCACTCTCTCCAGACGGACTCCAGCAGGCAGTTAGTGGTGAAAGCGTTTGGACTCCTTGTTAAATACAGCAGTGACTGTGAGCACTGAAAGGGTACAAAGCATGTTAATTCTTTCTGAGCGGCGTGTGTATGGTGACTGTGTATGCCAGTGTTGCCAGATGGGAAATGTTGAAGTATCTTACCAGCGGCTTAAAATTATTGTATTTTGAGTAAAATTATCGTACACACCCAGTTTTCATTCTGACGTGTGTTATGTCTGAGTAATGAGGAGTCGGAGTCTCCATTAGCTGAACACTGAACTGCTTTATTCCTGTGTACAACACAATATATACTCCAGCCATAGCCCGCATTATGTCATTGTTTCCCAACCCCCCGGGCTGGGCTACAGCAAGCCCCGAGACACAATTCTCATATATAACATTTCCCCCCACTTCACAAAGCCCCAGAACACCCTTACTTTTCCCAGTAAGCATATAAGCATATAATCATTAATGCAAACATTTCCAACAACTTAACTTTCTCTTTTTTGTGTGTGTGTGTGTGTGTGTATATATATACTATATACATATATATATATAATCTGTAACACCAGCCAGGCCAGACCAGCCAACTAAATGAGCATCTGGGTAGACTGCCAGAACACCCCACCCTGCTGGAGCGGATTATTCTGCCACTTTGTCCCAACAGGCGTCAAACACTGCAGTCCTTAGTACACCGTCCTCCAGGTACCTGGGCCTCTGACGAACTCTAGCCGGGTGTCCCCTAGGAGGGGATTCTGCACCGGGTACCGTCGGCCTCACCTGGGAACCCTTGTTATTCCAATCCCACCAGTCCCAGCTCACATCAGATCGCTCCACTGCAGCTCCCGTTTTCTGCTCCAGTAGTGACCTCCTTAATCTGCTGGAGTGCCACTGGGACCTGTTTGCAAGCTCAAATGTGTCTCGGCCCCACTGCCTCACGATCCGCAGGGGTCCTGTTCATAATGGCTGCAGCTTATGGGTACGGTTAGGATGTTTGATCCACACCCGGTCCGACATCTTCAGTCCATGGGCTCTCGTTCTGTGCCTCCTGTCAAACCGACATTTCATTTTCTGCTGTTGTACAGCGACGCGGTCCCGTGTAGTGTCCGCACTTCTTGGAGGGCGAGTCATGGGTGGCCTCGGTCGGTCCACCGGCAGGAGCATCTCATGAGAGCCGCTGGGGAGCATCCTGTCGTGGCGTGGGCTGTCGCCCTGTAGTGGAGCAGCATGCTCAGCAGAGCAACCGGGAAAGCAAAGTCTTCTGCCAAATGAACTCTCAGTCCATTCTTCAGCGTTTTGTTGAACCGCTCGATGCCCCCGTTGGCCTGGGGGTGATAGAACGCCGTCTTGACGTGTTCCACACCCTTACTGCCCAAGAACTCCTCGAATGCCCCGGAGGTGAACTGCGGGCCATTGTCCTTCATGATCATATTCGGAACCCCCTACCTGACAAACAGGGACGACAGGAAGTTCGTAACCACATCCATCGTAACCAAGTTAGTTAGCAGCACCTTTGGCCACTTTGAAAACAAGTCATAGGCCACGAGCAGGAACCGACTGTTCGAGGGTGCTGCATGTAGCTTGCCACAGATATCCAGCAGCATGTGCCTCCATGGGCCTTCGGGGTATGACACCGGCCACAGGGGTGGGGGGATGGCCCACCGGTCTTTCCACTCTTCAAACACGGAACACAGTGTTTCACCATGGTCTCGATGTCTTTATCGATACCCGGCCACCAAACTGAATCCCTGCTGCATTGTTTCACCCTGACCACCCCCAAATGTCCTTCGTGGAGCATCGTCAGAACACGTGACCTCAGGGACGACAGGATCAAGGTGCAGTGCCCCCTTGCAACACACACATCGTCCCAACAGTTCAGTTCATCTCTGACCCGTTGGAAGGGTGCCAACTCACCCTGTACCTTTGTGGGCCAACCCCCCCAATCACTGAGCATAGTTGTGCCAGCATCGGGTCTCACTCTGATTCCGCCCAAAGCTCTTGAGGGGACACTATATCACGGAGGGTCCTATGCAGTGCATTCACCAAATCCGCCTCTGTTGGGTCGTCCTCATCGTCACTGTCCCGTAACATGGAGTTAGCCGTGATGCAGGACAGTAGATCTGCAACAATATTGTCCTTGCCGGGGGTGAACTGAGTGGTGAAATTGTAGGCCCTTAGCCATTCTGACCATCTGTGGATGAACAGAGGCCTATGTCCCAAACCCGACGTCTCCAGCAGGGTCGTGAGGGCCCAGTGGTCCGTTCTCAGGGTGAAATGGCGGCCATAGAGGTAAATATGCCACCACTCGCAGGCCCAGACACAGGCAAGCGCATTCCTCTCACCCACAGCATATTTCTGCTCGGCTGCCGAAAGGGACCTCAATGCGAACGCCACCCTGCGTTCCATGCCGTCTTGTACCTGGGACATCACTGCCCCCACTGCAGAGCCAGAAGCATCACAAGTGACAGTGGTTGGTCGGTTAGGATTGAAATGGGCCAACACCGAAGGGGAGGTGAGCTAGCGTTTCAATTTGGGCTGCACAGTGGCGCAGTGGTTAGCACTGCGGCAGCACAGTTTACCCTTGGCCCGGGGATCGTGGGATTGATCCCAGCCCCCGACCAACAGTGATCTGTGTGGAGTTTGCATGTTCTCCCCGTGTTTGCGTGGGTTTACTCCGGGATTTCTCCAGTTTCCTCCCACATGCCAAAAACATGCAGGTTAGGTTAGGTTAATTGGAGACTCTAAAGTGGCCCTAAGTGTGAATGTGTGTGTGAATGGTTAAGGGATAGCGCCGTAGCGTGGCTGCTCATCCATCCAGGTGGTGGATACCCTCAATTTCCCCTCTGGGGATCAATAAAGTATACTAAATCTAAAAAAAAATCTAAAACTTGGCCACCTCCGCCGAGCAGGCTGGGGTCCACTTCCACGGTGCATCTTGCTCTCTGAGTGATGGGGAAGGAAATGTGTGTAACAGTTTACCATACCCAGAAACAATGAAATTTGTGCGGGCGTTGAAGGTTCTGGAGGACATAGGACTGTCTCCACGTTTGGGTGTAGAGGCTGAAGCCCTCTCCCGTTCAGCCGGAACCCCACAAATTCTATGGAGTCCGCCGCGAAGATGCACTTCTCACTATTCAAAGTGACCCCGTGTTTTCGTAGTACCTCCAGGACCCATTCCAGCCACTCGTCATGCTCCTCTCGCAACGTGCCATGCACTACCATGTCGTCTAAATATGCTACCATGCCCCTGGGACCAGCCAGGATCGTCGACATAATCTTCTGAAAACAGCTGGGTGCTGAACTCAGGCTGAACTGCATCCGGGTGTACCTAAAAACCCCATATGGGTCACAAACGCCTTCAGGGTCCTACTGGCAGGGTGGAGAGGCATCTGCAGGTAGCCCTGGCGGAGGTCCAGCTTCGTGAGCACCTGTGACCCACTAAACGTTGCCGTGAGTTCCTCCATAGTCAGAAGTGGGTACTTGTCGGGGATAATTGCCCTGTTTACCATCCTGAGATCTATGCATGGTCTAATGCCCCCCGATGTCTTTTTGGCTACCACAATATTGGATATCCAAGGCGAGGCATCCACCCTCTCAATGATGCCAGCCTCCAGTAATTTGGACAGTTCTGCCATGACGTCATCCCGCAACGCGAGGGGAAGCCATCGTAGTGGCTGGATCTTCGGCGTCACGCTCGTATCAATGAGTGGGCAGTGATGGAACGCCTTGATGCATCCCAGGCCTTCAAACGGCGCCGGCCCACGAAGGTGCCAATCGGGGTACACCGTCGAGCCCTCTGGGTCCTTGATGGAAAATCCCAGCTCACCTAGCAGGTCTATTCCCAACAGGTCTGCACCCCAGCGCGCCACCTGGAACATGAAGCTGGGCACAATCTTCAACCCACATGTCACCAAGAAGTTGGCTGTACCCGCCATTTCAATCTCCGCATGACCATAACCAAACATCTTCACCGCCCCAGCATTGATGGTTTTCCTGGGAAACAGTCATGCACAGGATAGACCTGTCAGCCCCCGAGTCCACCATAAGAGACACGTCAATGCTGTCAAGCTTAAGCACATACCACTTCAACGGCTCCTTCCCTATACGTGCCACACACACCCGTCCGGTGTCACTGGGCTCTGCTGCCAACTGCCTAACAGTGAAGGTGGGGGCCCTGTTCCGCATCTTCCTCCGCTGCTGTTTGCAAGTCCGCCGCCGAGGCTTAGTTAGCATTCTAACCTCTGTGCTCAGCGGGAAAACATGGGTAGCTGACTTCTCGCTAGCTAGTGTTGGCAAACTCCGCAGAATTGGAGACTCCCTCTGTCTAACCATATCCAACAGGTGTTCAAGCGAGAGAGCATCTCTGGCTAGCCTTAGCTTCTTCTTCAGCTACACGTTATTGGTGCTATGAGCTAGCTTATCCCAGACCAGCTCCTCCTCAATAGGCCCGAAAGCACACTCCCTCGCTAGGCTACGTAGTTCCGAAATGAAAGACTGAGTGGACTCACCCGTTCGCTGTTGACGGTCAAAAAACTCGTACCTCCGCTCAGTGATGGTGGAGTGGTCCCCGAAAGTACTGTCCATTAGCTCCAACCTATTTTCCAGTGAACCGCTGCCACACAGCCCAAAAAATATCCTCTGTCCCTCTACACCAAGGTGGTGGACCAACAGACTCCTCCGTCTTTCTTCACTGGCACCGCCCAGGCCGACCGCAGCCACATACACATTAAACATGCCCTTCCAGTGGGTCCACGGTATAGCCGGTGTGCGCGGGGACTGAAGGAATGGAGGTGGTTCTCTGACCCACGCCTATTTTTCTTTGTCGCCAAATGTTATGTCTGAGTAATGAGGAGTCGGAGTCTTCATTAGCTGAACATTGAACTGCTTTATTCCTGCGTACAACACAGTACATACTCCAGCCATAGCCCGCCTTATGTCACCGTTTCCCAACCCCTGGTCTGGGCTACGGCAAGCCCCGAGACACAATTCTCATATATAACAACGTGGCTCAGGACCATCTGCTTTAGTAACATATTATCACAGATCGTGCATATTACAGCCTATAACACAATTTTAGTACAGGATGAGCCTGTACTGAACGGCCCAAAATATCAGTCATACTTAATTATCTTCTGTATGGCTTCTGTTGAATCATCCTATATCAAGGTCTTGCCTCATAAATATTGTGAGAAGCAATCTGTTTGTACATTGGGAATAAACAATCCACCTAAACTACTGCTAAAATGCCTCTGATAATTAAAGGAGAAACCTGTTTCAGTTTTATTGAGAACTTCAATTGAGTGACTTTTTTTGCAGACATTTGCACATTGCAGCAGTGACAGAACGGTTTAGTCCTAATGGCAACAACAGGTTTGAACTACCCATTAAAACTAGGCTCTGCCCCCCCACCCCCGTTTTTCAACCTGCTCATGATGTTGCTTACTTGTTGAATCTGCCGTGCCTGCATTAGTGCTGTAACGTAGACAAATGATTCAATCGAGTGTACTAGTTTTTATGGATGAACGTACTGTACTGAATTACTCACCGGAGCTGTAGTGGAAGCCAGGGATCAGCAGCTGAATCCCCCGCCTGAGCAGCAAACAAGCCCTGCCCGCTCGGTTCAGCCGACTCTCAGTTCAGTGAGTGGTAGACAGTTGGAGCTCCAGTACAGCACTGAGTGATTCGGTGTGACACTATTTCTAACGGATCTTTTTAGCTTGACTCGGCACGTTTCAGTGAACTGTGGATCCCATCACTAACCTCCATTCGAGGCTGTTTCTCTCCTACTGCAACACGAGCCTTCTGTCTTCTTTTCCACTCAGCCCGCGCACGTGAGATGGTATTTAAAAACAAACGTAGTATGTATGCGCAGGATCTGTATTTGGATTGTGTTTGCTAATGTATTAACATAGCCATGTAATGAAGGGGTCAAATTACTGTACATGAGGGGAATTTTGAAATTACTGATCGTACATCGGACAGAGGTCAAAATTATTGTACAAATACAATAATTATCATATGTCTTGCAACTCTGGTGTATGCTCCTGTGTATGAGCTCCGAGAGCCAAAGTTTGTTTGAATGTGATTTTTCAGACAGCGGCAAAAATCACAGTGGCAAAAATCACAGAGACAAGAGCCACACATGATCCTGTAAGGAAGTTGCCCTGCTTAAATAATCTGAATGTCGCTGCAGTCTAGTCCACACTCCCCGTAGTTCCTGTCACTGCTTGATGAAAATTATCTTTTTTTTTTCTTTTTTTTTTTTTTACAGAATCAGTAGTTCATGCCTGTAGAAAGAGCAGAGCTCCGCACAGTTGCACACGCATATAAAGGTGAGTGCGGAGCTGCAGCGAGACTCTCACAGCTTTCCTCATTTGTCACATAAGTTATAAACCCTGCTTAAATTACAAGTCCACAGGGTCCTAAAAACATCTGCAATAATACCTCATACTGTGGTATTGAGCTGTCCACCATCACCGCAGGGGAAATTCCTCTACCGCTACAGCCCTACCTACCATGTGTGTTTGGACTTACCATCCTCACAATTACAGCTCTATGAATGAGCATCATTATAAAAAGCATGGTGACCAAGGTGAACCTGTGCAGCAAGTTTGGTGACCCTAGAAAGCCTTGTTAGTAAGAGGGTATATGGACTGCTAACCTTGACCTTTGACCTTTTGACCCCAAACCCATAGTCAGAGGTCTTGGTCTCAGGATGAAATTGTGTACCAAGTTTGGTGATCATAGCTTTAGTCATTCTATAGTAATAGTGTAAACGGAATGTTAACATCGACGTTTGACCTTTTGACCACAAGCATAATAGTCAGAGGTCAGGATCCCAAGGTGAACCTGTGTAGCATGTTTGGTGACCCTAGCTTTCTTTGTTGTTGAGATATAGTTTATAAGCCATTTTGATGTTGGCATTTGACCTTGCAATTCCAGAACCATAGTCACACTTCAGGGTCACAGGATGAACCTGTGTACCAGGTTTGGTGGCCTTAGCTTTACTCGTTTTATCGTAATAGTGCAAATGGCATATTAACTTTGACCTTTTGATCCCAAAACCGTAGTCAGGTCAGGGTGTAAGTCGATCAACTTTTGTATTAGATACAACTACTGTATCGATTTGAAAAGCCTACATCATTTCTCTCAGTAGTTATTGCCGTTATAAGATTTACGGAAAATCTGACCTCAACGTCATCTGATCAGAGTCAAATTGCAATGTGTGCATCATCAGTGAATATCAAACCCTGGTACCAAGTTTCAAAACATTTAGAACTAGAAAAGCACTGAGAGAGTGCATACCTCCGCCAAGGCTCCTTCTGTCCCTCATGGATCACCTCCAAAATGTAATGGGGTTTGTGTGTAGGCCTAGAGCCACTTCTGGTAAAAATTGCATTAAAGCTGTCCATCAGTTTTTTGAGTATTGTTGCTAACACACTGAGATGATAAGAACCTTGGCTGAGGTATGCACTCTCAGATCATCACCAAAATGTAATACATTCGCCTCTAGCCCAAGAACCACATCTAGTGAAAATTTTATCCAAATCCATCCAGTAATTTTGGAGTATTGTTGCTAACACTTTGTGAGAAGGTAAGAGCCTTGGCTGAGGTATGCATTCTCAGATCATCACCAAAATGTAATGGCTTCCTCTGTAGCCCAAGAACCACTTATGGTGAAAATTTCATCCAAATCCATCCAGTAGTTTTAAATGTAATCCTGCTGTACAAATACAAACAAAGCTCTTGGTGGAGGTATCCACTCTCAGATCATCACCAAAATCTAATCACCTGTTCCCCACGCCATTACACAACTTTCCTGAAAATTTCATCAAAATCCATTCATAACTTTTTGAGTTATGTTTCTAACAGAAAAACCAACAGACAAACCAACCAACGCCACTAAAAACATTACCCCCCTTGGTGGAGGTAACAAAACTGTAGGAGGAGTTGATTTCACAAGACAGTTGCTGTGTATTAACTGAGGTGAAACAGGACATCATAAAGCTACCGGCTACAATGCCGGCTACAATGGTGCTGCTCCATGAGTGATTGAGCAAGAGTGAGGGAGCCACAGATAGAGAGAGCAGTGTGCCCAGGAGTCAGTGATGCCAGACTTAATTATTGTATTTGTAGGATAGCTTTGCCCTCTGTACGATGTACAATCAATAATTTCAGAAATCCCCTAATGTACGATAATTTGACCCCTTCATTACATTATATTAATACATTAGCAAACACAATCAGAATACGGATCCTGTGCATACATACTGCGTTTGTTTTTACACATCATCTCATGTGCGCGGGCTGTGTGGAAAAGAAGATGGGAGAGTCGTGTTGCAGTAGGACAGAGGCAGCCTCGGATGGAGGTTAATGATGGGATCCACAGTTCAATGAAACGTGCCTAGTCAAGCTAAAAAGATCCCCAAGAAATAGTTGTACACTGAATCACTCAGTGCTGTACTGGAGCTCTAACTGCCTACCACTCACTGAACTGAGAGTCGACTGAACCGAGCGGGCGGGGCTCGTTTGGTGCTCAGGCAGGTGATCCAGCTGGTGATCCCTGGCTTCCACTACAGTTCTGGTGAGTGATTCAGTACAGTAGGGGCGGTTGTGGCGCAGGTGTAGTGTGGCCGACTACTGATCGGAGGGTCAGGAGTTCGATTCTCACTCTGTCTGCAGTCTGCATGTTGAAGTGTCCTTGAGCAAGACAGTGAACCCCCAGTTGCTCCTGGTGGGTCAGGCCAGCGCCGGTGAATGGCAGCTCTATCGCCATCAGTGCGTGAATGTACAGTATGTGTGAATGGATGGACAGCAGGATCTGTAAAGCACTTTGGTCATCCAGAGATGAGAAAAAGTGTTATATAAGTGAACACCATTTACCATTTTACAATATGTTCACCCATAAAAACTAGTTACACTTGACTGAATTGTTCGTGTACGCTACAGCACTAATGCAGGCACGGCAGACTCAACAAGCAAGCAACATCACAAGCAGGTTGAGAAACAAATGGGGGGGGGCAGAGCCCACTTTTACTGGGTGTGGTTCAAACCTGTTCTTGGTATTAGTATTAAAGCTTTCTGTCGCTGCTGCAATGTGCAAATGTCTGCAAAAATGTCACTGAATTGTAGTTCTCAATAAAACTGAAACAGGTTTCTGCTTCAGTTATCAGAGGCATTTTACCAGTAGTTTAGGTGGATTGATTTATTCCTAAAGTACTGTATGAACAGATTACTCCTCAAAATATTTGTGAGGCAAGACCTTGATATATGAAGATTCAACAGAAGACATATAGAAGATTAAGTATGACTGATATTTTGGGCCGCTCAGTACAGGATAATCCTGTACTCCACACAGGTAGAGGTGCTTTTTTTAACTGATCTGTTAGATTATTTAAAGGTAAAACTGTGTTATAGGCTGTAATATATATGATCTGTGATAATATGTTACTGAAGCAGATGGTCCTGAGCCACGTCAGAACGAAAACTGCGTGTATACGATAATTTTACTCAAAATACAATAATTTTAAGCTATTGGTACGATACTTCATCATTTCCCATCTGGCAACACTGCCCGGAGTACCTCTTTCAAGGTATGTACAGTATGTGTTGCATGCTGAGACCGCATTAATAGGCTGTGAACAGCAGTAAATGTAGAGTAGGCTGCTTTGAAACAACAATAAATGCTACAGCTCCTCACTGAAGAGTATTTACAGTAACAATTTTCAAACTGAAAGGCAAATTTATATAAGAAACCGCAAATTTATGACAGAATAACACTTTGAAAAAAACCCCAGTACAATTAAAAAATTATAAATTTTTAAATAAAATTATGCAAATTTATCGGTAGAAGCTTGCACATCTAATACCAAAATAAAATGCAGATTTGCAAAAAAAAAAAGAGGGTAATTTAAACCAGAAATGTAGCCTATTTATCAGTAAAACTATTTTTCACTTTGATCATATTCTTTTACTATTTTAAAAATATTTTTCTTCATCATCATATTTCCTTTTCTTCTTGGCTTTTTTGTTAATTACCATCTGGAATTTGTCTTTGCTCATCATTTTAATGGAGAGTGTTTTAAAAATTAGGTCATGATATAATTTTATCAGTAATTTTAATTCTAATGCAATAAAACACTGAATAGCTTTTATTTTCATTTGCATTTTCAGTTTTAATTGTGAAACTTTTGACTTTGAAGAACATATCCCCCACCCCCGGAAGGTTTACATGTAAATCCAGCCCTCGGGAAGTTAGGAAAAAAAATTGTGGCCCTCACTACCACCAAAGTTGCTCATCCCTGTTATAAGCCATTTTGATGTTGACCTTTGACCTTGCCATCCCAAAACCATAGTCACACTTCAGGGTCACAGGGTGAACCTGTGGACCAAGTTTACTCGTTGTAATAAGGCATAGGGAATGTTAACCTTGACCTTTGACCTTTTGACCCCAAACCCATAGTTAGAGGTCAGAATCCCAAGGTGAACCTGTATACCAGGCTTGGTGGCCCTACATTTATTCATTTTATAGTAATAGTCAATGTAGAATTTACCTTTTACCATAATGCAACTGCAATGTTAACTTTGACCTTTGACCTTTGACTCCTTGACCCCAAAACCATAGTTAGGTGAGGGTGTAAGTCGTCCAAGATGTGTATTAGATACAACTACTGTATCAATTTGAAAAGCCTACATCATTTCTTTCAGTAGTAATTGTGTTTAGATTTAGTCTGACTAAATCTGACCTCTGACCTTTGACCTCAACATCATCCGGTAAGAGTGAAATTGTAATATGCGTATGATCAGTGTATCTCAAACCATGGTACCAAGTTTCAAAACAATCGGACCAAAACTGTAGGAGGAGTTGATTTCACAAGACAGACAGACAGACTCATAACATAATCCCCCTTCGGTCTTCGCCCAAAGGGTTCTTCGACCCCTTTCTGCTTCAACCGGTGGAGGATAAAAACTGGAAGGATAGTGGGGAACCATCATCTTCAAGGAAGAAATGTGGTCCAACTCATCAGTACAAGAGCTTGGCGGAAAATTAATGCAACTCTGGATGGAAATAAATGTTGTGACATTGCAGAAGCTTATTGAAATGATGCCACAGTGAATGTGTGCCGTAATCAAAGCTAAAGGCCGTCCAATGAAATATTAGAGTGTGTGACTTTTTGGGGGGGGGTTTTGGCCAGGCAGTGTATAAATTGCATTATTATCTCACACTACAAAAATGAGACAAATTTAGCATTTAATTAAATTGAGAAAAACAGTTCTCACCTAGAAATAATTATTTTCCACAAAAATACAAATTATGTAAACATGTTTGCTGTTTCCCTTGTTATACATTAAAAGATTAGCCTGGAAGTTTCCAGATTTTCCATATTTCTGCAGCATGAGAACATTTACTTCTCTGTTATAGCTTAAACTTTCATATCAGCATGGTGTTACCATGACAGATGTAACACCACAAGAAAAGATGTGATGTGCAGTCACTCCGGCTCAGAGTTTTCTCTCCCTTCATTAAAAATGAAATACAGCAATCAAAGCCTGAGCAGGACTCTGCTCTGCGGGGCTTTGAAGTACGAAATGACTGCAAGATCGAAGCAGCCAATGCCAAGTTCACAATTCACTTGTCCAAACTGCAGGTTTAAAGCTGAGCGATCAGTCGTCATTAACACATGCTTAGCTACGCCAGCATATTTTATTTTTAGCTTTACATCAGGCTTTGCTGTATGTCGGTCACATAATTATACCCCAATAAACTCAGAACGCCCCGTGAAGCTGTTAAACCACTGAGGCATCTTTCTGGTTTGGCAGTAATGAGCAGAGTCTCCCTTCAAAAACCTGGCTAGAAACTAAATTACATAACACTCCCACCCAGGCAGTGAATCTAATTTAATGTTACAGTTAAGACAACAAAAAGGTAGCCATACATCAACAGCAGCCCTCCTTTGCAGGGGAAACATTTCACACTCAGATGAGAATGAGCAGCCAAGTGCAGCTGAGCTGGAGAGAAAATCATCAAGCAGCCCTGCATTGGCAGCATAGTAATTACAGAGCCGTGCACTTACTGAGCAAGTGTTTCTCCCACCAGCACGTTTACATATTCTCCAACAGCAAGGAGACATTTAGCTTCCTCAGACAACTGTGTGCTGGGTAAACAAACGAAACATAGGTCAATCTGTGATAGGCTTCAGGTGTTTTCCTTTGCAGTTCAGGCCTCATTTAAAAGAAAAAAAAAGAGATCATCTTTCAGTATTTTGTAATGTTAGTGGTCTGACAGGAAGACTACACCACAGCATCCCCTCTGGCTCTGTTCATCCTGCAGAAAAATTCACTTTTGTCTTTCTTTGACCAATGAAAACCTTTAGTGAGCAAGCCTATATATCCCACACATCTGCATACCAGGGACCCCTCATGAAAACTGAACAACATAGCACGGCCAGGAAAAAAATAAGTCCCCCTAACCAAAAATGGAACCCCTCAATTGAGTCAAAGCTTCTGTATAAATAGGAAGTTAGTCTGATCAGAACTGTTGAAGCTATACTGGTGGTGACAACATAAAATGGAGTGAAAAAGTACAAGCTCCACTCCCCCACAGAAATGGATCCCCTTATTAGATGTATAAATTTAAAGTGATTCCGATCAGAAATGTAGAAGCTATTGTGGCAAAACATAAAAGGACGCCTCCCCCAAATAATGGAGTCCATCACTAGATGTGTCTGAAAATCAAAAGAGTCCAGCAGACGAACAGGTCAAAAATCTATCTCATTATTTCACCTCTGAAACTTCGTTGCATAGGGTATAATTACAGGTGTTATCAGCCAGAGGTTTTACTATTGGCTGCCTTACAACAGCTAACATGCAGTAGTCACTTATACCATGGAAACCTACGAATAATATGAAATAAATGCAGACTATTTAAAGTGCTCATGGCATGCCATTTTGGCACATGTTGACAGCTCCCAGAGAAGTGAGAAATGAAATGTCTGTGATGTGAGTCTGTCAGAATATGTCATGATGTAATTATTTCAGTACCATTTTACACCCAGATGGAGGAGCCCTCTTCACAATGGTGTTTTTGTTGATTTTGCTTTAAAGGGAATAGAGACAATATTCTGATCTCCTGGCCATTAAGTGTCACAGTTACTCTTGCCCCAACTGCATCCTAGAGGCACGTGACATCAATGCAGTTATGTTACTGGCTGTGTCTGCCTGTGACATCCTTACATATACTGCATATATACAAACACTAGATAAGACATGACTAGACAACAGGCAAGTCATGTTCCATATAAATAGCTTTACAATAAATACAATGAACAATTGTGTATCCGGTTATGACAATACTGCAGGCACTGTCATTATAATTACCTAAAGAATATGGCACTTCTGTTTGCCATGAAAATGTTTGCCACGCCCCATCTAGTGTTTATATATGTATATAATTATATAATATATATAATTTTATACAATTATTAATTAATTTTAATTTTATAAATATTATATAATTATATAAAATACACACGTGGACAAAATTGTTGGTACCCCTCTGTTAATGAAAGAAAAACCCACAATGGTTACAGAAATAACTTGAATCTGACAAAAGTGGTAATAAATAAAAATTCTATGAAAATTAACCAATGAAAATCAGACAATGCTTTTGAATTGTGGTTCAACAGAATTATTTTAAAAAACAAACTCATGAAACAGGCCTGGACGAAAATAATGGTACCCTTAACTTAATAATTTCTTGCACAACCTTTTGAGGCAATCACTGCAATCAAATGATTTCTGTAACTGTCAATGAGACTTCTGCACCTCTCAGCAGGTATTTTGGCCCACTCCTCATGTGCAAACTGCTCCAGTTGTTTCAGGTTTGAAGGGTGCCTTCTCCAGACAGCATGTTTCAGCTCCTTCCACAGATGTTCAATAGGATTTAGATCAGGGCTCATAGAAGGCCACTATAGAATAGTCCAATGTTTCGCTCTTAGCCATTCTTGGGTGTTTTTAGATGTGTGTTTTGGGTCATTATCCTGTTGCAAGACCCATGACCTGCGTCTGAGACCAAGCTGCCTGACACTGGGCAGCACATTTCTCTCTAGAATACTTTGATAGTCTTGAGATTTCATTGTACCCTGCACAGATTCAAGACACCCTGTGCCAGATGCAGCAAAGCAGCCCCAGAACATAACAGAACCTCCTCCATGTTTCACAGTAGGGACAGTGTTCTTTTCTTGGGATGCTTCATTTTTGCGTCTGTGAACATAGAGCTGTTGTGCCTTGCCAAAAAGTTCCAGTTTTGTCTTGTCTGTCCATAGGACATTCTCCCAGAAGCTTTGTGGCTTGTCGACATGCAGTTTGGCAAATTCAAGTCTGGCTTTTTTATGATTTGTTTTCAACAGTGGTGTCCTCCTTGGTCGTCTCCCATGAAGTCCACTTTGGCTCAAACAATGATGGATGGTGCGATCTGACACTGATGTACCTTGACCTTGGAGTTCACCATGAATGTGTTTAGAGGTTGTTCTGGGCTCTTTTGTTACCATTCGTATTATCCGTCTCCCCCTGCGGCCACATCCAGGGAGGTTGGCTACAGTCCCGTGGATCTTAAATTTCTGAAAAATATGTGCAACTGTAGTCACAGGAACATCAAGCTGCTTGGAGATGGTCTGATAGCCTTTACCTTTAACATGCTTGTCTATAATTTTCTTTCTAATCTCCTGGGACATCTCTCTCCTTTGCTTCCTCTGGTCCATGTTTAGTGTGGTACACACCATGTCACCAAACAGCACAGTGACTACTTGTCACCCATTAAATAGGCCGACTGACTGATTACAAGTTTGTAGACACCTGTGATGTTAATTAGAGGACACATCTTGGTTGTGTTATCTTTTCTAGGGGTACCATCATTTTTGTCCAGGCCTGTTTCATGAGTTTGTTTTTTAAAGTAATTCTGTCGAACCACAATTCAAAAGCATTGTCTGATTTTCATTGGTTAATTTTCATAGAATTTTTATTTATTACCACTTTTGTCAGAGTCAAGATATTTCTGTGACCATTGTGGGTTTTTCTTTCATTAACAGAGGGGTACCAACAATTTTGTCCACGGCTGTATAATTTTACACACACACACACACACACACACACACACACACACACACACACACACACAGAGTGATTTGAAAAAGTGTTTGCCCCCTTCCTTATTTCTCTTTTTTTTTGTATCCTTGTCACCCTTAAATTATTCAGATCATCAAACAAATTTAAATTTTAGACAAAGATAACACAAGTAAACACAAAATGCCGTTTTTAAATGAAGGTGTTTATTATAAAGGGTAAAAAAAAAAATAATCCAAACCTACATGGCCCTGTGTGAAAAAGTGATTGCCCCCTGTTAAAACATAAATTAGCTGTGGTTTATCACATCTTTGGAAACCTGAGTTCAATTTCTCTAGCCACACCCAGGCCTGATTACTTCCACACCTGTTCTCAGTCAAGAAATCACTTAAATAGAACTTGCCTGACAAAGTGAAGTAGACATAAAGATCCTCAAAGGCTAGACATCATCATAAAGAAATTCAGGAACAAATGAGAAACAAAGTAATTGAGATCTATCAGTCTGGAAAAGGTTATAAAGCCATTTCTAAAGCTTTGGGACTCCAGCGAACCACAGTCAGAGCCATTATCCACAAATGACGAAAACATGGAACAGTGGTGAATCTTCCCAGGAGTGGCCGACTGACCAAAATTACCCCAAGATCACAGTAATGACTCATCCAAGAGGTCACAAGACCACACAGCAACATCCAAAGAACTGCAGGCCTCACTTGCCTCAGTTAAGGTCAGTGTTCATGACACCACCATAAGAAAGAGACTGGGCAAAAATGGCCTGCATGGCAGAGTTCAAAGACGAAAACCACTGCTGAGCAACAAGAACATAAAGGCTCGTCTCAGTTTTGCCAGAAAACATCTTGATGATCCCCAAGACTTTTGGGAAAATACTGTGTGGACTGACGAGACAAAAGTTGAACTTTTTGGAAGGTGTGTGTCCCATTACAGCTGGAGTAAAAGTAGCACAGTATTTCAGAAAAGGAACATCATACCAACAGCAAAATATGGTGGTGGCAGTGTGATGGTCTGGGGCTGTTTTGCTGCTTCAGGATCTGGAAGACTTGCTGTGGTAAATGGAACCATGAATTCTGCTGTCTACCAAAGAATCCTGAAGGACAATGTCCAGCCATCTGTTTGTGACCTCAAGCTGAGGCGCACTTGGGTTCTGCAGCAGGACAATGATCCAAAACACACTAACAAGTCCACCTCTGAATGGCTTAAAAAAAAACAAAATGAAGACTTTGGAGTGGCCTAGTCAAAGTCCTGACCTGAATCCGATTGAGATGCTGTGGCATGACCTTAAAAGGGTGGTTCATGCTCGAAAACCCTCCAATGTGGCTGAATTACAACAATTCTGCAAAGATGAGTGGGCCAAAATTCCCCCACAGCACTGTAAAAGACTCATTGCCAGTTATCACAAACACTTGATTGCAGTTGTTGCTGCTAAGGGTGGCCCAACTAGTTATTAGGTTTAGGGGGCAATCACTTTTTCACACAGTGTCATGTGGGTTTGGAATTTTTTTTCCCTTAATAATAAACACCTTCATTTAAAAACTGCATTTTGTGTTTACTTGTGTTATCTTTGTCTAATATTTAAATTTGTTTGATGATCTGAAACATTAAATGTGACAAACATACAAAAAAATGAGAAATCAGGAAGGGGGCAAACACTTTTCACTCCACTGTGTGTGTGTGTGTGTGTGTGTGTGTGTGTGCGCGTGTGCAGTGGGGAATATAAGTATTTGATCATCTGCTGGATTTGCAAATTTACGCCCTTACAAAGAGATGAACAGTCCATAATTTTTATGGTAGGTTTATTTTAACTGAGAGAGACAGAAGATCAACAACAACAAAAAAAAGAAATACAGAAAAAAAATATTAAATAAGGGTTATAAATTAATTTGCATTTGATTGAGGAAAATAAGTATTTGATCCCCAAGCAAAACATGATTTAGTACTTGGTGGAGAAACCCTTATTGGCAAGCACAGAGGTCAGACGTTTCTTGTAGTTGGTCACCAAGTTTACACACTTCTCAGTCTCAGGAGGGATTTTGGTCCACTCCTCATACAGATACTCTCCAAATCCTGAAGATTTTGAGGTTGTCGCTTTGCAACTTGAAGTTTCAGCTCCCTCCACAGATTTTCGACGGGATTAAGGTCCAGAGACTAGCTAGGCCACTCCAGGACCTTAATGTGCTCCTTCTTCATCCACTCCTTTGTTGCCTTGGCCGTATGTTTTGGGTCAGTCATACTGGAAGACCCATCCACGACCTATCATCAGTGTTCTGGCTGAGGCCAGGAGGTTGTCATCTAAGATTCTACGGTGCATGGCCCCAATCTTCGGCCCCTCAATGTGGTGAAGTCTTCCTGTACCCTTAGCAGAGAAATGGCCCCAAAGCAGAATGTTTCCACCTCTATGTTTGACAGTGGGATGGTATTCTTGAGGCCATATTCAACATTTCTCTGCCTCCACACACGGCAAGTCGAGTTGATGCCAAAGAGCTCAATTCTGGTCTCATCTGACCACATGACATTCTTCTCAGAATCATTCAGGTGTTTACTGGCAAACTTCAGATGCGCCTTCTTGAGCAGGGGGACCCTGCGAGCACTGCAGGATCTCAGTTCATTATGGCAAAGTGTGTTACTAATGGTTTTCTTGTTGAGTGTGGTCCCAACTCCCTTGAGATCATTAACAAGTAACTCCTGTGTAATTCTGGGCTGAACCCTCACCTTTCTCAGAATCATCCTTATCCCATGAGATGTAATTTTGAATGGAGCGCAAGACCGAGGGCAATTGACTGTTATCTTATATTTCTTCTACTTTAGAACTATCGCACCAACAGTGGTCTCTTTCTCACCAAGCTTCTTGCTGGTGATCTTGTAGCCAATTTCAGCCTTGTGCTGGTCTACAATCTTGTCTATGACAACCTTTGACAGCTCTTTGGTCTTGCCTATGGTGGTGGAGAAGTTTGAATTGAAGAGATTGATTTTTTTGACAGGAGTCATGTATACAGTTGAGATTAGGAGTACTTTCCTAAAGGGACAGGACTACTTTATGTTCCTCATGGATACATAACCGGTCTGTGTGGGTCAGAATTCTTGCTGATTGAAAGGGAATCAAACACTTATTTCTCTTGATCAAATGCATAGCAAAAACACATTCAAATTGTGGAAGCTTTAGGTGTAATTTAAAGGTTTTTCTGCTATTCTTCATCATTTTTCAACAGGAAAGGGAAAGCATTCACAATTTTTTTTTCTTTTTCACTTGGAATTAGATTTGCCAAATTAACAAGGAATCATAACATCACCATTACCTTTCAATTTAATAAATCCTTGGTGACATATGCAATATGTAATAAAATAATAAAAAAAACAATAATTCACTCGTGTTTCTTAACATTACACGTTATAATAAACAACTGGGATAAACATTTAAGGGACACAAAAAGTAATGATGATCACTGAAACATTAGTAAAATCAATTTATGAGGTGATAAAATTTGCACTCCTGTTGATGTAAATACTGAAGGTGCAGATGGGGAAGCCATCAGGCTTTCCCCAAATTTTTCTTTTGCAGGATGGCACCGACATTTGATCTTTGTGGGAAATGGGAGGAGGCCGGACAGTGTGTGTGTGACAGCCTCATTGGCTGGAGGGACCACAGGGGGAAGGGCCTCTCAGTTGACAAGCATTTTTTGAAGCTACGTAGAACAAATGACATTGCAAATGACATGAAACATAACAATTTAAATGACTCTGACTTTAAAAATGTAGTGTTCATATGACTTCACACTGCAGGATACATCTGATGCCACTCACCACATAATGGTGTGACAATATCACATTTCAGAAATGTGACAGTAATAAGGAATGTGTTTTCCCGATGTTCAGCCATGGCTGAGCTGGGCCTCGGGACTACAGTCCACCCCATAATTTATCAAGGAATGTATAAAATGAGGCATTCTTTGTACAAAATTAAGCCAAATTCTAATTAGGCAAAATGTCCACCTTTCCATTGACTGAAGAAGTGTGACACAACCTTTCACAAGGATTCACATACACAAATTCAACCTGTCTGTGTTCAACTGGACAAACTGATCTTAGTTATCAATGCTAAATCATATCAAATCTGCACAGACAGCTATATTGCTTTTTCCTGAATGGAATTTGTAAATTAGTTCAAGAGACATCACAAAAGAAACCATGATTATTGAAACCTCATTTTGAAGGAGCTGTACTACTCACAAATTTTTATCTAAATTAACTGTGTGTAACACATAAAAGTGGTAACACGCTTCCTTCTAGTAAAAGACACTACCCGTCAAGCAAATACCCTGTAACTTTGCTGCATGTGTGTCTCCATGCATCAAAAGGGGGGTACCAAAGAAATTAATTAGCAGAAAATAATTAGCAATCCTCAGAAAAATAGATAATACATAAAAATTATCAATAGATGATCAATAATGAAGAGAAAATATAAAAGAAACCACTTGGTAATGAAGTCACAACATTCAATAGGAGAAGTTAAAAGTTACATCAATAAATTTCCAGATATTTAAGGAAATACAGTACCTGTAGATTATTGTAAAAGAAATATCATGTTTATAAGGAACAGGGTAAACTGATAAGGAAGAAAACCATGCAAATATATGAGAAAAGTTGCAAATTTCTAAGGAAAGTCCAACTTGTGCTGAATTTATGTTTACTGTGGGACTTAATTTAGAATCTACTACAATGACAATACAGATTCTTAGTCACTTAAGGGAACAATGCTTTAGGGAGCTCAAAGCAAAATAATTTGATCTTCCCTGCATAAACTTGGTTGTTGTTTTTTTTTTCAAAACCTTTGCATGGATCTCATTGAACTAAATAAGAGTGAAGGTAAAAATGTTTAGAAATTATTTACACACTTATTGAATATACAAAGGCTTTACCCTACACTAATTTAAATATTGCTACTTATTGTTTTAACTAAAACAATATCAAGATTTAAAATAGCTGAAATGATTTACTTAGACAATGGAAACGGAATACACTTTGTAAATCAAATCATGTCACATTTAAGTGCAGTTCCTAAATTATTAGTACCAAACACTTACCTAGGAAACCGCTTAGCTTACCATCAGCCATTTACAAGATTAGTATAATATTCAAATAAGTAAATAGGGAGATTGTGAATGACAAACCCTATTATTAAAGCCATTTAACTTAGGTGATGAGGAAGGGTTTCTGGGTGATTATATGCAAAGAATGACAACTGACAGCGATGTCATCCATACTGCCCTTCCCAGGAGGGACCATGTGACGAAGAAACCGTAGGAGGTGCACCCATCTCTTGAGCAAACCAGGGGATCTGGTCATCAAAGGAAACTGGACCAAAACTCCCTGGCAAGGACAGCACAAAGGTTATCCTGATGACCTAAACAGCCGCAGAAAGCGAAGGACGTGACACTTGGGTGCATCTAACGTTTTACTCCACCTCAAACCCTCAGCAAGACACTGCTTAATATATATATATATATATATATATATATATATACTGTATATAGTATACTTATTTGGGGGGAACAACAAATGACTGTATAACTGTTTCTCTATGCAAGTGTCAGCAGATGACTTGGCGTCCAGTAACAACCTCTGCTAATAGAGAAGCAGGCTGGAAAGGTGTGTTTAGTGTTGTTATCTTATCATCCTCATCATCCTCTAGTAATACTTAATATTGGTTATTAAGTTGTTCCATTGCTTTTACATTGTAGAGAATGTTTGCTCCTTAATAACATTAACAGTTAGGTAAAATATCTTTATTGCTAAAATAATGCAGCTACTACCATACCTGTCGAGGCATACCTCATGCCTCCCTTATTGGGGGGGCTTTCACACCTGTACTGAATACTTAAAAACTGTATTTATCGGCAGATGAAAGAAAACTGAAGTAAAAAAAAAAAAAAAAAAAAAAACCACACAAACAACAACAACTGCAACATGAGCTATTTCAAACATATTTATTCAAATGTACACTTATATGGACACAATCTTGAGCCATAACTTTTTGGTAATGTGAAAATAATAAGCCAAGTAGCACAATAAATAAATAAATAAATAAATAAATTAAAAAAATAAATGATAATATTAATAATAAATAAATAAAAATAAATAAATAAACAATATTTTTCAAATTTACATTAGCACAAGGTAGATTGCTTAATTTGAAAGTACACAATAAGAATAATTCTGAATATAGTTTTTAATTGTCAGCTAGATATATACACTTGGAATTAAAGAGTTTTTAATTGTCAGCTTTGTTACACTAATGCACTTGGATGAACTTGAAACAAAAAAATGTTCACTGATGCTGCTTGTTATAGTTCCAAGTAGCAGCCTTTGCTGACTCTAGCATTTCTTTTGAAGGCTTGACCTTGAAGCATGGAGTGTCACAATTCATTTTCACTTGCATGAAAGAAGTCAGAGTTTCTGGGAGCATACTTTTTCTGAAGTCGGTGTGAATTTTCCTGTCCATGCTGAAAGCCCTCTCACTGTCAGCATTGCTGTGAGGAAGGCAAAGCAGTGCTGAGTACACTTTGCGGAGCTGGGGGAAGCAGGGCCACAATTACCGGGACTTACTACACTTCACTGCTGCAGAAATTGCAGAAGGTCATCAAAAGCAATCATCATGCTGACCAAAGGTGTCCGCTTCCTGCAAGATAATGCCGGGTTCACAACTTACACGTTGCCCAGAGGGAAGCACAGTCCTGCGGCTATTTAATCCTTACTCCCCCCACTTCCCCTCCCTACCTTACACCATTGACTTCCACCTTTTTCCAACAATGAAGTCATTTTTGAAGGGCAAGCCCTTCCAAGACAATGAAATGCTGATTTCCATGGTCAAGTTGTGGCTTCTGGCACAGACTGCAGACTTCTACAGGTGAGGTCTCCGCAGCTGCATAAAGCGATAGGAGAAATGTGTAACCCTTGGTGGTAACTATGCAGAGAAAGACTAATAAATGTGCCAGGGTTGAGTCTTCTCAGTCCATGGAAGATGACTCAGGGGAAATCTCTTATGAACAGCCCTCATAAATGTGTAACATTTCTATATTTTAGCTAAATTATATAAAATTGAAAAGCCTGTTTTTTAGTGCCATAGCTATGTCCGGAAAAAGGCCCAGCAGAGGTTGTTTTTTCTGCGTCAGCTCAAGAAGTTTGATTTGCCTCAGGAACTGCTGGTTGTCTTCTACACCGCCATCATCCAATCTGTCCTCTGCTTTTCCATCACTGTCTGGTTTGGATCTGCCACTAAACAGGACAAGACCAGACTGCAGCGGATCATTAAGTCTGCGGAGAGGATCATTGGTACCGACCTACCCTCCATTGGGAACTTATATCGGTCCATAACTAGGAAACGGGCGGGAAACATCTGTGCTGACCCATCACACCCCGGCCACAAACTGTTTGAACTTCTATCTTCTGGTTGTCGTTACAGATCACTGAAGGTCAAAACCAGCCGTCACAGGAACAGTTTCTTTCCTCAAGCCATCACTCTGATGAACTCCTAACATTCACCTAGTCCTACCTGTTGCTGTACTCATGACTTTTTATCCATTATTACATTGCACATAACTCTCACACTGCTTTTTACTTCATTCACATTATATCACTGAATCTGAGTTCACATTGAAATACTGTGTGACTGTATATTTTTTCATATATTTCTGCAAAGTGTGGTTAGTCTGAGTAAATAACTGCATATATTCCTGTATATATTTGCATCCTTTTATAGAAACGTGGACAGACTGTAATTTACTGTACATACTCTGTTGTCATTGAATCCTTATTTAAATCCTCCACCTGAACAACGAGAGCAAGTTTTTAGCCAAAGTCAAATTCCTTGTATGTGTTGTGCATACTTGGCCAATAAAGCTGATTCTGATTCTGATTCTGATTCTGATATGCCCTGCTGAATCTGAACAGCTCTGTCAGTCAAAGATGGTGTTTCCCTATTCTCACCTACTGTAAATCATCACCTTCATTGGGTTTGATCTACTGAAAGCTGAAGTTTGATACTTTATAAGATAAGATAAGATAAGCCTTTATTAGTCCCACAATGGGGAAATTCCAGGATTGCAACAGCACAGCGATAGCAACACTCAGAGCAACAATCAGAAGGCAAGAAAAAAACAAAACAAAACAAAAAGTGTGTGTATCCAGTGTGTCTAGGAAGCATGAAGGACTAAAAAGGCGCCGACCTGCAGTGTGGGTCTGGCTGTCAGGTACGATCTGATGCAGATGAGCGTATTTTCCCTTCTCAAAGCTCGGACTCTCCCATTCTTTTTGGTGACGTCCAGTCCCTCGATTTTCCTTTTCTTCAAGCTTTGTTTTCTTTGCCGGCGGCGCGCTGCATGAAGCCATTTTGAAAATCAAAAAAAAGACTGCTTAGGTGCGCTCAATGTCGCCAGGCATCAAATTACTGTTCAGTTGATTTTAGGTTCGCTCAATAATTTTTTTTTTCCGCTGTATATTTTTCTTTTTGGCGTACAGAAATGGCAATACGCCCGTATTTGCTAAAATTGCATTTTCCCCGTATTAAAATACGGCGAAACCGTATCACTTGACAGGTACAGTGGGGGGAAAAAAAGTATTTAGTCAGCCACCAATTGTGCAAGTTCTCCCACTTAAAAGATGAGAGACATCTCCAATTGTCATCATAGGTATACCTCAACTATGAGAGACAAAATGAGAAAAAAAAATCCAGAAAATCACATTGAAGGATTTTTAATGAATTAATTGGTAAATTCCTCAGTAAAATAAGTATTTGGTTGCCTACAAACAAGCAAGATTTCTGGCTCTCACAGACCTGTAACTTCTTCTTTAAGAGGTTCCTCTGTCCTCCACTCATTACCTGTATTAATGGCACCTGTTTGAACTCGTTATCAGTATAAAAGACACCTGTCCACAACCTCAAACAGTCAGACTCCAAACTCCACTATGGCCAAGACCAAAGAGCTGTCAAAGGACACCAGAAACAAAATTGAGCCTCTTTTCCACTAGCCCAGCACACCTCGGTACGGCTCGATTCACTTCAGTACGGCTCGGAATGCTTCTGTCTCCATTAGCACGGTGTTTGGCGTGGGTGTTGTGCTGGGGTGGGTGGGTTTATAACAGCGAGGCGGTGCCACACTCCCGTGACGTAACGCACGCGACCCAAGCAAAACATTTTTTTTTCCAAAACTTTATTGAGAAGACCCAAGCAAAACATAACACATAGCTGTACAAGGCCACTCCTCGGTCTGTGGCTTTTTTCACCATAAACGCCAAAAAGGACTGCCAGACAAGGGTACAGGCAGCGAGATGAAAACACTCTGGAATAGTTCTGCAGCTTCTGGGAGAGCCAAAGGCGTGAGGATACAAACTAGGTTGTATACGACGGTAAGCTAATGGTTGCTCATGCTAGTTTGCTATAAGTACGTCGTGCTACACTTTAATGTCTGCAAGTTATCGCTGTTAGGTACTAAAATATGTATGCTGTGTGTGTTTCAGATGGCTCTGTTGTGGGGAAATTACTGCTTCATTCGCTCTGGGCGTGCCTGTCACGGATGTGATCAGCCTGTCACTGAAGTCAACACAGCTTCACAAACGAGCAGTATTGAGCTTAAGAATGTCTGTAGAAATGTTTTATTTCCTGTACAACAAATTGCTCTGATCTGCTTGAAAATCATGGAGAGACTGTTGAGACATCATGGACTTACCTGCTTCTGCAGCAGATTCTGAGATGGTATCATAGAAAAAAACGATCAGCTGACACAACTTGATCGCCAGGTTAATATTAGCCACATATTCAAAAAGTAAACTTTACTGAGTTAGGTATAATAAGATATATTTGACAGTTATCATGCATTTTAGGCCAAAACAAACTTGATCTAGGATTAAAAGCAATTAAAATAATGCAGTCACAAGTTTACATGGAAACATGTACTGTAGAAATATATATTCTCTGCATCAACAATGTACTAGATATGCATTCATGTTGTATTGCACTGGGATTTGCACTGACAATAAACCTATGAAGTTTTTGCAGATGTCTCTTTTTTATATGTGAAGGTTACCACCATGTGGCATAAATTAAATACTGAAAGATTGGAAAAGCTAAGAATAATCCAGCAGTTTGAGAAATCACTTTTGGTTTGGTGTAAGTCTGTCAACAGAATTATGAACCATAAAGCAGTTTGTGTTAAAATGTTAAATCCAATTAAACCTAATCCGGGGGCTTCCAATCATGTAACATGGGGGGCCAAGACCCTGCAGGTTCTCTCTTCTACCCAGTCTCTTCAGCAGGTGTTATCACTGATCAGTCAGTGGAAGAAGTTCAGTGGAATCTGCTGTTGAAGACACTGGTTGGAGGTAAAGCCTGCAGGGTCTTGGCCCTCCATGGCACATGATCAGACACCCCCCCCCCCACAGTATCCAACTTTTACTTTCAAAATAAGTGTAAATATTTGCAAAAAGCAAACATTATTAGAAATATGTTATATTTCAATTTAATACTATCCCACTTGTACTTACAAAAACGTGTGAATATTCATAAAAAGCACACACATGAAAGGTAGCACCACAAGCAGTGGGTCACAGCGGTTTGGGGCAACAGCAACACAATTGTGTATCCTTTGCCAATCTGTCTGCTGTTATTTAATGTTTAACAGTTAAGGGACGGATGATTATATGCTCCAAAACTGGAGAAACTCTCTGATAAAAAAGCTGCAACAACACAAATCACTTTTGGTTTGAATTAACTGCCAAATGACCTAGAAATAATGAGCTGAAACTTGTTTTTATTCGTATTAAATAATGAGACAGTGGCACACTGGCCAACACCAAATTGTATTATTTTTTACATCCTAGGGCATTTTGGATGTACTGAATAAAAAAAATTCATGTTTTTCACCTTCTGACATAACGCACGGCTCAGGAGACGCACACACACAGGCTCAGAGAAGTTCAAATAGTTTATTAGCAACAGGAGTGAATGAATGTGTGTCTGCGGGATGTAAATGTGTTGGTGGCGGCGTCTGCTTCGGGCACAGAGGCAGGAGGCCGTACAGCCGGGCAACCCTATGGAAAAAGTAAAGGAGAAGGGTGACGGGCACACACCAACACAGGAGATTTGCAAGCGAGAGAGGAGCTTACTTGGAGGGCACAGATGACTGGCACAGCAAAGGACGAGGTCCGGAAGACAGCCACCTGGAGTGCTCGGTGCAGCAGCGAGGAATGGGCGATGGAGAGGCGATGTCCGCCGCCGGGGAATCCACCTGTGCACAGGGGAGCAGACTCGAGAGAGAAAAAAGAGGTAAGAGCTTCTTACCCGGGAGAATAGCTGAAGGTGAAGGAACTCACAGCGATGCATGAGAAGTCTAACGGCTTCAGGCCGAAGCTCAGGGCGAGGCGGCTTATATCCCTTGCCACTGATGACGAGCAGGTGTGCGTGCAGGTGGCGCCGCTGATGAGCGGCGCGGCGTGACAGTACTCCCCCCTTTAGCAGCGCCTCCTGGCGATGGCCTTTCTGGGTGCGCTCGGTGGAAATCAGCGATGAGCGATGGGTCCAACACAGACGACGGGGGTACCCACTGTCGATGATCAGGCCCATAGCCCTCCCAGTCCACCAGGTACTGCAACCCACGACCCCGGCGCCGGGAGTCCAGGATGGAGGAGACGGGCCAGGCCGGATGGCCACCAATCATCCGGGGCACGGGTTGCGCAGCAGGAGGAGGGCAAAGGGGATCGGAGACTGCCAGCTTCACCTTGGACACGTGGAAGGTGGGGTGGATGCGGAGGGAGGGGGGAATAGCTACACACACAGCCACTGGGTTGACAATCCTGGTGATGGGATAGGGACCCACGAAGCGCTGTGCCAGCTTCCTCCTCTTGCCTTTTAGGGTAACGTCCCGGGTCAACACGTAGACTCGCTGCCCAACCCTGTACGCCGGGGCAGGTCTTCTGTGCCGGTCCTCCATGGCTCTGTTGCGCTCCGCCGTGCGTAAAAGCGCATTGCGCGCTGACGCCCAGATGGAGCGGAACTGCCTGAGATGCGCCCGTACTGAGGGGACAGTTACCTCACTCTCCTGCGCCGGGAACAGCGGGGGGTCGTAACCCAGGGACGCCTTGAAGGGGGACATCCCTGTGGCAGAAGAGCGAGCGGTATTATGGGCGTATTCAACCCAGGCAAGGTGGTTACTCCAGGACGTGGGTTTGGACGCCGTTACACAGCGGAGCGCAGCCTCCAGCTCCTGGTTGGTCCGCTCACACTGCCCGTTGGATTGGGGGTGATGGCCGGAGGAGAGGCTCACCTTGGCTCCTAAAGCGTTGCAAAACGACCTCCAAACCTCAGAGGAAAATTGGGGCCCCCGATCCGAGACCACGTCCACCGGAATCAGAATCAGAATCAGAATCAGAATCAGGTTTATTGCCATTGCTCATGTAGTACACAAACTAGGAATTTGTCTCGGTACAATGCTGCAACATTAAACATGATAAGATAAGAGAAATAAGAGAAATAAACTCTTGCAGCCCATGCAGCCTGACCACGTGTTGGATGAGGAGGTCCGCCGTCTCCAGGGCAGTGGGGAGACCTCACAGGGGGACGAAGTGTGCCGCCTTGGAGAAGCGATCCACGATGGTCAGGATGGTGTCGTAGGAGTTGGAGACTGGGAGTCCGGTGACGAAATCCAAGGCGATGTGCGACCAGGGCCTGCCAGGGACGGGCAGGGGCTGGAGCAGACCCGCTGGAGGGGCATTTCCCGACTTGTTGGTGGCACAAATTGGACAGGCCCGGGCGTAGCGGGCAGCATCCCTCCGCAGGCCCGGCCACCAAAAGGACCGCTGGAGGAGGTTTATCATCCGGGAGGAGCCAGGGTGACAGGTGAGCTTGGAGGTGTGCAGCCAGTGGATGACCTCTCCTCGAACTGCAGATGGCACGAACAGCCTCCCCTCCGGTCCGCCGCCAGGGTCCGGCTCCACTTCCTGCGCCTTCCGGATCCTGCTCTCAATATCCCAGGAGATGGCTCCCACGACGCACGACCTGGGTAGGATGGTGTGGAGCGTGTCCTCCGACTCCTCAGGGGCGAATTGCCTAGAGAGGGCATCGGGCAGGCCGTTCTTGGAGCCAGGCCTGAAGGTGATGGAAAACTGGAACCTGGCGAAGAACAAGGACCAGCGCGCCTGGCGGGTGTTCAGGCGCTTGGCAGATCGAAGGTACTCCAAGTTCTTGTGGTCCGTCAGGACCACGAACGGCAGGTCCGCCCCCTCTAGCCAGTGACGCCACTCTTGCAGCGCGAGCTTGATGGCCAGGAGCTCTCTGTCCCCCACGTCATAATTCCTCTCCGCCGGGGACAAGCGCCGGGAGAAGAAGGCGCAGGGCCGTTTGGCGCCGTTGTCAGGTGACCGCTGGGATAGCACCGCCCCCACTCCTGTGTCCGAAGCGTCCACCTCCACGATGCACTGCAGCACGGGGTCGACCTGGCGAAGGACCCGGGAGGAGGAGAACTCCGCCTTCAGCGCCTGAAAAGCAGCTGCGGCCTCTTCGGTCCACCGGAACGGGACCTTAGGGGACGTGAGGCGGGTCAGCGGTCCGACGATGGTACTGAAGTTTTGGACAAAGCGGCGGTAGAAGTTCGCCAACCCAACGAACTGTTGCACCTGTTTCCTCGACGCAGGTGTAGGCCATTCTACCACCGCCTTCACCTTCTCTGGGTCAGGACGCACCTGGTCGTGAGAGATGATGAATCCCAGGAAGGATGTAGTCCTAGCATAAAAGTCGCACTTTTCAGCCTTCACGTATAGCCGGTTCTCCAGCAGTCTTTGGAGGACCCGCCTCACATGGACCTGGTGCTCGTCCCTGGACTTGGAGAAGATGAGTATGTCGTCCAGGTAGACAAACACAAAGAGGCCGATGAAGTCCCGGAGGACGTCGTTGATGAGGCGCTGAAAGACGGCAGGAGCGTTGGTCAACCCGAACGGCATTACCAGGTATTCAAAGTGGCCGTTCGGGGTACGGAAGGCTGTCTTCCACTCATCTCCCTCCCGGATCCGGACGAGGTGGTATGCGCTGCGTAGATCCAGCTTGGTGAACCAGGTCGCCCCCTGGAGGGAGTGGAAAGCGGTGTCCATGAGGGGCAGGGTGTAACGATCCTTCTCCGTGATGTCATTTAGAGCTCGGTAGTCTATGCAAGGACGGAGGGACCCGTCCTCCTTGCCAACGAAGAAGAATCCCGCCCCCACGGGTGATGACGATGGGCGGATTATCCAAGCACTCAGCGACTCCTTAAGGTATGTATTCATCGTCTCCTTCTCCGGCGCCGATAGACTGTAGAGCCTTCCAGAAGGTAAGGGTGCCCCCTGGTGGAGATTGATCGCACAGTCGTAGGGCCGATGAGGAGGAAGAGACATCGCCTTAGATTTGCTGAATACCATACCCAGGTCGTGAAATTCCAGCGGCACCAGGGACAGGTCCGGGGGCGCTGCGTCCGTAGGTGGGGGAGAAGCGGACGGTGAGCAGGCAGCGGACTGTAGGCAGGTGCCCATGCAGAACGTGCTCCATGCCGACACCCCGGCGGACTTCCAATCCAGAACGGGGTTGTGGAGGTGTAGCCAGGGATACCCCAGGATGACGGGCGACACAGAGTTGGGCAGGACGTAAAAGGTCATTTCCTCCCGGTGGTTTCCTGAGATGATTACCGGGACAGGAACAGTCTGGTGCATCACTCTCCCAAGGGAGGCACGAGAGAGGTTGACCAGGGAGATTGGGTTTCTCAGTGCCTGGCAGCGGATGCCCAATTGGGTTGCCAGGCTTTGTGAAATAAAGCTGCCTTCTGCGCCCGAATCCACCAGTGCGTGGGTGAGATGCCCAGTGGGATTGTGGCAGAAACGGATGGGCAGCTTCAATTGAGTGTGAGGGTTTAACCGATTGACATCCGCGAGGCCCCCTACAGTGACTCGCGGACCCTGCCGACTGGTTTTCCGTGGGCAAAGCTTCACCGTGTGTTGGTCATCTCCGCAATACATGCAGAGATCCAACTCACAGCGGCGTTGTTTCTCCGCAGGGGAAAGCTTTGTCCAGCCTGTCACCATCGGCTCCGACTCCTCGGGGCACGATGGTGGCGGCGCCGCCAGGTGGCGAGCTTGGAACAGGCGTGGTGAGACTCCACGAGGGCGAGAAGAAGATGACTTCCGCCCCGAGGAGCGCTCGCGCAGCCTGTTGTCCAAACTAATCGCTAAGGACGTCAGCTCCGCTAGTGTCTCAGGAATATCCCGCCCAGCCAGTTCATCCCTCAGATCATCATTGAGACTGCGGAGGAAAAGGCCGCAGAGGGAGCGTTCCTCCCAGCCTAATTCCTCCGCCGCTACCCGGAAGTCGACCGCGTAGTCTGCTGCCAACCGGCTTCCCTGCTGGAGGGCGAGAAGCCGATCGACCTGGACCGTCTCGGTAGGAGAATGATCAAAGACCTCCAGGAAGCGCCTCACGAATTGGTCATATGTGAGGGCGGCATAACTGGGCCTCGCCATTACGGCGTAGGTCCATGTTAATGCTCGCCCCTCCAGGAGATTCCCGATATAACCAATTCGGCTGTGATCTGAGGGAAAGTCTCTGGGCACACGGTGGAAAACGGACTCACACTGCATAATAAACCCCCGCGCTCCGCCGAGCTTACCGCTAAAGTGGGCGGGGGTTGGAATGGGTGTGAGCCGAACCGGTGCACTCGGAGCCTGCTGGACAGCCACTGGAGCAGCAGGAGCCGCGCCACCCTGACGAGCCGGGGGGAACGGCTGTTGGGGGTCCAAGCGGCCCAACCGGTTAGTTAAATTTAACAATTGATTAAAAATCATCTGTTGCTGATAGGCTATCTGATCCACTCGAGCCTCGAGAGTGGAAAACCGGTGTGCGAGCCCGCCGTCTGCCGAGCCGCTCTGCTGAAGCCGTACTGACATAACGCACGGCTCAGGAGACGCACACACACAGGCTCAGAGAAGTTCAAATAGTTTATTAGCAACAGGAGTGAATGAATGTGTGTCTGCGGGATGTAAATGTGTTGGTGGCGGCGTCTGCTTCGGGCACAGAGGCAGGAGGCCGTACAGCCGGGTAACCCTATGGAAAAAGTAAAGGAGAAGGGTGACGGGCACACACCAACACAGGAGATTTGCAAGCGAGAGAGGAGCTTACTTGGAGGGCACAGATGACTGGCACAGCAAAGGACGAGGTCCGGAAGACAGCCACCTGGAGTGCTCGGTGCAGCAGCGAGGAATGGGCGATGGAGAGGCGATGTCCGCCGCCGGGGAATCCACCTGTGCACAGGGGAGCAGACTCGAGAGAGAAAAAAGAGGTAAGAGCTTCTTACCCGGGAGAATAGCTGAAGGTGAAGGAACTCACAGCGATGCATGAGAAGTCTAACGGCTTCAGGCCGAAGCACAGGGCGAGGCGGCTTATATCCCTCGCCGCTGATGACGAGCAGGTGTGCGTGCAGGTGGCGTCGCTGATGAGCGCCGCGGCGTGACACCTTCAGGTCAACGTTTGGAACAACAGTATTATTATTTTCCATTTAGATGATGCTACACTCCTTCTAAAGTATTGTAATTCTCTGAATTTGGAATGCCGATAGAACATTCAATTTACACATACTTACTTTTTTTACCTACTTTGACTTGTAAGCTTGATCATTCTCTCCTGCTGCATTTTAAAGTCCAACTGTGCAACTTCTTATAAGTTAACATAAAAAATTTACCCAAAGTTTAGAACTGGATCATGTGTTGCTAATTTTTTTTATTATATTTCAATAAAAAGAACAGAAAGCTTACAAAAACATTTGTTTTTTGGTCTAGTTAAAAATTACATTACCTTTACAATGGTTGACCCCTGACAGGATGATCAGCATCATTTTCATCAGACTAGGCAATGGAATTTCTATGTAATTATACTGTTTTATAATTCAGTGTTATAACAGACAAACCACACTTTCCAAAACAATTCCATTTTATTATATACAAAATATTAAAATAAAAAAAAAACTTTGCAACACAACATGAAGGTTAATCGACATTTTATACACGCCGACCACTGAGTGCCTCTACACCAGCTTCCCAAACTGGGTCAGGAAGGCTCGGTTGAATGAAGCCGTCTCTGCCAGCTCTGGGTCAGGAAGGCTCGGTTGAATGAAGCCGTCTCTGCCAGCTCCAGGGATACCCTCGCGTTTTCTGCAACCTCATTTAAATGTTGCAAATATTTATCATTGAATACATTTTGCGCCTGGTGGCGGGACAGATTCACGTTGGAGAATCCAGGCGGGCTGGCGCGGCGGACGCGTGGGATGATTCTACAAGGAAAATGCACACAATAAAATACAGCACGAAAGTGCAAGATATACAGAAAAGACAATAGTTTTTAACAAGATTACATAAGCTTATTTCAGCGTATGACCCGTGACCAGTCTATGGAACAAACTGAAGATCAGAGTTAATAGAAGACACCCACAAAACTTTCAAGATTTGAAGACATTTTGTATGGAAGAATGGGCTAAAATTGCTCCTGAGCAATGCCTGCATCTTGTTTCTCCCTACAGAAGGCATCTGGAAGCTGTTATTACCAACAAAGGCTTTTCTACTAATATTAAATGAATTTCACCAAGCGTGTTCAATACTTACCCCCTTTGTGATTCCACTTTATTAAATAAAACTTGTTTTGTGAACACAGTTACCTTGATTTCTTTTTATGTGTGGATTACTTGGGCTGTCACTGATATCTGGTGAACATCTCAGGTCAATGGCTCCATCAAAAATATGTTTAATGAGAAAAATGTTGATGTGTTCAGTACTTATTTTCCCTCTGTATGTTCTGATCAGGGCCGGCCTTAGCCACAAACACGCTCACACACACACACAAACCTCAAACAGGGCCAAATACCAAACCAGGTAACTCACGTTAATGGTCATTAAAAAAAAATGCATATGCCCCTTTCAATCTCGGCTTGCTGCTATTGTTGGAATAGGTTACCCATGTCAGATGATGCAGGCTAAATGACCCTGCAAGCAGCATGGGGCGTTGACCACCTCACCTGAACTCGGTGGACATTTGAATAGGACAACTGGATAAATGCTCAGTGAAGTAGGTATCGCCGTCACAGCACAGAGACAGAGAGAGGAAATTAATATGAAGGATGTCTGTCATTATTCTGACAGATCAAATTAATTTCGAAGCTGCAGCAGATATGTGTGTGTGAGACAGTTACATAAATATCACAGCGGCTGAGAGCAGGAGGTTTCTTTTAAGAGTTTTTTTTCACTCACTCCCACGGAGCCTCCTGCTGCTCTGACTGTCCTCCAGTTGCTGTGAAGCCAATACCTGCCTGCCCTGGTTTGATAAGTGGCAATCTCACTGTTTAGCTCTGTTCTGTGTTTGTTCATGTATTTCAGTTCACCTTACATTAATTTATCCTCTGCGACACACAAACACATGGCCTCACCAAATAAAAGTGCCAGCCTGTACACACAAACAAGAGCAAAACCAAACTCCACTTTATACAGCCATGACAATAAATTTTGTTCTACCTTTGTTGTTTTGTCATTATAAATCATATTCAAGAGGCAATACACAGGACTGGTGGCTAGAGCTGTTTGTAGCCGGAAAGTTAAGTCCTCACTATTGGCCAGCCAGAGCTAGAATTGCCACTGGTACTAGTAGTGCTGGTTATGAGGTAATCGATAAGTTCTGTTCAAGCTGAGTTTGCCACAGCGGTCATCTGGCATGCAGAGGTATAAGCAAAGCTAGACTCTCTGCTCTCTTTAGCCAACTGGCATATTTCTTTAATTTTACAAATCTTAACAAGTTCCTCTCCACAATTTGTTTACATAGGATGTGCACTGGTATGAGAATGACAGGTGGGGGTGGGGCCCCTTTAGAAAGTTCTATAAAGGCCTACCACAGTCATTGCAAACTCTCAGCCTTTTCACTGCTGTAGAGATTCAAAGTTGGTTAGCCCTTGGGGGGCCCCTCCTTTTTGTTTTATTAATTTAAAAAGAAATTGAGGGCTTGCAGCAGTACCCCCTCCAGCAGGTGCCAACCTTGGCCTACTTTGCCTGTGCCAAAGGTTCTGATCCACAGTGTACTTCAGCAGTACTCTCCACTCCCTGTTCCATTCTCATGGAACTGTCCTTAAGAAAATTTCTCCATTTGAGACACCCAGTATCTTCATCTCCCTCCTCCATGTGTTACCATGGTAAGAATGGACACATACCGATACTACTGTGGACATTTCCTACTTCTTAAATAAAATATTAATACAAATATATTTATTTTACTATCAGTTAATATAAACAATAATCAGTGTTACTTTAGTTTGCTAATAACGTCAGCAACAATAGTTTGTTTCACTCATATTTGAGGTGCAATGACTTAAGGATAATGTTCTTGTCAGCTTTCGGTGAAGTGATGTACGGTCGTTCACTTCTTCCTTACTCAGTTCTTAGTTCCCTTTGAACTAAACACCTTTCACTCCCTTCGGTTTGGAATATCATTTAATATGGTGGAATACCCTATGCAGTCCACTTCAAAGGGCACTACTGGGTGATTGGAATACATCTTGTGAGAGTGCAAAAGTCCAAATACGTCTCGCGTCAACAGTCACATCCTGGATCATTGTCTGAATCCCAGACCATCTACTCGCTTCACGTAAGCTAACAATTGACTCACCTTTGTCAGTCGTCTTCCCCTGTGCACAGGTGGATCTCCCTGGTGGCGGATTCCTCTCTCCCCAGCGGCGGTCCAGCCTCCATCATCGCTACAGGGCTTCACGCTCACTTCCCCGCACAGAGTCAGACGCGGTCTCCCTGGCTGCAGCCCTCAAGGCCAACCTGAGCTCAACCACGACCACCTGCAAAGTAAGCTGTCATTACTATCACGCTCTTTGCCCGAGGACTGAGCTAACGGTTCTGTTTTGTCGTTATAGGGTTGCCAGGCTGAACGGCGTCCTGCTCTTCCCCAGCACGAGTCCTGCACTGCACACAACATACACTGTACATACACGCATTCACACACAGACACGGTTAGCAATAAAAGGATAATTGTATTTCACTCGAGTCTGTGTTTTGCCCCCTGGGTCCATAATTATGTCAGTACGGCTCCGACAGTGCGACCCAGTGGACAGCGTGCTAGAACGCCATTTTAACAACCTAGAGGCTCGAGTGGAGCAGCTAGCTTACCAACAAAACGTTATCCTTAGCCAGCTAACACAAATTAACAGCTGGTTGGATTGTCTGGATGGACAGCGGACGTTTCCTCCGGCCCCCGGGAGTCCATCGGCTCCCGCTAGCTCCCCTCCTAGCCAGGCTAGTCAGGTCCCATCGGCCCAGCTCACACCGGTCCCCACACCCGCTCGCTTTAGCAGCAAGCTCGGTGAGGCCCGTGGGTTTATCTTACAGTGTGAGACAGTTTTCCAGCGAGTGCCAGGGGACTTTCCCACTGACCATAGTAGGATAGGCTATGTGGCTAATTTCTTAGAGGGTAGAGCACTAGCTTTGGCTTACGCTGTTATGGCTAAACCTAGCTATACTAGTCTTACTTACCAGCGGTTCATTGCCGATTTTCATGAGGTATTTGACCATTCTGACTGGGATAGCGTGCTCACCACCCGGTTGTTAAATCTCTGACAGGGGGGTAGGTCTGTGGCGGACTACGCTGTCGATTTCCGGGTGGTGGCCGCTGAGATCGGGTGGGAGGATCCCTCGCTCTGCAGTATTTTCGTTCACAGCTTAAGCCCTAGCCTACGGGATGAACTAGCCAGGTTAGACAAACCGGAGAGACTCACTGAGCTGATCTCCCTAACTATTAATTTGGATAATAGGCTGAGGGAGCAGGCAGCCGAGCAAAGAGCTTCCGGTCGCTCAGGCACGCAGTTTTTCCGCTCCTCCCAGTCATCTCAATTGGCCCTGCCTCCACCCGAAGCTTTAGACGGGCAGGAGGATATGGTAGTCGGGCGCTCAAAGATTTCCTTAGCCGAGAAGCAGCACCGTAGGGAGTTAGGGCTGTGCATGTACTGTGGTAGTAGCGAGCATGAGGTAGAGAGTTGCCCCGTGCGGCCAAAAGAGGGGGTCCGTGCATCACAGTAGGGGGACTCACGGACGCGTCTCAGCCTAATCCCCTCACCAAGTTCCTCATGCCCATTAGATTCATCTACAAACAAACAGAATATGCCACACATGCACTGATTGACTCAGGGGCTGAGCAGAGTTTCATATCGGGGAGCCTGGCAACTCGGTTAGGGCTTCCCTGCCATACTCTCCAGTCACCCCTTAAGCTCATCGCCCTGTCTAAGACCCCCCTGGCGACAGTCTCTCAACAGACCGCCCCAGTATCAGTGATCATGTCAGGAAACCATCGGGGGGACCTACGCCTGTTGGTGCTGCCCTCTTCAATGTCCCCTGTCATCTTGGGCTACCCCTGGCTCCGACTCCATAATCCATCTTTTGATTGGCAGAATGGGAGTATAACATCATGGAGCTCGTTTTGCCTCAGCGCATGTCTATAGTCCGCAGCATGCGCCCCGTTGGTGTCCTTAGCCCCCCACGCCCCTCCTCCTCCAGATTTGTCCAAGAACCTGCCTGAATACCATTACCTGGGGGCGGTATTTAGTAAGTCGCAGGTGCTGCCACTCCCCCCCCCACCGCCCCTATGACTGTGCCATCAATCTCCAGCTTGGTGCCCAGCTGCTGTCGAACCGTCTCTACAGCCTGTCAGCTCCGGAGCGGGAGGCGATGGATGCCTATATTAAGGAGTCGCTCAGCTCGGGCATTATTCGTTTGTCTTCTTCGGCGGTGGGGGCGGGGTTCTTCTTCGTTGGCAAGAAGGATGGCTCACTGCAGCCATGTATCGACTTCAGGGGGCTTAACGACATAACGGTGAAGGACAAATATACCCTGCCTCTCATGGACACGGCCTTCGACTACCTCCAGGGGGCCTCTTGGTTCACCAAGCTCGACCTTCGCAACGCTTACCATCTCATGCGAATCAAGGAGGGAGACGAATGGAAGACGGGATTTCGGACCTCAAGCGGCCATTTTGAATATCTCGTGATGCCGTTTGCGTTGACCAATGCTCCAGACGTCTTCCAACGCCTTAAAAATGCTTCTCACGATCACTGGATGAGCATCGGGTTCACATGAGACGGGTCCTCCAACGACTCCTGGAGAACAAGTTGTTTGTTAAAGCCGAGAAATGTGAGTTCCACACCAACAAGACTTCATTTCTCGGTTTCGTTATTTCCCATAACCTGGCGAAGGTCAAGGCGGTGGTGGAATGCCCCCCCCCCCCAAATCAAGGAAGCAACTCTAGCAGTTCCTGGGGTTCGCCAATTTTTATCGCCGCTTTGTGCCCAAGTCCAGCATGATTGCCCTCCCCTTGACCCGTCTCACGTCCCCCAAGGTGGCTTTCCGTTGGACGGAGGAGGCTGCAGTAGCTGTGGATCCATCCCTCCAGTGTTTGGTCGAGGTGGATGTGTCTGATTCCGGGATGGGGGCAGTGCTCTCCCAGCGCTCTCCAATAGACGGGGTGGTCCACCCCTGTGCTTTCTTCTCACACTGCCTATCCTCGGCTGAGAGGAACTACAACATCGGCAACAGAGAGCTCTTGGCGGTGAAGCTTGCCCTGGAGGAATGGCGTCACTGGTTGGAGGGGGCTGCACAACCTTTCGTGGTATGGACCAACCACAAGAACTTGGAATACCTGAGAACCGCCAAGCGGCTGAACTCCCAGAAGGCCCGTTGGTCCCTATTTTTTGGGCGTTTTAATTTCACAATCACCCCGGGGTTAAGAACGCCAAGCCAGACGCCCTCTCCAGGCAGTTCGCAGCGGAGGTGATTGAGGACCATGAACAGACCATCCTTCCAGCATCCTGTGTCGTCGGCGCTCTCTCGTGGGGCATTAGGGAGAAGGTCGTGAAGGTGCAGGAGGCTGAGCCCGATTCTGGAGGTGGACCCGCGGAGCGGCTGTTTGTCCCCACATCGACTCGGGGTGAGGTGATTCAGTGGGCTCATGCCTCAAAATTTTCATGCCATCCAGGGGTGTCCCACACAGTACAGCTTCTCCAGAGGTCTTTCTGGTGGCCGGGGCTTTGGAAGGATGTCACCGCCTACATCCGTGCCTGCGCTCAGTGCGCCACCGGGAAGTCGTCCTCTTCTCTGCCGGTCGGGCTCCTCCACCCGCTGCCGGTTCCCAGCCGTCCCTGGTCCCATATTGCTCTGGATTTTGTGACTGGCCTCCCACCCTCCAACCACTTCACCACAGTCCTCACCATTGTGGACCGGTTTTCTAAGGCTGCCCACTTCATCCCTCTCCGGGGGCTGCCTACAGCACGGGAGACAGTGGATCTGCTAGTGCAGCACGTCATTCGCCTCCACGGGATCCCCACCAACGTCGTCTCTGATCATGGGCCCCAATTTGTGTCCCAGGTCTGGAGGGCATTCTGCAATGCACTGGGGTCAACTGTGAGCCTGTCATCCGGATACCACCCGCAGAGCAACGGGCAGTGTGAGTGGGCCAATCAGGAGCTGGAGGCCGCTCTGCGCTGTGTCATCACCTCCAGTCCATCATCGTGGAGTAGCCACCTCTCCTGGATCGAGTATGCCCATAACTCGACGGTGTCCTCGGCGACCGGCATGTCCCCCTTCAGGGCCTCCTTAGGGTACGATCCCCCACTGTTCCCGGAGGAGGAGAAGGAGGTGGCGGTGCCTTCTGTCCATGCTCACATGAGGCGCTGCCGCCGGCTCTGGACTGCCACCCGCAGAGCTCTCTTTCGCACCGCAGAACACAACACCAAGACGGCTAACCACCTCAGGAGACTGGCTCCCCAGTACCAGGTGGGTCAGCAGGTATGGCTATCAACACAAAATATTAATTTGAAGGGTGAAAAGTGGAAGTTGGCCCAGCGCTTCATTGGCCCCTTCCCCATCACGCGCATTGTTAACCCTGTGGCTGTACGCCTTGCTCTCCCCCCCCCCCCTCCGCATCTGTTCAACATTTCAAGTCTCCCAGGTGAAGCCCATCTGCTCCAGCCCTCTCTGCCCTCCTCCCAAGACTCCACCTCCACCAGTAGTGATAGACGGCGACCCGGCTTGGAGAGTCAATACCATCCTGGATGTTCGCCACTGGGATCGCGGCCTGCAGTGCTTGGTGGACTGGGAGGGGTATGGCCCCGAGTGGAGGCCCTGGGTACGTCTGTCATTTGTGCTCGGTAAGCAGCTCATCAGGGACTTCCACCGGACACACCCGGGTAGGCTGGGTCAGGTGCCAGGAGGCACCTCTCGGGGGTGGGGGTGGGGGGGGAGTACTGTCATGGCTCCCTCAGGGCCACCATCAACCACAGCTGCATGCACACCTGCTGCCAATCGCCAGCGGGCTTTAAAGCCAGGCCTGTCTAGGACTTGGCACGGAGCTATCTGTCAATCTGGCTGTCTGTGTGGTGTCGCTGGCTGTCTGTGTGGTGTCGCTCGTCATCCTTCAACCGCTGGCTGTCTGTGTGGTGTCCTGCAAACAATGTGGACTACACTGACAATTGGAACTCATTTTGGGGAAAACCTGGTCTTATGAAACGAGACAGCGTCCATCCCACTTTGGATGGTGTGTCTCATTTATCTAACAATCTGGCATCTTTTTTATCCAAATTTCCAAAATCTTGACAACTCAGAGTTGGGACCAGGAAGCAGAGTCGCAGTCTTACACACCTCTCTGCCTCTTCATCTGCCACCCCTCAACTTAGCCCCTGTCTTCCCCATCAGAGAATCATTGTCTGCTCCCTCCAAAGTAAATAAAAATATAATATATAAGCATCCCAAAGTGATTAAGCAAAAAGTTAGTAAAACTCAAATTAAACATGAAGCCTCTAAATTGAATGATTTGGCCTCTGTTCCTCCTCATAATTTAAAAATTAAATGCGGTTTGTTAAATATTAGGTCTCTAACTCCCAAGTCTCTGTTAGTCCATGATCTGTTAATTGATCATCAGATTGATTTAATATCCCTTACAGAGACTTGATTAGGACAAGAGGATTATGTTGGTTTAAATGAATCAATTCCCTCTGGTTATTTAAACTGTCAAAATCTCAGAAGTTCTGGTTGTGGAGGAGGAGTAGCAACAATTTACCATTCCAAATTACTAGTTAATGTAAAGCAAAAAAACATGTCATAATTCCTTTGAGGGCCTGGTCCTCAGTATTGGGCACTTTAGCAATTTTAGGCTAAACCCAATTTTATTTGCCATAGTTTATCGTCCTCTATCAACCTACTCAGAATTTTTATCCGAATTTGCTGATTTCTTAGCTGATTTAGTGCTGAAATCAGATAGAATAATTATAGTAGGGGACTTTAATATACATGTAGATGTAGATAGTGACTGCCTTAATGCGGCATTTAATTCAATATTAGACTCGATGGGCTTTTCTCAGAAAGTAGGAAATTCTACTCATTATCTCCGCCATACGTTGGACCTTGTTCTGACATATGGCATAGAAATAGAAAATCTGGTAGTGTCTCCTCATAACCCTGTACTGTCAGACCATTGTCTGTTAACCTTTGATTTTACTATTTCTGACTATTTGGCTCCAAAAGAAAAATATTACTACAGTAGATGCCTCTCAGATGATGTTGTTACCAAATTCATGCAGATTGTTTCCTCTATGCCATGTGTCTACACAATGGAAATAAGCTATAGACAGCTTGCTCCTTCTGTAATTGATAGCATGGTGGATAGTGTTACAGCTTCTCTGCATCAGACTCTAGACTTGGTGGCCCCCTTAAAAAAGAAAAAGTCTAATCAGAGATTTCTAACTCCTTGGTTCAACACAGAAACTCGTAGCTTAAAACAGAAGACTCGTCAATTAGAAAGAAAATGGCGCTCCACTAATTTAGAAGAAATCTATTTAGCTTGGAGAAATCATCTTTTAATTTATAAAAAATCTCTTAGAAAAGCTAGAACAAGTTATTATTCTGCATTAATAGAAGAGAACAAGAATAATCCCAGGTTTCTTTTCAGTACTGTAGCCAGGTTGACAAAGAGTCAGGACTCTGTCAATTCTAGCATTCCCTTAGAACTTACTAGTCAGGACTTTATGAACTTTTTCAATAATAAAATTTCATCCATCAGAGATAAAATCAATCAGATTCTTCCCACAGTTAACTTTAATACAGTAACCACTACAACTCCTTCAACTGATGTCTGTCTTGATGAGTTTACTCCAATCGACCTTTGTGAGTTAGACAAAATAGTTTCCTCATCCAAACCTTCAACTTGTCTTTTAGACCCTATTCCTACCAGATTATTTAAAGAAGTCTTCCCACTTATTGGTAGCTTTATTCTTCATATAATCAATTCTTCATTAACTTTAGGCCATGTACCGCAGGCTTTTAAAATGGCTGTAATTAAACCCTTACTCAAAAAGCCAACGCTAGATCCAGGAGCTTTAGCTAACTATAGACCAATCTCTAATCTCCCTTTCATTTCAAAAATCTTAGAAAGAGTTGTTGCTTCGCAATTATTTGACCACTTGCAGGGAAATGGTTTACTTGAAGAGTTTCAATCTGGGTTTAGAATCCATCATAGTACTGAAACAGCCTTAGCGAAGGTCACTAATGACCTCCTCATCGCATCTGATAATGGACTGGTTTCTGTACTTTTAGACCTTAGTGCAGCTTTTGATACTATCGATCATAATATTCTACTTGATAGATTAGAACACTATGTTGGACTTAATGGAACTTCGTTGCAGTGGTTTAAATCTTATTTATCTGATAGGTTCCAGTTTGTTCATGTCAATAATGAATTTTCTTTCAACTCAAAGCTTAGTCATGGAGTTCCACAGGGATCTATGCTAGGCCCTACTCTTTTTAGTTTATATATGTTTCCGTTAGGCAACATTATTAGAAAGCACTTTATACATTTTCATTGTTATGCAGATGATACACAATTATACCTGTCAATGAAGCCAGATGATAGTAATCAATTAGCCAAGTTGGAAGCCTGTCTTAAGGAAATCAAAGCTTGGATGACTTGTAATTTCCTGCTATTAAATTCAGATAAGACTGAAGTCATTCTTGTTGGTCCAAAAAACCTTAGAAATACCTTTCCAAATCAAACTTTTAATTTGGATGCGGTTACTCTTTCTCTTAATAGCTCTGTGGAGGAACCTTGGAATTATTTTTGATCAAGATCTGTCCTTTAATTCACATATTAAATTTGTTTCTAAGAGTGCCTTCTATCATTTGCGTAATATTGCCAAGATTAGGAGCATCTTGTCTCAGAGTGATGCTGAGAAACTGATCCACGCTTTTGTTAGCTCAAGATTAGATTATTGTAATTCTTTATTATCAGGTTGTCCTCAAACATCTTTAAAAAGTCTTCAGCTGATCCAAAATGCTGCAGCAAGAGTTTTAACAGGTACTAGAAAGAGAGATCATATCTTTCCGGTTCTGGCCTCCCTTCACTGCCTTCCCATAGAATTTAAGATAAGATAAGATAAGATAAGCCTTTATTAGTCCCACAATGGGGAAATTCCAGGATTGCAACAGCACAGGGATAGCAACACTCAGAGCAACAATCAGAAGGCAAGAAAAAACAACATCTAGCAAACATATGTCCATATTACTATAAATGTATATATATAGACACACAGTGCAGAGCATTATGGCTGGTGGATGTGCAGCAGAAAGTCTAAGCTCTCTCTCCGCGGATGCAGCGGGCCAGCTGGAAGTCTTTGGGCATGATGGTGACCCCCTTAGCGAAGAAGAGACCACCAGGTGGGTCTCGCTGGTCTCCTGCAGAGCCATGACGGCGAAACTCAGGAAACGCAGGACGGTGTTGAAGTCCTGAGCGATCTCCCTCACCAGGCGCTGGACGGGCAGCTTACGGATGAGCAGCTCCGTGGATTTCTGGTAGCGACGGATCTCTCTCAGAGCCACGGACCTGTGACGGCGAGGCCTCTTCACTCTGCCGGTGGCCAGAGCGCCTCTCCGAGCAGCCCTGTGGCTAGCTGTCTCCTGGGGGGCTTCTTCCTCCAGTAGATTTTACGGGCGGTCTGCTTGGTTCTTGCCATCGCTCTTTATTATTCTGTCTTATATTTCTTTCACGCCGCCTAAACTCCAGCCCGGCACCCGCTTCGTTTTCGCTACAGCTCCCGGTATGTCGAGTTTCCCATTAGCACCGGGCGGCGGCCAAGTGCTAGCTAGCACTAGCTCCTCCCCGCTGTAACGTCTCCCGCTGCAAACCATGGCTCCGTCCGCCGACCCGGGAGACCCCCGGGGCGATCCGTGCGTCCGTGATATATATACAGAGTGAAAGGTGTAGAAAGAAGAAGGAAGATAAAAAAAAAGGCTGTTGCAACAGGCAGCCGACTCGTGTGGCGCCACCGGTCCGGCAGAGCCGGAACCGGAAATTTAGAATTAAGTTTAAAATCCTTCTTCTTACTTACAAAGCTCTAAACAATCAGGCTCCTTTTTATTTAAGAGATCTGATACTATCGTATTATCCTAACAGAGCACTACGCTCCCAAAATGCAGGATTACTTGTAATACCTAGAATCTCCAAAAGTACAATGGGAGGCAGAGCCTTCAGTTATCAAGCTCCTCTCCTGTGGAACCAGCTGCCAATCTGGATTCGGGAGTCAGACTCGATCTCTGTTTTTAAGAATAGGGTTAAAACCTTCCTTTTTGATATAGCCTACAATTAGGGAGGGATCATGTGTTTCTGAACCCTCCCTTAGTTATGCTGCTAATAGGTTTAGTCAGCTGGGGGACCTCCAATAATGCACTGGGCCTCACTCCTTTCTTCACTCTCAATGAATTTTTTTTTTTTTTGCTGGTCATTATTTTTGCTGGTCATCTGTTTGTTCTCTCCCATAGATTGAGTCCCCATCATGCTGTTTGCTCTCTACATGTCTGTTCTTTTCATCTTCTCTGTCCCCTCACCCCCCCAGCCAGTCGCAGCAGATGACTGCCCCTCCCTGAGCCTGGTTCTGCTGGAGGTTTCTTCCGGTTAAAAGGGAGTTTTTCCTCTCCACCATCACCAAGTGCTTGCTCACAGGGGATCGCCTGATTGCTGGGGTCTTTTTACAGTTGACAGTGCTATGAGATGACTGTTGTTGTGAAATGGCGCTATATAAATAAAGTTGAATTGAACTGAATCTCCACAAGACACGTCTCACATCAACAGCCACGTCCTGGATCATTGTCTGAATCCCAGACCATCTCCTCACTTCACGTAAGCTAACAATTGACTCACCTTTGTCAGTCGTCTTCCCCTGTGCACAGGTGGATCTCCCTGGTGGCAGATTCCTCTCTCCCCGGCGGCGGTCCAGCCTCCATCATCGCTACAGGACTTCACGCTCACTTCCATGCACAGGGTCAGATGCTGTCTCCCTGGCTGCAGCCCTCAAGGCCAACCTGAGCTCAACCACGACCACCTGCAAAGTAAGCTGTCATTACTATCACACTCTTTGCCCGAGGACTGAGCTAACGGTTCTGTTTTGTCGTTATAGGGTTGCCAGGCTGAACGGCGTCCTGCTCTTCCCCAGCACAAGTCCTGCACTGCACACAACATACACTGTACATACACGCACTCACACACAGACACGGTTAGCAATAAAAGGATAATTGTACTTCACTCGAGTCTGTATTTTGTCCCCTGGGTCCATAATTATGTCATTGATAGGACAATCAGTTGTAGGTTTGAAGTCAATTAAATGCAATGTGAGATGAGATGAGATGAGATTCAACTTTATTGTCATTACACATGTATGAATACAAGGTAACGAAACGTGACTTGGCATTTAGGCACGCTCTGAAGAGCGCATCCAAGGCCGGGGCAGCCGCTAGGCGCCAGTCATAAAGAAGAAAAGAAAAAAAAGAAAAGAAATGATATGACACAATAGGCGAGAGAAAAAAAACATGTTTTATCAAATTGACGCTTAATGGGTAAGCGAAATTTTGATTGCAGGCAAAAAAACCCTCAATGCATATTTAGCAAACATTTAGTAGACAATCACACAGCAGAGGGAGGGAGAGCAGTGTGTGTATATTTGCATGTCATTGTGTAGTGTAAGTGTAACAGTTGTTAGTGAGCAGCAGAGGGCGCCTCCTGGCAGTGGATAGATGTTATAATCATGTGACTTATAAACAAGTCCAGAGTTCAGAGTCTATCTCTCTTCTCTCTTGCTTGCAGAAGGCACATGGGCATTGTCCTTGAGAGTCCAATCCGCTGACGACAACAACTGATTGTTGATTGTATGGGTAGACATAAGAGCCGGTTCTTCCGCTAATCTCAGTCAGGAGGAATGTAAACACGGGGCAAACAAGGTCAAATCAAATCAAATCAGCACAGTGCACTCAGAGAGTAGAATTTGTCCTCACCCGTGTAATTCTGTGCTTCCATTATATATGCAGGCTTAAACTGTTTTTCCATAGAGAGCACAGGGCTTCAGATATATTCCTTCACTGAATCACTGTCATTCAGTTCACCGTTTGCCGCTACTCGTGCCCTCCCCAACTGGTCGAATTTGATAAAGGAGCTGGCTGGGTCCGCTTGATCCGCTCTCTCACCTTCCTTCAATTTCTGATGCATCAGGGAACTCCACAGCCAAAAATAGAAGTCCTGAGATCATAGCCAATAATATTTCCATAGACGCATGGATTCCAATGTCCATGAGTCTCTCGTAGGTTCCAATTCTTGGGCTCCCCCTTGGCCCAATTCTTGTTGAAAAATAGTGACAATAGCACATTTAAGCCGCTTCCAAATCCATAATTTCCGTTTAGATTAAGATTCAGCAGAAGAAGAGCGACTAAACACAGACAAAAACGCAACATTGCAAAAGCTGGAAATAGGTCAGGAAGGCAGGGGAGGAGGGAAGAAAAATGCGACTGCTCTCTCTCAAGGCAAGAAGGAAATCAATGTCAATGATATTTTAAAAAGATTCAATGACATGAAAGCTTGGGATCTCTTCAAAAAAGGGGACCGGAGAGTGTGCTCCAACTTTAGAGGGATCACACTCCTCAGCCTCCCTGGGAAGGTCTATGCCAAGGTACTGGAGAGGAGAGTCCGGCCGTTGGTCGAACCTTGGATTCAGGAGGAGCAATGTGGTTTTCGTCCTGGCCGTGGCACATCGGACCAGCTCTTTACCCTCTTGAGAATTCTTGAGGGTTCGTGGGAGTTTGCCCAACCAGTTTACATGTGTTTTGTGGACTTGGAGAAGGCATTCGACCGTGTCCCTCGTGGTTTTTTGTAGGGGGTGTTTCAGGAGTATGGGGTATCGGGCTTGTTGTTACAAGCTATTCGGTCTCTGTACGACCGTTGTGAGAGTTTGGTTCGTATTGCCAACACTCGGTCGGAGTCATTCCCAGTGAGAGTTGGACTCCGCCAGGGCTGCCCTTTGTCACCGATCCTGTTCATAATTTTTATGGACAGGATTTCTAGGCGCAGTCAGGGAATGGAGGGTGTCATGCTTGATGACCACAGGAGCTCATCTCTGTTGTTTGCAGATGATGTTGTCCTGTTGGCTTCATCCAGCAATGACCTACAGCTCTTGCTGGGACAGTTTGCCGCTGAGTGTGAAGCGGCTGGGATGAGAATCAACACTTCCAAGTCCGAGTACATGGTCCTCAGCCGGAAAAAGGTGGATTGTCCTCTCTGGGTTGGGGACAGGCTCCTGCCCCAAGTGGAGGAGTTTAAGTATCTCGGGGTCTTGTTCACGAGTGAGGGGAAAATGGAGCAAGAGATTGACAGACGGATTGGAGCAGCATCTGCAGTGATGCAGACGTTGTACCAGTCTGTTGTGGTGAAGAGGGAGCTTAGTTCTAAGGCAAAGCTGTTGATTTACCAGTCAATCTACGTTCCTACTCTCACCTATGGTCACGAGCTTTGGGTAATGACCGAAAGAACAAGATCGCGGATACAAGCGGCTGAAATGAGCTTTCTCCGTAGGATTGCTGGACTCACCCTTAGAGATAGGGTGAGGAGCTCAGTCATCCGGGAGAGGCTCAGAGTAGAACCGCTGCTCCTCCACATTGAAAGGAGCCAGTTGAGGTGGTATGGGCATCTGATTAGGATGCCTCCTGGACGCCTCCCACTTGAGGTGTTTCAGGCACGTCCCACTGAGAGGAGACCCCGGGGCAGACCCAGGACTTGGTGGAGAGACTATGTCTCCCAGCTGGTCTGGGAACACCTTGGTATCCTCTCTGAAGAGCTGGAGCAGGTGGCTGGGGAGAGGGAAGTCTGAGCTTCTCTGCTTGAACTGCTGCCTCCGCGACCCGGACCTCCGGAAAAGCGGTAGAAGATGGATGGATGGATGGATCAATGACATGAAACGGTTTTTAGTAATAATGTAAAGTAGTTAAGCACACTTACTTGAATAGCTATCACTATGTAATGTCTTCAATCCAATTTCCCATGATTCTGTCAGAAAGCAGCAGCAAACACTAGTCATCAGCCACTGGCTACTTCAGTAATAGTGGTGCCACAAGATGATGCAGCAGATAAATCATTCATCAAATTGGTGTATAAAAGTTGGATAAACAGTTTAAATGTTCCCCTCCCCACATATTTATGCTGCATATATTTTTCCATTCAAAAGCAAAGGAAAAGGCATATAGTGAGTTGTATGAGATTCTTGACACTAAGGAAGGAGAAAAGGACTTGTATCGATTAACTAGACAGAGATCGAGCTGGAAAGGATGTACAGCAGGTTAGGTTGATTAAGGACAGAAATGGTAACGTACTAACAAGTGACAAGAGTGTGTTAAGATGGTGGAAGGAGTACTTTGAGGAGCTGATGAATGGAGAAAATGAGAGAGAGAGGAGGCTGGATGAAGGAAAGATGGTGAACAAGGAAGTTCCAAGGATTAGCAAGGCGGAAGTGAGGGCAGCTTTGAAGTGGATGAAGAATGGAAAGGCGGTCGGTCCAGATGACATACCCGTGGAGGTATGGAAACGTTTAGGAGAGATGGCAGTGGACTTTTTAACCAGATAACACAATCTTGGAGAGTGAGGGGATGCCTGAGGAGTGGAGAAGAAGTGTTTTGATACCAATTTTCAAGAACAAAGGTGATGCTCAGAGCTATAGTAACTACAGAGGCATAAAGTTGATCAGCCTCTCATGTCTACCTCCAGCAGACAGGTAAGATGGACTCACACAGCAGGCAGTACTCTAGCATAACATGATGATTTATTAATAAACAGACATGACCAAACAAAATACAGCACATGGGCTGGAAAATAACTTAGGATAGGATAAATAATTGAACTTACAGGCATTCAAGATGCTAGGATCACTGGCAGGGAATATTAGATGACGACGCCACACCAGACAGACATTGAACACTCTCATATATACCGAGACAGATAATCACAAATGAGAGACAGCTGGGGAAACAATCAGGGAAAGCAGGGAAGTGGCTGCAGGTGAGGAGTATAGGATGGGTGGCGCTGTGCAGACAAGCACAGACAGGGGATGCACATAAAACAGGACAACAGTACAGGAGTGATACAAAGAGGGCAGTGGCTATGGATACGGAAAACATGAGGAGCTGGAACATTAGATGAACAGGTACACACCTCAGGACCAGACAGGAGATAACACAGCAGAGATGACTCAGGGGAACACAGAGGGCAATAAATGCAAATGATAATCATACATAAACACAGAAAAAACAATAAATGGACATAAAGTGTCCATTTATGACACAGTCACACTATGAAGATATGGGAAAGAGTTGTTGAAGCCAGGTTAAAAGGAGAGTTGACAATCAGTGAGCAGCAGTACAATTTCATGCCAAAAAAAGGGTACTACAGATGCAATGTTTGATTAAAGAGTGTTGATAGAGAAGTATAGAGAAGGTCGGAAGGAGTTGCATTGTGTCTTTGTGGATCTAGAGAAGGCATATGATAGAGTGCAAAGAGAGGAAGTGTGGTACTGCATGAGAAAGTCAGCAGTGGCAGAGAAGTATGAGGGTGGTACAGGCCATGTATGAGTACAGCCAGATGGTGGTGAGGTGTGCTGTAGGAGGGACAGATGGATTCAAGGTGGGGGTGGGATTACATCAGGGATCAGCTTTGTACCCTTTCTTGTTTGCCATGGTGATGGATGGTCTGACAGATGAGGTCAGCCAGAAGTCTCCATGGACCATAATGTTTGCAGACGACATTGTGATCTTTTGTGAGAGTAGGGAGCAGGTGGAAGAGAACCTGGAGAGGTGGAGGCATGCTCTGAAGAGAAGAGGAATGAAAGTCAGTAGAAGCAAGACAAAATACATAATAATAATAATAATAATAATAATAATAATAATAATAATAAGTTTATTTATAGAGCACCTTTCACAGACAGAGTCACAAAGTGCTTAACATGGTAAAAAAACAAAATAAAAACACAGGCACATAAAACAGTAAAACAAAGTAGACAATAAAAGCACATAAAAATACAATCGGCACATAGTTAAAAAGCCAGGCTAAAAAGGTGGGTCTTTAGTTGCTTCTTAAAAACACCAATGGAAGGTGCAGATCTAAGTTCAAAAGGCAAGGAGTTCCACAGTCTGGGAGCAACAGCAGCAAAGGCTCTATCGCCTTTGGTTTTGAGCCTAGTACTAGGAACTACCAATAGATTCTGATGAGAAGACCTGAGAGACCTGCTGGGCTGGTGTAGAGAGAGCAGGTCACTAATATAAAAAGGTGCCTCTTCATGAATGGCTTTGGAAGTAAGAACAAGAACTTTAAAATCAATCTATAATTTACAGGAAGCCAATGCAAGGAGGCCAAAACAGGAGTGATATGACAGAATCCACTGGACCTAGTTAGTAATCTTGCAGCAGCGTTCTGGACTAACTGTAGGTGGTGTAAAGAGGATTTACTAAGACATGTAAAAAGAGCATTACAATAGTCCAAACGTGAAGAAACAAAGGCATGAATAATGATTTCTAACTGAGTGTAGGAAACCAATGACCTAATTTTGGATATATTCCTAAGGTGGAAAAAACAACTCCGGGTCAGAGATTTGACATGCTGATCAAAACTCATCGATTGATCAAAAATGACACCAAGATTTTTTAGATTAGACCGTACGTTAGAGCTTAATGAACCAATGCTGTTAACCAACTTAGGAATTAGATTATCAGGTGCAACAATAAGGACTTCAGTTTTATCAGCATTAAGTTGCAAAAAGTTACTAGACATCCAGTCCTTGATTGCAGACAGACAATCATGAATAATTTTTAAATTGTCAACATGGTCAGGCTTAAAAGAAAAAAGTAGCTGTAAATCATCAGCGTAGCAGTGATAAGACACACCTTTAAATTTGCTGATAATAGAACCAAGTGGCAGCATATATAGGGCAAATAAAAGTGGACCCAGAATAGAACCCTGAGGCACCCCACAGGTTAAAGGAGCAGAGTCAGATGAATAAGAGCCAACAGCCACGGAAAAGCTCCTACCAGAAAGGTAGGAGAAAAACCAATCCAGAGCTTTTCCAGAAATACCTACCCAATCTCTAAGCCTTTGTAACAAAATAAAATGATCAATAGTATCAAATAAGATAAGATAAGATAAGATAAGCCTTTATTAGTCCCACAACGGGGAAATTGCAGGATTGCAACAGCACAGGGATAGCAATACTCAGAGCAACAATCAGAAGGCAAGAAAAAAAAAAACAAGCAAGCAAGAGCAGCTAATATACATATGTACATATTACTATAAAATATACTGTATATATACACACACACAGACACACAGTGCAGAGCATTGTAGCTGGATGGAATAAATATATGAATATGTAAACACACAGTGCGGAGCAATGTAGCTAGATGGAATAATATGTAGATATATAAACACACAGTGCGGAGCATTGTAGCTAGATGGAATAAATATATAGATATATAAACATAAACACACCTAGTGCTGAGCATTGTAGCTAGATGGAATAAATATGTAAATATATAAACACACACAGTGCAGAGCATTGTTGCTAGATGGGATGAAACAGCACAACCGTCTACTTAGTTATCCTACATGGTATGATTATGTGCCCATACATATTCTCACTCTCCATAGCGACCGGTATTTTCCTAGTTGTATGCCGGAGGGGGACCATTGTGTAAGTCTATTGCATCTTTTGCATTCAAAAAAAACTATTAGTTTGTTACGTCTTTTTGCTATCTCTGCGAGCAGCCCTGCTTAGGTTGTACAGTCTGACAGCCGTTGGTAGGAAGGACCTGCGAAACCTCTCGGTTGTGCACCTGGGATGATGTAGTCTGCTGCTAAATGAGCTCCTCAGTGCATTCAGTATGTCCTGCATAGGGTGGAACTCGGACTCCAGCAGAGATGACAGTTTAGCCACCGTCCTTCTCTCTCCTATCTCCTCCACTGGATCAAGGCACTGCCCCAGGACAGAGCTAGCTTTCTTGATCAGTTTGTTCAGTCTCTTCCTATCAGCTGCAGTAATGCCACTGCCCCAGCAGACCACTCCAAAAGTGATGGCTGATGCCACCACCGTGTCATAGAATGTCTTCTGATTCTGATTCTGATTCTGATTCAGCAGTGCGCCTTGTACACCAAAAGACCTGAGTCTCCTCAGCAGGAACAGCCTGCGCTGTCCCTTCTTGTAGAGTGCATCAGTATTGTGTGACCAGTCTAGTTTATTGTTCAGATGAACACCCAGGTACTTATAGGCTGTCACCATCTCGATGTCTGTTCCCTGTATATTTACTGGTGCTGTGAAGGGTTGTCCTTGCCTGCGGCAGCCCACCACCAGCTCCTTAGTTTTTCTCGCGTTGATCTGGAGGCAGTTCCGATGGCACCAGTCCACGAAGTCCTGGATAAGCCCTCTGTACTCAGCTTCATCTCCATTGGAGATGAGGCCAACGATCGCAGAGTCATCAGAGAACTTCTGTAGATGGCAGTGTGTTGTGTTGTGTGAGAAGTCCGCAGTATAAAGAGTGAACAGGAAGGGAGCCAGCACCGTTCCCTGGGGGGCCCGTGTGCTACTGATGATCGTGTCGGACACACAGTCCCAGGTTCTCACAAACTGAGGCCGGTTCGTGAGGTAGTCCAGGATCCATGATGACAGGTGCTGGTCCACCCCTGCGCGCAGCAGCTTGTCCTTCAGGATCATCGGTTGGATGGTGTTGAAAGCACTGGAGAAGTCAAAGAACATGATCCTCACCATATTCCCGGGCTTCTCCAGGTGGGACAGAGAACGGTGAAGGAGGAAGATCACCGCATCCTCCACCCCAATGCCATGCTGGTAGGCGAACTGGAGTGGATCCATCGCTGGTTCCACCAGGGGGCGGAGGTGAGCAAGGAGCAGTCTCTCCAGGGTCTTCATCAAGTGGGACGTCAAGGCCACCGGTCTGTAGCTGTTCAGGTCTTTGGGGTGGGAAGTTTTTGGTACAGGTACCACACAAGATGTTTTCCACAGCTGTGGTACCCTCCCCAGTTTCAGGCTCAGGTTGAAGATATACGTCACAATCCCACACAGCTGGTCTGCACAGGACTTGAGGAGCTTTGCGCTGATGCCGTCCGGTCCCGACGCCTTCCTCGCCTTGATCTTCCTCAGCTCCGTCCTCACCTGGGTCCTGGTCAGGGTCAGGATGGGGGGCTGTGTGTTGGGAGTGGGGGGGTGTTGGTGGAGTGGGGAGTGGGCAGCAGGACTTGATTTCTTTAGAGGCAGCAGTGGTTGTTGTGCAGACAGGGGGGAGGGCGGTTGGTCAAACCTATTGAAAAACAGATTCAGGTTGTTCGCCCACTCCCTGCCCCCCGTGGCCTGGGGGGAGGTATTCTGGAGCCCAGAGATGGTTTTGAGGTTTCTCCAGACCCCGCTGATGTCGCTCTGTTGCAGCTTGTCCTCCATCTTCTTCCTGAAGCTGTCCTTGCCTTCTCTGATCTTTCTCCTCAGATCCCTCTGTACGGACTTCAACATCTCCCTGTTCCCCAACCTGAAGATCCTCTTCTTCTCTCTCAGAAGTGTTTTTATCTCAGGGTTGATCCAGGGTTTGTTGTTTGAGTGACACCGTATGGTCTTGGTGGGAACGGATTTGTCCACACAGAAGCTGAGGTAGTCCGTGAAGGTGTGAATGAGGCCATCGATGTCCTCACCATGTGGATCGCAGAGCTGCTTCCAGGCTGTGGCTTCAAAACAGCCCTTTAGAGTGTCCATGTCTCCTCAGACCATAACTCCACAGTGTGCATGGCCGGAGGTTGTCTGTGTACTAGGGGTTTGTACACCGGCCGGAGATGAACCAAGTTGTGATCCGATCTCCCGAGTGGGGGGAGTTGTGATGAGGTGTACGCCTCCTTAGTGTTTGCGTAGAATAAGTCCAGTGTTTTATTGTCTCTAGTGTGGCATGTGACATACTGGGTGAACGTGGGTAGAATGGGAGGTAGTGAAACATGGTTGAAATCGCCTGAGATGAGGAGAAGAGCATCTGGGTGTTCTGTCTGCAGCCTGCTGGTTACTGAATGGATGACGTCACGCGCTGTCCCAGCGTTCGCCGTCGGATTTGCATAAACAACAATGCAGATCATGTGTGAGTGTTCTCTCGGGAGATATGTAGGCCTCATGCTAACAGCTAGCAACTCAATGTCTTTGCTGCAGTGTCGTTGTTTAACAGTGATATGTCCCGGTCTGCACCAGTTGTTGTTAACATACATTATCACTCCACCGCCCCTTGCTTTGCCACTGTCTGGTGTTCGGTCTGCCCGTATCATGTGAAAACCCTCCAGCTCAATGTTAGCATCTGCTGCTAGTTCAGTTAGCCACGTCTCAGTAAACAAAAGGAGAGAGCACTCCCGGTAAGTGCTATCGTAACGGGAGATAGCCGCTAGCTCATCTACCTTTCCCAGTATTGACCGTACATTTCCCATGACAATAGATGGAAGGGAGGGTCTGTACCTTATATTTTTTGTCCTCCACCTTACTCCAGCCCGGCAGCCGCGGCGTTTTCGCCTCAGTTCTCTCGGTATGTCGAGTTTTTCCAATGGGACCGGGTGGCGGTTGAATGCTAGCAGCTCTTCCCTGCTGTATCGTATCCTGCTATAAACAGTGGCTCCGTCCACCGACTCAGGAGACATTTGGGACGATCTGTGTGTCCGTGATATAAGTGGGGTGAAAAAAGACGGATCAAAAAGAGAGGAGGGGAAAAAAGACTCGGAATCGAGCCACTGTTGCAAAGGGCAGCCTACTCGTGTGGCGCCGGGAGAGAATGTGCAGTAAGATCTAATAACACTAAAACAGAGCATTTGCCAGAGTCTGATGACATTAAAATATCATTTGACACCCTCAGAAGAGCGGTCTCTGTCGAGTGTTTCTGACGAAAGCCTGACTGAAATTTGTCAAAAATATTATGTTCAATCAGAAAGTCAGTGAGCTGCTTGGCAACAACTTTTTCTAAAAGCTTAGAAATAAAAGGAAGCTTAGAAATTGGCCTGAAGTTTTTAAAAACAGATGGATCAAGGTTAGGTTTTTTTAAAAGTGGCTGCACAACTGCATGTTTAAAATATGAGGGTACATAACCAGATTCAAGTGAACTATTAATGATATAAACCAAAGACGTACCCACTGAGCCAATTTCCTCTTTTAACATTGAGGAAGGCAAAATATCTAAAACGCAGGAGGAGGATTTCATGGAGCTCACCAACACTAACAAATCCTCAAAAGAAATTGGGGTAAAATCACTTAAAAAGGCCTGTCTGTTAGGACAATCAAGGATTAGGGGAAAGGAATGAGTAAAACCAGCCCTAACAGCAGTGACCTTGTCAACAAGAAAGGAAAGAAACTTGTTACAGTCATTACATGAATAAATAGGGGGAGCAGAACTGACAGGATTAACTATACTGTCTATTGTACTGAAGAGGATCTTTGAATTGTTACTATTGGAGGAGATGATGTTGGAAAAATAAGAAGTTCTTGCCATTTTTATCATATTGTTAAATTCAATTAACAGCTCCTTAAGGTACAATCGATGCACCTCAAGTTTAGTGGACTTCCACAGTCTTTCCACCCTCCGACATTTACATCTAAAACAACAGAGATCATCATTTAACCAGGGAGATGAATTAACAGCACGGACAGTCCTGGTTTTAAAGGGAGCAACTACATCTAAGATGCTTGAACAGTGTGAGTTAAAAGAGCAGACCAAGCTCTCAGTGTCGTCATCAGAGGATAAAACCACACTGCTGTCAAAGGCAGCAGAAAATTTCACAGCTGACAAATGGTCAATGACACGAGAGCATTTTACCCGCTTGCCAGTGTAACAGACTGATTTAACTGATAAATTAAAAAGAGCACAAAAATGGTCTGACACATGAAGCTCCTTAGTCTGAACATTATTCACATTAAGACCAAGTGTAAAAACAAGATCAAGTGTATTTCCTTTTATATGCGTAGGACCAGATAGACACAAAACAAAATTAAAAGATTCAATAATACCCAAGAAATTCACAGCAAAACTGTCATTGGGATCATTCACACATGAGTGTGAATGAGCGGGAGACAGGTGTAACAGTGGAGATGCAAGAAGTAGAGGTAGTGAAAGCAGATGAGTTTACAGTAAATACCTGGGGTCAACCATCCAAAGCAATGGAAAATGCACAAGAGAGGTGAAGAAGAGAGTGCAGGCAGGGTGGACTGGGTGGAGACGAGTGTCAGGTTTGATTTGTTACAGAAAGATAGCAGCAAGAGGGAAAGGGAAGATTTTCAAGATGTAGTGAGACCTGCTGTAATGTATGGTTTGGAGACGGTGGCACTGACAAAAAGACAGGAGGCAGAGCTGGAGGAAGAAAAGTAGAAGATGGTAAGATTCTCATTGAGAGTGACTAGGAGGGACAAGATTAGAAATGAAATATTACAGGGACAGCTCAGGTTGAGTGGTTTGGAGACAAAGTAAGAGAGGCAAGGCTGAGATGGTTTGTACAGTGGGGTAAAAAAGTATTTAGTCAGCCCCAATTTGCAAGATCTCCCACTTAAAAGATGAGAGAGGTCTCCAATTTTCATCATAGGTATACCTCAACTATGAGAGACAAAATAAGAAAAAAAAAATCCAGAAAATCACATTGAAGGATTTTTAATGAATTAATTGGTAAATTCCTCAGTAAAATAAGTATTTGGTCAATAACAAAAGTTCATCTCAAAACTTTGTTATATACCCTTTGTTGGCAATGACAGAGGTCAAACGTTTTCTGTAAGTTTTCACAAGGTTTTCACACACTGTTGCTGGTATTTTGGCCCATTCCTCCATGCAGATCTCCTCTAGAGCAGTGATGTTTTGGGGCTGTCGCTGGGCAACACAAACTTTCAACTCCCTCCAAAGATTTTCTATGGGGTTGAGATCTGGAGACTGGCTAGGCCACTCCAGGACCTTGAAATGCTTCTTACGAAGCCACTCCTTCGTTGCCCGGGCGGTGTGTTTGGGATCATTGTCATGCTGAAAGACCCAGCCATGTTTCATCTTCAATGCCCTTGCTGATGGAAGGAGGTTTTCACTCAAAATCTCACGATACATCGCCCCATTCATTCTTTCCTTTACGCGAATCAGTCGTCCTGGTCCCTTTGCAGAAAAACAGCCCCAAAGTATGATGTTTCCACCCCCATGCTTCACAGTAGGCATGGTGTTCTTTCTCCTCCAAACACGACAAGTTGAGTTTTTACCAAAAAGTTCTATTTTGATTTCATCTGACCATATGACATTCTTCCAATCCTCTTCTGGATCATCCAAATGCGCTCTAGCAAACTTCAGACGGGCCTGGACATGTACTGGCTTAAGCAGGGGGACACGTCTAGCACTGCAGGATTTGAGTCCCTGGCGGCGTAGTGTGTTACTGATGTAGCCTTTGTTACTTTGGTCCCAGCTCTCTGCAGGTCACTCACTAGGTCCCCCCGTGTGGTTCTGGGATTTTTGCTCACCGTTCTCGTGATAATTTTGACCCCACGGGGTGAGATCTTGTGTGGAGCCCCAGATCGAGGGAGATTATCAGTGGTCTTGTATGTCTTCCATTTTCTAATAATAGCTCCCACAGTTGATTTCTTCACACCAAGCTGCTTACCTATTGCAGGTTCAGTCTTCCCAGCCTGGTGCAGGTCTACAATTTTGTTTCTGGTGTCCTTTGACAGCTCTTTGGTCTTGGCCATAGTGGAGTTTGGAGTCTGACTGTTTGAGGTTGTGGACAGGTGTCTTTTATACTGATAATGAGTTCAAACAGGTGCCATTAATACAGGTAATGAGTAGAGGACAGAGGAGCCTCTTAAAGAAGTTACAGGTCTGTGAGAGCCAGAAATCTTGCTTGTTTGTAGGTGACCAAATACTTATTTTACTGAGGAATTTACCAATTAATTCATTAAAAATCCTTCAATGTGATTTTCTGGATTTTTTTTTTCTCATTTTGTCTCTCATAGTTGAGGTATACCTATGATAAAAATTGGAGACCTCTCTCATCTTTTAAGTGGGAGAACTTGCACAATTGGTGGCTGACTAAATACTTTTTTGCCCCACTGCACATGTGCAGAGGGGGAATAGTAGATATAGTGGACAAAGGATGTTAAAGATGGAGCTGCCAGGCAGAAGGAAAAGCAGAAGACCACAGAGAAGATTCATGGATGCAGTAAAGGATGACAGGGAGAGGGTTGGTGTTACAGAGGAAGATGTAAGGGACAGGGTGAGATGGAGGCAGACGATCCACTGCGGTGACCCCTAAAGGGAGCAAGAAGAAGAAGAAGAAGAAGAAGAAGAAGAAGAAGAAGAAATTTTCCCACTTATACTTTTATGTAACAAAACTTATTTCAATGTGTAAAGCTTCTAAAAATTAGCATGTTTGGCCCAGGTCATGTTCAGCAGGGGTATTTATTGCTGAGCCAGCTGTAACAACAGTTGAGCTGCAGCAGAGATAGTGAGCAGGACTGCAATCAGAGGAGCCTGTCACTTCTGAAAGCAGAGATCTGCTTTACTGAAACATGGCTCAGAGGCAGGAGGCAAACACACTGAACAGAGGAAACGTATGGGAAAGTGAGATGAGGGGGACAATAAAAAGAAAAGAATTTAAATGAAAGAAGATTTCAGGTGAAGCTGTTGGCATAATTATTATTCGGAGATGGTGATGTAGACCTATAAACAGATACTTCACCATTATGGAAAGAATATCCTGGCATAATTTGTAACTGAAGGGCTGACGCTGGATTGACTAAGATTGAAATTAAACTTTAAAGATTCAAAATTATCCAAGAGTCACTATCCCTTAAATCTGTGCATCAGGATTCAAATTATACTGCACTAGTGTGCCCTGGAAAACAAATTTCAGCCTCAGAAAACACACTACGATCTAGAGACTGAAACCCAGTTGAAGCAAAGTTGACTCAGCACCTCTGAAGAAGGCATGTGTCCAAGCCTCAGTGGATAAGGTCATGCTCATGGTCTTTAGGGACCAGCGTGAAGTATTGACAATGAATTTCCTTGCAAAGGGTATCACAATTACCAGGACTTACTACGCTTCACTGCTGGAGACATTGCAGAAGGCCATCAAATCTGAGAGGTGTGGCATGCTGACTGAAGGTGTTAACCTCCTGCAAGATAACACCTCAGTTCACAACTTGCTGGTGCCCAAAAGGGAGCACGGTGCTGTGGTTATGAAAGCCTTCCTTGCCCCCTTACTTTTCTGACCTTGCACCATTTGACTTTGACATTTTTCCAACAATGAAGTCATTTTTAAAGGGGAAGCACTTCTCAGACAATTAAACACTGACATCCGAGGTCAAATCATGGCTTCTGATGCAACTTGCAGACTTGTACAGGTGAAGTCTCCACAGCTGCATAAAGTGATAGAAGTGAGTGACCCATGGTGGTAGCTATGTAGAGAAAGACTAATAAGTGTGCCAAGTTTTGTTCCTATCACTCCATGGGAACTGAGTCAGGGGAACTCTTTAATGAATAGCCCTGGTGAACTCTGAATCAGGTTAATCAGGTTCTGTGGTTGCTTGAAAAAAGTTCAAATATGCAAAAAATTAAAAATTCCATTTTAGTCATGCAATGGCATAATGTAAAATGTAAGCGCTGCCAGATTTGAAAACAGCCATTTCCCCTTTCTGCAGAGAAGCAGGAACATTACCTTTAACGGTGAGGAGATCAGCCTTTAGTAGTAACTTAAAAACTTCATGTATGTGGCATACCTTTAATTTCAATTGCTGCCCTGTCTGTGCCATATACTGTATAAGGCAACATATAGTTAATGACATGAAAAAAATCTTGATCCTTGGAGAAAAAAAATGCAGTGTCAATGTTACACTACAGTTATAAATTGGTCATAACATTACCAATGAGTAAAATAAAATGTTTAAATCAAATAGTCACTCAATCACACACAACGCAAGAATTAAGACAAATTATTATGTCTGATCTCATGAACTGACTCTTTATTGTCACTGAATGTTAATATATGAAAAGAAAAAAATCTAAATATCTGCAAACTAAATGATGAATAAATACTGGATTTAAAGTGCAGGTTTTCTGAAAATAAGGAATGAAAATATTACAAATCATATTTTTAAATACACTTTGAATACACTTCAAGTTAAACAAATAATTCATTAAAATTGAAAAATTGGAGGTAATAATTTTATATGTGACTGAAATATGTTTTGGGGAATAATAAACATAATTTAAACACATGAAATGTACTGTGTTTATATAATTAAACTAAACGTGAATAAAATTTCGCTTTTTGGTAGAGTGGATAGTTTATCTTTGCTGCCCTCTAGTGGTTTTAAACATACACCGCAGCACTAACAGTTTTCAATTTTAAGACCGTTTCCATTGTCAGAATTTCTACTCTGTAATAGCAGTTTGGTATATTTTAGCCCAACATATACTTGTAAAAGATCCAGTTTCTTGGATGTCAAACACAGCCTGTTCAATACATTGTTATTTAGATGATGGGAACAATCATTTTATGTCAGAGAAAAACGTTACCTGCACATAGTAAAAATTACAGTATCTCAAGACTACTACAAAATACACTTGAGAAAAAGTATTTTTTAAATGTACTGAAGAGTATATAACTACTCAAGGTGAAATTTTATGATGAAGTTACTTGAGTAACTTTAGTAAATATAACTTATTTCATTGTTTGTGCCAGTTCCCATCCATACTGAAGCGTCTCTGCGGAGCAAACGGTTAAAACTCCTGAGCTCAGGGTCCTCAAGGCTACAAAGTAATTAGCAGAGGAGCTGCATCAGCTTCAACCTGCTAATGAGGCAAAGATCAAAGTGTGAAATCAAGCTGATGATGTCATCAAACATTGACAGGTCCCATATCATGCAGAAATCACTTTTCCCTTTTTTTTTTTCTTAACAATAATGTCTCTAGCCTGTCTACAAACACCCTAGAAAGAAGGAAAGTTCATCCTCTCTGTTTTTCTTGCTCATTTCTTTTTTTAAAATGTTCTTCTCAAGCTGTGAAATCAGAGATTTTCCCTTCATGACCTCATCAAGGGAGAAACCAGCTCTTGCCAGATTGGGTGCCCCTCCCTCAGCTTGATGATTGTTTTTACTCTGCTAAGGAGGTAATGTGATCGGGGTGGTGGGTTTGTCTGTGTGTTTGCAGGATTATGCAAAAACTACTAGACGGATTTTGATGAAATTGTCACCAGAGGTGGCCCTTGGACCTCGGATGAATCCACTGCATTTTGGAGGTGATATAAGAGTAAATACCTCCGCCAAGGCCTGTTTTCTTGTGTGCAGGATTATGCAAGAACTACTGGATGGATTTCAATGAAATTTTCACCAGAGGTAGCTCTTGGTGTACGGATCAACCAAGATCTTTGTTTGTTTGATCCTATGACCTTCTTACTGTGAGGCAGTAGTGCTAACCACAACCCCACCATGCTGCTTGGATGTGATCTGAGAGTACATACCTCCGACATGGCCTGCTTTTTTGTTTATTTGTGTTTCTGCAGGATAACACAAGAACTACTAGACAGATTTTGATGATACCGTATCTTCACCACAACTGGCCTTTGGTCGAAGGATGAACCCATTTGATTTTGGAGGTGATCTGAGAGCACATACCTTTGCCAAGGCCCTATCTGGTAGTGTTAAAGAAAGTGAAAAAGTGATCCAGAATCCACATCCTGATCACCTCCAAAATCTAATGGCTTCATGTGTAGCCTAAGGGCCACCTCGGCTAAAAATTTCACTAAAATTCTGCTCAAACAAACAGACAGATCTTGGTGGAGGAATGTGCTCTCTGACTGTCCTCTAGTTATTATGCATTTGTTTTTCAGCCCTCTGTTTCCTTAAATGCAGGTAAATCAGACATGTCAAAGTTACAAGCAAATCACACCAGCTGCTTTGTTGTTGACTGCACAAACCAACACAGAAGTCTTTTTTACAATGACGTATCTCATGTCATTCTGGATTAACATTACAGACCGAATGGCCTGCAAGCATTAGCAAGACTAGGTGGCCATGGTTGCTTTGTCTACTACTAACATTTGACCATATATCTCATTCTTGTACATGATTTTAGCTTATTACGCTATATTTTATAATATTCTCCTCATCCAGTGGTGGTTAGTTATGTATTCATTATGAGCTAATGAGATAACATTAGCCTCAATATGGCGTAAACCACAGATCTCAGCAGTGATGGAAGAGACTGTGGGGTGAATGAGGGCTCATAAGCATTTAAAGAAACACTGAAAATATTTGCTCTGTAGAAGGCTGCTAAAGCCGGGTGGAAAATGGTGCTGCAATAATTAAACCGTGAGGTTTTTTGCAGGCCCCTCATGGATCGTCACCTTATCGTGGTGGGGGGTTTGTGTGTCCCAGTGATCCCAGGAGCTATGTTGTCCAAGGCAATTTGCCTCTGATAGGGTCACCCAAGACAAACTGGTCCTGGGTGAAAGGCCAGACTAAGAACGATCCAACAGACTCTCATGATAAATTCTAGATCAAGGATTCAGTGCACCCCGCCCAGTATGGGGTTACTGCGGCCCCACCCTGGAGCCAGGCCTGGGGGAGGGGCTCGATGGCTAGCGTCTGGTGGCCGGGTTTCCACCCATGGGACCCGACCGGGCTCAGCCCGAAGGAGATACAGTGGGGCAAAAAAGTATTCAGTCAGCCACCAATTGTGCAAGTTCTCCCACTTAAAAGATGAGAGAGGTCTCCAATTTTCATCATAGGTATACCTCAACTATGAGAGACAAAATGAGAAAAAAAATCCAGAAAATCACATTGAAGGATTTTTAATGAATTAATTGGTAAATTCCTCAGTAAATAAGTATTCGGTCAATAACAAAAGTTCATCTCAATACTTTGTTATATACCCTTTGTTGGCAATGACAGAGGTCAAACGTTTTCTGTAAGTCTTCACAAGGTTTTCACACACTGTTGCTGGTATTTTGGCCCATTCCTCCATGCAGATCTCCTCTAGAGCAGTGATGTTTTGGGGCTGTCGCTGGGCAACACGGACTTTCAACTCCCTCCAAAGATTTTCTATGGGGTTGAGATCTGGAGACTGGCTAGGCCACTCCACGACCTTGAAATGCTTCTTACGAAGCCACTCCTTCGTTGCCCGGGTGGTATGTATGGGATCATTGTCATGCTGAAAGACCCAGCCACATTTCATCTTCAATGCCCTTGCTGATGGAAGGAGGTTTTCACTCAAAATCTCACGATACATCGCCCCATTCATTCTTTCCTTTACACGGATCAGTTGTCCTGGTCCCTTTGCAGAAAAACAGCCCCAAAGCATGATGTTTCCACCCCCATGCTTCACAGTAGGTATGGTGTTCTTTCTCCTCCAAACACGGCAAGTTGAGTTTTTACAATAAAGTTCTATTTTGGTTTCATCTGACCATATGACATTCTCCCAATCCTCTTCTGGATCATCCAAATGCTCTCTAGCAAACTTCAGACGGGCCTGGACATGTACTGGCTTAAGCAGGGGGACACGTCTGGCACTGCAGGATTTGAGTCCCTGGCGGCGTAGTGTGTTACTGATGGTAGCCTTTGTTACTTTGGTCCCAGCTCTCTGCAGGTCATTCACTAGGTCCCCCCGTGTGGTTCTGGGATTTTTGCTCACCGTTCTCGTGATCATTTTGACTCCACGGGGTGAGATCTTGCGTGGAGCCCCAGATCGAGGGCAATTATCAGTGGTCTTGTATGTCTTCCATTTTCTAATAATAGCTCCCACAGTTGATTTCTTCACACTAAGCTGCTTACCTATTGCAGATTCAGTCTTCCCAGCCTGGTGCAGGTCTACAATTTTGTTTCTGGTGTCCTTTGACAGCTCTTTGGTCTTGGCCATAGTGGAGTTTGGAGTCTGACTGTTTGAGGTTGTGGACAGGTGTCTTTTATACTGATAACAAGTTCAAACAGGTGCCATTAATACAGGTAACGAGTGGAGGACAGAGGAGCCTCTTAAAGAAGTTGTTACAGGTCTGTGAGAGCCAGAAATCTTGCTTGTTTGTAGGTGACCAAATACTTATTTTACTGAGGAATTTACCAATTAATTCATTAAAAATCCTTCAATGTGATTTTCTGGATTTTTTTTTTCTCATTTTGTCTCTCATAGTTGAGGTATACCTATGATGAAAATTGGAGACCTCTCTCATCTTTTAAGTGGGAGAACTTGCACAATTGGTGGCTGACTAAATACTTTTTTGCCCCACTGTACATGGGTCCGCCCTCCAGTGGGCTCACCACCTGCAGGAGGGATCATGGGGGTCCGGTGCTATGTGGATTAGGTGGCGGTCAAAGGCGGAGACCTTGGCGGACTAATCACAAGCTTTCTATAGTTGGCCTCACCTCAACACACAGCTCCGGTTCTGGAACCAGTCTCCTGGAGAGGGGCTGGAGCTTGGCCTTTTCTGGAATTGCCCCGGGTGAGAGGCGACGAGCAGGGGTGGGTATTCTTGTATCCCCCCAGCTTGCTGCCTCTATACTGAAGTTTTCCCCGGTGGACGAAAGGGTTGCTTCCCTGCACCTTCGGGTTGGGAAACGGGTCCTGACCATCATTTGTGCCTATGCACCAAACGATGTTTCAGAGTACCCACCCTTTTTGGAGTCTGTGACTGGGGTGCTGGAGGGTGCTCCTCTTGGAGACTCCATTGTCCTACTGGGAGACTTCAAAGCGCACGTGGGCAACGACAGTGAAACCTGGAGGGGGGTGATTGGGAGGAACGGCCTGCCCGATCTGAACCCAAGTGGTGTTTAGTTATTGGACTTCTGTGCTAACCACCATTTACCCATAACGAACACCATGTTCAAGCATAATGGTGTCCATATGTTCACCTGGCACCAGGACACCCTATGTCACAGGTCGATGATCGATTTTGTTATCGTGTCATCAGACCTGCGACCGTATGTCTTGGATGCTCGGGTAAAGAGAGGTGCAGAGCTGTAAACTGATCACCACCTGGTGGTGAGTTGGATCCGATGGCAGGGGAGGATGCCATTCAGACCTGGTAGACCCAAATGTATAGTGAGGGTGTGCTGGGAACGTCTGGCTGAGGCCCCTGTCTGGGAGGTCTTCAGCTCCCACCTCCGGAAGAACTTCAACCACATTCCGAGGGAGTCTGGAGACATGGAGTCTGAATGGGCCATGTTCTCCACCTCTGTTGCTGAAGCGGCGGCCCAGAGCTGCGGCCGCAAGGTGGTCGGTGCATCTCGTGGTGGCAACCCCCGAGCCAAGTGGTGGACACCAGTGGTGAGGGGGGCCATTAAGCTGAAGAAGGAGTCCTATCAGGCTTGGTTGGCTTGTGGGACTCCCGAAGCAGCTGAGGTATACCGGCAGGCCAAGTGGAGTGCAGCTCGGGTGGTTGCTGAAGAAAAAACCCGGGTATGGGGGGAGTACGGTGAGGCCATGGAACAAGACTTTCGGTCGGCCTCAAAGAGATTCTGGCAAACTGTCCGGTGGCTCAGGAGGGGAAAGCAGCTCCCTGTCCACACTGTGTATGGTGCGGATGGGGCGCTGTTGACTTCAACTGGGGATATCGTCGGGCATTGGAAGGAATACTTCGAGGATCTCCTCAATCCCACTGATACACCTTCCACAGAGGAAGCAGGGTTTGTGGACGAGGGGGATGACTCGCCTATCACAGGGGCTGAGGTCGCCAAGGTGGTTAAAAATCTCTTTGGTGGCCGGGCCGCGGGGGTGGACAAGATTCGCCCTGAGTACCTCAAGGCCCTGGATGTTGTAGGGCTGTCATGGTTGACACGCCTCTGCAACATTGCATGGAGGTCGGGGGCAGTTCCTTTTGCATGGCAAACCGGGGTGGTGGTTCCTCTCTTCAAAAAAGGGGACCGGAGGGTGTGCTCCTACTTTAGAGGGATCGCACTCCTCAGCCTCCCTGGGAAGGTCTATGCCAAGGTACTGGAGAGGAGAGTCCGGCCGTTGGTCGAACCTCGGATTCAGGAGGAAAATGTGGTTTTTGTCCTGGCCTTGGCACATCGGACCAGCTCTTTACCCTCTCGAGAATTCTCGAGGATTCATGGGAGTTTGCCCAACCAGTTTACATGTGTTTTGTGGACTTGGAGAAGGCATTCGACTGCGTCCCTCGTGGTTTTTTGTGGGGGGTGCTTCGGGAGTATGGGCTGTCGGGCTTGTTGTTACGAGCTATTCGGCCTCTGTAGTAGTAGAAAACAGTAACCTGAAACAAGTAAAACTTTAATAAAAGACTGCTCTGACGTTTGTCTAATGGTTTTTGATTACGAAAGATGGCTCAACTAAAGAAATTACACTTCAACAAGAGATGCATTTCAGAAATAAAAATGAATGAATGAATGGATGAATGAATGAGATTATATTAAACCATACATATGGATAGTTTATATTTTTTTCTCCTCAGAATAAAGCCATTAAAGAGAAAATCTTCCTGTCATGAGTATGAGCTCTAATGTCAACTCTGAGCTCAGACTCAATTTATTTTTGTTTTGTATTTCTGTCTTTATTATTTTGTCTGTTTATGTGTATGTACTGGGTTGTGTTTTTTGTGCCTCCTCTCTCTCCAGACATTCCCACTCACTGCTCACAGTCTGCTCTCTCGTCAGCTGTGAGCAGTTACACAATCAGTTCACCTGCCAGCTCAGCTCCCGCACCTGTCGCTCATTTGTTGCCTTCTATTTAAGGAACTGCCTTATTGTTTCCCCACTGCGGCAGCATTACATGGACTGCATTGTCTGATGTTCCTGGATTCACTCTCTGTAAGTTTTTCTCTTTAATCCCTCCAGAGGAATTTCTACTCTGGAGTGCCTTGCCTGTTTATTGCCCTTATTGCATTTTTGTCTTGTCTACAAAGAGGTGGGGAGGACACGTCACTTGTGGTAACATATCATCACTTCCTGTATTGCTGTCTGTCCGTGTGGTTAGCTCTCCTCACTGTCCTGAGGATTTTGCTTTTAATTGTATTTTAACCACTTTTTTCCATCTACCGTTAGCTCTCACTTCTGTTTATCAAGCCTCTTGCACCTGTGTGCGCACTCAGTGTCACCTAATCACCCTCTTTAGCCTTTTGTTCACCTTTCATCGGTGTTTTTGTTAGCTTCGGGTTAGCCACTAGCTATGGCTACTAGCTCTCCTTCCTCTCCTCCTCTGGTGTGCTCTCTCTGTCAGATTTTTAGCTACACCTCTGCCTCTTTTAGTGATAACGGTAAATGTAATAAATGTTGTCTTTTTGAGGCACTCAAGGCGAAGTTGTCTGATTTGGAATCCCGGCTCCGCTGCATTGAAACACCGTCTGCGCCAGTTACTCTTGACGGACATCCCCTAGCTGCAGCGGAGCTCACTAGCATAGGGCGACCCGTTAGCGGTCCTCCAGTCCTCCTCAGCAGCGAGGAGACTGGGTAGGTGACGGTGAGAAGGAAGCCTAGCCACAAAGCCCCGGTTCACCACCAACCTGTTCACGTTTCTAATCGTTTTTCCCCGCTCAGCAACACACCCGCTGAGGAAAAAACTCTGATCATTGGTGACTCTGTAGTCAGAAACGTGAACCTAAAGACTCCAGCGGCCATAGTCAAATGCATTTCTGGGGCCGGAGCAGGCGACATCGAGTCAAATTTGAAAATGCTGGCTAAAAGTAACTGTAAATACTCCACAATTGTTATTCACGCTGGCATTAATGACATCCGTCTCCGGCAGTCGGAAGTCACGAAAGTTAATGTAGAATCAGTGTGTGACTTTGCCAAAACAATGTCGGACTCTGTAGTGTTCTCTGGGCCCCTCCCCAATCTGACCAGCGATGACATGTTTAGCCGCTTGTCATCCTTCAACCGCTGGCTGTCTGTGTGGTGTCCTGCAAACAACGTGGGCTACATTGACAATTGGAGCTCATTTTGGGGAAAACCTGGTCTTATGAGACGAGACAGTGTCCATCCCACTTTGGATGGTGCATCTCATTTATCTAACAATCTGGCATCTTTTTTATCCAAATTTCCAAAATCTTGACAACTCAGAGTTGGGACCAGGAAGCAGAGTCGCAGTCTTGCACGCCTCTCTGCAGCTCCTCTTCATCCGCCACCCCTCAACTTAGCCCCTGTCTTCCCCATCAGAGAATCATTGTCTGCTCCCTCCAAAGTAAATAAAAATATAATATATAAGCATCCCAAAGTGATTAACCCCTTGAACTCTGTGAATTCCGCAGGCGGTCACGTCTCTGCATCTTAGTGTGCCTAGCTGTATTTCCGGTCTTCCAGTACAGACACAGCCTTGTTACAACCTGAGAAAAAAGCTGTGTAATATATTCATTTTTTGTGGTATTTTTACAAAATTTTGACCTGAGCTTGAAAACACTTGGTTCTACATTTCTGTTGTGTTTTCCAGCCAGTATCTGACAGCTGTATGTTATTTGCAAGCATTTGTATCTAAAAAAACACCCAGGTAAACTTTCTTGTTACTCAGTGGCAGGAGCACTTAGAGAGATTATGACTGTTTTGCCAAAAAATTCAGAGTGTTTTCTTTCAAATGAGACTAACCCCATGAAGATGCTGCAAAGGGTTGAAGAACAGCTTCTGATTTACTTTGGGCATGTTGTTTTTAGGCGTTTTTACGGAAGTTGAACAGAGTTCAACAGGTTAAACAAAAAGTTGGTAAAACTCAAATTAAACATGAAGCCTCTAAATTGAATGACTTGGCCTCTGTTCTTCCTCATAATTTAAAAATTAAATGCGGTTTGTTAAATATTAGGTCTCTTAACTCCCAAGTCTCTGCTAGTCCGTGATCTGTTAATTGATCATCAGATTGATTTAATATCCCTTACAGAGACTTGGTTAGGACAAGAGGATTATGTTGGTTTAAATGAATCAACTCCCTCTGGTTATTTAAACTGTCAAAATCCCAGAAGTTCTAGTCGTGGAGGAGTAGCAACAATTTACCATTCCAAATTACTAGTTAATGTAAAGCAAAAAACATGTTATAATTCCTTTGAGGGCCTTGTCCTCAGTATTGGGCACTTTAACAATTTTAGGCTAAACCCAATTTTATTTGCCATAGTTTATCATCCTCCATCAACCTACTCAGAGTTTTTATCCGAATTTGCTGAATTCTTAGCTGATTTAGTGCTGCAATCAGATAGAATAGTTATAGTAGGGGACTTTAATATACATGTAGATGTAGATAGTGACTGCCTTAATGTGGCATTTAATTCAATATTAGACTCGATTGGGTTTTCTCAGAAAGTAGGAAATTCTACTCATTATCTCCACCATACGTTGGACCTTGTTCTGACATATGGCATAGAAATAGAAAATCTGGTAGTGTCTCCTCATAACCCTGTACTGTCAGACCATTGTCTGTTAACCTTTGATTTTACTATTTCTGACTATTTGGCTCCTAAAGAAAAATATTACTACAGTAGATGCCTCTCAGATGATGTTGTTACCAAATTTATGCAGATTGTTTCCTCTATGCCATGTGTCAACACAACGGAAATAAGCTATATACAGCTTGCTCCTTCTGTAATTGATAGCATGGTAAATAGAGTTACAGCTTCTCTGCATCAGACTCTAGACTTGGTGGGCCCCTTAAAAAAGAAAAAGTCTAATCAGAGCTTTCTAACTCCTTGGTTCAACACAGAAACTCATAGCTTAAAACAGAAGACTCGTCAATTAGAAAGAAAATGGCGCTCCACTAATTTAAATGAAATCTATTAGCTTGGAGAAATCATCTTTTAATTTATAAAAAAAATCTCTTAGAAAAGCTAGAATGAGTTATTATTCTGCATTAATAGAAGAGAACAAGAATAATCCCAGGTTTCTTTTCAGTACTGTAGCCAGGTTGACAAAGAGTCAGGACTCTGTCAATTCTAGCATTCCCTTAGAGCTTACTAGTCAGGACTTTATGAACTTTTTCAATAATAAAATTTCATCCATCAGAGATAAAATTAATCAGATTCTTCCCACCGTTAACTTAAGTACAGTAACTACTACAACTCCTTCAACTGATATCTGTCTTGATGAGTTTACTCCAACTGACCTTTTAGAGTTAGACAAAATAGTTTCCTCATCCATGCCTTCAACTTGTCTTTTAGACCGTATTCCTACCAGGTTATTTAAAGAAGTCTTCCCACTTATTGGTAACTTTATTCTTCATATAATCAATTCTTCATTAACTTTAGGCCATGTACCGCAGGCTTTTAAAATGGCTGTAATTAAACCCTTACTCAAAAAGCCAATGCTAGATCCAGGAGCTTTAGCTAACTATAGACCAATCTCTAATCTCCCTTTCATTTCAAAAATCTTAGAAAGAGTTGTTGCTTCGCAATTATTTGACCACCTGCAGGGAAATGGTTTACTTGAAGAGTTTCAATCTGGGTTTAGAATCCATCATAGTACTGAAACAGCCTTAGCGAAGGTCACTAACAACCTCCTCATCGCATCTGATAATGGACTGGTTTCTGTACTTGTCCTTGTAGACCTTAGTGCAGCTTTTGATACTATCGATCATAATATTGAATGAATGAATGAATGAATGAATGAATCTTTATTTCGGATAGATTAAAAGTAAAGATTAAAAAGAAACAGAATAATATAACAAAGGGGAAAAAATCCAACAAGGTCAAATCAAACAATAACTCCTCTGATTATACAGTAATTCACATATTAAATTTGTTTCTAAGACTGCCTTCTATCATTTGCATAATATTGCCAAGATTAGGAGCATCTTGTCTCAGAGTGATGCTGAGAAACTGATCCACGCTTTTGTTAGCTCGAGGTTAGATTATTGTAATTCTTTATTATCAGGTTGTCCTAAAACATCTTTAAAAAGTCTTCAGCTGATTCAAAATGCTGCAGCAAGAGTTTTAACAGGTACTAGAAAGAGAGATCATATCTCTCCGGTTCTGGCCTCCCTTCATTGGCTTCCCATAGAGTTTAGAATTAAGTTTAAAATCCTTCTTCTTACTTACAAAGCTCTAAACAATCAGGCCCCTTTTTATTTAAAAGATCTGATACTACCGTATTATCCTAACAGAGCACTACGCTCCCAAAATGCAGGATTACTTGTAATACCTAGAATCTCCAAAAGTACAATGGGAGGCAGAGCCTTTAGTTATCAAGCTCCTCTCCTGTGGAACCAGCTGCCAATCTGGATTTGGGAGTCAGACTTGATCTCTGTTTTTAAGAATAGGGTTAAAACCTTCCTTTTTGATATAGCCTACAATTAGGGAGGGATCATGTGTTTCTGAACCCTCCCTTAGTTATGCTGCTAATAGGTTTAGTCAGCCGGGGACTTCCAGTAATGCACTGGGCCTCACTCCTTTCTTCACTTTCAATGAAATATTTCTTTTTTGCTGGTCATTAACATGTGTTTGTTCCCTCCCATAGATTGAGTCCCCATCGTGCTGTTTGCTCTCTACATGTCTGTTCTTTTCATCTTTTCTGTCCCCTCACCCCCCAGCCAGTCGCAGCAGATGACTGCCCCTCCCTAAGCCTGGTTCTGCTGGAGGTTTCTTCCTAAAAGGGAGTTTTTCCTCTCCACTGTCACAAGTGCTTGCTCACAGGGGATCGCCTGATTGCTGGGGTCTTTCTGCAACTGTGGGGGTTTCCCTACAGTTGAAAGAGCTATAAGATGACTGTTGTTGTGAGATGGCGCTATATAAATAAAGTTGAATTGAAAACATGCAAGTTGGGTTAATTGGCATCAAAAACTGGGGATTCTAAATTGTCCTTAGGTATGGATGTGAGAGTGAATGGTTGTCTGTCTCTCTGCGTTGGCCCTGTGATGGACTGGCGATCTGTCCAGGGTGTACCCTGCCTCTCACCCAAAGATGCTGGGATAGGCTCCAGCCCCCCCGCGACCCAAAAGGATTAAGCGGTAGAAGATGGATGGATGGATGGATGGATGAATTGAATTGAATTGAATTACACTGGTTTGGAATTTTTTGATCTCTTTTGTTAATAAATGTCACTAAACAGTTCAGAATGTGAATCTGTCTCTCTCTGCCCCAAGGGGCATTCATGACACTTCTCCAAACAAAGTTGTGTTAATATGTAATAAAAATGTTGCAAAATTACATATAAAAACATAAAAATTTATGACAAAAAGTTGACATTTTATGAGTAAACACCCAGAAGTTTGGAATTTAAAATAAATAATTTTAAAAGAAAAACTGTACAAGACAACAGTCACAGATATAAGGAGAATAAAACACATTTATGAAAGAAAGCTGTGTGGAGAAAGGACGCAGGTGAGGCAACGAGCTGAACAACACACAAACTTTATTCCTTCTCCAACATTCAGTACAGTCCAATCTCCCAGGTCTTCATGCACCTTCCTTTAATAGCCTTTAATTCTGTGCATTAAGACCCAGGAATTGCGACAATCATACAATGTGTGGAACAAAGGCATGCGTGGCACATTAACAACACAAAGCGCTAGAGCCGCTTCTCACACCTTTTCCCCCGCTGGTGACTCTAGTGCTTCCTAAACTCCCCGGGGGGCAAATAGTCTTTTCTGTCCCTTCTGAGACCCCCTTGGTAGCACTTACTCCTTCAGCACATTGTTCCCTCTTCCCCCCGGCTTCCCACTCTGGGTGGAGAATTCCACACCATGCCCCCACCCAGCACCCCCCCCAAACACCCAGAAAGGGCACTAACCCCCCCATCCTTTGGGCTTGAGCCGGCACCCATAGTGGCTGTAGCGGGGGGTCACCGATCCAGTCGAAACACCTTGCTGGCAAGGTGTACAGGAGGGCATGTCAGTCTGTGGAGGGAAAAAGGAAGGTGGGGAAAACACATTAGCTTCACGGGTGCAGGTCCCTGCCGAGGGATCACCAACTTGCGGAGCCACTAATGGTGGCCGTCCCCACCGGGGAGCTTGGGCCAACACCACCTGCTCATCTGCCAACACAAAAGCAGGCTTCAGCAGGCTTCTTCCTATGCCCCCCAAGTCTAACACAAAATGCTTCGCCCCAGGTTCCAACACCCTGAACAGTCCGTCGTACAGTGGGCGCAGCGGGGTCCAGTGCGCATCGTGCCTGACAAAAACAAAACTGACATTCTGTCAGCTTTTTGGGACGAAGGTGCGGGGAAAACAATGGTGGGCCGGGCCCGGCACATTAAAAGCCTCAATACTGTGGAAAAATTGCACGGTCGGCTTGGCCCCGGGTGCAGGGTTTTCCCGTAAAAACTCCCTGGGGATCTGCAGCGGCTGAGAAAAAATGAGTCCTGCCGGGGAAGCTGCCAGATCAATTCAATTCAATTCAATTCAACTTTATTTATACAGCGCCATTTCACAACAACAGTCATCTCATAGCACTATCAACTGTAGGGGGGACCCCCACAGTTGCAGAAAGACCCCAGCAATCAGGCGATGCCTGTGAGCAAGCACTTGGCGACGGTGGAGAGGAAAAACTCCCTTTTAACAGGAAGAAACCTCCAGCAGAACAAGGCTCAGGGAGGGGCAGTCATCTGCTGCGACTGGCTGGGGGGTGAGGGGATAGAGAAGAAGAAAAGAACAGACATGTAGAGAGCAAACAGCACGATGGGGACTCAATCTATGGGAGAGAACAAACAAATGTTAATGACAAGCAAAAAAAATATTTCATTGAGAGTGAGAAAAGGAGTGAGGCCCAGTGCATTACTGGAGGTCCCCCAGCTGACTAAACCTATTAGCAGCATAACTAAGGAAGGGTTCAGAAACACATGATCCCTCCCTAATTGTAGGCTATATCAAAAAGGTAGGTTTTAGCCCTATTCTTAAAAACAGAGATCAAGTCTGACTCCCGAATCCAGATTGGCAGCTGATTCCACAGGAGAGGAGCTTGATAACTGAAGGCTCTGCCTCCCATTGTACTTTTGGAGATTCTAGGTAGGTCCTCCTTCTACCTCTAGGTAGGTCCTCCTTAGGCATGGAGCACAACCCTAAAAGAACCCAGGGCAGGCGGTCAACCCAATTTGTATCCGTGAGTGAAGCTCTGAGTGCTGCCTTAAGCGACCTATGAAAACGCTCGCATAACCCGTTAGCCTGGGGGTTGTACACGGTAGTACGGTGAATTTTGACCCCCGGGCTCTGGCCATCATGGACCAGAGTTCCGAAATGAATTGTGGACCCCTGTCAGAAGTGATGTCCAATGGGGATCCGAAACGTGCAACCCAAGCCAACAAAAAAGCACAAGCCACTTTCACGGACATGGTAGAAGCCAGCGGGACCACTTCAGGCCAGTGCATGGTGCAGTCCATGACTGTCAAAAGGTGCGTGAAACCTTGCAATGGCGAGAGGGGTCCCATCAAATCCACATGGACATGATCGAACATGCTAGCCGGGATTTGGAACAGCTCGAGGGAGGCTCTGGTGTTCTTATGCTCTTTGGCCCGCTGGCACACGACGCAAGCTGCAGCCCACTCTTTCACGTCCTTGCACAAGCGCAGCCAGACAAATTTCGCCCCCACTAGCTTCACTGAAGAACGCACACCTGGATATGAAAGGGGGTGGACTGACTCAAAAATGCGGCAGTGCCAAGAGCTCGGAACCACTGGGCGTGGGCGGCCGGTAGAGGTGTTGTAGAGCAAGGGGGGGGGGCATCCTTCTTACATCACCCTGCTCTCTAGCCTTAACCCAGTAGGTGCACAAATGTCTGAATCCCTGGCTTGCTCCGCGGCCATGGCAGGGAAATCTATTCCCATGTAGACCGGTGAGACTAACGTGAGCGACAGGCAATCGGCCATGACGTTGAGCTTACTGGCAACATGTTGAATGTCAGTAGTAAACTCTGAAATCGCAGCCAAATGCCATTGCTGCCAGGTCGACCATGGTTCCGAGACCTTGGACATCACGTACATCAGCAGCTTATGGTCCACAAATGTGGTGAACTCGCGCCCCTCTAGCCAAAACTGGAAATGGTGCATCGCCAGGTGGAGAGCCAGCAATTCTCTGTTGAACGTGTTGTATTTGCGTTCGTTGTCACGCAAAGTTTGACTGAAAAATACGAGCGGCCGCCATGAACCTGAGATGTACTGCTCCACCACTGCCCCTATGGCAACATCAGATGCAGCCATAGTAAGCGCTATCCATGCAGACGGATCTGGGTGGGCTAGCAACACAGCATCTGCCAGCGCTGTTTTGGCGCTTGTGAAAGCCTAGACTCACTCGGGAGTCCAGTTGATGGTTTCCGCGGGCTTCTTTTTTTTAAGCGCAGCATACAACGGCTGCATCAGCTGGGCTGCCCGAGGAAGTAAACAGTTATAAAAATTAACAATTCCCAAAAACTCCTGTAGTACCCTCACGGTCTGCGGAAAGTCCGACACAGCACGCACCTTAACCGGTGACGGAATTGCACCCTCCGGCGAAATGAGGTGGCCCAAAAAATTAATCACTGGCATACCGAACTGGCACTTTGCGGGGTTAACTATCAGCCCGTGTGCTTCCCACCTCTGGAAAACTGTCTTGAGATGGACGATGTGCTCCTCCTCGGACGCGCTAGCTACCAGAATGTCGTCTAAGTAGACAAAAACGAAGGACAAGTCACAAAGCATTACGTCCATCACTCTCTGGAAAGTCTGCACCGCGCCTTTTAATTCGAATGGCATGTGTAAAAACTTGAAAAGACCCAAAGGAGTTACCACTGTTTTCGGAACATTTTCCACACACACCGGGACCTGGTGGTAACCGTGGACCAGATCCACTTTGGAAAAAACACACGTCCCAGCCAGGTGCATGGAAAAATCCTGAATGTGCGGGATAGGATAGCGATCATGTTCCATGGCGTTGTTCAAGCACCAGAAACCGCCGCATGGTCGCCACAACCCGTTGGCCTTAGGCACCATGTGAAGCAGCGATGCCTACGGGCTGTTGGAACACCTGACAATGTCCAACTGCTCTAAGTTGGCAAACTCCTCACACATGCTGGCTAGTTTAGCTGTGCCCAGGCACCGAGGTTGCTCAAACACCGGCAGGCCTTTTGTAGTTATAAAATGTTCAACCCCATTTTTCGTTATTGTAGCCAAAAAAGTCAGGACCATGAGTGCTGGGAACTGTGCAAGTGAATGTTGGTACTTACCCCCTGGAGCTTTAACGCTAGCCAGTGTTGTTGATCCAGCTACCCGAGCTGTGCAGGGCAGTGAGGTAAAAGTGACAGTATCCACTAATTGCCTGTTAGCAACATCGGCTAACAACCCATAAGCACATAAAAAATCTGCGCCAAAAATGGGGGCAGAACATGACGCTACCACAAAGTCCCACTGAAAATTGTGTCCATGCAAGCATATCGTCATTGTCCGTTTGCCAAAAGTCCTGATGGTGGATCCACTGGTGGCCGTGAGCTCGGGACCGCTGCCTCCTGCCACCCTGTCTGCGTTGATCAGCAGAATGAGGCTCTTCTGGGAGCCGGAGTCCACCAAAAACCATCCCCCCAAACATGTGTTCGTGACATAAAGCAGCTTGTTCCTGTCGCCAGCGGTTGCAGCTGCAACTGAGTGCTGAACGTGCCGTCTTCCCAGCTTCTTGAACTGGCATGGCGGCAGGCAGTGTTGGGCATTTGAACCGAAGCGGCGATGATAGAAATAGATTGCCCCATTCCTGCATCTCCTGACGTCTGCTCCAGCTACCACCAATGGCTTCTCGACCTTGCTAGAGTCCCTCATGGACGTCTGTGTCGCTGCATTCACGCTAAGATTTCTGGTTGCTAAAATGATGCGATCCCCTTCCAACACCAGTGCGCGGTAGTCCTTGGTCACCAGCAGCGGTGAGATGGCCAAGACTGCCCTCACTGCGGCCGGTAGGTTCATGAGGAACAAGTGGGCTAACAGGAAAGACTCGTCGTTCTTCCCCATCAGCGCCAACATGCTCTCCACGAGCTCCACGGCTGATCTATCACCTAACTCCGAACATGTTAGGAGTCAGAAAGGGTGTAGTGCTGGAGCAGCATCCTCTTGAGCACTTCATATTTCCCCTGGGCCGGCGGTTCCTGGAGCAGGCTCGTCACCTGTTGCGTGGCACGTGCATCCAGCACAGTGACCACGTAGTAATACTTTGTGTTGTCCGTTGTTATCCCGCGAAGTGCGAACTGGGCTTCTACATGCAGAAACCACGCAGTCGGGTTGTGAAGCCAGATGTCCAGGAGCTTGACTGAGACAGCGCACACGGCGCTGGTGCTTCCCTCCAGGTAGTCTCCGGTGCGGTGCTCGGCTCGCTCTCCATGACACGTCTTGGGGTCACCAATGTGGAGAAAGGAAGCAGGTGAGGCAACGAGCTGAACAACAAACACTTTATTCCTTCTCCAATATTCAGTACAGTCAAATCTCCTGGGTCTTCACGCACCTTCCTTTTATAACCTTTAATTCTGTGCATTAAGACCCAGGAATCACGACAATCATACAATGTGTTGAACAAAGACATGCGTGGCACATTAACAACACAAAGCGCCAGAACTGCTTCTCACACCTTCTCCCCCTCTGGTGGCTCTAACACTTCCCGAACTCCCCAGGGGGCAAATAATCTTTTCTATCCCGTCTGAGACCCCCTGGTAGCACTTCCTCCTTTTTTTAATTTTTTTTTATTACTTATTTTGTACCCGTAGGTAGATTTGTTTTGCAGTCTGGTGACAAGCCACCAGCTGCTGGTCGCTGCGTGCGCAAGCGTCCCGTATCCCTAACTTGCATGTTTTTGGCATGTGGGAGGAAACCGGAGAAATCCCGGAGTAAACCCACGCAACACGGGGAGAACATGCAAACTCCACACAGATCCCTGTTGGCCGGGGGCGGGGATCAAACCCACAATCTCACGATCCCCGCGATCCCCCGGCCGAGGGCAAACTGTGCTGCCACAGTGCTAACCACTGCGCCACCATGCAGCCCCCATTTCCTTCAGCGCATTGTTCCCTCTTCTCCCTGGCTAACCCACTCTGGGTGGGGAATCCCCACACCATGCCCCCACAGCTGCATATTTATGACTAAAATGTCACAGATATATGAAACCATGAGAAGAGATATAATTTCAGAGAAAATCCAATTGGTATGAGTAAGAGTCCTTACTCACTACTCAAGTAACTTCTAAATATTCATATTCAAGTATTGTTTGGTGACCACTCTTCCTTATAATTGAGTAATAAATATCCCAACACACTTTCACTTGAGTACAATTTCAGGCTCCTCTACTCACCACTGCTTATATTCCAATTAACTTTATCCACATATTACATTTGCTTAAATAATACAGTATAACAGTTTACATCTTCTAAAACCAAGGAAGTTTGGTTCAATTAAAATGTAGCTCTGGAAAAAAATTAAGAGACAAAGAGACCATTGCAAAATTATCACCTTATCTGGTTTTACTATTTATACGTACAGTATGTGTTTAAGTAAAACCCTTATTGTGGCAAGGTTTCAAGGAACAGATAGCGCCAACACTGCCACAGGCACAGCGCTGCGCCTGTCATGTGATGTTATATGACGTGGCCAAAAACTCCCCAGTTGATTTAAGTTGTACAAAGGATTCCACCTCACAAGGTGGCAGACACGTACTGTATAACTTACTGCTCTTGCCTTGGAGGACTTATGGCGGACATAGAAGCATCCTTCGGGACACCAGAGAAGAAGAAAACTTTAGACAAACAAATGTGGACGTTACCGATCGCTGTGGACATACTCGATCACAGACGGAGGAGCCATTTTCTCCTAAATTTGCCAACTATGATTCTAAAAAGAAATTATTTAGCTTATGAAGGTAAATGTTTCCATTTTGTTATAACAAAGGGTGGGAGAAGCTGGTTGAAGTACACCTGCTGACGCCCCCAGCGCCATGTGACTAGACAACAATCGCGCCAGTTCTATGTCATCATATAAGATAAATTGAGGTGGAATAAAAGCGAAATTGAGGTGAGATAATCAAAAGAGTTTCTGGATGTGGGAGAGAAAGCGCAAATGACCAACAAAAGGCAAAATAACAACCAGGATGGACGAAAATGGATGAAGCAAGAGCCGCCTGGCCAGCGGTAAGTCTGACGAATTTCTTTGTTTGTTAACATTCTACTAATGTTCTGGTTTATATACTTTGTAAAGAAGATAGTGTGGAGGATATGAATAAGGGTTACCAGTGTGGAGGCAAGGCTCAAATAAGTGCAGGCGGACATGGCAAACTGAAGGTTAAAAGGGTGCTTTATTCATCCTCCATCACGAGGCTCACTCAGCGCTGTGGCAGCGCGCTGGAGTGAGCCCTGCATCGCTAAGTCAGCAACAAGCAAGTGAGAGAGCTCTCGTGAGGCATTTACAGTCAGCTTATATACTCAGCCACAGACAATGCATGCATGGCATATTAGTATCACAGTACAGCATGAATGCATGGGACATTTACCTGAGAGTCACACATATCAATAGCAGGATTACTGGTGCCGGAATTCCTCTCTGCCCTGGAGTTGTAGGACGAAGGAGGCTGCAAGGCACATCTACATATTGATATCAGTCCATACATCTCATTGTTCTGTTAATTGCTCAAGCTGAGCGCTCTGCCTGTCCCGTAGGTTATGGTGGGTCACAATAATAGCAACAAAAAAAAAAAAAAACCAGTGACAAGAAAACAAACCCATCCTTTGTGTAAATATGTCCAAAAGTCCATTTTTGACCAAAAGTTATGTAATTTGTTATAGCTGCATCGCATTATATAAATTAGATGCATAAATTTACTCCTATCTCAAACTTTGGATCATATTCTACATCTTTCTAATTGACAGTAAGCCATTATCTCTTACCACTTTCAAGTTATGGTCTTGGAAATTTCTAAACTGAACTGAATATTTTCTTGAAAAAAATCTTGACCACTAGGGGCTTATGGCGCCTCGGAGCACCTGTGGCAGTCATTGGGTATTTAGTTTAATTCTCTAACCCAATAACTCACCCAATTCCAAGTCAAAATATTGTCATTTAGAGCATTTATTTACAGAAAATGACAGCTGGCCAAAACAATAAAAAAAGATGTTTTTTGTAGATGTACTTTTGGATCAGGATCAAATAATGCAAAAAAAAAAAGTTCATGTTCATTCTTAAACACTACAAAACTTCAGAAAGAACTCAGATCTGTATTTGTGTAATAATTCAGATTTTTATTCACAGCTTTCATGAATCTACATGCTTAGATGCTCACCTAATCAGTGCCTCCTTAAGCAGATTGATGTATCCTTGTGTCAGAATTCAACGCTCAAATTGAACAGCTGCCATACATGTAGAGATGCTAATTTAGGAAAGACTTTTGTTGTGGTCTCTTAACTTTTTCCGGAGCTGTATCACTGTTCCTGTGGTTTTGCTTTTATTGTTATTAATAAAAAACATATTTTTATTGTAGGTAATATGCTATTTTATATTTTCCTTTAATCTTGTCTTTTCATTTGCACATCCATATGGCTGCTGGTTAATTTTTTATTCTATGTTACGGTTTATCTTATTTTCTGTCCATCTAGACAGCTGCCCAATTAATCATTTGTAACAGTTTTGGGTGGAAGGGGGAGATTTTTTTTTATGTTGTTATGGTTCACATTGAAGAATGCTGATTCCTACATTTAAAATAAACATGTTTGAGGAAATTGCTGCATGTGTTGCATTTATGCATTAGAAAAAGCCTCACTGGTTACATTATCATGTTGTGTGGGTTAAAATTGCTTGGGTCAGCTTGTGATCTATAATGTGAATCCCCTAACTTTTACCCATAACTCCCTCAATGGAAACAGGGTTGATGCTGTTACCTGAGAGACCCAGCAGGGGTCTCTCTTTCTCCCTCTCAGTGACATGACAACATGTCCAGCTCAGACTCATAACGCAGCTTAACTTGAGTTGTTTATGTATGCTTGAAACATAACCTGATACATTTTTCATCATATTGCCAACAAAGGGAAAGAAACAAAGACAAGGACTTTGTAATAAACTTGAAATTAGCACGCCATTCACAGCAGACACAAGGTGCTGAATGTTTGTGGATCTTGAATTACAAATTCAAGCTAAATAAATTCAGTATGTCAAATCCTAGCGTTGCTCAAAAGTAGGCACCCCTGGATCAAAGCCCAGGTGTTTCCTGCATGTTGCTTTCCACCCGTTTTCTGCCTCTTTTCACTGTATCTATTCATCCATCCATCCATCCATCTTCTACCGCTTTTCTGGAGGTCCAGGTCACGGAGGCAGCAGTTCAAGCAGAGAAGCCCAGACTTCCCTCTCCCCAGCCACCTGCTCCAGCTCTTCAGAGAGGATACAAAGGCATTCCCAGACCAGCTGGGAGACATAGTCTCTCCAGTAAGTCCTGGGTCTGCCCCGGGGTCTCCTCCCAGTGGGACATGCCCGAAACACCTCAAGTGGGAGGCGTCCAGGAGGCATTCTGATCAGATGCCCATACCACCTCAACTGGCTCCTTTCAATGTGGAGGAGCAGCGGTTCTACTCCGAGCCTCTCCCAGATGACTGATCTCCTCACCCTATCTCTGAGAGTGAGTCCAGCAATCCTACGGAGAAAGCTCATTTCAGCCGCTTGTATCCGTGATCTCATTCTTTCGGTCATTACCCAAAGCTCATGACCATAGGTGAGAGTAGGAACGTAGATTGACTGGTAAATCGACAGCTTTGCCTTAGAACTCAGCTCCCTCTTCACCACAACAGACCGGTACAACATCCGCATCACTGCAAATGCTGCTCCGATTTGTCTGTCAATCTCTCGCTCCATTCTCCCCTCACTCATGAATAAGACCCCAAGATACTTAAACTCCTCCACTTGGGGCAGGAGCCTGTCCCCAACCCGGAGAGGACAATCCATCTTTTTCAGGCTGAGGACCATGGACTCGAACATGGAGGTGCTGATTCTCATCCCAGCCGCTTCACACTCTGTGGCAAACCATCCCAGCAAGGACTGTAGGTCATTGCTGGATGAAGCCAGCAGGGCAACATCATCTGCAAACAACAGAGATGAGATCCTGTGGTCACCAAGCATGACACCCTCTGTTCCCTGGCTGCGCCTAGAAATAACTGTCCATAAAAATTATGAACACGATCAGTGACAAAGGGCAGCCCTGGCGGAATCCAACTCTCACTGGGAATGAGTCCGATCGAGTGTTGGCAATACGAACCAAACTCTCGCAATGATCGTACAGAGACAGAATAGCTCATAACAACAAGCCCGATAGCCCATACTCCCGAAGCACCCCCCACAAAAAACCACGAGGGACGCGGTCGAATGCCTTCTCCAAGGCCACAAAACACATGTAAACTGGTTGGGCAAACTCCCACGAACCCTCGAGAATTCTCGAGAGGGTAAAGAGCTGGTCTGATGTACCATGGCCAGGACGAAAACCCCATTGCTTCTCCTGAATCCGAGGTTCGACCAACAGCTGGACTCTCCTCTCCAGTACCTTGGCATAGACCTTCCCAGGGAGGCTGAGGAGTGTGATCCCTCTAAAGTTGGAGCACACCCTCTGGTCCCCTTTTTTGAAGAGAGGAACCACCACCCCGGTTTTCCATGTCAAAGGCACTGTCCCTGACCACCACGCAATGTTGTAGAGGTGTGTCAACCATGACAGCCCTACAACATCCAGGGCCTTGAGATACTCAGGGCGAATCTCGTCCACCCCCGGGGCTCGGCCACCAAAGAGATTTTTTACCACATTTGCGACCTCAGCCCCTGTGATAGGCAAGTCGTCCCCCTCTTCCACAGGCCCTGCTTCCTCTGTGGAAGGCGTATCAGTGGAATAGAGGAGATCCTCAAAGTATTCCTTCCACTGCCCGACGATATCCCTAGTCAAAGTCAACAGCACCCCATCCGCACCATACACAGTGCGGACAGGGAGCTGCTTCCCCCTACTGAGCCACCAGACAGTTTGCCAGAATCTCTTCGAGGCCGACCGAAAGTCTTGTTCCATGGCCTCACCAAACTCCTCCCATACCCAAATTTTTACTTCAGCAACCACCTGAGCTGCACTCCGCTTGGCCTGCCGGTACACCTCAGCTGCTTCGGGAGTCCCACAAGACAACCAAGCTTGATAGGACTCCTTCTTCAGCTTAATGGCCCCCCTCACCACTGGTGTCCACCACTTGGTTCGGGGGTTGCCACCACGAGATGCCCCAATGACCTTGCGGCCGCAGCTGTGGTCTGCTGCTTCAACAATGGAGGTGGAGAACATGGCCCATTAAGACTCTATGTCTGCAGACTCCATTGGAATGTGGTTGAAGTTTTTCCGGAGGTGGGAGTTGAAGACCTCTCAGACAGGGGCGACATTCCCAGCACACCCTCACTATACGTTTGGGTCTACCATCCTCCCCTGCCATCGGATCCAACTCACCACTAGGTGGTGATCAGTTGACAGCTCTGCACCTCTCTTTACCCGAGTGTCCAAGATATACAGTCGCAGGTCTGATGACATGATAACAAAATCGATAATCAACCTGTGACCTAGGGTGTCCTGGTGCCAGGTGCACATACTATGGACACCCTTATGCTTGAACATGGTGTTCATTATGGACAAACTGTGGTTAGCACAGATGTCCAAAATAAATACTTGAACTTGGATTCAGTGTACCCCGCCCGGTATGGGGTTACCGGGGCCCCACCCTGGAGCCCATGGGACTCAGCCGGGCTCAGCCCAAAGGAGTTACATGGGTCCGCCCTCCAGTGGGCTCACCACCTGCAGGAGGGATCATGGGGGTCTGGAACTATGTGGATCAGGTGGCAGTCAAAGGTGGAGACCTTGGTGGACTGATTCCAAACTTCCTAAACTGGCTTTTGGTACGTGGAATGTCACCTCTCTGGTGGTGAAGGAGCCTGAGCTGGTGCATGAGGTTGAGAGATACTGGCTAGATATAGTTGACTTCACCTCAACACACAGCTCCGGTTCCGGAACCAGTCTCCTGGAGAGGGGCTGGAGCTTGGCCTTCTCTGTAGTGTTTTTACTGTATGTATTCAGTAAAGTAAAAACACTAGAGTTGTCATGGACTGGCAATTTGTCCAGGGTGTTCGATGATGTGACACAAAAAGGCTTAAGCAGTTAGGCTGTGTGTCCATCAAACGTGTTTTTTCAGCTCTGGGTGGCTATTTTCAATTCATTCTCTATGTAGTCCAGCGTTTACAGCGCTGAGCGCCCATGGTGCTCAAACGCTCTCGGCGGGGGCCGTTTTTTGTCAAGGCGCTCAGGGTGCTCAGAGTTGAAAAATGTTCAACTTTTCAGAGACTGCAGCTAAGCTTGTCAATGTCAGACCTTAAGGAGCCAATCACAACTGCTGCGTGGGCGGGACATAGGACGCCAGTACTCGTCTGTACTCAGACTCCTGCTTTCCGTGTCATCATATTTTACATCCAGAGCTGCTAAAATACGTTTCCTGTCCATTGTTATTTAGAGACTGCTATTAAAAAATCTGTAGAAAGTTTGACAATAGGAAAAGCGGGAGTGATGAGCTGAGAGTGACAAGCTGCTGCTGGGACACAGGGCACAGACTTTTTTTTTTTTCCCCCAGAGTGCAGAGCACAAACACTGAAAAAAAAATGCTCAGGGCAGTCGGGCAACAAAAAACGTGTTTGGTGGACATGCTGTTATGGGTGGCGCTCGCGTGACATCATTGAGATGCTATAGGCCAACCAGTGAGTTTGCATATTTTATTAACACAAGATAAATGACAAAATAAACAACCACGTGGGGCAAAAACACATACAAGAACTACAGCCAAGGCACAGTAATAATACACTCAGGTTAAGGAGTAAACTTACTGAGAACGGGAAGGAACGAGAGGGTGACTGAAACCGGGGTTAGGGACTCCAGCCGAACGTTGTGAGGAACCAACGTTGTGTGAGGTCGCAGCCAGGAGTAACCTCAGCTGCTCCCTTAAATAGGGCACAATCAATAATGGAGAATGTAATTAGAGGAAATGGCAATCAGCTGTCACAATGTGACTCGGCTTTGACAGCCGGAAGCCCCGTTGTAACGTTGTCAAAATAAAGGCCCTGAACAGCCATAAAGAAAACAGAGGAACGGGGAAAATACTGGATGATCCGAGCGCGGACAGAATCAGCGCTCAGACCATGACACATTAAGAAGATGAATGAATACTACAGTTACTTTTAATTAAATGTATGTGTTATAGAAGATGTTTTAAGTTCAGCTAGCCATGTCTTAAAACTCCCTGAATTCAAAGACTAGAAAGCAGTAAAAAGAATCAAGTCAAACTTTAAAAGAAGATTTTCCAAAGAAGCGCTCTCATGTTTGTGTAGCAGCTTCTGATTAACAAAAATGTCTCAACTAACAAACTCCATCCCAAACACACACCTGAAAAAGTAGGCCACATGTGTTTTTCCGTGAGTTAGATATTCAACAGGAACCCAGAATTCCCTTTTAAGGCAAATGAATTATCTAAGCGTCACAGTTCCCCATGGTCAAAGAGGATAAACGTAAGAGAGAGACAGACAATGTAAATTTGTCTCAAAAAAAATGGATGAAACAATGCATCACTGGTGGACGGGGTGTATGGTTTCAGCCAGCTGCCTTTGGCCCCAGTTAGAGAAAACACAATAAGAAAACAAGCTAAAATAACATCCAAGAACAACGTATATGGACAAGTGTTAAGGTGCGTTCACACCAAACGCGAACGGGTGAATATTTCACATGGCACAGTTACATTATAAGTAAATGTAAACACGCGAACAGACATGAATTCCCCTTCTGAGTGAGATGCAGACGGGCAAAGTTGCCTTTAAAACTTCTGCAGCTGTGTTCAACCTGCTGTGGAAATTCCTAAAATATCGTCATGCTTCGTCATGCTTCATCATGCTTCATCATGCTCCATTATCTGATGGAAGGGTCACCTGAAAATATTGTCCCTTCCTCCAAAACTTCACAAGATGATGGGTGTTTCCATTGCTAGCTTGCTAGCCTTGTTTAGCATGTCCGTGGCAGGAATCCATGGGTAAATAATTCATTTCAATTCAACTTTATTTATATAGCACCATTTCACAACAATAGTCATCTCATAGTACTTTCAACTGTAGGGGAAACCCCCACAATTGCAGAAAGACCCCAGCAATCAAGCGATCCCCGGTGAGCAAGCACTTGGCAACAGTGGAGAGGAAAAACTCCCTTTTAACAGGAAGAAACCTCCAGCAGAACCAGGCTCAGGGAGGGGCAGTCATCTGCTGCGACTGGCTGTGGGAGTGAAGGGAAAGACAAGACGAAGAAAAGAACAGACATGTAGAGAGCAAATAGCACGACGGGGACTCAATCTATGGGATAGAACAAACACATGTTAATGACCAGCAAAAATATTTCATTGAGAGTGAAGAAAGGAGTGAAGCCCAGTGCATTGTTGGAGGTCCCCTGGCTGTCTAAACCTATTAGCAACATAACTAAGGGAGGGTTCAGGGGCACATGATCCCTCCCTAATTATAGGCTATATCAAAAAGGAAGGTTTTAACCCTATTCTTAACTCCTGAATCCAGGAATTGGAAGCTGGTTCCAAAGGAGAGGAGCTTGACAGCTGAAGGCTCTGCCTCCCATTGTACTTTCGAAGATTCTAGGTATTACAAGTTGGATGCATTTTGGGAGCGTAGTGTTCTGTTAGGATAATAGGGTAGTATCAGATCTTTTAAATAAAAAGGGGCCTAGTTATTTAGAACTTTGTAAGTGAGAAGAAGAATTTTAAACTTAATTCTAAACTCTGTGGGAAGTCAATAAAGGGAGGCCAGAACCGGAGAGATATGATCTCTCTTTCTAGTACCTATTCAAACTCTTGCTGCAGCATTTTGAATCAGCTGAAGACTTTTTAAGGGTGTTTTAGGACAACCCGATAATAAAGAGTTACAATAATCTAATCTAGAGCTAACAAAAGCATGGATTTGTTTCTCAGCGTCACTCTGAGACAAGATGTTCCTAATTTTGGCAATATTACACAAATGATAGAAGGCAGTCTTAGAAACAAGTATAATATGTGAATTAAAAAAAACGATCTTGCTCAAAAATAACTCCAAGGTTCCTCACAGAACTATTAAGAGTGTCATGGTCTGAGCGCTGATATTGTCCGCGCTCGGATCATCCAGTATTTTCCCCGTTCTTCTGTGTTGTGTTCCTATGACATCCAGGGCTTTTATTTTGACAGCGTCATGGCGGGACTTCCGGCTGTCAGAGCCGAGCTGCGTCATGACAGCTGATCCACATTCCTCTGATTAGTTTCTCATTGCCGGATTAAGGTCTGTGCCTTATTTAAGGGAGCAGCTGAGGTTACTCCTGGCTGTGACCTCGCATAACATTGCCTCCGTACAGCGTTCGGCTGGAGTCCCTAACCCCGGCTCCAGTCATCCTCTTGTTCCTTCATGTTCTCAGTAAGTGTTGGCTCAAAGTCTGCTATCCTGTGCCTTAGTTTTAGCCTTAGTCAAAGTCTGTGTTATATTGTTGTTGTGTCTTCGCCTATGCCAAAGTCTGTGTTCTTGCCCCACATGTCTCATTATTTTGTCATCTTTGTCTTTTGTTAATAAATACGCAAACTCACCGGTTGGCCTATAGTGTCTCACTAATGGACCGTGAGGGCTGGCCATGACAAAGAGAAAGAGTAACTGCATCCAAACTAAGAGTTTGATTTGGAAAGGTATTTCTAAGGTTTTTTGGAACAACAAAAATGACTTCAATCTTATCTGAATTTAATAGCAGGAAATTACAAGTCATCCAAGCTTTGATTTCCTTAAGACAGGCCTCTAACTTGGCTAATTGATCACTATCATCTGGCTTCATTGACAGGTATAATTGTGTGTCATCTGCATAACAATGAAAATGTATAAAGTGCTTTCTAATAATGTTGCCTAGCGGAAGCATATATAAACTAAAAAGAATAGGGCCTAGCACAGATTCCTGTGGAACTCCGTGACTGAGCTTTGAGTTGGAAGAAAACTCATTATTGGCATGAACAAACTGGAAACTATCTGATAAATAAGATTTAAACTACTGCAACAAAGTTCCATTAAGTCAACATGATGTTCTAATCTATCAGGTAGAATATTATGATCAGTAGTATCAAAAGCTGCACTAAGGTCTAAAAGGACAAGTACAGAAACAAGTCCATTATCAGATGCGATAAGGGGGTCTTTAGGGACCTTCACTAAAGCTGTTTCTGTACTATGATGGATTCTAAACCCAGATTGAAACTCTTCAAATAAACCATCTCCCTGTAAGTGGTAAAATAATTGCGTATCAACAACTCTTTCTAAGATTTTTGAAATGAAAGGCAGATTATAGATTGGTCTATAGTTAGCTAAAACTCCTGGATCCAGCATTGGCTTTTTGAGTAAGGGTTTAATTACAGCAGTTTTAAAAGCCTGCGGTACATAGCCTAATGTTAATGAAGAATTGATTATTTGAAGAATAGAGCTACCAATAAATGGAAAGACTTCTTTTAATAACCTGGTAGGAATAGGGTCTAAAAGACAAGTTGTAGGCTTGGATGAGGAAATTACTTTATCTAACTCTAAAAGGTTAATTGGAGTAAGCGCATCCAAACAGGTATCAGTTGAAGGAGTTGTAGTAGTTACTGTATTTAAGTTAACGGTGGGAAGAATCTGATTGATTTTATCTCTGATGGATGAAATTTTATTATTGAAAAAGTTCATAAAGTCCTGACTAGTAAGCTCTAATGGAATGCGAGGATTAACAGTCCTGACTCTTTGTCAGCCTGGCTACAGTGCTGAAAAGAAACCTGGAATTATTCTTGTTCTCTTCTATTAATACAGAATAATAACTTGTTCTAGCTTTCCTAAGAGATTGTTTATAACTTAGAAGATGATTTCTCCAAGCTAAATAGATTTCATCTAATTTAGTGGAGCACCATTTTCTTTCTAATTGACGAGTCTTCTGTTTTAAGCTATGAGTTTCTGTGTTGAACCAAGGAGTTAGAAATCTCTGATTAGACTTTTTCTTTTTCAAGGGGCCACCATGTCTAGAGTCCGATGCACAGAAGCTGTAACACTATCTACCATGCTATCAATTGCAGAAGGAGCAAGCTCTCCATAGCTTATCTCTGTTGTGTTGAGACATGGCATAGAGGAAACAATCTGCATAAATTTGGTAACAGGCTCATCTGAGAGGCATCTACTGTAGTAATATTTTTCTTTAGGAGCCAAATAGTCAGAAATAGTAAAATCAAAGGTTACCAGTGGTCTGACAGTACAGGGTTATGAGGAGACACTACCAGATTTTCTATTTCTATGCCATATGTCAGCACAAGGTCCAACGTGTGATGGAGATAATGGATAGAATTTCCTACTTTCTGAGAAAACCCCATCGAGTCTAATATTGAATTAAATGCCATGTTAAGGCAATCACTATCTACATCTTCATGTATATTAAAGTCCCCTACTATAGTTATTCTATCTGATTTCAGCACTAAATCTGATAAGAATTCAGCAAATTTGGATAAAAACTCTAAGTAGGCTGAGGGAGGACGATAAACTATGGCAAATAAAATTGGGTTTAGCCTAAAATTGCTAAAATGCCCAATACTGAGGACCAGGCCCTCAAAGGAATTATAACATGTTTTTTTTTTAATTTATTTATTTGAAAAGTTTCACTCAGGGTTTCAAATTCATCAGCACTAAAACAGCTTTAGTGAGGGTCACTAATTATACTCCTATAGTCCCACTCCCAACACACAGCCCCCCATCCTGACCCTGACCAGGACCCAGGTGAGGACGGAGCTGAGGAAGATCAAGGCGAGGAAGGCGCCGGGACCGGACGGCATCAGCGCAAAGCTCCTCAAGTCCTGTGCAGACCAGCTGTGTGGGATTGTGACGTATATCTTCAACATGAGCCTGAAACTGGGGAGGGTACCACAGCTGTGGAAAACATCTTGTGTGGTACCTGTACCAAAAACTTCCCACCCCAAAGACCTGAACAGCTACAGACCGGTGGCCTTGACGTCCCACTTGATGAAGACCCTGGAGAGACTGCTCCTTGCTCACCTCCGCCCCCTGGTGGAACCAGCGATGGATCCACTCCAGTTCGCCTACCAGCATGGCATTGGGGTGGAGGATGCGGTGATCTTCCTCCTTCACCGTTCTCTGTCCCACCTGGAGAAGCCCGGGAATATGGTGAGGATCATGTTCTTTGACTTCTCCAGTGCTTTCAACACCATCCAACCGATGATCCTGAAGGACAAGCTGCTGCGCGCAGGGGTGGACCAGCACCTGTCATCATGGATCCTGGACTACCACACGAACCGGCCTCAGTTTGTGAGAACCCGGGACTGTGTTTCCGACACGATCATCAGTAGCACGGGGGCCCCCCCAGGGAACGGTGCTGGCTCCCTTCCTGTTCACTCTTTATACTGCGGACTTCTCACACAACACAACACACTGCCATCTACAGAAGTTCTCTGATGACTCTGCGATCGTTGGCCTCATCTCCAATGGAGATGAAGCTGAGTACAGAGGGCTTATCCAGGACTTCGTGGACTGGTGCCATCGGAACTGCCTCCAGATCAACGCGAGGAAAACTAAGGAGCTGGTGGTGGACTGCCGCAGGCATGGGCAGCCCCTCACAGTACCAGTAAATATACAGGGAACAGACATCGAGATGGTGACATCCTATAAGTACCTGGGTATTCATCTGAACAATAAACTAGACTGGTCACACAATACTGATGCACTCTACAAGAAGGGACAGCGCAGGCTGTTCCTGCTGAGGAGACTCAGGTCTTTTGGTGTACAAGGGGCGCTGCTGAAGTCATTCTATGACACGGTGGTGGCATCAGCCATCACTTTTGGAGTGGTCTGCTGGGGCAGTGGCATTACTGCAGCCGATAGGAAGAGACTGAACAAACTGATTAAGAAAGCTAGCTCTGTCCTGGGGCAGCGCCTTGATCCGATGGAGGAGATAGGAGAGAGAAGGACGGTGGCTAAACTGTCATCTCTGCTGGAGTCCGAGTTCCACCCTATGCAGGACATACTGAATGCACTGAGGAGCTCATTTAGCAGCAGACTACATCATCCCAGGTGCACAACCGAGAGGTTTCGTAGGTCCTTCCTACCAACGGCTGTCAGACTGTACAACCTAAGCAGGGCTGCTCGCAGAGATAGCAAAAGACGTAACAAACAAACAAACTAATAGTTTTTTGAATGCAAAAGATGCAATAGACTTACACAATGGTCCCCTCCGGCATACAACTAGGAACATACCGGTCGCTATGGAGAGTGAGAATATGTATGGGCACATAATCATACCATGTAGGATAACTAAGTAGACAGTTATGCTGTTTCATTCCATCTAGCAACAATGCTCTGCACTGTGTGTGTTTATATATTTGCATATTTATTCCATCTAGCTACAATGCTCAGCACTGGGTGTGTTTATATATTTATATATCTACATATTATTCCATCTAGCTACATTGCTCCGCACTGTGTGTGTTTATATACTTGCATATTTATTCCACCTAGCTGCAATGCTCCGTACTGTGGGTGTTTATATATTTACATATTTATTCCATCTAGCTACAATGCTCTGCACTGTGTTCATATATTCATATATTTATTCCATCCAGCTACAATGCTCTGCACTGTGTGTCTGTGTGTGTGTGTATATATATATATTTTATAGTAATACGTACATATGTTTATTAGCTGCTCTTGCTTGCTTGTTTTTTTTCTTGCCTTCTGATTGTTGCTCTGAGTGTTGCTATCCCTGTGCTGTTGCAATCCTGGAATTTCCCCGTTGTGGGACTAATAAAGGCTTATCTTATCTTATAGCATCCGACAATGGGATTTATAGCACATTAACAGACTTAAGAGAATTAAAAACTCCACTACTACCGGGGTTTAAAAAAAAAGGTCAAATTTCTCTTATACTAGCCCTCCTTTAGAAGAAGACATCTCTTGTCATAAGCTCCCTGTGGGCTTCTCCATAGCGCACGGAGGAGGAGAAAAAGGACGAACTGATTTACGTGCTGAGTACACCAACACACATTTATTAACACACAAGTGAATATACAGACAGACATAGACAGCTCGGGTACACTTAAGAGTCCTCCAGGACGCCCAACACACACCGGTGGAACATACTGGGCAATGAGCCAAAGCGTAGCGGCACAGCGGTAAACAGAAATGCTGACAGTACTCACAGTGAGGGGGAAGTCCGAGTGTGTCTTAAATTATGTTCTTTTTACTTATATGGATGCCGAGAGAAACGCAATTTCATTTTGCCTGCACTACAGCTGTATGTACAGCAACATGACAATAAAGGTTGATTTGATTTAATCCTAGCATCTTCAGTGAGCACACACAACAACAGTCCTTTTAGCGACGTGACGGTTAGACGGCGAAGGACAACCATCTAAGACGTATAATGGTCCGGCGGTGTTTGTCTAGCAAAGAGCTGTTTTAATACAAACACCGCTGGCCTCACAAATTGGGAACACCTGGGTGAGGCACGGGAAGCATAATTACCAGGACTGGGAACAGCTGATGGAAAAGAGAGCGAGGGGCGTGGCTGGACTGACAGACTGTCAGCAGCATGGGAGAAAGTAGGATACACAGGCTGACTAATAGCTGCCGGTCAGGCAGTGGCTATGGGTATGGAAAGGAGTACAAAATACACATAATGCACATATACAACAGACCCAAACCCCACAGAGAGATCAGGGCCGAGCCGGGGAAAGCTAAGCCGGCTCAGCTCATGACATCTCTATTGTCATTCAGTCCATACAGCCAATCATGTACAATAGAACAAAATTACATTTCTCCTATCTACAATGTTAATCACATCTAGAATCAGAGGGGTCACTGTCATGCAAGGCACCACCACAAACAACTTCTCCTTCCCCCATTCTATTATGGTGAACACCAAGCTAGAAGGCAGGAAGTACCATTTTTATATGGTCTTTGGTATGACCCAGCCGGGACTTGAACCCCCAACCTCCTGGCTGTGGGGCAGATGCTCTATCAACCACGTCATTAGAATCCAGGATTAAATTTGAAATTCTGAATGAGGACATCAGTTAGTTCAAAGATTTCAGTCTACAATATCAGCACAAAAGCTGTAGAAAACCCCATCGCACATGCCAGGTCAGTAAGTGAAACTGGTTTCTGGTCAGAGGTGGTAAGCCCCTTTACACAGCATGGAGGTTGTTGGGTGACCACTTTGCTGCCCTCCTATTGAGCCTCCTTGTTGTCGACTGGTAGACAGCAAGCTAACACGTGTGGTGCAGGCCTCAATGATGATGTCTCCTTTTATCTCGTTTATTGTTGCGACACCACAAGGAACTTAACATGATGTACATTTGTTTTAGTCCGTTCCTACATCCGTTCCTACATCTGTGTAAAACTGAAACAAAGTGAAACATACAGTATATACGCCATTAATAATATGGTCACCGTATCTAGTTTAGCACACGTTAGCATTAGCTCCAACCTAGCTTGTTAACACTGCTGGCAACAAACTAAAAGTTAACTTAAAATACACCAATGTAACTGTGCAGTTCTCACTGTAATTGTTAACACTGTCAAATCATATAGCATACTCACAGACTAATGATGTCCAAGGCGACAATAGTTAAACAACTTTCACAGCGTTCACACATCGGACTGAACCTCAGACCGGTCTTCTGTTACATGGTTCACTGCGCATGTGCAACACTTTGTGTATCAGTTCAAAACAATACTTTCATTAAACCACTAGAGGGCACCAAGCTCACTTACATGAAACAATGTAATGAGAAGTACTCAACTCAAATTATAAAGGCAGAATACTCCCCATCTGGTGCAATAATATTGTACCACTATTTAGACTTAAAACATTTCAAACAACCGTGCATAACAGTGTTAACTATATCATTATCTATTCACCATCTGCCATCAGCAAAACCATTTCTGTAATTGGTCTCAGAGACACTTTAACAGTCCCATCTCTTATTATCTTCACTTCTGCTTTTCGGACTTTATGGTCCTTTCCATGAAATGTCTATACAATCCGCCCCATGGGCCAGTCATTTCTGTGTGTTTGCCCATCCTTGAGTAAAACGCCATCTCCAGCGTTGATGTTTGGTTTCTCATCAGTCCATTTTCTTTGGCTCTGAAGAGTCACAAGATACTCTTGTCTCCATTGTTTCCAAAAACTGTCCGCAAGAGCCTGTACTTGTTTCCACTGATGTGCATGGAGTTCTGGTGCAACCAAGGTTCCCGATGGTGCTGTCAAGGGGTTAGTTTTTTGGGTCAGTAGCATTGCTGGAGTTAGGATGGTTGGATTGTCAGGATCTGTTGAGACTGGCACAAGTGGTCTTGCATTCATCACTCCCATAACCTCTGCCATTAAGGTGCTCAGTACCTCATGTGTGAGCTGTAGTTTGTTTTTAAGAAGCATTGCATCCAAAATCCGTCTGGCAACCCCGATGAGTCTTTCCCAGGATCCACCCATGTGTGATGCATGTGGTGGGTTAAAAAAACCATTTGCAACCCTTTTCTTGTAGGTAACTTGTTAATGCTGCGTCACTGTGATCAATTTTCAGTTCTTTGCATGCATCAATAAAGTTTGTGCCTCTATCAGATAGCAGAAGCTGTGCGGGTCCCCGAATGAAAAAAAAAAATCTTCTCAGAGCATTTATGACACTGGACGTTGACATTGTTTCAATCAGTTCATTGTGCACAGCTCTTATTGACATGCATGTGAAAAGCACGGCCCATCTGTTGCTGTCTGCACTTCCTTCTCTTGTGCGTCATGTTGTCACTGACCACGGGCCAAATACATAGAGACCAACACTGGTGAACGTTGGCATTGGTGAGAGTTTGTCACTTGGTAAATCTGACATCTTTTGGATTTGCAATGTTTTTCTCAGTTTCCTACAGGTCACACACTTATGGATGACAGAAGACACAAGACTTTTGCTGCCTATGATCCAAAACCCAGATGCTCTAAGGGCTCTCTCTGTCATATGTCGACCTTGATGTGCTACCTTTTCCTGGTAGTATCTGATTAAAAGAACAGCAATGTGATGTGAATGAGGAATAATAAGAGGGTGCTTTTCCTCTTTTGTCAGGTTTGCTGGTGCCAAGCATCCTCCGACTCTATGCAAACCATCCTTGTCAATGATTGGGCTTAATTTCTTCAGCCAACTTTGTTTCGGCAATGGATGCTCTGTTTCAATGCACTTGAACTCTTCCTTAAAGACTTCATGTTGCACTGTAGATATTATCAGGCATTTTGCTTGTGTAAGCTCATCAATAGTGCATGCGCTGTTGTAGCATTTCCATCCACTGTTTTTGGTTTGTCTGGACTTGTTCTTGTATGATGCTGCAACATGAATGAGTGATCCAACTGTGCGGCACAGTTTCATCTAGTGTGAAAACTTTTCAAAGCGATGTGACCCCAAATGTCCATCAGACACTTTAGTAACGAATGTTTTAACATCAGGCCTGATTTCTGTATCCTCTTCTGTATCTATGAGTGAGAAGGGGTCAGATTGCTGTGGTTCTGAATTGAGTTGAGTCAAGAACAGAGGTCCTTGGAACCAGTTTGTGAGCTTGAGTGCATCTGCTGTGACGTATCTTGTGGCAGTGTCTACTGGGTTGTCACTGGAATGGAAGTGTGGACTTTCTGATGCGGGTTACACGGTTTGCCGCATATGTGTAGAACCTTTTTGTGTTGTTGTGTATGTATCCAAGAACAATCTTACCGTCTGTATAAAACCTGACAGCATCCATTTCAGTGTCCATCTCATCTCTGATTAGCTCGTACATTTCAACAGCTAGAACAGCTGCACATAACTCCAATCTAGGGATGGTGTGTGCAGGGCGTGGTGCTATTTTAGATTTGCCCATAATGAACCCTGAGTGGCACTGACCTTCATTGTTGGTGGTTCTCAGGTATGCTACTGCTCCAATTGCCAAGGTTGATGCGTCTGAGAAAATGCATAACTCTCGTTTCTGAACAGAAGACTGTGACAATGGCAGGTAGCACCTTGGTATCTGTAGATCTTCTAGGTCTTTCAGGGAATCTTTCCATTTGTTCCACTCCTCTTCTCTCTCAGCAGGAAGTGGATCATCCCAGTTGCCGTGTTCTGTTGACAGTTCACGCAGGAGCTTTTTTCCCTGCATTGTGATAGGTGCCACAAACCGTAGAGGATCATACAGACTGTTGACTGTCGCTAAGACTCCCCTTCGCGTGTAGGGGTTCTTGTCGATGGACACCTGAAACATAAAACTGTCAGTTTCAAGATTCCAAAGCACTCTTAAACTGCGCTGTAGTGGGAGCTCTTTGAGTTTGAGATCTAAGTCCTTCAAGTCCTTTGCTCTTTCACTTGCTGGAAAGGCTTCCATGACTCTGTAGTCATTAGATGCTATTTTGTGTAATTTGAGATTGGATTGTGCTAACATCTTTTGTGTATTTGTCAGGATGTCAACAGCTTCCTCTGGTGTGGCTGTGGAGGCTAATCCATCATCTACATAGAAATGTCTCGTTATGAACTGTGTTGTGTCATGTCCATGCTCGTTCTCACCTTCAGCTGCAGCATGTCTCATGCAGTAAATAGCCACGGCTGGAGAATGGCTATTGCCGAACACATGCACTTTTATTCTGTAGTCTCTTACTTCTTTGTCAAGATTATTGTCCTCATACCATAGAAAACTGAAGTAGTCTCTATGATCTTCTCAGACCACAAAACAGTAAAACATCTGTTGCACGTCTGCAGAAAGTGCTATTAGCCCCTTCCTGAAATGTAGTAGGATGCCCACAAGACTGTTGTTTAGGTCAGGCCCTCTTAATAGTACTTATACTGTATTTCTCCAGTTAATATCACGGACACACAGATCATCCCAAATGTCTCCTGAGCCGGTGGACAGAGCCACTGTTTATAGCAGGAGACGGTACAGCAGGGAAGAGCTGCTAGCACTCAACCGCCACCCGGTGCTAACGGAAAAACTCGACATACCGGGAGAACTGAAGCGTAAAAGCCGTGGTTGCCGTGCTGGAGTAAGGCGGAAGACAAAGAATATAAGGTACAGACCCTCTCTGCCATCCATTGTCATGGGGAATGTACGGTCGTTACTGGGAAAGGTAGATGAGCTAGCGGCTATCTCCCGCTACGATAGCATATACAGGGAATGCTCTCTCCTTTTGTTTACCGAGACGTGGCTATCCGAACTAGCAGCAGATGCTAACATTGAACTGGAGGGTTTCCACGCGATACGGGCAGACCGAACACCAGACAGTGGCAAAGCAAGGGGCGGTGGAGTGATAATGTATGTTAACAGCAACTGGTGCAGACCGGGACATATCACTGTTAAACAACGGCACTGCAGCAAAGACATTGAGTTGCTAGCTGTTAGCATGCGGCCTACATATCTCCCGAGGGAATACTCACACGTGATCTGCATTGTTGTTTATGCAAATCCGACGGCGAACGCTGGGACAGCGCGTGACGTCATCAATTCAGTAACCAGCAGGCTGCAGACAGAACACTCAGATGCTCTTCTCCTCATCTCAGGCAATTTCAACCATGTTTCACTGTCTCCCATTCTACCCACGTTTACCCAGTATGTCACATGCCACACTAGAGACAATAAAACACTGGACTTATTCTACGCAAACACTAAGGAGGCGTACACCTCATTACAACTCCCCCCACTCGGGAGATCGGATCACAACTTGGTCCATCTCCGGCCGGTGTACAAACCCCTAGTGCACAGACAACCTCCGGCCATGCGCACAGTGAAGTTATGGTCTGAGGAGGCAATGGACACTCTAAAGGGCTGTTTTGAAACCACCACCTGGGAGCAGCTCTGCGATCCACATGGTGAGGACATCGATGGCCTCACTCACACCATCACGGACTACATCAACTTCTGTGTGGACGACACCGTTCCCACCAAGACCATACGGTGTTGCTCAAACAACAAACCCTGGATCAACCCTGAGATAAAAACACTTCTGAGAGAGAAGAAGAGGATCTTCAGGTTGGGGAACAGAGAGATGCTGAAGTCCGTACAGAGGGAGCTGAGGAGAAAGATCAGAGAAGGAAAGGACAGCTTCAGGAAGAAGATGGAGGACAAGCTGCAACAGAGCGACATCAGTGGGGTCTGGAGAAACCTTAAAACCATCTCTGGGCTCCAGAATACCTCCCCCCAGGCCACGGGGGGCAGGGAGTGGGCGAACAATCTGAATCTGTTTTTCAATAGGTTTGACCAACCGCCCTCCCCCCTGACTGCACAACAACCACTGCTGCCTCTAAAGACATCAAGTTCTGCTGCCCACTCCCCACTCCACCAACACCCCCCCCCCACTACTAACACACAGCCCCCCAACCTGACCCTGACTAAGACCCAGGTGAGGACGGAGCTGAGGAAGATCAAGGCGAGGAAGGCGTCGGGACCGGACGGCATCAGCGCAAAGCTCCTCAAGTCCTGTGCAGACCAGCTGTGTGGGATTGTGGCGTACATCTTCAACCTGAGCCTGAAGCTGGGGAGGGTACCACAGCTGTGGAAAACATCTTGTGTGGTACCTGTACCAAAGACTTTCCACCCCAAAGACCTGAACAGTTACAGACCAGTGGCCTTGATGTCCCACATGATGAAGACCCTGGAGAGACTGCTCCTTGCTCACCTCCGCCCCCTGGTGGGACCAGCGATGGATCCACTCCAGTTCGCCTACCAGCATGGCATTGGGGTGGAGGATGTGGTGATCTTCCTCCTCCACCATTCTCTGTCCCACCTGGAGAAGCCCGGGAATGCGGTGAGGATCATGTTCTTTGACTTCTCCAGTGCTTTCAACACCATCCAACCGATGATCCTGAAGGACAAGCTGCTGTGCGCAGGGGTGGACCAGCACCTGTCATCATGGATCCTGGACTACCTCACTAACCAGCCTCAGTTTGTGAGAACCCAGGACTGTGTGTCCGACACGATCATCGGTAGCACGGGGGCCCCCCAGGGAACGGTTTTGGCTCCCTTCCTGTTCACCCTTTATACTGCAGACTTCTCACACAACACAACACACTGCCATCTACAGAAGTTCTCTGATGACTCTGCGATCGTTGGCCTCATCTCCAATGGAGATGAAGCTGAGTACAGAGGGCTTATCCAGGACTTCGTGGACTGGTGCCATCGGAACTGCCTCCAGATCAATGCGAGGAAAACTATGGAGCTGGTGGTGGACTGCCGCAGGCAAGGACAACCCCTCACAGCACCAGTAAATATACAGGGAACAGACATCGAGATGGTGACATCCTATAAGTACCTGGGTGTTCATCTGAACAATAAACTAGACTGGTTACACAATACCGACGCACTCTACAAGAAGGGACAGCGCAGGCTGTTCCTACTGAGGAGACTCAGGTCTTTTGGTGTACAAGGGGCGCTGCTGAAGACAATTCTATGACACGATGGTGGCATCAGCCATCACTTTTGGAGTGGTCTGCTGGGGCAGTGGCATTACGGCAGCCGATAGGAAGAGACTGAACAAACTGATCAAGAAAGCTAGCTCTGTCCTGGGGCAGCGCCGTGACCCAGTGGAGGAGATAGGAGAGAGAAGGACGGTGGCTAAACTGTCATCTCTGCTGGAGTCCGAGTTCCACCCTATGCAGGACATACTGAATGCACTGAGGAGCTCATTTAGCAGCAGACTACATCATCCTAAGTGCACAACCGAGAGGAATCGCAGGTCCTTCCTACCAACGGCTGTCAGACTGTACAACCTAAGCAGGGCTGCTCGCAGAGATAGCAAAAAGACGTGACAACCTTATAGTTTTGAATGCAAAAGACGCAATAGACTTATACAATGGTCCCCTCCGGCATACAACTAGGAAAATACCGGTCGCTATGGAGGGTGAGAATATGTATGGGTACATAATCATACCATGTAAGATAACTAAGTAGACAATTGTGCCGTTTCATCCCATCTAGCAACAATGCTCTGCACTGCATGTGTTTATATATTTACATATTTATTCCATCTAGCTACAATGCTCCGCACTGGGTGTGTTTATATATCTACATATTTATTCCATCTAGCTACAATGCGCCGCACTGTGTTTTTATATATCTACATATTATTCCATCTAGCTACAATGCTCCACACTGTGTGTGTTTATATATTTACATATTTATTCCATCTAGCTACAATGCTCCGCACTGTGTGTGTTTATATATTTACACATTTATTCCATCTAGCTACAATGCTCCGCACTGTGTGTCAATATACCGTATATATATATTTATGTTTATATGTACATATGTATACTTGCTGCTCTTGTTTCTTTTTTTTTTCTCTTGCCTTCTGATTGTTGCTCTGAGTGTTTCTCTCCCTGTGCTGTTGCAATCCTGGAATTTCCCCATTGTGGGACTAATAAAGGCTTATCTTATCTTATCTTATTTAGCGATACTCCTTCAAATTCTGCACTTGAGTGAAACACCACTTTCAGCTGGTCGGGTTTTTGGGGGTGATATATGCCAAATGATGGTAAATACCAATGTTCTTTGTTTTCCTCTGAAGGAGCAGCCTCTGCATGGTCATTGTCCAGCATTTTTTGAATGAACTCTGTGTACTGTCTTTTCATTTCAGGTTTTCTGTCCAGTGTTTTTCTGAGAGAATGAAGACGCTGCATTGCCTGCTCTCTGTTACTTGGGAGGTGTGGTCTGGGAGAACGAAATGGTAATGGTGCTACCCAGCTGTTCTCTGCATTTTGATATACTTCTTTGTTCATAATGTCAATAAAAACTTGATATTCTATTGACAGCGCTGGTTTATCGTCATCTTTTGTTTTATCGAAGACTGTGCTTCCTAAGTGGTCTGTGTCTCGTTCACACTGCAAGGCATATGATGGTATGCTGCTGGGACGTGAGGTAGAACAATCTGAAACCTCTTTGACAAGAAATGTGTTTGGGCATGGGCTAAGGAATGATGCACGACCATTGTAGAGCACATGTGTCTTTAGCACATTAACAGTCGAAGGCTTGTGTGCTGTCCCCAAACACGTTTCTCCCACAATAACCCATCCCAAGTCCAAGTGTTGTGCATAGAGAGTACTGTGGGGTCCACTAATTTGTTCTCTCATCTTGTGTACCTGTAGGATGTCTCTTCTCAGTAGTAGGAGGATGGGAGCATGTTCATCTACAGGTGGAATCTTGTCTGACTTTTCTCAGATGTGGCAGATGTGGATGCGTGAATGCGGCCTTTGGAGATGGACTCTCCCTCCTGTCATCGGGGATCATGTCACACTCAATTAAGTTTGGAAGCTGGAGCTGTACATTACCATCCATTGACTCTATCATGAAGTTTGAAGATCTCCGTCCCCAAGTCGTAGTATCTCCTGAACACGTTTTCAGTGTATAAGGGTCAGAAGGTGTTCTAATGTTAAACACCTGGAAAAAGTCTGATTTAGCAAGTGATCTGTTGCTTTGTTCATCGAGTACTGCATACATTTTTTGGGCTTTCTCTCTGTGTCCTGTAGGATAAACTAACACAGAGCTAATTTTTGAGCAGGAATGTGAGCTTACTGCATCACCACAAATTTCTGTGCATCTAGACATGACTAGTGTGCATTCATAATCATGTGACTCCCTGCCATGGTCTGTCTCAGCTTCATGAGGTTCTGTGGGAGGAGGAGAGGGGCCAGGATGTAGTGCTGCTACATGTCTATCACTACCGCAGTCAGAACGCTGGATTGGCTGTTTACAGTCTTTTGCCAGATGCTGAGTGGATCCACAACACTTAAAGCAAATACGATTCTCTTTCAAGAACAGTTTGTGTTCTTCTATTGGTTTCGCTCTAAACATTTTACATTTCTTTAATGAATGTGGCTTTCTGTGTATGGGACATTGTTTATCTGGGCTTTCCATTCTTTTGTCTGCGTGGTTACTTTTAGTTGCAGGTGAGGCTCATGGAATGTCTGTTTTTTGGACACTGATGAGATGCTTACTGGTGAACTTGGGGGCTTTTTCAACTCTGGCATTCATGTGGGCCGGAGGAGAGAAACTGAAACGTGGGTCGTTTCTTATTTTGGCCTGTTGTCTGACGTAACTGGAGAAAAAGCTGAAAGGAGGGAAGGCAACCTTGTATATTTCTTTGTGTATTTCTTTGTATTTGGCACCTGCTGCAATCCACTTCTCCTGTAGGCTGTGGGGCAGTTTCTCTACAACAGGATTCACTCCACGGGCTGTATCCAGGTATGAGAGCCCAGGTAAGTATCCACCATCCCTTGCACATTCAATTTCCTGTAGAATGTCACCAAGTTCTCTTTGTTTGAGTGTGTCTTTGTTGCTGAGTTTGGGAAAATGTCCAAGCTTTTTTAACAGTGCATTTTCTACTATTTCAGGTGACCCATAACACTCTTCTAGCCTTTCCCAGACTAAGTTAAGCGCTGCATTTGGTTTGAAGACATGTGCAGAGTGGATCCTCTTTGCTTGTTCTGCTGATTCTGTGCCAAGACATTTTATCATCAAATCTAATTGCTCATGGTGTGAGAGACTGAGGTCTTTTATAGCGTTCTGGAAAGATGCCTTCTATGCCCAGTAATTCTCTGGGACGTCATCAAACTGAAGGAGTCCTGTGCTCAACATTTCCCGGTGTAAGAGATATTTGGTCAGATCCTGAATACCTTGTGCTTCTGCGTAATGTGTTGCAGGGGCATAACAGGGTTGTAATGTTGGGGGATTAATCGTCTCTGTAGCTCCACGTTCCTCCTCAGTGTTGATGCTGGCCTGACTCTTACCATCTACAGCATTAGATGGGATGAATGGTACATTTGTGGCCATTTCAAACTGTTCACATTGGATCTTAGAGGAGGTGGCTGGATCAGTTTTGAAAGGAATTTCCTCAAAGCGTATATCAGAGTGTTTCTGTACATACTCAGATGTGCGTTGAGCTGAGCAAACTGGCAAGGCTATTAATACTTGACTAAGTTCACTTCTTGCACATTGCTCTGCTTCTTCATAGGCCGCAGCTTCAGCTTCTGCAGCTGCAGCAGCCTTCCGATAGTTCAGAATGTGCATATGTGCTTCAAGATTAGCTTTCTGTTTGATGACAGCTGCTTCTTTTTCTGAAAAAGCTAATTTAGCTCGTGCAGCATCTGCTTTAGCTCTAGCTTTTATGGCTGAGGAGATAGCTGAAGAAGACTTGCTTGAGCTACATGAATATAGCGAGCTACCTTGTACAGCTGTAGCCAAGGGAGTTTTGTGTTCCGTCTCCATAACCTCACTTCTGGGTTGAGGAGTTGGCTGGTACTGCTTTCCTGACCTGAGGCTCATTCGCTGCTTGTTGCCTTGTTTTATTGTGCCCGCTGTGCCGTAGTCCTTTTACTTTACTGCCCTCTCATCAAGCTTCCTCGTTGTCGACTGGTAGACAGCAAGCTAACACGTGTGGCGCAGGCCTCAATGATGACAAGATGTCTCCTTTTATCTCGTTTATTGTTGCGACATCACAAGGAACTTAACGTGATGTACATTTGTTTTAGTCTGTTCCTACATCCGTTCCTACATCTGTGTAAAACTGAAACAAAGTGAAACATATATACGCCATTAATAATATAGTCACCGTGTCTAGCTTAGCACATGTTAGCATTAGCTCCAACCTAGCTTGTTAACACTGTTGGCAACGAACTAAAAGGTAACTTAAAATACACCAATGTAACTGTGTGGTTCTCACTGTAATTGTTAACACTGTCAAATCATATAGCATACTCACGGACTAATGATGTCCAAGGCGACAATAGTTAAACAATATTCACAGCATTCACACACCGGACTGAACCTCAGACCGGTCTTCCGTTATATGGCTCACTGCGCATGTGCAACACTTTGTGTATCAGTTCAAAACAATACTTTCATTAAACCACTAGAGGGCACCAAGCTCACTTACGTGAAACAATGTAATGAGAACTATTCAACTCAAATTATAAAGGCAGAATAACCACTGAGAGATCAATGATCTCCTAACTGCCTGTAAAAAAATGTTTCTGTGTAAATGTTTGGGAGAAGCTCTATTTTCAAGGCAATCTATAGAGATCTTTGAAAGATCACCAAGAGGCCAGGACAGATAGCTGAGGGATCATTAGTAGTTCTTTGGGTGGCCAAGGAGGTTGCTGAGCATTTGAGAGTCCTCTAGTGCTCTTCTACCCACTTTACACAGGGGTGGAGATTGCTGAGAGATCATTGAGCGATGAAAAAATAGCCATACTTCTCAACGATCTTTTAATGATTTCTTAGCAATTGCCAAGATCTCTCAATGATCTCTCAATGACTTTCCAGTGATTTCCACAGTCACCCAGGTCTCCTCAAAGTTTTGACTTAGTCCAAAACAATCTGTCAACAATCACCAAAGGAAAGTGATCTCTCAACGAACTCTCGACGAGCTGTCCACCATTTGATCAATCTCCCATGCTCTCTCAATTATCTCCACCGTGGTCTTTCAATGAACACTATGTTAGATATATTGGCAGATGGGCAGCGCAGACGTGAGGATACAGGCAGGTGACATCATCATGCCGTGCCTACTTAGGGGGACTGTTGGTGGGAGTTGTCCTCTTTGGTGCCTAGCCTTCAAACCGACCACAGCCTGTGGCAGCTTAGCGTTAGCTTATTAGCTACCATACCCCGACATGTGTAACATCTTGATGTCTTGTAATGAAGTTCGGGTTCAGTGCAACTCCAGCCTCCGCTGTCCTATTTCTAGACATAACAATTGGCAACGAGGAGAAAATTTGGTCTTATTGCGGAATATTAATCATTTTCCCCAAAGATGGAGGCATCTCTAACACCACCACTGCTGTTCCTCACAATCCCAGGGGAGCCACCCATTCCATGGCTCCATTGGTTCAAATTATTCCACTAATTATTCCACTAACTATTCGGCAGCAGTGAAACTAGGAAGACATGGTAAAATCAGAATGCAATCAATTCTTCACTGCCTGGGCGCCAAGGGCCTGCGTATATCTGACACCTTGGAACAAGCGGACACATACTGTATGAGGAGTGCATCAGGCTGCTGGCCGGACACTTCACGCCACCCAACAGTGTATTGGTAAGGAGGGTTTGTTTCTACCAGTGCCATCAGCAGGCGGGTGAGTCGACCCAACAGTTTGTCGCGGACCTCCGTGGTCTGGCGAGCACATGTGAGTTTAGCAGTTTGGAGGACCAGACGGGGCCAGCTAGAGGTGTACACCACAACTCGTGGCTATGGACGGAGCTGATCGGATGCGTCCGGTGGTGGCGTTCCAGCTGGAGGCTGCCGATAAGCTGGAATCACAACTGGTTGGGCCACAGCAATGAGCTCCATCAGTGTAAGCAGTTGAGCGGAAAGAAGAGGAATCCAGCCACACTGCGTCCTTCTCGGAGGATGCCGAGGTACACTACCGTTCAAAAGTTTGGGGTCACTTAGAAATTTCCTTATTTTTGAAAGAAAAGCACTGTTTTTTTTCAATGAAGATAACTTTAAACTAATCAGAAATACACTCTAATATCTAATAAACATTGCTAATGTGGTAAATTACTATTCTAGCTGCAAATGTCTGGTTTTTGGTGCAATATCTACATAGGTGTATAGAGGCACATTTCCAGCAACTATCACTCCAGTGTTCTAATGGTACAATGTGTTTGCTCATTGCGTCAGAAGGCTAATGGATGATTAGAAAACCCTTGTGCAATCATGTTAGAACAGCTGAAAACAGTTTAGCTGGTTAGAGAAGCTAAAAAACTGACCTTCCTTTGAGCAGGTTGAGTATCTGGAAAAAATTATTATTTCAAATACAAATCATTATTTCTAACCTTGTCAATGTCTTGACTATATTTTCTATTCATTTTACAACTCATGGTGGTAAATAAGTGTGACTTTTCATGGAAAACACAAAATAATTGTCTGGGTGACCCCAAACTTTTGAACAGTAGTGTATGTGCCGTGGGACATCGGCAATGTGGTAACTGCGGCTCCCAGACACACCAAGAGGGAGCATGTTCCTGCCCGGCCAGAGGGCAGTGATGCAGATGCCATGGCAAACTCAACCACTTTTCCAAGGTGTGCCAATCATCACGATGGACATCAGACCAGCCACACAGCCCAAAAACCCCACCAATGACCACCATCCGCACTGTGAACTCCGGAGGCACGGTGTACATGTAGTGCACGGTGAAGCTGGATGACGTCGACTTGCCATTGCTGCTGGACAATGGCACTGTGCAGTCAGTGCTGAATTGGGTTTCAGTTAAGAGATTTTTCCCTAACCATTCTATTGAAGAATCCAGCAGAGTTATATGGCTATGGGCACACACACATCTGCCTGGTAAGGACTGTGTCGCTGACAATTCGCTACGGGTCAAGAGCCCTCCCTGCATTCGTTTTCCAGGTGGCTATACACGGGAATAATATCCTGGGTTGTGACCTGTTTTATGAACTAGGTTTGACCATCTGTGACAACCTTGGACTCTATTGGAACGCTGGTGTTGGGAGCACAACATGCCCGGACGGGCACACAGCCACTCTGAGTTTGAGACCACAGGGCAAGGACAGCGGGAAAGAAAGGCAGAAACCAGACTTGTCCAGTATCAGCGCCCGGCGTAGACAACAAGGAGCCACTGCGGGGCAGCAGGATGGAGAGTTTGTGGCCCAGCAGGATCCAGTGGGACAACGCCAACTGGGATCATGTCCCTCCGCCGACATGGATATGTCGCCACAACAGCAATGCCGTGTGTGGCGGAACCAATCGCCACTCACAGTGCTGGAATTGGTTCAGTTCCGATGAGCTAGATGCCTGGACCCACAGGGGGTCTCATCACCACCAATGAGAATCACCACACAGTTGAGACCAGCCATTTTCCAGCAGGCCGATGGATCAAGATGGCACACCAGCCATCTGCGAAGGGTGAGAACAGCTGCCCAAGAGCCAATTCAGCAAGTATGGGCCTCAGACTGGGACTTTACAGCGGGACCACCAGACCCGCCGCCGCCCATGGGAGTTTTCCAGGGGGCCCTAACCTGTAATCTCAGTGGTGACTGTGTTTGGAACTGTTCAGCAGAGCACAACTGCTTTAAAGTGACAGAATAATCCACGCAGTTGTACAGGGTCTGTCGGTGATCTGCCCGGCAGGCCAGATTCCATGTAAAAAAAAAAAAGTTAGAGCTGCTGTGAGCTCTAGGTTCAATATGTCTGTAAAGTTTTGTTTTTTTCAAGGGGGATGTAAATGTTAGGTATAGATACATTGGCAGACGAGCAGTGCAGACGTGAGGATGCAGGCAGGGTGACGTCATCATGCTGTGCCTACTTAGGGGGACTACTGACGGAAGTCGTCCTCCTTGTTGCCTCGCCTTCAAGCAGATCACAGCCTGTAGTAGTTTAGCGTTAGCTTATTAGCTACCAAACCCCGACATGTGTAACATCTTTGTGTCTTGTAATAAAGTTTGGGTTCAGTGCAACTCCATACTCTGCTGTCCTATTTCTAGAAATAACACACTATGTTTTTCATTGAGTGCTCTCAATCCCTCGTTGATATCTCAACCATCTCTACCTTTTGAGTGGAAAAATTTGGAGTTCATTGAAAGATCGCTGATAAATCATTGAAAGATCCCTGATCAGTGGTAGAACAATGAGATCGCTGAACACTCCTTGACCACTCAACAACTTCACTGATCTCCCACTGATCTTTCAGAGATCTTTCAATGATTTCTCAGCAATCTTTCAATGAACATCAATTTTTTTTTCCACCCTGAAGGTAGAGATGGCTGAAAGATTAGTGAGAGATCACTTCTGGGTAGTGGACTGCATAATGAGTTGTCCATTTATCACTTAGAGTTATTCTGTGTTCTGTTTTGCCTCTCCCTCTTTCTCCAGGCACTCCCCATTGGCTGCTCAGCCTGCCGCTGCAGTGTACAGCCTATAATCAGTACACCTGTGCTACCACACACCTGTATTCACTCTGCGCCGTTAGTTGACTGTGTATTTATTTCCTATCAGTTCATTCACCCATTGTCACGGCATTAGTCTGCATCCTGCACGCTGTTAGCCTCTCAGTCAGCTACTCTCTGTGTTTGGACAATTTTTCCCTTGGACCGTGTGTGGTGTTGTTTATTCCAGAGCCCCGCTGTGCTCCGACACTTTCATGTAAGCCCACCTTCTCCCGGTTTTCATTTCTCGTTTCCCCCAGCAACCTATTTTCCCTGGGGCATGAAGTGAACTGTTTTCCTCTAAGCCAACCTGACTCAGCTGTACTGTGCTTGCCAGTCATGTAGTTTATCATTTGTGGATATCTCATGTTGGACATTTGTTGCATTTTGACCTTTTATTTAATAAACACGCTCTTCACCTGCAAGTGGGCTCGCTCTTTCCATCTCGTACGTGCATAAAGCGCACGCTCATGACAGAATGCCATGACCCGAAAAAAGCCCAGTGGTGAAGTAGTGGGTTATTCTTTTTTTCCTCTCTCCTTTTTCCCTGTGTGCTTTCCTACCGGAGTCCTACGGAACCAAGAGTCACCTTGATTGGTTGGAGCGGCAGGCGATGTCCCTCCTGGAGGATCTCCTAGCATGGGCGCGGACTTCTCTCTCCCCAAACACGGTTCGGGAGAGTCAGGACAACGCGGCGTGGGTAATGAAGACGTACCCTGGCCTATGGAGTCACCCGGAGGCTACGGACGTGCTCAGCTGCATAAACTCCCTGCCGATGGTGGAAGCTGGCCTTGACGCCGGAGCCGGTTCTTATTAGAAAGAGGTGCATGTGCCGCAGGGGGCTTCCTGCTTCTGCTGCGACCACTCAGCTTCCTCCTCCGGAGCCATGGCCCGCTCCAACTGTGGAGGAGATGGAGGAACACAGGCAGGTGCTGCTGGCAGAGGCGGACCTCCTCTTGGAAGTGAAGCCATGGCTCCTCCCGGAATTGGTGGCGGAGTTCAAGGAATTAGCCCTGAGGGAACCGAAGTTCCTGCCAGAAGTTGAGTGTGCACTCACCTCAGAGCCTCCTTCTCCCCCACGTCATTGCCATTCCTGGAGGTCTCGCCCAAGGGATTCTACCATCATCCACCCAGCTGCTCCTCCTTTGCTGGAGGGGGAGAATCCAGCAGCGGAGCTGCTTTTTTCACCTGCTGTTTCACCTGCTGCCATCTTCTCCACAGCTGTTACCTCCGCCAATATGGAGGGCGCATTTTCTTCCACAGATTCATCCGCCTCTGTGCCAGCTTCGGAGGGTTCTCCAGTTAATGTAGAGGAGCCCAGAGCCACCAGGGACACAGAGGGGGATGAGAGTGTTCCGGACACCACTGGAGGTATCGTGATCCAGGAGAACAGGCAAGTTTCTTCTTATTTTATGCCAACTGTTAAACAATTTTGCCTGTTCCCTGGTCAAGAGACTCAGGTTCTGCAGCCCCCTGAGTTCTCTGCACCAGCGGCATGTAGTAACCCCTCACTGATCCTCTCCATTTCTCCTCTGTGTGCTCCTGTGAGTTTGCTGGCCCCAGAACCACAGCCACCAGATGAAGGAGAGGCCTGAGGTCCTAGAGGATCCAATGCCTGGGTCGGCGGTGAGGCAGCCCCAGCCACCACACCAGATGAACCACCAGCTTGGGGAACCTCACCTGGGGGCCTCAAGACTGCAATCACCATCTTGCCTGCTGCGGAAGTCGCTGCAGCAGAGTTGGCACCTGATTTGGACCACCAAGGGGCCAGGACTAAGACGTTGTCGTCGGGATTGTCGGAGTCCTGTATGGTGGTGGAGCTTGAGTCCAGGTAAGTGCTCTTATTTGTCTCTCTCCCCTTAGATTTGGAGCAACCTTGCCTGGCTCTTGGTGAGGAGAGTCGGGTGCAGCCTTCAGCTGTATCCGAACTTACCTCACCAGACTCTGCCACTGCCGGCGACCCTAACCTCTGTTCCTCTCCTGTCACTCCTGAGCTTCCTCCTAGGGTCGCCGGAAAGGATCAATCACCACCAGGGGTCCCCACAGATGAAGACGGGGGTCCAGTTTCCCTGGGGGAGGTCAACGTGGGGGTTCCATCCCAATCCGGGACCTTCATGGGTGCTGCACCTCCTCAGCCTGATGAGCCGTCGCATCCTGGATCGCCAGAGTCCTGGACGGTGGTGGAGCCCGAGTTCAGGAGAGTACGGTCCTTAATTTCTCTCCTGTCTGTTTTGGAGCCACCTTGCCTGACTCTTGGTGAGGAGAACCAGGGGCAGCTCACCGCTGCACCCGGGCTCACCTCGCCGGGCCCTGCCGCTGCTGGCGACCCTGACCCGGTCTCTCTCACGCTCTCTCCTGTCTGAGTTTCCTGCCAGGGTCGCCAGAGAGCAGCCAACACCACCTGAGGCCGTGGAGTATCCAGGTTTGCCGGCCAAGCTTGCTGTGGAGGTCACCGCGGGTGCTGCAGAGCTCCAACCGGAGCCCACCACGGGTGCTGCAGGGCTCCAGCTGGAGTCCACCATGGGTGCAGCACTGGCCCAGTCTGGGTCCACCGCAGGTGCAGCATTGGCCCAGTCCGGGACCACCACGGGTGTAGCAGAGTCCCAAGCCAGGACCACCACGGGTGTAGCAGAGTCCCAAGCCAGGACCACCAAGGGTGCAGCCGGCCAGCCTGAGGACACCAAGGCCTTCTCTCCCCTTCATGAGGCCTTTGAGGTGTCCGTTCCTCCCCTGCCAGGCACCGCTGTGGTCCATCTTCCTCCGCCACCAAAAGCCATTGGGGTTCCCCTTCTCCAGTCCGGCTTCCTACTTTTAAGCCTTTCGGTGGGCAAGCCGCCTCTTCATTCACCCCCTCCGGTCCTGGTGGCTCAACTACACTGGTTGGTCGCCTGAAGGACTGAGTCTCCAGGTCATGCAGCCCATTTGCCCTGACATTGTCAGACATTGCTCAGCGGGCCACCTGCTGGCCCTGGGACTTTGGCTGGCCACCCGAATCCTGGAGGCTTGTGACTGTGGGGGGCATAAGGGCTTGTCGGGGCGCAGGTGCAATTTACTGATGATTCTTTCCTCCTAACCGGGTTTCCCCCACCTCCCTCCCTGGGTGATGTTCTTTGTTTTTGGGTTTTTTTTGGGGGGGGGGTTGGCCTTGGGTGTTACTTGGGGGTGTCTGGAATCCGCCCTTGAGGGGGAAGATCTGTCATGTGTCTGGGGCAAATTGGCCACACCAGACGCCAGACACAGACTGTTATTGTATTTTCCTTTTCTGTTTTGTCCACTTATCACTTAGAGTTATTCTGTGTTCTGTTTTGCCTCTCCCTCTTTCTCCAGGCACTTCCCATTGGCTGCTCAGCCTGCTGCTGCAGTGTGCAGCCTATAATCAGTACACTTGTGCTACCACGCACCTGTATTCACTCTGCACCGTTAGTTGACTGTGTATTTATTTCCTATCAGTTCATTCACCCATTGCCATTAGTCTGCATCCTGCACGCTGTTAGCCTCTCAGTCAGCTACTCTCTGTGTTTGGACAATTTTTCCCTTGGACCGTGTGTGGTGTTGTTTATTCCAGAGCCCCGCTGTGCTCCGACACGTTCATGTTAAGTCCACCTTCTCTCGGTTTTCATTTCTTGTTTCCCCCAGCACCATGTTTTCCCTGGGGCGTGAGGTGAACTGTTTTCCTCTCAGCCAACCTGACTCAGCTGTACTGTGCTCGCCAGTCATGTAGTTTATTATTTGTGGATATCTCATGTTGGACATTTGTTGCATTTTGACCTTTTATTTAATAAACATGCTCTTCACCTGCAAGTAGGCTCACTCTTTCCATTTTGTGTGTGCGTAAAGCGCACGTTCATGACAAACCTTTATAGCATGGATAAAGTAATCCAATTTTAATCACAGAGGTGAACATAGTTTCCCACACCATTGACAGTGCTTGTGTAAGCCGTCCAGTTGTATTAACAGCTTCCACATTTAAAATTTGTTGGTAAATTTGCAAAATGTTATGTTGGTACTTTATCAGAAATGTGTGGATTCATGTTTGTTTGATCAAACCTTCACTTAAAATGGGTTTGGTTTGGTCAAAGTCAGAATTACACTTTATTGCAAATAGGGAATCATGTCTGTTCATGTTAGCTTGAAATAAAAAGAACATATCTGAAATTATTCTTTCTATATATCTACATATTATTCCATCTAGCTACATTGCTCCGCACTGTGTGTGTTTATATACTTGCATATTTATTCCACCTAGCTGCAATGCTCCGTACTGTGGGTGTTTATATATTTACACATTTATTCCATCTAGCTACAATGCTCTGCACTGTGTGTTCATATATTCATATATTTATTCCATCCAGCTACAATGCTCTGCACTGTGTGTCTGTGTGTGTGTGTGTATATATATATTTTATAGTAATATGTACATATGTATATTAGCTGCTCTTGCTTGCTTGTTTTTTTTTTTGTTTTTTTTTTCTTGCCTTCTGATTGTTGCTCTGAGTGTTGCTATCCCTGTGCTGTTGCAATCCTGGAATTTCCCCGTTGTGGGACTAATAAAGGCTTATCTTATCTTATCTTATCTTATCTTATCTATTCTGTAGTTAAAAAATGATTACAATCTGAGATGGTGTTGTGAGCAGCTGTGCAGTTAAGAGCTCGTGTCATTCTTTATATTCAAACGCCACTTAGAACACGTAACTCGAGTCACACATATAAAACATTTTAGAAATGAGTGGCGGAAATATACGCAGAGGCCGCAAAAGCACCAAGAAGTCACTTACAGAACAACTTGAAGCAGAAGGAGCCACTGAGTGCAGCGAAAGTGATTCTGAAGACACCACAGTGGTGAAAATGGACCACGACCACACCGAGGCTCTACAGGCAGGGCTAGCCAGCATTAGCAAAGATATAAAAGAGCTGCAACAAAATCTTAATGAGGAATTGACACATTTTAAAGACAAAATAAAGAAGGAAGTAATACAAGAAATTGCATCCCTCAGACAAGATATGGACCATAAATTCACAGAATGCAACAAAGAAGTACAGGACCAAAAGGCGAGTATAGCCGAGGCCCAGGGTCGCATATCTGAGCTGGAAGAATGGAACGCCGAGGCTATGAGATGCTGCTAAAGATGCTAAAGCAGACAAGCTACATGCAAGATAAAATGGTAGACCTAGAAGCAAAGTCTTGGAGAAATAATGTTCGCATCTTTGGCCTACCGGAAGAAACTGAAGGAAGCTCTGTGAAGAACTACCTGGAACAGTTATTAAAAAGAGAGCTGGAGATCCCCAGGGATTTCAGTCTGCAGATCCAACACGCTCACAGAACTCCGCCGCAGAAACCGAGGGCAGGTGCTCAACCGAGGCCAATAGTGGTTAATTTTCACACATTTGAAATCAAGGACATGGTGCTAAAAAAGTGTGGCAGAAGAAAATTAAAGTGGGTGATGCACGCATTCAGTTTGACCATGATTATCCTGCTGAAATTGTACAAAAACGCAGAGCATATCGTGACATAAAGAAGATGCTAAAAGACAGGAACATACGCTTCCAAACCCCGTACACGAAAATATGAATTCATTGGAGTGATGGAGTAAAGAGTTACAACGACGCTGGGGAAGCTGCACGGGACGTAAGAGCGAGGGGATTCCAGCTGAACATGCCGAATAACACAGACGGTGACAGTGGAGGAGGGAACCACAGAACGTCAGGATGGCAACGAGTGAGAAGCGGAGAGACGAAGAGAGGCGGCGGGACAGCTGTGTCCCTGAGCCGGGATACAGTGCACCAAGTGAGGGAGAAACTGCGTGAGTTTCAAAGAAAATAGCAACGAGGAAGACGGAGAACTTCAGGGGTTAAGTAACAAACTACAATGGTAAGACTCGTGTGTAAAAGTTGGAGATGAAGAGTCGAAATCTCCAAATGGGATAAAAGAACAGCGTTCTCACCCACTGCTATATAGATTCAACTCTACTCATAAAAACAAGGAAATAAATTTTCTATTAAATATATAATAGGAGTTTGGTAATACTGTATGGTCTTATGCTTATGTTTTGTTTTGTTTTTTTAATTCATAATAGACTGAGAGTTCATGTGTAAATGTTGGACTTAATTAAACTGAGGGGGGGGGGATCCATCAATAGAATGGTTTTCTCAGTCTGGGGATGGGCCCTTATTGAAGAAGAGGATTTCCTATTCACCTACCAATAGGGGGACCGGGGAAATCGAGAGACCCCCAGGTGGAAGTGACTTATGGTTTATGTTTTTATTGTGATGTTCAAATGTGTCCATAGTTCTGGTTCAAACTGCTCGGGGAAGCATATGAAAACATGGTTTGTTATGATAAAAAATAGTCTTAAGATTATATCGCTAAATGTAAATGGTCTAAATACACCTGTAAAGAGAGCAAAAGTCCTAACAAAAGTGAAGAAGGAAAAGGTGGAAATTACATTTCTGCAAGAGACTCACTTATCCCAAAAAGACCATGAAAAATTTAAAAGATTAGGATTTAGAAACTCATTTTGCAGCTCATGCAAACAGGGGCATAAAAGAGGAGTCTTAATATTAATCTCAAATACAACTAAGTTTGACTCTGGAAAAGAAATCAGGGATAAAGAGAGTCGATATATACTGGTGAAAGGAAAGCTGGAAAATGAGCCCGTCACTCTGGTAAATGTCTATGTTCCTCCTGAAAGTGATAAACATTTTTTCAAAACTCTCTTTGATAACATTGCAACAGAAACAGAGGGAATTCTAATTTGTGGAGGTGATTTTACCATAATTATGAATCATAGCCTGGATACAACAAGTTTAAAGAGAAACAAAAAACATCTGACAAATTTTTTAAAACTGCAGCTAGAAGAGATGGGTATGATTGACATCTGGAGGAGTCTCAATCCAAATGAAAAAGATTATACTCATTACTCGGCTACCCACAAGGTCCACTCGAGGATAGATCACTTCTTTATAAATATAGGTGATAGGTACAGGGTAGATGAATGTAAAATAGGAGGAGCTGATATCTCAGACCACAATGCTGTATATTTAAAGATTCAGTTAAATGCCCGAAAGAGACAAACGTGTTGGAGACTCAATGTGGGAATACTGAACAACAAAGAACTGGTAGAGGATATAAAAAAAAGAAATCAAACAATATATCAAAGAAAACAATAACGGGGAAGTAGATCCAGCCATACTATGGGATGCTTTGAAGGTGGTTATTCGAGGAAAACTAATAGCAAAAATGGCTTTATTGAAAAGAGCAAGATTGGAAACCTATAAGAAATACTCAGAGAAGTTAAGGGAATGTGAGAAGAAATATCAAGATACAAATGATCAGGAGGTATTTCAACAATTCAAGGATACCAAAAAGAAAATAGATGATATACTAGCTAGCTCTGTCCTGGGGCAGCACCTTGACCCAGTGGAGGAGATAGGAGAGAGAAGGATGGCGGCTAAACTGTCATTTCTGCTGGAGTCCAAGTTCCACACTATGCAGGACATACTGAACGCACTGAGGAGCTCATTTAGCAGCAGACTACATCATCCTAGGTGCACAACCGAGAGGTTTCGCAGGTCCTTCCTACCTACGGCTGTCAGACTGTACAACCAAAGTAGGGCTGCTCGCAGAAATAGCAAAAAGACGTGACAACCTTATAGTTTTGAATGCAAAAGACGCAATAGACTTACACAATGGTCCCCTCCAGTATACAACTAGGAAAATACCGGTCGCTATGGAGGGTGAGAATATGTATGGGTACATAATCATACCATGTAGGATAACTAAGTAGACGGTTGTGCTGTTTCATTCCATCTAGCTACAATGCTCCGCACTGTGTGTGTTTATATATTTATATATTTATTCCATCTAGCTACAATGCTCCGCACTGTGTGTTTATATATTTACATATTTATTCCATCTAGCTACAATGCTCCGCACTGTGTGTGTTTATATATATATTTATGTATTTACTCTATCTAGCAACAATGCTCCACACTGTGTGTGCTTATATATTTACATATTTATTCCATCTAGCTACAATGCTCCGCACTGTGTGTTTATATACTCATATATTTATTCCATCCAGCTACAATGCTCTGCACTGTGTTTATATATTTATATATCTATCCCATCTAGCTACAATGCTCTGCACTGTGTGTCTATATATATATATATATATATATATATATATATATATATATATATATATGTGTACATATGTATACTTGCTGCTCTTGTTTTTTTCTCTTGCCTTCTGATTGTTGCTCTGAGTGTTGCTATCCCTGTGCTGTTGCAATCCTGGAATTTCCCCATTGTGGGACTAATAAAGGCTTATCTTATCTTATCTTACTATTGAATGAAAATGAGAAAAGAAACTTGTTCTTAAGACAGAATTATTATGAAACGGGTTCGAGATGTACAAAATTATTAGCAAAACGTATAAGAAAACAACAGGTGATAAATACAATACACAAAATTAAAGCCTCACTAACTAAGGAGATAATTGATGATCCAGAAGAGATAGAATATTCTGCCAGTACTATAAAAAATTATATACGCAGCTACCTGCTGCAGAGGAGGATGAAATGAGATCTTTTTTAAATGATTTGGATTTACTGGCAATTGGCACCTCACAAAATGATAGATTAACAGCCAATATTACAGAAAAAGAGGTAGAAGAAGCAATAAATTCATTAAAAAATAATAAATCTCCAGGGAGTGATGGATATCCAGCAGAATGGTACAAACTGTTTAAAGAAGAACTAATTCCACTGCTCCAGACATCCTTTAATTGGACACTCTCAAAAAATAAAATCCCACCAACATGGTCAGAAGCAATAATAACAGTCATTCCCAAAATGGATAAAGATAAGAACGAGTGCCACAACTATAGACCAATCTCAATGTTAAACATAGATTATAAGCTATATACAAAAATAATAGCCAAAAGATTAAACACATTTCTGGCAGAACTAATAGATGAAGATCAAACAGGATTTATAAAGGGACGTAAAACCCAGGACAATATTAAGAGAACCTTACATACAGTGGGGCAAAAAAGTATTTAGTCAGCCACCAGTTGTGCAAGTTCTCCCACTTAAAAGATGAGAGAGGTCTCCAATTTTCATCATAGGTATACCTCAACTATAAGAGACAAAATGAGAAAAAAAAATCCAGAAAATCACATTGAAGGATTTTTAATGAATTAATTGGTAAATTCCTCAGTAAAATAAGTATTTGGTCACCTACAAACAAGCAAGATTTCTGGCTCTCACAGACCTGTAACTTCTTCTTTAAGAGGCTCCTCTGTCCTCCACTCGTTACCTGTATTAATGGCACCTGTTTGAACTCGTTATCAGTATAAAAGACACCTATCCACAACCTCAAACAGTAAAACTCCAAACTCCACTATGGCCAAGACCAAAGAGCTGTCAAAGGACACCAGAAACAAAATTGTAGACCTGCACCAGGCTGGGAAGACTGAATCTGCAATAGGTAAGCAGCTTGGTGTGAAGAAATCAACTGTGGGAGCAATTATTAGAAAATGGAAGACATACAAGACCACTGATAATCTCCCTCGATCTGGGGCTCCACGCAAGATCTCACCCCGTGGGGTCAAAATTATCATGAGAACGGTAAGCAAAAATCCCAGAGCCACATGGGGGGACCTAGTGAATGACCTGCAGATAGCTGGGCCCAAAGTAACAAAGGCTACATCAGAAACACACTACGCCGCCAGGGACTCAAATCCTGCAGTGCCAGACGTGTCCCCCTGCTTAAGCCAGTACAAGTCCAGACCCGTCTGAAGTTTGCTAGAGAGGATTTGGATGATCCAGAAGAGGATTGGGAGAATGTCATATGGTCAGATGAAACCAAAATAGAACTTTTTGGTAAAAACTCAACTTGTCGTGTTTGGAGGAGAAAGAACACCATACCTACTGTGAAGCATGGGGGTGGAAACATCGTACTTTGGGGCTTTTTTTCTGCAAAGGGACCAGGATGACTGATCCGTGTAAAGGAAAGAATGAATGGGGCCATGTATCGTGAAATTTTTAGTGAAAATCTCCTTCCACCAACAAGGGCATTGAAGATGAAACATAGCTGGGTCTTTCAGGATGACAATGATCCCAAACACACCGCCCGGGCAACGAAGGAGTGGCTTCGTAAGAAGCATTTCAAGGTCCTGGAGTGGCCTAGCCAGTCTCCAGATCTCAACCCCATAGAAAATCTTTGGAGTGAGTTGAAAGTCTGTGTTGCCCAGCGACAGCCCCAAAACATCACTGCTCTAGAGGAGATCTGCATGGAGGAATGGGCCAAAATACCAGCAACAGTGTGTGAAAACCTTGTGAAAACTTACAGAAAACGTTTGGCCTCTGTCATTGCCAACAAAGGGTATATAACAAAATATTGAGATGAACTTTTGTTATTGACCAAATACTTATTTTATTGAGGAATTTACCAATTAATTCATTAAAAATCCTTCAATGTGATTTTCTGGATTTTTTTTTTCTTATTTTGTCTCTCATAGTTGAGGTACACCTATGATGAAAATTGGAGACCTCTCTCATCTTTTAAGTGGGAGAACTTGCACAATTGGTGGCTGACTAAATACTTTTTTACCCCACTGTATCATAGAACAGACAGAAAAGAAAAAACAAAGTACAGTCTTGATGAGTATAGATGCCGAAAAGGCATTTGATTGTGTGAATTAGAGATATCTTTATTTGGTACTAGAGCGGTTAGGATTTAATGAAAAATCAATAATTAGTTAGTTAGTTAGGTCTATCGCTCCTCCTGGAGCATAGGCCGCCAACAACAGTCCGCCAGAGTGCTCTGTCCTGGGCTGCTCTCTCCAGCTGTCTCCAGGTCTTTCCCATCTTCTTGATGTCAGCATCGAGGTCTCGTCGCCAGGTGTTTCTTGGCCTTCCTCTCTTCCGCTTCCCTTGGGGGTTCCACTTGAGTGCTTGCCTTATGGTGTTACTGGATGGCCTCCTCAGGGTGTGCCCAATCCATCCCCATCTTCTACACCGGATCTCGTCCTCGGCTGGCAGCTGGTTGGTACGCTGCCACAGGTCTACCTTGCTGATGGTATCGGGCCAGCGTATCTGGAGGATCCTTCTCAGGCAGCTGTTGATGAATGTCTGCACTTTCCTGATGGTTGTCTTCGTTGTCCTCCATGTCTCTGCTCCATGCAGTAGGACTGATTTGACATTAGAGATGAACAGCCGGATCTTTGTGAGTGTTGACACCACCTTGGAGCTCCAGATGTTCCTCAGCTGCAAGTATGCTGCCCTCGCCTTGCCGATTCTTGCTCTGACGTCTGCGTCTGTGCCACCCTGCTTGTCAATGACGCTGCCCAGGTATGTGAAGTCCTCTACCTCTTCCAGCTCACTCCCGTGCAGTGTAACTGGGTCCTCATTTGCTGTGTTGATCTTGAGGATCTTGGTCTTGCCCTCGTGGATCTTGAGGCCAACTTGTGCTGAGGTGGCTGCCAACTCTGTTGTCTTGTCCTGCATCTGCTGGTGGCTGTGGGAGAGCAGGGCCAGGTTGTCTGCAAAGTCCAGATCATCTAGCTGGTCAAACAGTGTCCACTGGATTCCGTTTCTTCTGTCTGCTGTTGACGTCTTCATGGTCCAGTCGATCGCCAGGAGGAAGAGGAAAGGTGACAGGAGGCAGCCTTGCCTGACTCCGGTCTTCACCCTGAAGCTGTCTGTTAGCTGTCCTTCATGGACTGCTCGACAGGTCATTCCTTCATAGGAGTTCTTGATCAAGTTGACCAGTTTGGTTGACACTCCGTAGTGGCGAAGCAGCTTCCAGAGGGTTTCACGGTCCACGCTGTCGAAAGCCTTCTCGTAGTCAACAAAGGTGATGTACAGCGAGGAGTTCCACTCTAAAGACTGCTCAACGATGATGCGCAAGGTAGCGATCTGGTCAATGCATGATCTGTTCTGGCGGAAGCCGGCCTGCTGGTCTCGGAGGAGGGGGTCAACGGCACCTTTCATTCTCTCAAGTAGGATCCTGTTGAAGACCTTCCCTGGCACTGACAGAAGTGTTATTCCTCTGTAGTTGGCCCAGTTGCTGAGGTCTCCTTTCTTGGGTAGCTTGATGAGGTAGCCCTCCTTCCAGTCTAGTGGTACTTCTTTTTCTTCCCATATCTTCTTGAAGAGAGGGTACAGCATCTCTATGGTGGTCTCCAGGTCTGCCTTGAGTGCTTCTGCAGGGATGTTGTCTGGTCCTGCTGCCCTGCTGTTCCTCAGTAGCTTGATGGCTTTCCTAATCTCCTCCCTGGTCGGCTTCTCACAGTTGATGTCCAGGTCAATATCAGCAGGGTCGATGTCCAGGGCATTTGGAGGGACAGGTCTGTTCAGGAGCTCTTCAAAGTGCTCTGCTCATCTATGCAGTTGTCGCTCTGTTCCCAGGATGGTATTTCCTTCCTTGTCCTTGAGTGATCGTTCAGGCCTGCTGCACTTCCCTGACAGTTTCTTGGTGGTGTCGTACAGCTGTTTCATGTTGTTACTGGCTGCTGCTTCCTTGGTCTCCTCTGCCAGGCTGTCGATGTACTTGCGCTTGTCTACTCTTGCGCTCCTCTTCACTTCTCTGTTGGCTTCTGTGAAGTCTTCTTGTGCCTTGGCCTTTGCTGCTCTTGTTCGGCTGTTGTTTACTGCTGCCTTCTTCTGCTTTCTCTCCTGGATCTTGCGTAGAGTGTCTGCCGATATCCACTCCTTCTGTTGGTGTCTCTTGGGGCCTACTACTTCCTGACAGGTTGACACAAGTATCTCCTTCACTTTCTGCCACAGGTTCTCGGTGGTGACCTCTTCTTCAAGCAGTTCTTGTAGCACTTGGTACTTGTTGGTGAGAGACAGTCTGAATTCTTCTCTGGTCTTGGTATCTTTCAGCATGCTGATGTTGTACTTCAGCCTCTTCGTTGTTGCCCCCATCCAGTTCTTCTTCAGCTTCAGCCTGGCTACCAGCAGGTGGTGGTCAGATGTGACGTCTGCTCCTCTTCTCACCCTTACATCCTGTAGGGACCTCCTGAATTTCTTGGCCATGCAGATGTGGTTGATCTGGTTCTTAGTCACTAAGTCCGGTGATACCCAGGTGGCCTTATGTACTCTTCTGTGGGGGAAAGTGCTGCCACTGATGACCAGGTTGTTCATTGCACAGAAGTCTGCAAATCTCTCGCCGTTCTCGTTTATCACTCCCAGTCCGTGTCTTCCCATCACTTCCTCATATCCGGTGTTGTCTTGTCCGATCTTGGCATTGAGGTCGCCCATGAGGATGTTGACGTCTTTCTCTGGGTACTTGGCCATGACGTTTTGCAGTTTGTCATAAAATCTGTCCTTGACTTCTTCATAACTGTCGTTGGTTGGGGCGTAGCACTGGGTAACGTTCATCTTGATCTTCTTCTTCTTTGTTCTGAAGGATGCTGCAATTATTCTTGATCCATGTGCTTCCCATCCTATCAGAGCTCGCTGTGCAGGTCCTGACAACATGAGTGCGATGCCTTCTGTGTGTGGAGCGTTGTCTTCTTCGTGGCCCGAATACAGCAACACCTCTCCGGTGAGCAGTCTTCTTTGTCCTGACTGTGTCCAACAGGTCTCGCTGATTCCAAGCAGTGTGAGGTTGTAGCTCTTCATCTCTGTGGCTACTTGCACTGTTTTTCTCGTCTCGTACATGGTCCTCACATTCCATGTTCCGATGTTGATGGTCCTAGTCGATAGAAGGGGGGTCGGCCTTGTAGCTTCCGTAAACTCACGGCTTTCACCACAAGGCGTCATATGTCCTCTTGATGAGGACCCTTCCTCTCCCATGGCAGTAGTCTCTTGGTCTGTTGTTGGCGTTTCTGTAGCATGCAGGGTTTTTACAGGGTGGGGTTGCTAGCCCCACGCCCAACCCTCCTCCTTTCTCATCCGGGCTTGGGACCGGCCATGGCAGAGTTGAAAAATCAATACAGGTGATTAAAACACTTTACAAAGAGCCTACGGCCAGAATTAAACTAAATGGAAGCTTAACTAGTAAAATATATCTGCAAAGGTCCACAAGACAAGGATGCTGTTTATCACCAGCTCTCTTTGCCATTTACATTGAACCATTGGACCAAGCGGTTCGACAAAATGAGAAACTTAAAGGTGTCACAATCAAAGGAATAGAACATAAAATTGGATTTTTTTTTGATGTAAGATCTGGGCAGCACGGTGGCGCAGTGGTTAGCACAGTGGCAGCACAGCAAGAAGGTCATGGGATCGATTCCACCCTTGACCATCGTGGGTTCGATCCCACCCCCAGACCATCGGTGACCCTTCTCTGTGGAGTTTGCATGTTCTCCCCGTGTCTGCGTGGGTTTACTCCGGGCACTCCGGTTTCCTCCCACATGCCAAAAACATGCAAGTTAGGTTAACTGGCATCAAAACTGGGGATTCTAAATTGTCCTTGGGTATGGATGTGAGAGTGAATGGTTGTCTGTCTCTCTGTGTTGGCCCTGTGATGGACTGGCGATCTGTCCAGGGTGTACCCTGCCTCTCGCCCAAAGATGCTGGGATAGGCTCCAGCCCCCCCCCCCCCCCCCGCGACCCGAAAGGATTAAGCGGTAGAAGATGGATGGATGGATGGATGGATGTAATGATCTTCCTCGAACAACCAAACACAACACTTCCCATAGCGATGAAGCTCCTCAAAACATATGGCCATTTATCAGGATATAAAATAAATATTTCTAAAACTCAGATACTTACAATTAATTATACACCCTCAGTAACAATTCAGAAATCTTATAAACTTAACTGGAGTATAAGGCAAATTAAATACTTGGGAGTAACATTAACAAAAGACCTCTCTGAACTATTCAATATAAATTATGAAAAGGTATATCAAGATATACAGAAAGATATAGAAAGATGGGCAACCCTACCACTGGGCTTTAATCCAAAAATCAAAATAGTTAAAATGAATATACTACCCAGATTTCTCTATCTGTTCCAATCGTTACCAGTAGAGATCCCTCCAGACCAATTTATAAAGTGGGACAAAACAATATCCAGGTTTATTTGGGGAAGTAAATGACCCAGAGTTAGATATCAAACTCTCCAGCTTTCCAAAGACCTAGGCAGAATGGCATTATCAAAATTAACGGAATATTTTTATGCTGCTCAATTAAGACCTTTGTACTGTTGGTGCAATCCAATTTTTTTAGCAAAATGGAAAGATATAGAAAAAGTAATATCAAGTATTCCGATTCAAACTGTGATTGGAGATAAAGACTTATATAAGAAGTTCAAACATGAAATGGATTCAATAAGTGAGCATACATTAGACACATGGTTTAAAATCTTAAAAAGATACAAGATTAAGGAAGACATAAAAATTCTGAATTGGATAGCATAGGATAAAAATTTTAAACCAAATCAATATGACCAGAGATTTAAAAGACGGACAGCAAAAGGAGCCACAGCTTGGTGTGTTCCAGAAAAGAAAGGAAAGTTGGAGAGTTATCAGAATTTAAAAGAAAAATATGAACTGGGGATTTCTGACTTTTTCAGATATCTCCAGCTAAGAGACTACTACACAAAAGTAATCCGGGTGGATCCCTCCAAAAAAGTGAATGATGATAAAAGTCATAATTAAAGCATATAAAGAAAATGAAAAGAAATTTATATCATCAATGTATAAGACATTAAACCTAAATAATAAACATACAACCAAGTATATAAAAAAGAAGTGGGAGAAAGAAATTGGCATAGAAATCACAGAAGAGGAATGGCAAAATATATGCAAGACTCACCACTCATCCACCAGTTCGCGGATTTGGAGGGAATTTGCCTGGAAAAACTTAGTGCATTACTTTATCACACCAAAGATGAAAAATAAACAACTCAACCAACCTCAGAAATGTTGGAGAGAATGTGAAGAATATGATGTGGATCACACACATGTTTTTTGGAAGTGTAAGAGAATAACTGTGTTTTGGGAAATGATAAGTGAAATGTTACAGAGGATAATAGGATACAATAATATAATAATAATAATATAATAGGATACAAGATCCCTATGACTTGTCTTACTTGTCATACTTTGTCTTTGTGATCTAACAGTAGCAAACATCTTGGGGAGTGATAGATATCTTGTCAAAGTATTGTTAGTAGTACCCTTTAAATCACCCTTATTGTCATTCAACCGTACAACCAATCATGTACAGTAGAACGAGATTGTGTTTTACCTATCTACAGTGTTAATCACACACACCCCAAGTGTAGAATCAGAGGGCCGCTGCCATGTAAGGCGTCGCCACAGATTTCCCTCCTCCATTCCATTACTGCTGAGCACCAAGCTGGACGGCAGGAAGTTCCACTTTTATATGGTCTTTGGCATGACCCGGCCGGGATTTGAACCCCTGCCTCCCGGGTATGGGGCGGATGCTCTATCAACTGAGCCACCACTCGGTAGCGAGTAAAAAAACCATAACAAGGAATTGGTTGACGAAAGAACCACCTACAAAGGACCAATATTGGGCTATTATAGAAGACATTTACATAATGGAGAAACTAACACACAAACTACGAACACAAGAAGCAGAATTTGACGAAAAGTGGGAAAAATGGACAATCTACAAATCCCGAAATGGCGATAAATAACTGGACTTCAAAGAAATAATGTGAACTATGGGGAGGAACAAGAGCTAATGTCGGACTCAAGCAGTGGATGCTATTGATTTGTTTTTTTGTTTGTTTGTTTTTATGTTGCCGTTACAGGTTTCTTTCTTCTTTTATATACACATTTGTGTGTGTGTGTGTGTGTGTGTGTGTGTGTGTGTATGATTTAAGCTGAAAAACTAATAAAAATCTATGTGACAAAAATAAAATGATTACAATCTAATGTAGAATGAAAAAAAATCTGGGATTTTATTGTTAGGCCATACAGCCCTAGATACATCCTCAAAATTGGATGTACTGCCCAGCCCTATTCTTGTGAACATTTTAAGAGGTTAAAATGTAATAGCCATACACACATTGGGGCTGTAATGTCACAGTTTTCACACTTCCATTATACACTGAGAGAGTACAGGCAGATTTTGGAAAAAATATTGCACGTTGGAGTCTGTTTGCAAGCCTTTACAGTTTCAGGAGGCCAAAACTCAGCTGGCCATCATATAAATGGCCAGAGCACTTATATGCAAACTTCTGTTTGAATTGAACTGTTATGTACAGTTGTGAACAAGACTCGAGTTTTTAAAAGTACATCTGCACGGGAGGTTTAGCTTTAGGTCAGCGGGCAAAAGACGTCCCTGTTTACAAGCCCAAATCTCTGAATAAACAGAGGTTAAAACCACAGAGGCGACAGCTGTTATGTCCAGGCTCTGTAGCATTGTTGAGCCGGCTCATGTCACCAGGGTTTGGCTGTGTTGACATTTCTTCATTTTTATCTTTACTGAAGTCATATTCTATACTGGGTTTGTATATTTATGAGTAAATACTGCAAGTAAAATTTTATCACAAATTGTTCCGTTAGAAAAACATTTTTTAATTAAAATATACAAATTTAGGAGTAAAAAAATCCACAAATTTAGGAGAAAAAGTAATACATTTATAAGGAAAATGACTGAAATTTATTAGAAAACTATAACAACTTTATGACAATAAAGTACAACAAATATTTATTCATTTACCAAGGAAAAAAACTGTAATTTTATGTGATTTTTTTTTTTAATTTGTAAAGAAAAACACACTCAAACTACTCAAGTATTTTTTTTTTGGGGGGGGGGGCATTTTTGGCTTTATTTGTCAGCAACAGTGAAGATGGACAGGAGGTATGTGTGTGTGTGTGGGGGGGGGGGTGCCTGGGCCATGGCTCAAACCCGCGCTGCCTGCATGCTCAGCATGATACACACCATGCTGTGGAGATCAAGGCCACTCAAGTAACTTTTTTAGGTGACTACTCTTACTTTAACTGGAGTCATAAATTTCATAGCATGAAGACACTTTTACTTGAGTACAATTTCTGGACACTCTGCCTACCTCTTCCCACCAGTTTACAGAGACTGACATAAAGCAGCAAGCCTAAGATGCTTGTGCCGGGGGGGGGGGGGGCAGCATGTAACTGGTAAGATCATTTTCTTTATTTTTAAAAACACACAACACACGAGATACACCTTCATACTGCTGTAAATGTGTCACCATTGTCAAAGGATTGAGGTCAAGGAGGTGAACTGAGCAAAGACCAGAAAACAGAAAGCTCTTATTAGACAATTAAAGTAAGGCGGGGAAGAATGTTGCAAATTGGTTGGCACCCCCTCCTTGACTCAGTCCCTCCCTGTCAGAGAACCCCCCCCCCCCTTATATCATGCTCCGGTGCTCAGTTTGAGGTGACCAAACCAGCCAGCCATTCATACTTCCTTATTCAGGTCAGGGCCATGGAAGGTCAGGAGGCTGTTCTAGATGCCGCAGAGCCAGAAGAAGGGTCCACCACCTACACACTGGGAGCGTCTGGCTGAGGCCCCTGTCCGGGAGGTCTTCAACTCCCACCTCCGGAAGAACTTCAACCACATTCCGAGGGAGTCTGGAGACATGGAGTCTGAATGGGCCATGTTCTCCACCTCTGTTGTTGAAGCGGCGGCCCAGAGCTGCGGCCGCAAGGTGGTCGGTGCATCTCGTGGTGGCAACCCCCGAACCAAGTGGTGGACACCAGTGGTGAGGGGGGCCATTAAGCTGAAGAAGGAGTCCTATCAAGCTTGGTTGGCTTGTGGGACTCCCGAAGCAGCTGAGGTGTACCGGCAGGCCAAGCGGAGTGCAGCTCGGGTGGTTGCTGAAGCAAAAACCCGGGTATGGGAGGAGTTCGGTGAGGCCATGGAACAAGACTTTCGGTCGGCTTCAAAGAGATTCTGGCAAACTGTTCGGCGGCTCGGGAGGGGAAAGCAGCTCCCCGTCCACACTGTGTATGGTGCGGATGGGACACTGTTGACTTCAACTGGGGATATCGTCGGGCGGTGGAAGGAATACTTCGAGGATCTCCTCAATCCCACTGATACGCCTTCCACAGAGGAAGCAGGGTTTGGGGACAAGGGGGATGACTCGCCTATCACAGGGGCTGAGGTCGCCAAGGTGGTTAAAAATCTCCTTGGTGGCCGGGCCCCGGGGGTGGACGAGATTCGCCCCGAGTACCTCAAGGCCCTGGATGTTGTTGGGTTGTCATGGTTGACACGCCTCTGCAACATTGCGTGGAGGTCGGGGGCAGTGCCTTTGGCATGGCAAACCGGGGTGGTGGTTCCTCTCTTCAAAAAAGGGGACCGGAGGGTGTGCTCCAACTTTAGAGGGATCACACTCCTCAGCCTCCCTGGGAAGGTCTATGCCAAGGTACTGGAGAGGAGAGTCCGGCCGTTGGTCGAACCTCGGATTCAGGAGGAGCAATGTGGTTTTCGTCCTGGCCGTGGCACATCGGACCAGCTCTTTACCCTCTCGAGAATTCGTGAGGGTTCGTGGGAGTTTGCCCAACCAGTTTACATGTGTTTTGTGGACTTGGAGAAGGCATTTGACCGCGTCCCTCGTGGATTTTTGTGGGGGGTGCTTCGGGAGTATGGGGTATCGGGCTTGTTGTTACGAGCTATTCGGTCTCTGTACGACCGTTGTGAGAGTTTAGTTCGTATTGCCAACACTCGGTCGGAGTCATTCCCAGTGAGAGTTGGACTCCGCCAGGGCTGCCCTTTGTCACCGGTCCTGTTCATAATTTTTATGGACAGGATTTCTAGGCGCAGCCAGGGAATGGAAGGTGTCATGCTTGGTGACCACAGGATCTCATCTCTGTTGTTTGCAGATGATGTTGTCCTGTTGGCTTCATCCAGCAATGACCTACAGCTCTTGCTGGGACGGTTTGCCGCTGAGTGTGAAGCGGCTGGGATGAGAATCAGCACCTCCAAGTCCGAGTCCATGGTCCTCAGCCGGAAAAAGGTGGATTGTCCTCTCCGGGTTGGGGACAGGCTCCTGCCCCAAGTGGAGGAGTTTAAGTATCTTGGGGTCTTGTTCACGAGTGAGGGGAAAATGGAGCGAGAGATCGACAGACGGATTGGAGCAGCATCTGCAGTGATGCGGACGTTGTACCGGTCTGTTGTTGTGAAGAGGGAGCTTAGTTCTAAGGCAAAGCTGTCGATTTACCAGTCAATCTACGTTCCTACTCTCACCTATGGTCACGAGCTTTGGGTAATGACCGAAAGAACGAGATCGCGGATACAAGCGGCTGAAATGAGCTTTCTCCGTAAGATTGCTGGACTCACCCTCAGAGATAGGGTGAGGAGCTCAGTCATCCGGGAGAGGCTCAGAGTTGAACCGCTGCTCCTCCACATTGAAAGGAGTCAGTTGAGGTGGTATGGGCATCTGATTAGGATGCCTCCTGGACGTCTCCCACTTGAGGTGTTTCAGGCACGTCCCACTGGGAGGAGACCCCGGGGCAGACCCAGGACTCGGTGGAGAGACTATGTCTCCCAGCTAGTCTGGGAACGCCTTGGTATCCCCTCTGAAGAGCTGGAGCAGGTGGCTGGGGAGAGGGAAGTCTGGGCTTCTCTGCTTGAACTGCTGCCTCCGCGACCCGGACCTCCGGAAAAGCGGTAGAAGATGGATGGATGGATGGATGGATGGATGTTAGGTTAATTACCCATTAACCTAACATCAAGCTAGAGTCCGGTTTAAAGAAAGTAGGGAGTTTGTTTTTTTAGGTGTTAGATAGCATTTTTGTTTCTTTTACAGTTTGTATGTTGCTAACATATTCTTGCACATAAGTTCTCATAATTGTATTATAGTATCAAGAAAACGCCATATATGAACATCGCCTTTATAACGTTTATAATGTTCATAACAGACCCATAGCACTCACATCTGTAGTCATGAAGTGTTTTGAGCAACTGGGATCCCAGCACATCAGGGACTGTCTTCCCCCCTCCTTCAACCCCCACCAGTTCACCTACATGGAGAACCGGTCCACGGAAGACATCATTGCCACCACATTCCTCCAGAGAGCACTGAGCCACCTGAAGAACCCAAGGAGCTATGTGAGGATGCTCTTTGTGGACTACAGCTTTCAACACCATCATCCCAGATTATCTGATCAACAAACTGCACCTCTTCCAGACCCCCCCCCCCCCCCCCCCGCCACCTGCTCCTGTTTAAAAAAAACTTTCTCACCAACCCCCATCACTCCTCCACACTGTCTCTCAGCACTGGCTCCCCCCAGCGCTGTGTGCCTGTGTGTGTCACTTTAAATTGTCTTGCTATGTGTGCAAGATGATTTACAGTAAGTATGCATTTAAAAGTAACGTGAAAGCTATTTTTCCAAGTAACTAGTTACTTTAATCATGCAGTAATTGGTAAAGTAACTCAATTACTTTTGAAAAGAAGTAACTAGTAGTAATTAGTTACTATATTTTAGTAACTTGCCCAACACTGGAGGTAAGTAATGTTAACACCAGGGCTGGACTGGCCATCTGGCAAAAGCCTGGTGGGCCAACGCACATGTGGTCCTGTGCGTTGTCATCAATATAATTATGTAACCCCGCCTTCAAGGACCGCTGCACACCAGCCTTTGAAATACTGACAGCAGCTCTTTTGTTTATGTTCATTACTGACACTGGACTGCTCAATAAAATCTAAGCACCCCTATCACCGCCACCCCTTCTTTCCCAGCGCCAGGCCCCTTTCAGAGCTGAGTTTACTGTGGAAGAAATTGTGTGGCAGCAGAAGTGTCGGATGAAAATGGACAAATAAAAGTGTAAAAGTGGAGTTGAAAAGATTAGGGAAAAAAGTTAAAAAATGGAAATGGATACCACTACATTTATTAAAATAAAGGGCATATTAGTCAGTTAAAAAAGCGCCAGAAAAAGCCTTATGTGTCAGACTTTATGTTTTACTCTACTAATTCCTACATACATTCAAACTCCTGAGTGTATTTGAATGCAACGTCAGGGCCCTCCCTATCCCAACAGCTGGAAAGGCGAGCAGACAGGAGGTTCCTTCAGCACTTCTACAGGTAGTTTAGTTTAGTTTAGTTTATTTGTTCTTCATTAAAATGACTTTGTATGAATATACCAAATGATTAAAACAAATGGATAACACAAAAAAGTGTAAGCTTCGCTGACACAGAACGTGCCAGCAAATTTTTCCACAGTTTGAGCCACGCCTTCTCACTCATCTCTACCAAGTGCTTTAGTCACATCTTATACCGATGTATGATGCCAGCCTCATCTTGAATATTTTGCAAAGTTATGCATAGTTTTTGGGTATGTCTGAATTTATTCAGTAAGAGTATGCTGCATACCTGCTATGGCTGTGTTGTGAGACATGTATATGTTGGACACTGCATATGTGATTTAACCTCACGATGAAGGAGAGCCAGCCCCCTGCGGTGCGGAGCCACAGAGCCTGGACCCCCTGCGGAGGACAGGGGACAGAAGACTTCCTGACCACTGAGGCTCGGGAAGAGAGAAGGGGGAGTTATGTAAATAAAAGGCTAATGAATGTGAATAAAGAGACTTTGATATAGATGTGTGATTTCCCCCGCGAGGGAAATGGTTTGATGTGAGAAGGTTTAAATGAGAGAACTTTGGTGTGTTCACTCTCTTTGTTCGCTGCTCAAGAATAAGAGCAGACAGTGGAATGATTTCTTGAATAAACTGAAATGAAAGACAATTCGGTTTCGTTATTCAAGTCTCCCCACATTGGTGACTGACGACGTTGAGAATGAACGAAGAAATTCTCAGGGTCCCGGACTCACAGCGCTCAGAGCTGGCGAGCGCAGTGGCCGTTAAGCTGCCTGATTTCTGGCAGGATAACCCACGGTCGTGGTTTCTGCAAGCAGAGTCGCAGTTCGCGCTCGCAGGAGTAACGGTGGATGACACTAAGTTCCACCATGTCATCGCTAAACTGGACAACAGCACAGCTCGGTGCGTGCAAAGCTTGGTGGAGCAGCCACCCGCGACCGACAGGTACAGCAAGCTGAAATCCACCCTCATCAAGTTTTTCACCCCCTCGGCTGAAGTGAGGGCGAGGAGGATCCTGTCTTTGCTAGACCAAGGTGGACACAGGCCGAGCGCCCTGATGGAGGAGATGATACAGCTGAGAGGGTTGGACAACGATGATTTCATTTTTCAGTTCATCTTCCTCTCCAACCTCCCGGCGCATGCGAGAAGCAAGCTGGCCGGCAAAAAGTGTCACACCCTGGAGGAGTTCCGGGAGCTGGCCCAGGAGGCAGACGGGATCCTGGACGCCTGCGGCGGGCAAGCAACCACAGCAGCGACCCGAGACAGCGGGGAGCCAGAGGCGGCAGAACCAGACTGGCCGACGATGGCGGCAACACGGCCGCGACGAGGGGGAGCCAATAGCCCGGCGACAGAGGCGCGGGTACGACACAGCGGAGGAGAAGATCTCTGCTTTTACCATCGGAGGTTCGCAGAGAAGGCACGCAGGTGTGTGCCGCCCTGCATCTTCAGGAGTTCGGGAAACGGCAAGACCGGGGGTCGCTAGCAGCTTCGACCCTCGGAGAACGCAACAAGCTGCTCTACATCACGGATGCGCGCTCCGGACGAGTGTTCCTCATTGACACCGGAGCACAAGTGAGCTTCATCACCCCAACATACGCGGACCGGGTAGCTGGACCCCACGGTGACGGAGCTACAGCGGCAAATGGCTCGAACATCAACACCTACGGGAGAAGGACCTTGCCTTTATGCTTACATGGCCGCACATATGAATGGACTTTTGTAGTAGCGGCGGTGAGTTTCAACATGTTGGGCGCGGATTTTTTGTGTTCACACAATCTGTTAGTTGATCTTGCTAATAGACGGCTGGTAAATGCACTCTCTTTTTACTCTCTCCCCTGTTCAGCTCGAGTGTCCCCGCCACCAGTACAGACCCACGTCGCTACAGCAGGTGGTAAGTTTCACACACTCCTCACCCAATTTCCAGCGCTCACTGTGCCCACTTTTTCAGCGACGGTCGCGAAGCACGGGGTGAAACACTTCATCCCCACTTCTGGTCCTCCCGTGTTTGCAAAAGCTCGGCGCTTGGATGCAGTTAAGCTCGCCATTGCGCGCGAGGAGTTCGCCAGCCTGGAGAGGCTGGGCATCGTTCGTAGGTCGAAGAGCCCGTGGGCTTCGCCGCTGCACATGGTACCGAAAGCCGATGGCTCCTGGAGACCGTGCGGGGATTACCGCAGGCTAAACAACGCTACGGCACACGATCGTTATCCCATCCCGCACATTCAGGATTTTTCGGTGCACCTGGCGGGGGCGCGCATTTTTTCAAAGATTGATCTAGTTCGCGGCTATCACCAAGTCCCGGTCCAACCGGAGGACATTCCTAAAACAGCGGTAATAACCCCGTTCGGACTTTTCGAATTTTTACGCATGCCGTTTGGTCTCAAAGGGGCGGCGCAAACATTTCAGCGGATGATGGATGCCGTGTTACGCGATCTCCCTTTCGTGCTTGTGTACCTCGACGACATTTTGGTCGCGAGTACTTCAGAGGACGAACACGAAATGCACCTCACAGCAGTTTTTAGGAGGCTGGGAGAGCACGGCTTAATAGTTAACCCAGCCAAGTGCCAGTTCGGCGTTGAGCGGATTGATTTTTTGGGTCACCGCGTCTCCCCGGAGGGAGCGGTTCCGTTACCAGAGAAAGTACGCGCGGTAGCGGATTTTCCCCGTCCACAAACGGTCAAATCACTACAGGAATTCTTGGGGATGGTGAATTTTTATAACCGGTTCCTGCCCCACGCAGCTCAAATCATGCAACCGTTATATGCCGCGCTCAAAAAACAAAAGCCGACCCAGGCGGTCGAATGGTCCCCGGAGCGGGAGCGCGCGTTCACAGAGGTTAAAAAAGCCTTGGCTGACGCTGCGCTCCTGGCCCACCCAGACCCTGCAGCACGTATCGCGCTGACGACAGACGCTTCAGATTTAGCCATAGGGGCCGTTATTGAGCAACAGGTAGCCGGAGTTTGGCAGCCTTTGGCTTTCTTTAGCAAATCTTTAAGCGCGGCTGAGCGAAAATACAGCGCGTTTGACAGAGAACTGTTGGCGCTGCATTTGGCTATTCGTCATTTCCAGTTCTGGCTGGAAGGACGGTGCTTCACCGCTTATGTGGACCACAAGCCGCTCACATACGCCATGGCCAAAATTTCAGATCCGTGGTCCGGCAGGCAGCAGAGGCAGCTGGCCGCAATCTCGGAATTTACCACTGACATTAGGCACGTCGCGGGCAAATTCAATGTAGTAGCGGATTGTCTCTCACGCGCGTTCACGACCCCGACACGCGCAGAGGCAGAACGGGCCACCGTGACCGCGCCGCAGGAGAGCGGCACGGTGGCGCGCGCAGCCCCGGTGCACGTGGGTATAGATTACGCAGCCATGGCAGCGGACCAGGGGGCGGACGCAGACGTGCGCGCGCTCCAGTCTGGACCAACAGGGTTGAGGCTGGAGAGCAAGTGTTTACAAACCGGTATGCCCCCCCTGATCTGCGACATGTCGACGGGGCGCCCGCGTCCGGTGGTTCCGGCCACGTGGCGCCGCCGTGTTTTTGACTCGGTCCACTCACTGGCGCACCCGGGGGTGCGCGCGTCGGTGAAACTAGTGGCGGAAAAGTTTGTTTGGCCGTGCCTGCGCAAGCACGTGAAGGAATGGGCAAAAACCTGCATTTCCTGTCAACGGGCCAAAATTCACAGGCACACAAGAGCCCCGTTAGAACCGTTCCGCATTCCGGCCAGAAGGTTCGACCATGTCACGTCGACCTTGTGGGCCCCCTACCGGCATCACAGGGGTTCACGTATCTTTTGACAATGGTGGACCGCACCACACGTTGGCCGGAAGTGGTCCCACTTGCGACGACCACGGCCGCGGAGGTGGCTCGCGTTTTTTTAACGGCTTGGGTGGCGCGCTTCGGGGTTCCGTCGGACATTACATCCGATAGAGGACCGCAATTCATCTCTGAGCTGTGGTCAGCGATGGCCAACGGCTTAGGAGCCAAAATTCACCGCACTACGGCTTACCACCCTCAGGCTAATGGTTTATGCGAGCGTTTTCATAGGTCTTTGAAGGCAGCACTCAGAGCGTCGCTCACGGATGCAGATTGGGTAAATAAACTCCCTTGGGTTTTATTAGGGTTGCGTTCTGCGCCTAAAGAGGACTTAGACGCCTCCCCAGCGGAGCTGGTATTCGCACAAACTCTGAGGCTGCCGGGCGAGTTTTTACCAGAGCACCCAGAGCCCCCACCTCTCTCTGCTCTGGGACCGTTAGTTGGCACGGGGGCAGACACGCTCCCGGGTCCGGTTCATCACGCTTTTCCACGAGTTTTCGTCCCCAAGGCTTTGAAAAATGCCGATTTCGTTTTTGTCAGGCGCGAAGCCCTTAAAGCAACGCTCAAACCACCTTACGAAGGGCCATTTCGAGTGCTGGAGGCAGGTGATAAGCAATTTGTGCTAGATTTTGGGGACAGAAAAGAGACAGTCAGTATTGACAGACTAAAACCTGCTTTTGTCATGAAGGACGTGTCTGTACCGGTCGCGGTGGCGCCTCGACGAGGCAGGCCCCCGCAGAGGGCAATTAACCACTCTCTTCCTCAGTCAACAGACCCGGAGCAGAACAGCACCGCAGGCAAGGCGGGGCCAACGCACAGCAGATTCGGCAGACGGCTGAAGCCCAAGCGGCGCACAGACTGAATGTTGGTGTTGATTATTCAGTAGTGAGTAAGGTGCTATTAAATTTTGGGAATTAGTCTGTTCTTCATCGTTTGGGGGGGGGGTTATATGGCTGTGTTGTGAGACATGTATATGTTGGACACTGCATATGTGATTTAACCACGATGAAGGAGAGCCAGCCCCCTGCGGTGCGGAGCCACAGAGCCTGGACCCCCTGCGGAGGACAGGGGACAGAAGACTTCCTGACCACTGAGGCTCGGGAAGAGAGAAGGGGGAGTTATGTAAATAAAAGGCTAATGAATGTGAATAAAGAGACTTTGATATAGATGTGTGATTTCCCCCGCGAGGGAAATGGTTTGATGTGAGAAGGTTTAAATGAGAGAACTTTGGTGTGTTCACTCTCTTTGTTCGCTGCTCAAGAATAAGAGCAGACAGTGGAATGATTTCTTGAATAAACTGAAATGAAAGACAATTCGGTTTCGTTATTCAAGTCTCCCCACACCTGCAAACATTTAGGTTTCAAAGTACATGAGGTTTTCACCTAGGATGGGGGTTAGAAAATAGGCTATTCATATGCTATAAAAAGCGCCTATTAATCTAACAGAAAATGTTGCATCTTTGCTCATTTTATTTTTGATTTTTAATTTATGAGGAAAAACCTCACAAATTTATAAGAGTAAAGTCTCAAATGTACAAGAAAAAAAGACCTAAATTAGCACTAAACACAAATTATGAGAAAAAGTTGATTTAAGTGGAAAAAAATCTTTCAGATTTACAAGGAAAAAGTAGTAAATTTAGGATAGAACTGTCAAATTTAGGAGAAAAACCTCAAACTGTCCAAACTAAACTCACATCTCAGTTCTTAAACTACTTTTGGGTGATTACTCTTATGTATATTTGAGTGATAATATATAATGATAACCTACTTTTACTTGCGTACAGTTTCAGGCTACTCTACCATCTAAATTAGAGATTGTTTTTATTGAAAATGTGGAATTTTTTAATGTGAATTTGGAGAGTTCTCATAAATTAGCTACTTTTTTCTTATGATTATTTTTATTCTCTTTTTTTAATTATAGACTTTATCAAAAGTTTGAAACTTCATAAAAATTGAAACATCATGAAAAATTTTTGCACATGGATTGACATTTTTTACTTGAATTTGTGACTTTTGTGTCATAAACTGACAAAATTTTTTCTTCCGTCTTTGCACTTTTGCATCAATAATTTTCCCTCCTCTTTTCATTGATTTTTTTCTTTAATTTTTCTTTAATTATTGCAAACAAGCTACATTTCTGTTGTGATTTTCTGACCTTTGTCTCAACAATTTTTTCATTTATTTTTTCTTGATGAATATAGTAAATCTTTCAAAGGGGTCACTGACTGCACTTTTTCCACAATTTTAACAGCTCGCACATCTTAATAAAATGTTTGTTATATATTTTGTTCACATTTTCTGTAATTTTTAAAATTATTGAAGGAAATTAGTTTTTTTGTTTTTCCTGGCTTTCTTTAAATGCTCTGACTTAAAGCTTGCCACTTTAAGAATCATCCTTCACCATTCCAACTCCGTCCTTCCCCTTACATCAGTTAGCCTTTATAGCTGACTAGCTTCTCGCCTCCCAGCTCGGTTGAGCAGCGCTCTGGTTCACTGATCCACAGTCACTGGTGTATCTCACATCAGTCCAACCTATCTCCCAATCATTTTGCCGTGATTCCAAAACAAATCTCTAGCACCGTGCACTGGATGACCCCCCACCCCCACCCCCACCCCACTCCCCCGATCGCCACAACCTGAGGTGAGCTACCAAGCCAAGGGATCTCAAAGGGCAGTGTGGCTCTGTGGGACTCCACTCTGCTCTCACAGCCAGCTGAAAGCTGGAGCAACTACACTGCCTGCGAAAGTAGAGAAGACCCACGGAGGATGGTGGGTTACTGGGCGTGACAACCAGCAGCATCTGATCCCAAGACATTTTGACTGCATGGAGCTGGAGGCTTAGTTGTGATCAGCTGTACCAGCTTGTGGCTTGCATGGCCAGCTAAAGGCTAAAGGTAGCCTATTAGCCCCTGAGCTATTAGCCCTCAAGCTAACACAATTACCAGGACACTGTCTGTAAGCTTAGCTTATATTGTTATTTTCTTCAGATCTTAGTCACCCTAATAGCCATCCCTGTTATCACCTGGTTTGGCGGTGTCCCTCGCATCACTGCAGCCCATCTCTCAATGGTTTCGTCCTGATTCTGTGGCGGATCACACGTGCCGGTGTTATGCCGAGAATTTCCCTGCCAATCCGGGGGACTTCTCAGCATAACAGTGGCCAGTAGGCCTAGTCCCGTGCCATAAAAGTGACCGGTGTGCCGCAGAATCACAATGAAACCACTCGGAGATGGGCCAGAGTGAACCAAGTGGTAACAGGGATAGCTATTAGGGTGACTAAGAGCTGAAGAAAATAACAATATAAGCCACACTTACAGCCAGCATCTTGGTACCAGTGTTAGTTAGCTCATGGGCTAATAGCTCAGGGGCTAATAGGCTACCTTTAGCCACCATTTTGATCTACATGACGGACAGCTAGGCGGTGTTATGTTGTAACTCGTAGACAAGGACGAGGCCAGGAGGGGAGCTGAACACTACTTTATTAAACAAACGGGACTCTGTACACCCGACCGTACATGCAGCCGCTTGGCAGAGGAAAGGTGGAAGAGACCGCCCCTCTACCAGCAGCCCCTCTTATACCACCACAGATGGCGGAACCGGACACCGGGACTGCCATCCCGTACAACACAAATAAGAGCACCAATATGAACACAGAACAAATACATAATGTCCCCCCCCCCCCGCAGAAAATCCAAAATACACACATACTGCCACGAGCCATCTGACAGCTGAAGATAACCATCTTGCCACTCGTCTATTACCTGCCGCCAGCCCTGGTACTTCTCCATCTTCTGCTTGGCTCGCACCCACTGTGACCTTGCCTCCACCTGAGCCCGAACCCAGTTCGCGACTCCAAGCGGGGCCCTGCTCGGCCTGCGGTGTTTCCGCCTGGTACTCGCCCTCTCAATGCCACTCGGTCCTGCCCCGACTGCTTGTAGACCCGCTGCGGATCCTGCCAATGTGGCACCATGTTCACCGACCTACCACAGCCGAGCTTCGGGAACACCTGGGACCATCTTTAGGGCATTGCTCGCTGCTGCAGACTCTCCCCTGTGCCACCCGGTACTCTCGTCCAGGGCGACTTGAACACTGGCACCGGGGCCCTCCCGCGGCGACCCTGAGGGCAACAAGGCCTGTCCACTTTCCAGAGTGCCCAGCAATTGTTCATCCCACACCGCATTGTCCCGAACTCTTGGAACCAGTCGGTCCCACAGTTCGCAGCACGACCACTCTTCCCAGCACTGCCCCTGATGGAAAACCAGGTTGCAGCACATGAGAGGTTTCGTAGGTCCTTCCTACCAACGGCTGTCAGACTGTACAACCTAAGCAGGGCTGCTCGCAGAGATAGCAAAAAGACGTAACAAACTAATAGTTTTTTGAATGCAAAAGATGCAATAGACTTACACAATGGTCCTCTCCGGCATACAACTAGGAACATACCGGTCGCTATGGAGGGTGAGAATATGTATGGGCACATAATCATACCATGTAGGATAACTAAGTAGACGGTTATGCTGTTTCATTCCATCTAGCAACAATGCTCTGCACTGTGTGTGTTTATATATTTGCATATTTATTCCATCTAGCTACAATGCTCCGTACTGTGGGTGTTTATATATTTATATATCTACATATTATTCCATCTAGCTACATTGCTCCGCACTGTGTGTGTTTATATACTTGCATATTTATTCCACCTAGCTGCAATGCTCCGTACTGTGGGTGTTTATATATTTACATATTTATTCCATCTAGCTACAATGCTCTGCACTGTGTGTTCATATATTCATATATTTATTCCATCCAGCTACAATGCTCTGCACTGTGTGTCTGTGTGTGTGTGTATATATATATATTTTATAGTAATACGTACATATGTTTATTAGCTGCTCTTGCTTGCTTGTTTTTTTTTTTTTTTTCTTGCCTTCTGATTGTTGCTCTGAGTGTTGCTATCCCTGTGCTGTTGCAATCCTGGAATTTCCCCGTTGTGGGACTAATAAAGGCTTATCTTATCTTATCTTATGATGTTCGTGCTGCAGGCTGTCATGACAAACTCCACATCGGCCATCTCCGCCGACTTGTACCGAGCCGTCAGTCTGACGGTACCCACCGTGGCCAACCATCCTCCTCCATAGCCGCAAAGCGGCGCTGAGTCACCTTCAATTCTGTAGTGGGGAAAACATTGTCTAACTGTAGCCCAGTTCAGCAGAAAACTCTCCGCCCCTGTGTTGATCAGCATCGGTACCGATACTCCAGCCAACATCACAGTGCAATGTGTGCACCCACTGGAACTTGGGGACACAGTATGTATTAGAGTTGGGGAGGGAGGAGTCAAATTGTCCTACTGACTGGCATACTCTTGCGAAGTGGTGTAGATGGCCACACCTGCCGCCGGGCTTTCTTCTTGCTGCACACTCTCTGGCCTTGTAGCAGCCCATACACCTGGGCTTCCCCGGGGCAGACCTCATCCATACAGTGTTGGCACCCTCAGCGTCCTCCTAGACACTGCCATCACTGTCCGAGTCCACTACCTGTGTAGCCATGGGGGATCGTAACTCTCAGACGCTCACAGACACTCACTCCACTCCCGAGTCAGCTTATCCGCTGCCTCCAGCTGAAGGGCCAACTCGACGGCCCCAGATAACGTCAATTCACCAGGAAATATGAGCAGCATAGACCAGACCGCAGCACAGTTGGTATGTTCCGCCAACTGGTCGCGAACCATTTCTTCCTCCAACAGTCCGAATCGACACTCAGCAGCCAGCTGCCTCAAGTCCGACACAAACCACTGAATGGGTTCGCCTACCTGTTGGCGGCGCTGTTGGAACTTAATCCCTCGGACGATGACGTTGTCCGGTGCCCTGAAATGGCACGCCATCAGCTCGATCACTTCTTCATAGCTGTCCGCGTCACCAAGCGTGCCCAAAATCCTTTGTCTCTCCATTCCCAGGTTGTGCGCAAGCAACACACGCACCCTCAACCTCTCCATCCTTCCCAGGTCCAATGCCATTGTATACGTTCTAAAGGCATCGTACCACTGAGGCCATGGTACAGGCGACTCACCTGGGAGCTCCAAAAATGGTCAAATCAGTGTCCCACATGCTTCCATGTCTTTGGTATTACCCGCTTTTATTCTTGTCACCAAATGTTATGTCTGAATTTGGAGCCAAGGAGGAGATCAGCAGTAGAGCTAAACACAAGTTTATTACACAGGGCGCTGTGCACCCCACTACACCTGCAGCTACTGGCAGAGGTAAAGGCGGAAGAGACCGCCCCCTACCTGCAGCCCTTCTTATACCTACAGGGTTGGCGAGACCAGAAGGTGGAGCTACCACCCAATGCCACACAAATAAGAGCTCCATATAAAACAATATATGAACAATAAATAACTACACTACCGTTCAAAAGTTTGGGGTCACCCAGACAATTATTTTGTGTTTTCCATGAAAAGTCACACTTATTTACCACCATGAGTTGTAAAATGAATAGAAAATATAGTCAAGACATTGACAAGGTTAGAAATAATGATTTGTATTTGAAATAATAACTTTTTCCTTCAAACTTTGCTTTCGTCAAAGAATCCTCCATTTGCAGCAATTACAGCATTGCAGACCTAACATGATTGCACAAGGGTTTTCTAATCATCCATTAGCCTTCTGACACAGTGAGCAAACACATTGTACCATTAGAACACTGGAGTGATAGTTGCTGGAAATGGGCCTCTATACACCTATCTAGATATTGCACCAAAAACCAGACATTTGCAGCTAGAATAGTCATTTACCACATTAGCAATGTATAGAGTGTATTTCTGATTAGTTTAAAGTTATCTTCATTGAAAAAAAGTGCTTTTCTTTCAAAAATAAGGACATTTTTAAGTGACCCCAAACTTTTGAACGGTAGTGTGTGTATATACAGTATATACAGTATATATATATATATATATATATATATATATATATATATATATATATATATATATATATATATATATATATATACATACATAAAGTTTATCAGCAATCAAGACATTCTACGTGTGAGTTATGGCAACTTCCTGTCCATTGGCGGTAGGGGGCGCTGTCGCTATGTGTCATTCTTTACTATAGAAATTATCAGTGTTGGCTACCTATTCACCACACAAAATTTGGTTGAAATCAGTCACTGTATGCCAGAGTTAAAGCCATTGGAAGGGTGATGGCGATACTGCAAACTTGGCCACACCCTTTCTGCCAAACCGTCGGGCATTTGGAAAAGTTTTCAACAACGTTTGATGGCATATGAGTATAGATGACTGTCACCATAAATAATATTTGAGTACCGCAACTCATTCCGGCTCGGACATCGCCCGGGTTAACAAGGTCAGGAGTTCCTGGCAGCATGGAAGGCGAGTTACAGAGCTGCATGGAGGAATCTGATCAGACCTAAATGAAACAGTCATTGTCGCCCCCGACAGACTGCTGTGATGATGATGATGATGACCATAAATGGTACCAATCAGACTATTCATTTCAGAGATGTTGAAGAAAACCTTTGGTGTAACCTTCATGTCTCCAAGAGAGGGTGCTATTGCTACTCATAAATATTCATAGCTATAATTGTTCCGAGGCATACCCATATACATCATACCTATCTTGGTGCCAATCTGACATTCCATTCCCGAGGTATTAAAAAACAACATAATGCAAACTTTCTGATGCAAAACTTTCTGCCTCCTATAGGTGGCACTGTAGATTTCTATGAATATTGTTCTATAGAACTGTTTGGAATTGGACTAATATCCACAATATTGAATTTGGTTGCACTCCGACAATGCATACCAGAGTTATTGCCATCAGAATGGTCATAGATTGATCATGGCGAGGCATCAAACTTTGTCACGCCCCTACGGCCAAACCGTCGAGTGTCGTGAAAAGTTTTCAGTAACTTTAATGACACATGGGTATAGATGATTGTCACCACAAATGAGCTCAATTGGACTAAAAACCCTAGGACGAGTTCAATCAAATGTGCAAGGTGGAAATCAGGTCACTGCCACTTCCTGCCAAAATGGCCAACTTCCTGTTGGGTGTAGACAATCACTTCTGTGGAGTTTTTTGCATGTCTTGACATGATAAACGTCTCATCCAATTTTCATCTTTCTACGCAAAAGTAAGCATGTGCCACTCCCCATTGACTTCACATGTTAGGTGGCGCTGTAGAGCCATTTTTGTGGGGCCATTCATATTTCCACCAAAATATTAAATTTTTTGCCAGTCTTGAGGTCCCTGCAAAAAATGGTGTTTTTGTGCACGCTGACTATCCCAAAAATGAGATCTTAGATGGAGAAGAAGAAAAAAGAAAGAAAGAAAGAAAGAAAGAAAGAAAGAAAGAAAGAAAGAAAGAAAGAAAGAAATACTAAAAATTGCAATAGGCCTCTTGCCCACTGATGTTGTCAGTGGCTTGGGCCCTAATAAACACAGCGGATACAATAGGGCTCTCGCCCACTGACGTTGTCAGTAGTTGGGGCCCTAATAATAATGGATTGCATTTATATAGTGTCTTTCATTCAGATTTTCAGGAAAGGTGTGTAATGGCACACTGAACACACGATTAGATTTTGGTGATGATCTCAAAATGGATACCTCCGCCAAGGCTCTTTTCTTGTCACAGTTTTAGCAAGAATACTCCAAAACTACTGGATGGATTTGGATGAAATTTTCACCAGAAGTGGTTCTTGGACTACAAACGAATCCATTACATTTTGGTGATGATCTAAGAATGCATACCTCAGTCAAGGCTCTTATCGTTCATAGTGTGTTAGCAACAATACTCCAAAACTAAAGGACAGACTTTGATGCAGTTTTCACCAGAAGTGGCTCTAGGCCTACACACAAACCCATCACATTTTGGAGGTGATCTATGAGGGACAGAAGGAGCATTGGCGGAGGTATGCACTTTCCTTGTGCTTTTCTACTTTGGAAATTAATTACTGAGCTTAAAATCACATTTCTAGTTTTCCATTCCCATTTTATTTAATCACGAGACAGCATTCCATGGATTAGGCAGTGATCAAACACTGGTTAGCGTGGAAAAGTTATTACTCTGAATTAATAGAAGAGAATAAGAATAATCCCAGGTTTCTTTTCAACACTATAGCCAGGCTGACAAAGAGTCAGGACTCGGTCAATACTCGCATCCCCCTAGAGCTTTCTAGTCAGGACTTTTTGAACTTTTTCAATCATAAAATTTTATCTATTAGAGATAAAAATCAGTCAGATTTCCCCACCGTAAACTTAAGTACAGCAACTACCACAACTCCTTCAATTGATATCTGTTTAGGTAAGTTTACTCCAATTGACCTTTTAGAGTTAGATAAAATTATCTCCTCATCCAAGCCTTCATCCTGTTTTATAGACCCTATCCCTACCAGGTTATTTAAAATAGTCTTCCCAATTATTGGTAGCTGTATTCTTCATATAATTAATTCTTCTTTAACTTTGGGTTATGTACCGCAGGCTTTTAAAATTGCTGTAATTAAACCCTACTCAAAAAGCCAAAGCTCAATCCAGGAGTTTTGGCTAACTATCAACCAATCTCTAATCTGCCTTTCATTTCAAAAATCTTAGAAAGAGTTGTTGCTGCACAATTGTTTGATCATTTGCAGGGAAATGGTTTATTTGAAGAGTTTCAATCTGGGTTCAGAGTTCATCACAGCACTGAAACAGCCTTAGTGAAGGTCACTAATGACCTAATCACATCTGATAATGGACTCGTTTCTGTAATTGTCCTTTTAGATCTTAGTGCAGCCTTTGACGCTATCGATCATGACATTCTACTTGATAGATTAGAACACTATGTTGGACTAAATGGAACTTCGCTGCAGTGGTTTAGATCTTATTTGTCCGATAGACTTCAGTTTGTTCACATCAATGATGAGTTTTCTTCCAACTTTAAGCTCAGTCACATTCCACAGGGATCTGTGTTAGGCCCTACTGTTTTTAGTTTATATATGCTTCCATTAGGCAATATCATTAGAAAGCCCTGTATACATTTTCATTGTTATGCAGATGACACACAATTATACCTGTCAATGAAGCCCAGTGATTGTAATCAGTTAGCTGAGTTAGAGGCCTGTCTTAAGGAAATCAAAGCTTGAATGACTTGTAATTTTCTGCTATTAAACCCAGATAAGACTGAAGTCATTCTTGTTGGTCCAAAAAAACCTTAGAAATACCTTTCCAAAACAAACTCTTAATTTGGATGCCGCTACTCTCACTCTGAATAGTTCTGTGAGGAACGTTGGAGTTATTTTTGATCAAGATCTGTTCTTTAATTCACATATTAAATTTGTTTCTAAGACTGTCTTCTATCATCTGCACAATATTGCCAAGATTAGGAGCATCTTGTCTCTGAATGATGCTGAGAAACTGATCCACGCTTTTGTTAGTTCTAGATTATCCATCCATCCATCTTCTTCCGCTTAATCCTTTTCGGGTCGCGGGGGGGGGGATCGAACCCACGATGGTCAAGGGTGGAATCGATCCCGTGACCTTCTTGCTGTGCTGCCACTGTGCTAACCACTGCGCCACCATGCTGCCCATAGTTCTAGATTAGATTATTATAAATCCTTATTATCAGGTTGTCCTAAAATATCTTTAAAAAGTCTTCAGTTGATCCAAAATGCTCCTGCAAGAGTTTTAATGGGTTCTAGAAAGCGAGATCATATCTCTCCAGTTCTGGCCTCCCTTCATTGGCTTCCCATAGAGTTTAGAATTAAGTTTAAAATCCTTCTTCTCACTTACAAAGCTCTTAATTATCAGGCCCCCTTATATATAAAAGATCTGATATTACCCTATCATCCTAACAAAGCACTATTGTGATGGCCTGGGCGTTGAGTCTGTCCGCGCTCGGGTTGTCCAGTGTTTTCCCCGTTCTTCTGTGTTGTTTTGCATATGGCTGTTTCAGGGCTTTTATTCTGACAGAGTCACAACGGGACTTCCAGCTGTCAAAACCGAGTCACGTTGTGACAGCTGTTCAGTATTTCTCCTTATTACATTCCTCCTTTGATGATTGGTTTGTTATTGTTATTTAAGGAAGCAGCGGAGGCTTACTCCTCACTGCGACCTCGTCAAACCTCCGTCAACCTTTCATCTAACGTTTGTTGTCATCGTCTCATAGTAAATGTACTCCCTCATAGTCTGTATCGAAGTGTGTGTTCGTGTTTTGCCCCCCGTGGCTATTTATTTGTCTTTTACTTTTGTTAATAAAACATGCAAACTCATTGGCTGGCCTTCAGCGTCTTATTGATGGCTCGTGAGGGCCATCCATGACAACTATGCTCCCAAAATGCTGGATTGCTTGTAATACCCAGAATCTCCAAAAGTACAATGGGAGGCAGAGCCTTCTGCTATCAAGCTCCTTTCCTGTGGAACCAGTTACCACTCTGGGTCCGGGAGTCAGACTCAATCTCTGTTTTTAAGAATAGGGTAAAAACTTTCCTTTTCAATATAGCCTACAATTAGGGAGGGATCTTGTGTCTCTTAACCCCCCTTTTGTTTTGCTGTTAATAGATTCAGACTGTCGGGTGACCTCCAATAATGTACTTGGCTTCTCACTGTTAATGTTTGCTCTCTTTATGTCTGTTCTTTTCTTCGTCTCTATCCCCTCACCCCCAGCCAGTCGCAACAGATGACTGCCCCTCCCTGAGCCCAGTTCTGCTAGAGGTTTCTTCCTGTTAAATGGGAGTTTTTCCTCTCCACCATCACTAAGTGCTTGCTCACAGGGGATCGTCTGATTGCTGGGTCTTTCTGCAATTGTGGGGTTTTCCCTACTTTTGATAGTGCTATGAAATGGCATCTGCTGTGATATGGTGCTATATAAATAAAGCTGAATTGAATTGAATTGATAGATTGATGGCTTATTATCATTGTGTAGTGATTTAGCCCCTAGTATAACAAGATTCATCAGCTTAACACTGTACCTTTTGAGTTTGTTGATGTTTAAGGGTCCATTTACAATAAAGGGAGTGCTAAAAAAAATAAATAAATTGATAAATAAAAAGTTGTAATGCTTCTTCCATTTTTTTTTTCTTGCAGCATGCATCACCTCCTCCAGCCTGTTGCTTTCCTTTATTGTCACTTCAGTACTGAATATCCTTGTGTGTATGTATATATATATTATATATCAACTAAAAGTACATTTGAAACCCATTTAAAGTTAGACCTGTCCTCACAACCAATTTTTGGGGCTCCAAATATTTTGTTGAATCTTTTTTTCTTCCTTAGTAAACTTCATTAGTCCCCCATTGTGGGACTGATAAAGGCTTATCTTATGTTATCTTATGTAGCACTGTGATGTTTCTAATGTCACTTTTTAGCGCATGCAACTTTTTTGTCATAGTTTTACAGCTTTTCTTGTAAATTAGATACATTTTTTTTCTTGTAAATTTGCCTACTTTTTGTATAAATATCCAGTATTTCTCTTATGTTGTTTCCCCCTAAATTCACAGTTTCTCACAAAAGTGTAGCATTTTTCTCAAATTTGCAATTTTTGTCATGGAAAATAAGTCTTTTTACTTACATGTTTGCAAAATCATTTAAAGTTCTGATTTTTTAAAGAACTTTATTGACCATCATCAAGTGCTACTTTCTTCTTGTGAATATATCCTATTTTCTCCTAAATTTGCATGTTTTTTCTGGTAGATTTGGTAAAGGTAAATTCATTATTTACCTCTTTTTGTGTGTGTGTGTGGGGGGGGGAACCTGAATCCTAAATTTGAAAACTGAATGTCATTGTAAAAAAATTAATGTCTGGATAATGAATCCAGAGTACGTTTTTAATACCAGGATGATTAGTCACAAATCTACTCACAGATTTACTATTATTTCATGAATGAAACAGCTCACCTAAGGTGTGGTGTGCTGTGTTCGTAATGCCTCTGCAGGCAGGATAACTGTTACTTTTGTCATAGTCAAGCTGACTAAATCATATTAGTGTCCTTAGTTCATCTGTTTGCTAAGAAATAGTCACATGGTGGCAAGTGGTGACATCATAAATCAATGAAAAAAACATTAGTCATGTCAGAATAAATGTGTTAATCAACACAACTGATTAATAACAAAATAAAGTGAGAAAAGAATAATGGTGATTAAGCCTCATTCAGCAGCTAGATTAAACTCAGTTAATACTGATTGCACTGTTAAGATGCTATTAAGAGGGAAGACGGGGTAAAGAATATTTTACATCTTTCCAAGTTTTTGGCATTGGAAAATCTAGCATGAATTACATCTTCCAAAATTGTCCATGAAGTACCTCTTTTAAACCATTTCAATCAATCAATCAACTTTATTTATAAAGCACTTTAAAAGCAACACTCGCTACACAAAGTGCTGTACAGCAAGAGAACATAAAAGCAGGGCACTAACACAAAGGGCGTTAACACAAGAACCACAGTAAAAAAATAAATAAATTCATAAATAAAATTTCGGATAGTACAGTACAGGTTAAAAGAAACTGTATAATATAACAACAAGGTCAAATTAGACAAAGACTCCTTCTACTATACAATTCCACGTGAGTTATCCGAAATGGGTGATGGCTGAAGCCGCAGCTTATATTGCCCACCCATATTCCATCCAAGAATTCAAAAGAGAAAAAAGAGAAAACAAGACAAGAGCGATTACAATTTATAACAAAGCTAAGACAAAATGTGACTGAGAGAAAAAAAGAAAAAGAAAACTAAGCTAGGCTAAGTTAAGCGGTTACCATTCAAAAAACCCCCCAAAAAACTAAGCTACAACACAACACAGGCTGGATATGTCAATCCTTATGTGAGTTTACATGTCGTCTTGTAAATATGTTTGGAGTATTTCTTCCTTTAGTTTTTGTTTAAATTGTCCAAGCGTTGTACATGATTTTAATTCAGGTCCAAAATCGTTCCATAATCTGACTCCTTGCACTGAAATACAGTGTTGCTTGGTGGTTGTTCTCACTGTAGGCTTTTGAAATATACATGTTCCTCTGAAGTGATATCGTTTCTCCCTTGTTTGGAACAACTTTTGGATATTTGCGGGCAGTGATAAATTCTTCACTTTGAACATTATTATTGCGGTTTTAAAGTCAACCAGATCTTTCAACTTGAGAGTTTTTTGTTTGAGAAAAAGTGGGTTTGTTGGTTCCCTGTAAGCTGCTTTGTTTATTATTCTAATAGCTCTCTTTTGAAGCATAAAGAGTGGATATATGTTTGTTTTATATGTATTTCCCCATACTTCATTACAATATGTCATGTATGGGAGTATTAATGAATGACACAAGGTGTATAGTGTGGGTTGATTCAGCAAATATTTCACTCTGTGTAATATTGCAATTGATTTGGATACTTTACCTTTAATATAATTAATATGTGACTTCCAACACAGTTTGTTATCAATTATTACTCCAAGGAATTTAGTTTCAGATACCCTTTCAATCTCTACACCATTTACACTGAGTTTGGGTACTGGGTTGTTGTGATGGTTGTTAAAGACTATAAATTTTGTCTTACTTAAATTGAGCGTTAATTTGTTTGAATCAAACCACAGTTTAAGCTTTCCTAATTCCTTTCCGAGTGTATCCAGAAGTTGTTCCAAATTGTTTCCACTGCATAGCAGATTAGTGTCATCAGCAAACAATATTAAGTCCATTTTTTCTGAAACTTTACACATATCGTTTATATACATATTGAATAATAATGGTCCCAAAACTGAACCATGTGGGACTCCACAGGTGACCTTCAGTAACTCTGAGTTTTTGTTGCTAACACATACATACTGATATCTATTCTTTAAGTAACTACTTAACCAGGACAGTGCTACCCCTCTAATACCACAATTTTGTAGTTTCTTTAATAATAAATTATGATCTACTGTATCAAATGCTTTTTTAAGATCTAGGAATACTCCAACTGAATACTCTTTATTTTCAATGGCTGTTGATATTTTTTCTGTAAATTCCATTAGGGCATATGCAGTTGTCCTCTTGTGTCTGAACCCATATTGCTGCTCACACAATAAATCATTCTTCAGTATGAAGTTGTCAATTCTCTCATAGAATATTTTTTCAAGTATCTTGGAAAATTGCGGTAATAGTGAAATTGGTCTATAGTTTGAGAGTTCCCCTCTGTCGCCCGTCTTGTATATCGGAATTACTTTAGCTATTTTCATTGCATTGGGAAATATACCTGATTGGAGAGACAGGTTACAGATATACGTCAGTGGTTTTACTATGCATTCGATAACAGTTTTGACTAGTAGCATGTCAATACCATCACAGTCAGTAGATGTTTTACTTTTGAACGATTTAACAATTTCAATGACCTCTCTTTCGTCTGTGTTCTTTATGAAGATGGAGTCTTTTACAGCAGTGTTATTGCATATTGTATCACCTGTAGGCACTGTAGTGGGTATTTCTCGGGCCAGTTTAGGTCCAATGTTAACAAAAAAATTATTAAATTCATCTGCAGGTGAAGCTATATTCACAATCTGAGTCGTTTTATTATTTTTGGGAATATTAGTTGGGTAGCTTGTATTTCTGCTTTTATTTCCAAGGATACTGTTGAGTATTGTCCATGTATTTTTAATATTGTCTTTGTTTTTCACCAGTTCTTTACTGTAATGTAAATGCTCTCTCTCGGCGCCACACGAGTAGGCTGCCTTTTGCAACAGCGGCTCGATTCCGAGTTTTTTTTTTTCCCTTCCTCTCTCTTTTGATCAGTCTTTTCTTTTTTTTTCTTTTTTTTTTTTTTTCACCCCACTTATATCACGGACACACAGATCGTCCCAAATGTCTCCTGAGCCGGTGGACGGAGCCACTGTTTATAGCAGGATACGATACAACAGGGAAGAGCTACTAGCATTTAACCGCCACCCGGTCCCATTGGAAAAACTCGACATACCGAGAGAACTGAGGCGAAAGCGTCGCGACTGCCGGGCTGGAGTAAGGCGGAGGACAAAAAATATAAGGTACAGACCCTCCCTTTCATCTGTTGTCATGGGAAATGTACGGTCGATACTGGGAAAGTTAGATGAGCTAGCGGCTATCTCCCGTTATGATAGCACTTACCGGGAGTGCTCTCTCCTTTTGTTTACTGAGACGTGGCTAACTGAACTAGCAGCAGATGCTAACATTGAGCTGGAGGGTTTTCACATGATACGAGCTGACCGAACACCGGACAGTGGCAAAGCTAGGGGCGGTGGAGTGATAATGTATGTTAACAACAACTGGTGCAGACCGGGACATATCACTGTTAAACAACGACACTGCAGCAAAGACATTGAGTTGCTAGCTGTTAGCATGAGGCCTACATATCTCCCGAGAGAACACTCACACGTGATCTGCATTGTTGTTTATGCAAATCCGACGGCGAACGCTGGGACAGCGCGTGACGTCATCCATTCAGTAACCAGCAGGCTGCAGACAGAACACCCAGATGCTCTTCTCCTCATCTCAGGCGATTTCAACCATGTTTCACTGTCTCCCATTCTACCCACGTTCACCCAGTATGTCACATGCCACACTAGAGACAATAAAACACTGGATTTATTCTACGCAAACACTAAGGAGGCGTACACCTCATCACAACTCCCCCCACTCGGGAGATCGGATCACAACTTGGTTCATCTCCGGCCGGTGTACAAACCCCTAGTGCACAGACAACCTCCGGCCATGCACACTGTGGAGTTATGGTCTGAGGAGACAATGGACACTCTAAAGGACTGTTTTGAAGCCACCGCCTGGAAGCAGCTCTGCGATCCACATGGTGAGGACATCGATGGCCTCATTCACACCTTCACGGGCTACCTCAGCTTCTGTGTGGACAAATCCGTTCCCACCAAGACCATACGGCGTCACTCAAACAACAAACCCTGGATCAACCCTGAGATAAAAACACTTCTGAGAGAGAAGAAGAGGATCTTCAGGTCGGGGAACAGGGAGATGCTGAAGTCCGTACAGAGGGAGCTGAGGAGAAAGATCAGAGAAGGCAAGGACAGCTTCAGGAAGAAGATGGAGGACAAGCTGCAACAGAGCGACATCAGCGGGGTCTGGAGAAACCTCAAAACCATCTCGGGGCTCCAGAATACCTCCCCCCAGGCCACGGGGGGCAGGGAGTGGGCGAACAACCTGAATCTGTTTTTCAATAGATTTGACCAACCGCCCTCCCCCCTGTCTGCACAACAACCACTGCTGCCTCTAAGAAATCAAGTCCTGCTGCCCACTCCCCACTCCACCGGCACCCCCCCCACTCCCAACACACAGCCCCCCATCCTGACCCTGACCAAGACCCAGGTGATGACGGAGCTGAGGAAGATCAAGGCGAGGAAGGCGTCGGGACCGGATGGCATCAGCGCAAAGCTCCTCAAGTCCTGTGCAGACCAGCTGTGTGGGATTGTGACGTATATCTTCAACATGAGCCTGAAACTGGGGAGGGTACCACAGCTGTGGAAAACATCTTGTGTGGTACTTGTACCAAAAACTTCCCACCCCAAAGACCTGAACAGCTACAGACCGGTGGCCTTGACGTCCCACTTGATGAAGACCCTGGAGAGACTGCTCCTTGCTCATCTCCGCCCCCTGGTGGAACCAGCGATGGATCCACTCCAGTTCGCCTACCAGCATGGCATTGGGGTGGAGGATGCGGTGATCTTCCTCCTCCACCGTTCTCTGTCCCACCTGGAGAAGCCCGGGAATATGGTGAGGATCATGTTCTTTGACTTCTCCAGTGCTTTCAACACCATCCAACCGATTATCCTGAAGGACAAGCTGCTGCGCGCAGGGGTGGACCAGCACCTGTCATCATGGATCCTGGACTACCTCACGAACCGGCCTCAGTTTGTGAGAACCCGGGACTGTGTTTCCGACACGATCATCAGTAGTACGGGGGCCCCCCAGGGAACGGTGCTGGCTCCCTTCCTGTTCACTCTTTATACTGCGGACTTCTCACACAACACAACACACTGCCATCTACAGAAGTTCTCTGATGACTCTGCGATCGTTGGTCTCATCTCCAACGGAGATGAAGCTGAGTACAGAGGGCTTATCCAGGACTTCGTGGACTGGTGCCATCGGAACTGCCTCCAGATCAACGCGAGGAAAACTAAGGAGCTGGTGGTGGACTGCCGCAGGCATGGGCAGCCCCTCACAGCACCAGTAAATATACAGGGAACAGACATCGAGATGGTGACATCCTATAAGTACCTGGGTGTTCATCTGAACAATAAACTAGACTGGTCACACAATACTGACGCACTCTACAAGAAGGGACAGCGCAGGCTGTTCCTGCTGAGGAGACTCAGGTCTTTTGGTGTACAAGGGGCGCTGCTGAAGTCATTCTATGACACGGTGGTGGCATCAGCCATCACTTTTGGAGTGGTCTGCTGGGGCAGTGGCATTACTGCAGCCGATAGGAAGAGACTGAACAAACTGATTAAGAAAGCTAGCTCTGTCCTGGGGCAGCGCCCTGATCCGATGGAGGAGATAGGAGAGAGAAGGACGGTGGCTAAACTGTCATCTCTGCTGGAGTCCGAGTTCCACCCTATGCAGGACATACTGGATGCACTGAGGAGCTCATTTAGCAGCAGACTACATCATCCCAGGTGCACAACCGAGAGGTTTCGTAGGTCCTTCGTACCAACGGCTGTCAGACTGTACAACCTAAGCAGGGCTGCTCGCAGAGATAGCAAAAAGACGTAACAAACTAATAGTTTTTTGAATGCAAAAGATGCAATAGACTTACACAATGGTCCTCTCCGGCATACAACTAGGAACATACCGGTCGCTATGGAGGGTGAGAATATGTATGGGCACATAATCATACCATGTAGGATAACCAAGTAGACGGTTATGCTGTTTCATCCCATCTAGCAACAATGCTCTGCACTGTGTGTGTTTATATATTTACATATTTATTCCATCTAGCTACAATGCTCAGCACTGGGTGTGTTTATATTTATATATCTATATATTTATTCCATCTAGCTACAATGCTAACTAACTAACTAACTAACCTGCACTTATATAGCGCTTTTCTAGTCACAAAGACCACTCAAAGCGCTTTCATTAATACTAACCCTCTATTCTAAGGGCCTATAGGAAACAGATATCTAGGGACAATTTAGAACAGCCAATTAACCTAACATGCATGTCTTTGGCATGTGGGAGGAAACCGGAGAAATCCCGGAGTAAACCCACGCAACACGGGGAGAACATGCAAACTCCACACAGATCACTGTTGGTCGGGGGCTGGGATCGAACCCACGATCCCCACAATCCCCCGGCCAAGGGTAAACTGTGCTGCCGCAGTGCTAACCACTGCGCCACCGTGCAGCCTCCGCACTGTGTTTTTATATATCTACATATTATTCCATCTAGCTACTTTGCTCCGCACTGTGTGTGTTTATATACTTGCATATTTATTCCACCTAGCTGCAATGCTCCGTACTGTGGGTGTTTATATATTTACATATTTATTCCATCTAGCTACAATGCTCTGCACTGTGTTCATATATTCATATATTTATTCCATCCAGCTACAATGCTCTGCACTGTGTGTCTGTGTGTGTGTGTATATATATATTTTATAGTAATATGTACATATGTATATTAGCTGCTCTTGCTTGCTTGTTTTTTCTTGCCTTCTGATTGTTGCTCTGAGTGTTGCTATCCCTGTGCTGTTGCAATCCTGGAATTTCCCCGTTGTGGGACTAATAAAGGCTTATCTTATCTTATCTTATCTTATCTTATCTTATCTTATCTTAATAGTCTCTTTTACTACATCTTATTATATATGTTAACTTATTTTTGTATGTTTTATACCGCTGCTCTGCTTCTTTTGTCCTTTTCTTTAGGAAAGCTTTATATAATAAATTTTTCTTTTTACACGCCTTTTGTAGTCCTTTGGTCAACCATGGCTTATCAGCAAATTTGTGTTTAAGCTTTTTTTTTTACTAATGGGCAGTTTTTTTTCATAAAGAGTGGTTACAATGTTTATAAATGTGTCATAGGCTTCATTTACATCTGATACATAGACTTCTGTCCAGTATTGCTTCAGCAAGTCCTCTTTAAGAGAACTGATTGCATTTGGTGATTTGTGTCTGAACGATTTTGAAATTTTTTCTGCGTTGGGCCCCGTGTGGCCATGGATAAGTGCAAAGGTTGGCAAGTGGTCACTTATATCATTTATCAATAATCCACTTTCTATTTTCTTATCGAAAACATTGACAAACAGGTTGTCAATAAGTGTAGCAGAGTGAGCTGTGATTCTACTGGGATGTGTTATTGTGGGATATAGACTCATGCTGTACATAGAGTTCATGAACTCTGTAACTACATTTTGTTGATGTGGATTCAGTAAATCAATGTTGAAATCTCCACAAATTGCTACCATTTTCTTACTAGTAATATTATTGTACAGCTCGACTAATTTATCTCTGAATGTCTCAATGCAAGTTCCCGGCATTCTATATATGCAGCTTATGATTAGATTTTTTGTTTTGTCTAGGTCAATCTCAGCAGTAACACATTCCAAAATCCCTGGTAGTGCAAAGGACATTTCATTTACAAGCTTACACCTATACAGGTTATCAATATACAGTGCAACACCACCACCCTTTTTTTGAGATCTGTTAATATAAAACATCTGATATCCCTCTATTGCCATCAGGGGAGCCTGTTCTTCATTAAGCCAGGTTTCAGAGACTGCTATAAGATAAGATAAGATAAGATAAGATAAGCCTTTATTAGTCCCACAATGGGGAAATTCCAGGATTGCAATAGCATAGGGATAGCAACACTCAGAAGGCAAGAAAAAACAAGAACAGCTAGTATACATATTACTAAACATATGTCCATATTACTATAAATGTATATATATAGACACACAGTGCAGAGCATTATGGCTGGTGAATGTGCAGCAGAAAGTCTAAGTTCTCTCTCCGCGGATGCAGCGGGCCAGCTGGAAGTCTTTGGGCATGATGGTGACCCCCTTAGCGAAGAAGAGACCATCAGGTGGGCCTCGCTGGTCTCCTGCAGAGCCACGACGGCGAAGCTCAGGAAACGCAGGACGGTCTTGAAGTCCTGAGCGATCTCCCTCACCAGGCGCTGGACGGGCAGCTTGCGGATGAGCAGCTCCGTGGATCTCTGGCAGCGACGGATCTCTCTCAGAGCCACGGGCCTGTGACGGCGAGGCTTCTTCACTCTGCCGGTGGCCGGAGCGCCTCTCCGAGCAGCCCTGGTGGGGGGGGGGGGGGCTTCTTCCTCCAGTAGATTTTACGGGCGGTCTGCTTGGTTCTTGCCATCGCTCTTTATTATTCTGTCTTATATTTCTTTCACGCCGCCTAAACTCCAGCCCGGCACCGCGTCGTTTTCGCTACAGCTCCCGGTATGTCGAGTTTCCCATTAGCACCGGGCGGCGGCCAAGTGCTAGCTAGCACTAGCTCCCCCCCGCTGTAATGTCTCCCGCTGCAAACCGTGGCTCCGTCCGCCGACCCGGGAGACCCCCGGGGCGATCCGTGCGTCCGTGATATATATACAGAGTGAAAGGTGTAGAAAGAAGAAGGAAGATAAAAAAAGGCTGTTGCAACAGGCAGCCCACTCGTGTGGCGCCGCCGGTCCGGCAGAACCGGAACCGGAATATATATATAATATATATAATATATATATATATAACTAATTTTATATGTATATATATATATATATATATATATATACTGTATATATATCATACTGGGTCGAAGGCCAGAGGGTAAAAGTGTGTTTTAAGATGTGTTTTAAAAATGGACAGTGAAGGTGCTTGTCTGATGTCCAGAGGTAGATCATTCCATGTCGTGTTTGTGAACTTGCACAATTGGTGGCTGACTAAATACTTTTTTGCCCCACTGTACACGGGCAGCCAGTGGAGTGAAGCTAAGATGGGTGTGATGTGATCTCTTTCACGTGTACCTGTTAAAAGACGAGCAGCGGCGTTTTGAACCAGCTGCAGACGGGAAAGAGATGACTGGCTGACACCGGCGTAAAGTGCGTTACAGTAATCCAGCCAAGATGAAATAAAAGCATGGATTATTGTTTCCAGGTGTGGTCTAGAGATAATGGGTTTTACTTTTGCTAAATGCCTTAGATGAAAGAAGCTGGATTTTACCACAGAACGAATCTGCGTGTCTAATTTAAAATCATTGTCCATGATAAAACCAAGGTTCCTAGCTGTGGATTTAACATAAGGAGTAAGGGGGCCCAAATATACAGGAGAGGACTCACAGGGGCGACTAGGTCCAAACACCATCACTTGGGTCTTCTTATCATTAAAATTTAGGAAGTTTAGGGCCAACCAAGACTTTATGTCTTCAATGCATGCCAGGAGTGAGTTTACTGATGAGGCAGCCTCTTGTTTTAGAGGGACATAAATCTGACAGTCATCAGCATACAGGTGGAAAGAGATACCATGCTTTTTAAAAATGGAACCCACTCGAAGTATGTACAGAGAAAAAAGCATGGGCCCTAGAATTGACCTCATTTGAACATTACCTGAGCGTTTTTTTTTTTTATATCAGGAGCAAGAATGTGGCAGCAGTAGGGTGAACCAAGAAGGAGAGGAGAAAGGAGGTAAAGGTAACCAGAGAATCGGCACAGGTGTCCAGGGGGGAGACAGTACTGACGACTAACGAGAGAGAGGGGGCACAGGAGGCACACATGACCAGATAACAATAGTCAAAACTTGATTTCTGCCAGTGCTGAAATACTTAAGGCATAATAAGTATTAAGCAGGCCTGCTGCTTCATAGTGGCATAGACTTTTAAAATGCTGAATATAGATTTGGTAAATCAGGGAAATAATTTCTACAACTGTTACTAATATGAGAATGCTAAAATAAAGAGGTAAATTAGCCTTGTGTTTAACAAAGGCAATGATTTTGTGCTCTTCCTCAATACTAGCATACATATACTGTCATTTTTTAATGTTTTTTTTGCTTAAAAAGTCCTTTTCCTTTAAAAAAAAAAAAATGGAAAAAGAGGACATTGGAGACAACTGCCTGTACTCATGTGCTGACAGTCCCATAAAAGATTTTTTAAAAAATCCTTATACGGGCAGAGATGTCACTTGCCCCCCCCCCCCATGTTTGAAACAAAGTTATGCCCTTGAATTCAACATTTTCAATAATGAGACCTCTTCCTTTGAATTTGGCTGTTTCCTTCTTTTCTCATTTCAGACGACAACTGTACACTCAAGTGTGAATGACCAGATTAGCCTTCAAGAAAAGCACGTTAAATAAGGAAAGCACTTCACCACTAGTTGTTCTTATAAACAATGGAACTCATAAGCATAAAAAAGGGGAAACACCCAGAGTTGGTTAAACTCAATATTTATTGATGAAAAATTGAGTCAAGAATAACTCATCTCTTTTTGTATTTTTTTTTGCCATAAATACCTACATACAATCTATGTATGAGCCAGAAAACACAGCAACACAGCATAGTAGCCTTATTAAAGAGCATGGAGACCCCTGAGCTTGAGAGCAATTTTGGCAGTTTTTAGATGGTGGAAAATTTGCTTGAAATACAAGTGTATTACACTCCACTGCAGCCCTGACTCTCTGCTCAGCTATCTTCCCTTATTTTCTAAAAAGTCAGACCACTGACTACTTAAAAGGAACTCCGATTATATTGGCATGTTAGCTCTATATGCTTTATTTTGATGTTAGTAACATAACTATAATTTTTTTGAAAATAATTCCCAGTTTTATATATTTTTAAAAACTTTATTACGATGTAAATCGCCATTTTTGTTTACGTCGCAATGCATTCTGGGTAGTGACGTAGACTGGTTGTGCCCGGTAGCAGCAGCGGTCTGTAAACAGCCTTTTCAGTTCGAACCAGTGCGAAGCCAAAGCAATAAAGACAATGACGAAGACACACAAAGTGAAAATGGACTTGAGAATGAAGACAGCAGCCACGAGGAAGCTAGAGCTGGTCATGTTGGATGGTGTTTTTGTGACAAATGTTCGCCAATGCTGACGGAGAAGGAGAGCATCTGTTGTAAAGAGCTCCACTTCATTTCTTCTGCTGTCCATGGTACCTGATGCTATAAATTTATCTTGTTCAGTCAGCTGAGATCCTTTATTCTGTACTTCAACTACATCTTCTTGGGCAATGTGAGCACCGCACTTTACACAACGCGCAAGGAGTTGTTTCAACTGATCTTCAAAAACAAGAAAAACTCTTGCGTGTGTGGATGAGCTGCTTGAAGTCTGTGAATCAGTACACTGAGAAAAATCAGATGAACAAGGGATGAATTCTGTATCTGATTGACTACACAGGGGCTGGCTATGCTCACTGAAGTCATGTAAGCTGAACATATCATCTGAGTTACCGTCACTCTCTCTGTCTGTCTCTGTATCACTGTCGACATTACGTTTCCCGGTAGTTGTGGTCCGTGTTTGGCGAGTGCACATTAGCTTGCCACTGCACAGCTACATCGGACATGCATGTTTCTGTCTGACTGGATGCATCTGACATGCGGGATGAACACTGTACACTCACAGAAGTCATGCTTGACTGGCATTTGTCGCTGTTTGTTTCCTCTACGAGCTCCATGTCCAGTGGCTGAGGGTCCTCTGCTGCTACTGGAGCAGCAGGCTGTCCAGCTGCTCTCAGGTACGCCGCCAACGCCTCCTCTCTCTTGTGTCTTTTAGACCTGTTTTCACTCGTCCGCCGCGGGCGTTTAGGCTCCTTGTGAGGGAAGATGCTGGGCACTACATTTGGTTTAAGCCGTCGTTTGTAGCCAGACACGCCTGTGAACTCTTTCATGAGCTGGGGGCGACGGAAATCCTCAAAACCCTCAGGGCTAAAGTGATGAGAGCACAGCCGCAGGTCTTCGGGAAGTTGGACTCTTCCAACCGCATCCTCCCACTTTCCCTCTTTAGGAAAGCTATGGAGGCTTACCTCACTCTCTTTATTTCCCTTTGATTGGAAATTACATCCAAAAGCCGTGCAATGTGGCATTTTCACTGACAAATGGCAGTAGTTCGTAGCTTCGCTTCTTGGCTTGTATAAGACAGAAAAAACGGCTTCAACCATTCTACGTCATCGCCCCCAGAACGCATTGCGCGCCTGAAAACATGGCAGCCACCATGTATCGATTTACATTGTAAACAAAAACGATTTTTATAACTACAATAAATGTTTATATAGTTCTAACAATGTATTTTAATAGTGGAGGCCAGTGTTTGTATTTTTAAATCTATAAGTCGTTATAATCGGAGTTCCTTTTAAGGTAATTACACAACCACTCTACTACTAAAGAGCTGACCTATTCCTTTATAAAGTGAAAATCTTACATATTGCTTCAATGATGTGGTGTGGAATGACTAGCAGATTAAGCTTGATTTGATTCTTAAAAGGGGAAAAAAATGCTGAACAATGGCTGATTACATTTAAGAAGGCACATTTATATGTGTGGGTTATCACTGTTTTGAGAAGTACTTTAGTCAGCGTTTGTTCTGAGAAGAGCCAGAAAAACAGACTGACTTGGCTAAAGCTGCTCTGGGCACTGTCATGGTTTATTCCCACACCTTGAAATTCACAGGCAGATCCATCAATTTCTCTTTAATCAGTTGATCCATCTTCTGACTCTGCTCTGGAGAAAAGTAGCACTTCCAGTTGATCAGTGGATCTGCAATTAGGATCAGTTTTAGAACACACAACTTGTAAGGTTCACATGTTTCCTGCAGATGTGGCAGGCATGACACATACCAATGTTGAGGACACTGAATGAGGAAGACCTCATGACTTCGCTGACAGCCTGGTCGCTGAGCTCCTTTCCCAGGAAGGTGCAGATTTTGTTTACAGAGGCCCTGAGATCCTGAGAGAGAGGGAAAAAATGAAAGTGTGACTTGAAATCACAAGAAAACACAGGGAAGAATAAAATTATGATTTTTTTATATATATATATTTTCAGTCTTTCTCCCCCTTTTTTGGTGGTGCTTAATACAGCTTAAAACACTCATAAAAAAGGAGAAATGGGGAAAAGATGGGCAAAACTTGGGAAACAGGGGAAAAACATGGCAAAACAGGATAAACACAGTAAAACGGTAAAAACAGGGAAAACAGCATAAAAATAGAAAAAACTGGGGAAAACTATAAAAACACCATACATGTGGTTTAAAAACTGTAAAAACAAGGGGAAAAAAGTAAAAACTTAATAAAAATAGGGTGAAAAACATGCAAAAGGGGGTGAAAGCATGCAACAGGGAAATAAAAGGGGGAAAACAGGGCATTTGAACAACAGCATAAAGCATGGTAAAAATAGGGTTAAAACATAGAAAGAAAAAAAACAGGAAGGGAAAAACAGGTATAAGCCAAATAAAATCATGGGAAGAAACAAGGTAAAAACAGAAAAAATAATGTGGTAAAAATAGAATTAAAAACGTGATGAAAACAGAAAGTGGTTGGGTTTTGCATGTACAGTATTTACCCTGTAATTCCCATGAAATTTGTCAACTGACTTCCAAAGTGCTATTTTTTTCTTACCATGAGCATCTCCTCATAGGTGATGAACAGGATGTCAAACTGGTGCCTGCACTGATACCAACTTTTCACGTGTTCAAACCAGGGGCTGGCTTCAACTGTAAAATGACATTATTCAGTAATTATAATTTAAAATCACTATCAGTGGTTTTATCCAGGTGGGGTTAACAGCATGGTTCCAAGGTTGTCATAGCCAGGAGTGGTACTGGGGATAAGCTCCCAGCACTCAAAAAATGCTCCTTATGGCATGCGTCTCAAATAGCCTCTGACAACCAAATCCAATTCCTGGCCTGCTCGTGTGACTTAGCTTCGAAGCCCGCAACTGTTTCTACTGACAGGAGAAGGGGCGAAGGCGAGTCTCTGGCGTCTTCAAACCAGATGCTTCAGGTAGATGGGGCTCAACAACCTGAGAGGGTAGTCCATCTAGGGGAAGAAAACCCTGATTTCAAACCTCTGCTGCCTTGCGGCATACCCGGTCACAGGAAAGGCTTCAGGATTCAACCCTGAGGTAAAATCCGGAGTCGGAGCCCCTAAGGCAGTCCATTGTTGATTTAAGATAAGATAAGCCTTTATTAGTCCCACAATGGGGAAATTCCAGGATTGCAACAGCACAGGGATAGCAACACTCAGAGCAATAATTAAGAGGATAAGAAAACAAGAGCAGTGAATATACATATGTACACATAAATATATAAATATATATACACAGTGCGGAGCATTGTAGCTAGATGGAATAAACAGCATAACCGCCTATTTAGTTACCCTACATGGTATGAATATGTACCCATACATATTGTCACCCTCCGTTGCGACTGATATTGTCCTAGTTGTATACTGGAGGGGACCATTTGTGTAAGTCTATTGCGTCTTTTGCATTCAATACTATTAGGTCGTCACGTTTTTTTTTTTTTGCTATCTCTGCGAGCAGCCCTGCTTAGATTATACAGTCTGACAGCTGTAGGTAGGAAGGACCTGCGAAACCTCTCGGTTGTGCACCTAGGATGATGTAGTCTACTGCTAAATGAGCTCCTCAGTGCATTCAGTATGTCCTGCATAGGGTGGAACTCGGACTCCAGCAGAGATGACAGTTTAGCCACCATCCTTCTCTCTCCTATCTCCTCCACTGGGTCAAGGCGTTTCCCCAGGACAGAGCTAGCTTTCTTGATTAGTTTGTCCAGTCTCTTCCTATTGGCTGCTGTAATGCCACTGCCCCCGCAGACCACTCCAAAAGTGATGGCTGATGCCACCACCGTGTTGTAGAATGTCTTCAGCAGCGCCCCTTGTACACCAAAAGACCTGAGCCTCCTCAGTAGGAACAGCCTGTGCTGTCCCTTCTTGTAGAGTGCGTCGGTATTGTGTGACCAGTTTAGTTTATTGTTCAGATGAACACCCAGGTACTTGTAGGATGTCACCATCTCAATGTCTGTTCCCTGTATGTTTACTGGTGCTGTGAGGGGTTGTCCTTGCCTGCGGCAGTCCACCACCAGCTCCTTAGTTTTCTTCACGTTGATCTGGAGGCAGTTCCGATGGCACCAGTCCACGAAGTCCTGGATAAGTCCTCTGTACTCAGCTTCATCTCCGTTGGAGACGAGGCCGACGATTGCAGAGTCGTCAGAGAACTTCTGTAGATGGCAGTGTGTTGTGTTGTGTGAGAAGTCCACAGTATAAAGGGTGAACAGGAAGGGAGCCAAAACCGTTCCCTGGGGGGCCCCCCCGTGCTACCGATGATCATGTCGGACACACAATCCTGGGTTCTCACAAACTGTGGCCGGTTAGTGAGGTAGTCCAGGATCCATGATGACAGGTGCTGGTCCACCCCTGCGCACAGCAGCTTGTCCTTCAGGATCATCGGTTGGATGGTGTTGTGAAAGCATTGGAGAAGTCAAAGAACATGATCCTCACCGTGTTCCCGGGCTTCTCCAGGCGGGACAGGGAACGGTGAAGGAGGAAGATCACTGCATCCTCCACCCCAATGCCATGCTGATAGGCGAACTGGAGTTGATCCATCGCTGGTCCCACCAGGGGGCGGAGGTGAGCAAAGCAGTCTCTCCTGGGTCTTCATCATGTGAGACGTCAGGGCCACTGGTCTGTAGCTGTTCAGGTCTTTGGGGTGGGAAGTCTTTGGTACAGGTACCACACAAGATGTTTTTGACAACTGTGGTACCCTCCCCAGCTTCAGGCTCAGGTTGAAGATGTGCTCCACAATCCCACACAGCTGGTCTGCGCAGGACTTGAGGAGCTTTGCGCTGATGCCGTCCAGTCCCGAGGCCTTCCTCGCCTTGATCTTCCTCAGCTCCGTCCTCACCTGGGTCTTAATGAGGGTCAGATTGGGGGGCTGTGTGCTGGGAGTGGGGGGGGGGTGTTGGTGGAGTGGGGTGTGGACAGCAGGTCTCGATAACTTTAGAGGCAGCAGTGGTTGTTGTGCAGTCGGGGAGGAGGGCGGTTGGTCAAACCTATTAAAAAACAGGTTCAGATTGTTAGTCCACTCCCTGCCCCCCCGTGGCCTGGGAGGAGGTATTCTGGAGCCCAGAGATGGTTTTAAGGTTTCTCCAGGCCCTGCCGATGTCGCTCTGTTGCAGCTTGTCCTCCATCTTCTTCCTGAAGCTGTCCTTGCCTTCTCTGATCTTCCTCCTCAGCTCCCTCTGTACGGACTTCAGCATCTCCCTGTCCCCAGACCTGAAGATCCTCTTCTTCTCTCTCAGAAGTGTTTTTATCTCAGGGTTGATCCAGGGTTTGTTGTTCGAGCAACACTGTATGGTCTTGGTGGGTAAGGTGTTGTCCACACAGAAGCTGATGTAGTCCGTGATGGTGTGAGTGAGGCCATCGATGTCCTCACCATGTGGATCGTAGAGCTGCTCCCAGGCAGTGGTTTCAAAACAGTCCTTTAGAGCGTCCATTGCCTCCTCAGACCATAACTTCACCGTGCGCATGACCGGAGGTTGTCTGTGCACTAGGGGTTTGTACACCGGCAGGAGATGAACCAAGTTGTGGACCGATCTCCCGAGTGGGGGGAGTGGTGATGAGGTGTACATCTCCTTAGTGTTTGCATAGAATAAGTCCAGTGTTTTATTGTCTCTAGTGTGGCATGTGACATACTAGGTGAACGTGGGCAGAATGGGGGACAGTGAAATATGATTGAAATCACCTGAGATGAGTAGGAGAGCATCTGGGTGTTGTGTCAGCAGCCTGCCAGTTACTAAGTGAATGGTGTCACGCGCTGTCCCCGCATTCGCCATCGGATTTGCATAAATAACAATGCAGATCATGTGTGAGTATTCCCTCGGGAGATAGGTAGGCCGCATGCTAACAGCTAGCAACTCAATGTCTTTGTTGCAGTGTTGTTCTTTAACCGTGATATGTCCCGGTCTGCACCAGCTGTTATTGACATACATTATCACTCCTCCACCCCTTGCTTTCCCATTGTCTGGTGTCCGGTCTGCCCATATTGCATGGAAACCCTCCAGTTCGATGTTAGCATCTGTTGCTAGTTCTGTTAGCCACGTCTTAGTAAACAACATCAAGCTAATCTCTCTGAAGACACTCTCGTAGTGGGAGATAGCCGCTAGCTCGTCAGTCTTATTGAGTAGCGATCGTACATTTCCCATAATAACGGATGGGAGGATGGGTCTGTACCTTATATTCCTCGCCCGCCGTCTTACTCCAGCTCGACATCCACGCCGTTTCCGTCTTATTTCTCCTGGTATGTCGAGTTTTTGCGTTAGCATCGTGGGCCGGTTAAGTGCTAACAGCTGGTCTCTATTGTACTGCCTCCTGCAATAAACAGTGGCTCCGTCCACTGGCTCAGGAGACATTTGGGCAATCTACGTGTCTGTGATGGATAAGGTGTCGCTGGATCAGAAAGATTAGCAAGAGAGCCAGATAGTAAATAGAAATAGGAAGAAATTGATCCGCTGTTGCAAAAAGGCAGCCTATTCGTGTGGCACCGGAAGGCTGAGTAAACTTTGTTCTGACAGCTCTTGCAATGGTGCTGGTGCCAAACTGTAACAGCCTAACTGTTCCTTTGGATCCATCAGCGACATGCAGAGGGGGGACATGCTACATGGGCAACAGCCTGTCCTCCATATCACATTGCCCAGGCTAGCATCCAGCAACACTCACCAACACAAACTCACACCCTACACCCTGGAGAGGTCACTCCAGCTTCACTTGCAGTGTCGACATAACATGGGGAACAACAGTTACCAGTTATAAGTCATTGCTTGATTGGCGTAGAGCTTGGCGCCAGGGGTTGTTCCCAACGGTGGGAGGGATCCTTGGATCTCACTGGACAACAACCGCCTGCCTCAAGCTGGGCAGCCCCCAGCCAGTAAGGTGTTGTCCCGCCACAGTCTGCCATCCTCACTGGGTGCATGGGGATTAGGAAACATCCAAACAGCAGACTGCAATTGTTGCACCAGGAAACAAAACAAAACAACAAAAGAAACCAGCTTTGAAACTGGGACGTTGGAACATTCGGACAATGATGACCGGTCTTTCTGAAAACCTTCAGGACATCAGTGACTCCAGGAAAACAGCTATCATAAGAGACAAGCTCAGGTGGCTGCATGTGGACATTGCCACCCTTCAGGAAACACGCCTTGCTGACTCAGGCACGCTGAAGGAGAAGGACTACACATTCTACTGGCAGGGGAAAGGCTCTGACAAGCCAAGGGAGCATGGCGTCGGCTTTGCAGTGAGGAACAACATGCTGAATATGGTACAGCCAGGCAGCAATGACACAGAGCGTCTCCTCACTCTTCGCCTCAACACCCCTGAAGGCCCAGTCACCCTTGTTAGCGTGTATACCCTGACACTGTCTTCCACACCGGACACAAAGGACAAGTTCTACGTGAAGCTCGCATCCATCATCGCAAGCATCCCCAGCAAGGAGCAACTTGTTCTCCTGGGTGACTTCAATGCCAGAGTGGGTGCAGATCATGACTCCTGGCCCTCTTGCCTTGGACAGTTTGGTGTGGGCAAAATGAACAAGAATGGCCAACGACTGCTTGAGCTTTGCAGTTACCATGAATTGTGCATCGCCAACTCCTGCTTCAGGATCAAGCCTCAGCCCAAGGTCTCTTGGAAACACCCATGCTCAAAGCACTGGCATCAGCTAGATCTTATCCTGGTCAGGTGTGCCGCCATCAAGAACGTCCTCCACACACGCTCTTACCACAGTGTGGACTGCGACACAGATCACTCCCTGGTCTGCTGCAAGATCAGGCTACAACCAAAGAGGATCCACCGCTCAAAGAAACAAGGGAACCACTTCCAGCGAATACTGAACAGAGCTCAGTGAAGACATCCAGACAGCTGCTGCTACAAGCAGCATTAGAGGGTTGTACGATGGCATCAAGAAGGCGCTCGGACCAGTCCAGAGCAAGACAGCTCCCCTCAAATCTTCCACTGGGGTAGTAATTACAGACAAGGGCCAACAGATTGAGAGATGGGTGGAACACTACTCCGACCTCTACTCCAGACAGAACACAGAGTCCTCCACAGCTCTTGATGTCATCGAGTGTATGCCAATCATAGAGGAGCTGGATGTAGAGTCAGCCATAGAGGAACTCAGGAAGGCCATCAACAGCTTGGCCTTAGGCAAAGACCCAGGCAGCAACGGGATTCCCCCGGACCTGATCAAACACTGCAAGACTACCCTCCTGCTCCCATTGCATGAAGTCCTCTGTCAGTGCTGGCAAGAAGGGGCTGTACCACAGGACACGAGGGACGCCAAGATCATCACCCTCTATAAGAACAAGGGCGAAAGAAGTGACTGCAACAACTACAGAGGCATCTCTCTACTCAGCATCATCGGCGAAGTCTTTGCTCAGGTCATTTTGATCCGCCTGCAGAAGCTGGCAAAACGCGTCTACCCAGAGTCGCAGTGTGGCTTTCGTGCTAAGAGATCAACGACAGACATGGTCTTCTCCCTCCGCCAACTCCAGGAGAAGTGCAGAGAACAGCAGATGCCCCTGTATGTTGCCTTCATAGATCTCACCAAGGCGTTCAACCCCGTCAGCAGAGATGGCCTGTTCAAGATTCTCCCAAAGATAGGCTGCCCACCAAAGCTGCAGAGCATGATCAAGTCTTTTCACTCAGACATGAAGGGGACTGTGCAATTCAACAGGAGATCCTCCGACCCCTTTGGCATCTGCAGTGGCGTCAAACAAGGCTGCATCCTTGCTCCCACACTCTTTGGAATATTCGTCGCCGTTCTCCTAAAGCATGCCTTTGGCACTGCAACTGAAGGAATTTACCTACGCACCAGGTCAGGTGGCATGCTGTTCAACCTTGCCCACCTCAGAGCCAAGACGAAGGCTCGTGAAAAACTCATCAGTGACATGCTGTTTGCTGACGATACAGCAGTTGCAACACACACCCAACAGGAGCTGCAGACACTGTTGGACCGCGTCTCACAGACCTGCAAGGATTTTGGGCTCACCATTAGCCTGAAAAAGACCAATGTACTGGGACAAGACACTGAATCACCACCTGCCATCATCACTGATGACTATGAACTCGATGTCATCCACCACTTCACCTACCTTGGCCCTACCATAACCAACAACCTCTCCCTTGACATAGGAATAGACAGGAGGATTGGGAAGGCAGCTACAACACTCACTCGCCTCACAACCAGAGTGTGGACAAACCCCAAGCTGTCAGTGAAGACTAAGATGGCAGTGTATAACGCCTGTGTCATCAGCACACTGCTATATGGCAGTGAGTCATGGACAACATATGCCAGACAGGAGAAGCGACTCAACACCTTCCATCTGTGAAGCATCCGCCGCATCCTGGGCATATCCTGGCAGGACAGGGTAATCAACACAGATGTCTTGAATCGCACGGGACTTCCCAGCATGTTCACTCTCCTCAGACAGCGCAGGCTGCACTGGCTAGGCCATGTCCACCGCATGGACGATGGGCGCATCCCAAAGGACATCCTGTATGGAGAACTGGCATCTGAGAGGAGATCCACTGGTCGCCCCCAGCTCCGATACAAAGGTATCGTTAAGAGAGACATGAAGACCACTGACATCAACACAGAGACCTGGGAGAGCCTAGCAGGTGACCATGCAAAGTGGGAAGGGACCCTGAAGCAACACCTGAAATCAGGGGAGGAGAAAATGATGACTGCTGCTGCAGAAAACGAGCACGCAGGAAGGCTTTGTGAAAGAGACTGCCACTCCCACATCAGTCTATTTAGCCACAGACAACACTGCTCCAGGTGAGCTGACAACCAGAACTAGGATGCCTCACCCATGGCCAGCCCTGATCGACAGAGGCCTATAATTGTTAACAGCATATCACAAAGAAATCAGAAATGTTGACTTCACTTTTTCTTCACATACATAACCTGTTCTCACATCTCTTGGCATACTCACATTCTCCAGCAGTGCAACGCTCAAAGAAATCGTCAAATCTCAATAGGGCCCTAAAGCCACTCCAACTTTTATAAGTTTCATAGCAGTGGACCACACTATCTTTGGGGTTCTTCATCACATAAATGACCTGTCATTTAAAAAGAGGGAGAGAGAGTGTTCAGCATTCCTCCAGTCAGATGTGAAAACATAACTAAATAAACACAACTAAATAATTCCAAACCTTCCCCTTTCCCTGCAGATTGGGTGGTGACTGGCTGCAGTGGAGCTCTGACATGAAGAGTCTGGGTGAAGCTTTGTCTGAGAAGTCCATCAGGGCGCTGTCCTCGATCAGAGGCATCCTGCTCCTCAGGGTCAGTCTCGGGAAGTCATGGTAGAGCTCGCAGATGTTGATTACCACCTGCTGCACCAGCGACAATCCTGATTATACACACAACAATGAAAAATATTAATAAAGATTACTATGTATGCAACACACATTTTTAATTGCAGAAGCTGTCACGAGCTGGGTCCGATGTTCTGCCGGACTCAGCCTCGTGGCTCTCTTGTTGTATTTTGATTTATTTATCCCCTGTATTTTTGGTGCCTTATTTGAGTTATCACTGCCTTCTATGTGTCTATTTATGTTTCAGTTTGTGTTGGCAGTGTTTTTCCTCATTTGTAATTATGTTCTGTATTTTGGTTTGTTTTCATGCTGTGGGTTGACAGCTGTCAGGCAGTGTTTCTGGGTTGTGTTGGTACTGCCTGTCAAGCTGTCAGTCGCTCCTCCCTCATCCCTCATTATTACTATCAGCTGAGTCCAATTATTAGTGGTTGTTTTCCTTCTCCTGCTCAGGTGAACCCAAACCTGTTATCATTCATGTTATCATTTCACCCACTACTTAAGTTCAACCTGTTCACTTACTCCCCGCCGTGACGTTAAACGTCATCCTTTTGTTCTCCTGTTTATTCCACTGAAGTGCTGATTTCCCCTCCAGAGCTTTTACCCACTCTGAGGCACTACATGTAAGTTTATCCTTGTTTGGCATTTTTGTATTTGTCACATTTTGAACTGTTTGCTCTTTTTGTTGAATAAACACACAGCACCATTCAGCGTTTGGGTTCGTCTCTCTCTGCCTCATAGAGTAGTAGTAGTAGTAGATTAGTTTATTTGACAGGGACAGTGCAATAAACATAGACAATTAATCAAAGACAATCAATCTGATGTGTTGCACATAGAGTGTATAGCTATTAGCTAATTTGCAACTCTTGTCCCTGGATGGGCTTTAGAAAAAAGAATCAAGATAAAAATATACACAATAACCACATACATCAATGCAGAAAAATTATAAATACACAATTATAAATATTATAAATATTATAAATACACAAATATAACAGCCTGACTCACCTTTAACATAAATATTATAAATACACAAATATAACAGCCTGACTCACATTTAACACATATAACATAACTCACATTTGCCTATTTCAGGCCTTCCTCCCTCCGTCACTCACTATAAACAAACACATTTATTCCTTCCCTTCATTCACTCTCACTTTGCAGACAAATAATTCATACATGAGTACATTCTTGTTTATTTTTCAGCCAGTTTTTAACATTTTTAGTGAATGTTTTAAAGTCCGTTATTATTTTAATTTCATTTGGCATTGTGTTCCAGATGTGACTGCCCTTTATAGAGAAAGCTGTTTGTCCAAATGTGGTTCTGCGGTGGAATATTTTACAGTTATTGTTAACAGAACTCCTGGTGGCTCTGCTGCTGTCCTGTCTTTGGACGAAACCAGCAAGTGGCTCGGGTGCTGATTTATGGAAACATTTGAACGTTAATTTCAGAAGACAGAGGTCAATGAAGCTCTCAAAACTCAATAGGTTGTATTTTTTTAAAACATTACAGTGATGCCACCTAATGGGCTTTTTGTCCAAGATTTTTAGGGTTTGATTATATAATGAACCTATATGTCTTATTGTGGAAGGGGCTGCTTGAGCCCAGACTGTCAAACAGTATGATATATGAGAAAAAACCATAGAATGCATATACAGTGCAGCTGCTTCGTAAGGTATGTAATATCTAATTAATTTAAAGCAGTTCAGATTTTTTTTTACTGTTTTTGAAATTTTCTTTATATGAAGATTAAATTTGAGTTGAGGATCTAGTACAATGCCAAGGTATTTGAATTCTGTAGCTAAACTGATGTCATGATCATGTATATTAACTTTAAAATGTTGCAGGTTACATTTTTTGATTGAAAAGCACATTGAGACTGTTTTCTGAAGGTTCAGCAATAGATGGTTCTTGAGGAGCCACTCTTGGACATCAACCATACTTGTAGACAGTACATCTGCAGCCTGTGCTGGAGTCTTGGCAGCTGTGTAAATAACTGCATCATCTGCATAAAGTTGGCATGTTGCAGCTGAGCAGTGTAACGGCAAGTCATTAATAAAAATGCTGAAAAGTAAAGGACCAAGAATGGACCCTTGTGGGATACCCATGCGGTTGTTTAAAAATGAGGATTTATCCTGGTGAACTTTTACACACTGTTCTCTATTCTGGAGATAAGATGCAAACCATTCTAATGTATTTGGGGAGAAGTTAAAAGATACCATTTTGGATAAAAGCAAACTGTGGTTTACAGTATCGAAAGCCTTTTTGAGATCTAGAAAAACAGCTCCTACCACATTACCCCTGTCCAAGGACTGTTTGACGTTTTCAATAAGGCAACAATTTGCTGTTTCTGTTGAGTATCCTGGTCTAAAACCAAATTGATGTGGATGAAGAAGTTGACTGTCTTGTAAGTAGTCTATCAGCTGTGTAGCTACAACTTTTTCAAGAACCTTAGATAGGACTGGTAAGATAGAGATTGGGCGGTAATTGCATATATCGTCTTTACTGCCTGATTTATGAACTGGTATGACGACAGCTTTTTTCCAGCCAGATGGAAATGTACTAGACCTAATGGAGAGATTAATGAGATGAGTCAGTGGTTTGATTAATATTTTGCTGTGCATTTTGAGAAAGGAGGTGCTCATATTGTAGATATCACTAGTTTTTGAGTTTGACAGTGTTTTAACAATACCAGCAATTAACTTCTCATTTACCTCATTGATGTGAAAAGTATCTGTTGGGAGTATGGAATTTGTGTTGTTGAGCACATTTGGCAGCACAATCAATGATAGAGGCGAATATGACAGAAGCATTCTTTCTAATCAAGCCTGTGGACTGTCCAGGTGTAGCAGGCCAAATTAACCCCTGCCCAGATGAAACCTGGATATAGTTTGGCCCAGGCCAGAGTATACCCTAGGGGGTAAACTGTCCTAGGCAAACTATACCTGGGGTGTAAAATAGCCTTGGCCACAGCATACCCCTCCAGGCCAGAATATACCCCTCTACACTATATTTACTCACTAATATTTACAAACGGTTACAACATTTGGCATAGGACGTCTGACCCGACAGGCTGACCTACCCCACAAGCTTCAAGCTTCAGTCAACAACAGAACATGCACTTTATCTTGAAAACAAGCATTATCATGATGTTGTTATAAGTGTTTAACTTTGTACATTTATACTGTAGTGAGAACTTGAAGTTTCAGGATGTTATGACTTACTGTATCACATTATGAACAGTCGTTAATTGAATATTATGTTACAATTGTATTATATTGTTTTGGGTATGTGCTTTTATTTTAATGTGTAAACACTACTGAGAAGTGTGGTAGTAATTTTTGATCTTTGTGGAGTCTAACATTTTTTACTGATTGTGGTTTCCCTGGTTGAAGTAATAAAAGTCTATGTGTTCTGAATTGTGGTCTTATTTCAAGATTTAAGCCAGCTTTCTCACTTAACATACCTGACAAAGATGAAACCCAGTAGCGATCATGTTCCACTGCCGGGAAGGCAGCAAAGGACGGGCCCAAACACAGAGATGAGATTCAGCAGGTTTAATAACATATAGCACAGCAGAAGCTGGATAATCACTGGCAGATATGCAATATAACAACGGTGCAAGGAACACACCGGACAGAATGCGGGTGAGGAGCACAACCAGTGTTTACGACACGGCAGCAAACTGAGGACTAAGTGGAACATAAATGCACAGACACTAAGGAGTGACAATAACAAACGGCTGAGACTAATTAAGAGAGAGGAGGAGAGTGCAAGAGGGAGAGAGACACACAATCAGGTGCAGCTGTGAGGAATTAACAAAAGACCAGTAACAATGAGCAGAAATAAACAGAGAGCACTGTCGCAATGAGTAACACAAGATGACAGGATAAGGGTGATAATGATACACAGAATGAATGGAAAACTAAAGGCAAGGGCAAAATAACCATACTGACAACTGAAAGGAAACATAACTTAAAGAGTGAGACATGCTTGCAAACATGTCCCCCTGTGATAGTAGCCCCCCACCTTAAGGGTGGATTTCAGACAACCCCAAACAAACACAAAAGACCCTCCCAGGGTGGGTGGCGGAGGAAAAGGCCAGGCGGGCAGAAACAAACACCTTCCCCCCGCACAGTCCAACTTAAAACACAGTTCGTGGGGGTAACCAAAAGCCCACGGCCGCAAAACAAGGTGTGTCGGGTGGTCTCCCTTAGTCCCAGGATCACCAGACTGGAGAACAAAGCAGGTCAGGGGGCCTTTCCAAGTCTGTGGGCTCCCAGATTGAGGAGCACAGTGGATCTGGTGGCCTCCCAGAGTCCCTAGGCCACCAGACCACAGGATAAGATGGTTCAGGGGGTGTGCCCAAGTCCACAGGCCCCCAACTTAGGAAACATGACATGCTAGGCAGATACAGAGGTGTGCTGACCCCAGGTGCTGATGATTTAAGTGCACTGACCTCTGGAAGAGATGGCAGGGGAGTGCTGACCTCTGGACAAGACGGCTGGGGCACACTGACCTCCAGCTGAGACGGCTGGAGAGCGTTGACCTCTGGCTGATATGGCTGGGGTGTGCTGTCCTCTTGATGAGATGACTGGAGAGCGCTGACCTCTGGGTGAGACGGCTGGAGCGCACTGACCTCCGGATGAGATGGCTGGAGCGCGCCGACCTCATGTGCTGATAGTTTGAGCCCACTGATTCCCAAATGAAATGGCTGGGGTGCGCTGACCTCAGGATGAAATGGCTGAGGCGCATCTGGTCCAGATGCCCAGGCATCCCTCAACGACCCAGTCACCTCGGACAAAGGAGAGAGGCAGGGGGTGAGTGAGGTGTCACCACCATCACCAGGAGCTAGGCAAGTCTTAACTAATATTGATTTTATGAAGGTAAAGAAAAGCACTTGCCTGAGCTCCTGGTCCACAGCTGTATGGATGACCACCTCAGGACAAGCCGCAGGAGCTGGATCATGCACCTCGGGGTCAGCTGATGCTGGTACTGGAGCAGGTACTGGGGCTTGGAGATGCCATGGAGCTGGCACTGGAGCTGAGAGGTGTCATGGAGCAGGTACTTGGGCTAGGAGGTGCTGTGGAGTCGGCACTGGAACTGAGAGATGCTGCGGAGCAGGCACTGGAGCTATGGTGAAAGCAGATGAGGCAGCAAGCATGGGCCCCCACGCAGCAGAAGTGGAAGCCGGCACTGCAAGTGACGTGAGAGCCAGTGAAACAAGAGTCCTGGGGACTAGCAAAACTGAGCTCCACGGGGCTGCAGCAGAGGGAGAAGGGAATGGAATGGCTGGAATGGCAGACTCCTCCATTATCATTCAGTTCCCACACAGGATAGGCAAACACACTGAAAAAAAAGAAGGGGAAACAGTGGTGGCTGAAGCGCAGCGTTGGGAGGAGCGGCGCATCATGGAATCCTCCTTTCACCCCGGGTTCCCAAATGCCAACCCACTGCCGAGGAACTCACTCCGTACTGCCAGAGTGAAGACTGGCGGGCAGTTGACTGGCTTCGGCGAGGAGGAGACAGCGGGTCACCGTGGGAGAGCGGGGATATGAAGCTCTCGTACCCAGGGATGGGAACGGATGTCCGTGTTTGTCTCTATCAATGCTGCAGCAGCCTCCCAATGCTCCACAGCATCCTCAGGATTGGAGCAGCGTCACACAGTGGCCGCACAGTCCAGTACCAGTACCTGAATGACCACACAAAACCGCTCCGTTCTCCACTTCCTCTCGCCGGTCTCGGCCACTGAGTCCTTAACTGACCGTGATCTCATCTCACTGGGTCCTTTTCTGATCATGTCATACTGTCATGTTCCGCTGCCAGGAAGGCAGCAAAGGATGAGTCCAAACACAGAGATGAGATTCAGCAGGTTTAACAACATAAAGCACAGCAGAAGCTGGATAATCACTGGCAGATGTGTAATATAACAACTGTGCAATGAACAAACTGGACAGAATGTGGGTGAGGAACACAACCAGTGTTTATAACGTGATAGCGAACTGAAGACTGAATGGAACATAAATACACAGACACTAATGAGTGACAATAACAAACAGCTGAGACTAATTAAGAGAGAGGAGGAGAGGGCCAGAGGGAGAGAGAGACACAATCAGGTGCAGCAGTGAGGAATCAACAAAGGACCAACAACAATGAGCAAAAATAAACAGAGAGTGCTGTCACAATGAGTAACACAAGATGACAGGAGAAGGTTGATAATGATATACAGAATGAACAGAAAACTAAAGGCGAGAGCAGAATAACCATACTGACAACTGGAAGGAAATATAACTTAAAGAGTGGGACTTGTTTGCAAACATGTCCCCCCATGATAATAGCGGCTCGTAGGTGATCCCGCCGAGGAGGCAAATTACTCATGAACAGACACACACCTACACTTGCGAGGACCCCGAGTTTTTAGCTCCACAGATATTAAATGCAGCTCTTGCAAAGCCCAAGAAAACATCACTATGCTGACCAACACGCTGTTCAAGACAACACAACACCAGCCTCATTTTAACTCACCAGTTACCATGTCTTTACATGGATCTGGATAAATCTTTCTGTCATCAAACCCAGTTTTAATTTAGGCTAGCAGAGGTGATTCTGGACCACGTCCCAATTAAATTTTATCTCACATCCACCCTCCAATACACATTCTCCAGAACATTCAGGTTGCACTTAGTTCTAATGAGGCATATAGGCTTCAAGCTTTGCCAGTTTTAAATCGCACAGCAGTTTGTTTATTATGATATTAAATCCTACTAATGCAATTTTATAGACTCTTAATTTCCTTGGGAAGAGGGAAAACAACCTATCTTCTTTAATCTACAAACTTTGAACAATAATGCCTAAAAGCATTTTAGTAAAAGTCATAAAATAAGAGGTGTTACTTAGCCAGGGTTTTGTTCTTACTCCAATATCTTTGTCCTTTATAACCTCCACAAGCAGAGCAGTCAAACAATAATGAAACATTAAAGGAATTACCCAGCATCCGAAAGGAGACCACAAAGACGTCGCTCTCTCTTGTCTGAAAAGCCCGCAGGTATTCTTCCACCACTCCATTAACCCTGACGTGTACTGCCTCAGACATCCTGTTCATGCTGCAGGTCTGCATAGATGAGGGAAGGATGTGATCAGCAGGAGGACAGGGAACAAAGACCCAAACTGATGACGCTCTTCAGCTCTAACCGCCTCCTGTTCCCCCATACAAGCCTCCCCCCCATCTCTCTCTCACTCTCTCACTCTGCCCCCCCCCATCTCTCTCTCACTCTCTCACTCTGCCCCCCCCCCCCCCCATCAGAGGCGTAAAGCCTGTGACAGTCAAATTTCAGGGCATGACACTTTAAGTTAAGGGACTTGTCAAAGTATCAAAATGCAAAAACGACAAAAGTCCAACAGAGTCATTTGGTGTGTCTGAGTTATGATCAGTGTTGGGCAAGTTACTAAAAAATAGTAACTAATTACAGCTACTAGTTACTTCTTTTCAAAGTAACTGATCTACTTACAAATTACTGCATGATTAAAGTAACTAGTTACTTGGAAAAGTAACTTTCACAATACTTTTAAATGCATACTTAATTCATCTGGTACACATAACAAGATAATTTAATTAATTATTACATTATGGGCTTATTATTGCCCGGCTGAAAACAGACTGTTTCAGACTGAGCATTTAGAACATGTTCAGTCTGCTTTATCCTGCCTTGAGAGCTCTTATTGTGGGAAAAATCTGAAGAAAATCAACACAAAATTGCCAGTAATTTCCTCATTTTGGAGTGAGAAATAGAGTTTGTAGTGTGAGAGAGAGGGAAAAAGAGTGAGAATCATTCCAATAGAGTGAGTTGGCAACACCACATAAAGCTGTCGTTTTTTTACCTTTATATTATGGATTTAATCCGATGTGCAGTGATCCAAAGAAAATGTCCATTATCCACAGTCCAAAAGTCTGCTGTGACAGAGACGTGATCCAGTCCCTTAAATTCCTTTTGGAGATCAAATCCATTTTTGAATAATCATTATCCATGTAGCAAGTAAATGTATTTTAACTTCAGTGAATCACAGTCCAGCTGTCTGATGGGAAATGACTGTTATCAGATCATCACTTTTTAACAAGATCATCGGTGCCCTTCTGCCCCCCCCCTCTCGGACATCTACCTCACCTGCAGAGCCATCAACATCGCAGGCGACACCTCCCACCCCTCACACTCCCTCTTCAGCCCTCTGCCCTTGGGGAAAAGGTACCAGAGCCTCCAGGCCCTCTCCACAAGACTGCTAAACAGCTTTGTTCATCAGGCCATCAGGACCCTGAACTCTGTCCATCCACCCCACCCCCACCCCCCAAGACCATAACACACTCACCTGCACCATAACTACCTCAGCTGTTGACACAGAAAGACTGGCACATCAACAGTAATACATTTGTTGCTGTATATCTCTGCACTTTACTGCAACCATTTGCACAAATGCCATATTTGCTGCTGTCTGTCATTGCAATACTGATCATGTGCAATTCTATCTGTCACTGTCTGCACCTACACAACCGCATTGAACTTGCAACTACGAGTATTACTGCTCTACTTTTCTGTATATAAGATTGCTGGGTCTTATCGTTTATCTTTATTTGCTCTATGGGAGGTCTGGGTCTATCTTTTGTCACCATTTGCACTACGGGTAGCATTACTGTACATAGACTGCTGTTCTTTTTCCAGCCTTATTCCTTTTTCTTTTTTTATATTGTGCACACTGTTGTGTATGGAAATAGGCTGTAATAGTAAGATGGCGGCCGGGTTGGTCGTGGGCTAGACCGGGGTGGCTACTGCCGGTTTCTGGTGGTGACGCCGCCCATGGTATAAAGGAGTGGGCAGAAGAGGCTCTGCCTCTTTTGTCGTGAAGCCACCTAGTCAGCGAGGTCTGTGTCGTAAGCCTGTATTTATACTTGACTCTGTGTGTAATAAAGCTCCCTAAAACTGCAATAACCATGTGCTTGCTTTAACTCAGTTATGGACATAACATTTGGTGACGAGGTAAAAGCGGGAATGGAAAATTTTGTTACTGAATTTTGGCCGTTTTTGGAGGTGCTGGACACGCTGCCCATGCCATGGCCTCGCTGGTTCTCGGTTTTTACCAACTACCTCATGGTCTTGGACCTCGGTGAGCGTGAGAGGCTCCATGCAAGGCCGGTGTTAATCCATAAGTTGGGCACTGAGGGGCAGAGAGTGTTGGACAGTCTGGGTGGGGCCGACAGTTTCGACGGCATGGTGGAATTAATGGCGCCCCATTTTCACGCTGATGAGAGCATCTCGGTCTGGCGCATCCATTTTCGACAGCGACGCCAGCGGTTAGGGGAGCCGGTGACGACATTCATTGCCAAGCTCCGTAGGCTGGCGAAGGGGTGTGAGTTTGGACGCCTAGAAGAGGAGGTAATTTGGGACCAACTGGCGGGACACATTTGTAGTGAAGCGGTCCAGTCCAGATTATTGGAGTTTCCAGGAGAGCTGACGTTGGCCACGGCTGTTGAGCTCGCCCAGCGGTTTGAGGCAGCGGAGATCATCGCAAGGGGCCTGCCTGAAGAGGCTCTTCGTAGTGAAGATGATGCTTGCACGAAGGCACCGAGTTGGGACCCTAATGACAGTGATGCCGGAGGTGACACATATGCCACAGTGGTGAAGATACGGTCTGCCCCGGTACACCTCGTTGTTATGGGTGTGGGTCCCCTGTTCACCACTATAAAGCCAGTGTGTGCCCAGCGAGAGGAAAGCAATGTGGCAAGTGCGGTCTGCGGGACCACTTCGCCAGGGCATGCGACAACTTCGTACACGGGAGCCGTAGGAGAGAATCAGGTGCTGTGCGGAAGTCTCCGACCATCTTACATACGGTCTCCCCAGCGACTACGGGGAGGATCGGCTGTGATGTCATGTTCGACGATGTCGTGGTTCCGCTGTTGGTTGACACAGGTGCTGTTATCTTGGTGTTGAACCTGGCAACCATGAACAGTTTGTTTCCCCATCGAGAGATTAAACAACCTGAGAGAGACTATTATGGCTTTGAGACTGAATAGGCTGGCTGTGATGGGCTTTATGGAGGTAGAAGCCCATTTCGGGTCAATTGTGGTGCCCCAAGCCCGCATCCATGTCACCACTGCGGGGGTTAACATCATGGGGTGTAACCTATTTTATAGCCTGGGTTTTTTGATCGCCAACATGTCGGGTGAGGAGTGGTCGGGCTGCGGACTGTGGAGCCGGCCGACTCTGCTGATGGATGGTGTGGAGATGAGGGAATCGGACTAGTTGGACATGTGTCAAGAAGGAGAGCACGTTAAGCGCTACACGAGGATGCCGCAGGTTCGACCCGATGCCGGTCTGTTTGATGCCCAAACTGGGGGCGCGGAATGGCACGACGGGACCTCACAGGCAGCCTGTAAGGACGAGGAGCCCATGTTGGATCCAGAAAGAGCGGGACCAGAGAGTGAGTTGTTTCATCGCTCGGGATGACGATCAACCATGGGAAACATGGACTGGGACCAGGAGTCGCCCGGACCATTGATGGAGACCAGTCAGATCCAGCGTCATCGGAGGAGAAGGTCACAGGCTTCCCTGCGGGTCGGCGATTTGGTGCAGCCCAGGGTTGAGGACCGGATGAGAGGCGAACATGGCTTGCGTGAGCAATGCAATGAGAGGAGACAGTTTCGAGTGGACGCCGTTTGGAGCGACGGGTTTCTACGCTTGTCTGACCAGACCTGGAGGCATCCGAATGAGCTGCGCAGGGTGGAGGAGACAAAACAGCGTGGTGGGAGCCCTGAGGTCAAGAGACGGAAGCGTCGGGAGAAAGACCCACCGGAGGACTGAGAGAATTGTTTTGATTTTTGTCTGTGTTTTTCTTCTCAGTCCAGTTGTGTTTTTTTTTTTGTTTACATTTGTCTGCTACTGGTTTGGTACCCTGTTTAATTCAAAAGAAAAAGAGAAGAGTGTGAGTGTTAATTTGAAGGGAGTTTTCTATTGTGAATATGGTTTATGTATATTGATTGGATTTTGACCTGAGGGGTTATACAGTATGTATAAATTACGTGATTTCGCTAATTTTAAGGGGAAATTTTATTGAAATGATGTTTTGTGTGCCCAAGTTTGGAGTGGTGGGGTGTGTTTAGCCCATGTTAAATTGTTTATGTTTGATGATTTACATACCCAGCATTTTCAAGTGTGCCCAGTGTGGGGAGGGGTGAGTGTTTTTTTTGGGGGGGGGGGGAACGCCAGTAGCAGTTATTTGTCCTGTAATTATGTGTTTTGTCATTACGGGAGGCGCCCCGTGATGTTCATCCCTTCCATCTCCTGCAAGGCCAGAATCCTGAAGCGGTCACCACAACACGCATGTCCATCATGATCAGTGACGTGCACCTTGCCGTTAATTCTACCTCCCAGCACATCGCGCTTATTCCAGCCGTAGCCATAGAAGGGGGTGGACTCCTTGTGTATACAGTGGTGAGGAAGCAGACTCTTCAACATTGCTGAATTCAGCACCGAAACCACCGAACCAGTATCCACCAGTAGAGGCACTTCAATGCCATCCAGCTCCACAGCGCAGTGCGCACATCCATAAGTCTCCGGGGAAACAGCATAGACCACTGTCAGAGTCTTTACTGAAGGGCCTTCCTCCTGTCTCCGGTCCCTCCGCTCAAAATTCTTGCAGGCCCTGGCAAAATGGTGCAGCAGGCCACATCTCCCGCAGCGCTTGCCCTTCGCCGGACACTCTCTGGACTTGTACTTATGTCTCGTGGACCCATAGCCGTAACATCTCGGTGAACTCACAGCAGATCCAATTTTGACAACGGAGGTGTACTCTTTTTCCTCGGCGTCGTCTTCATTCCCTGGGTCCAGCTTCAGCGCCTGTGGCTAACGTTAGCTCGCCTGAAAAAGTCAGGAGTTGATGGAGCCGCAGAACAGCGCACGTGCTCCGCCAGCTGGTCCCGGATCATTTCATCCTGCAGGGCTCCAAAATGGCACTCACCCGCCAGCTGACGCAGGTCCGAAAGGAACTGCTTCACCGACTCTCCCACCTGCTGGTGGCATTGTCGAAACTGGATACAGCGAACAATAACGTTTTCTGGGGCACGAAAATAGCGCGCCATTAGCTCCACTGCCTCATCAAAACTGTCAGCTCCTCCCAGTGTCTCGAGGATCTGCTGGCCCTCCATGCCCAAATTATGGACCAATATCACCCTCGCACGAACCTTCTCAAGCTTGCAGAGGTTAAGGGCCACCAGGTTGTTATTGAAAGCCACAAACCACCTAGGCCAAGACACGGGAGGCTTGCCTAGGGCCTCCAGGAATGGCCGAAAACTGGTAGCAGCACGCCCCATAACCGTGTTTCCTTCGTCGCCAAAGGTTGTGTCCATACTTATTATATTAATGAGCAGTGCAGAGGTGCACTGAACGTAACTTTATTGTAATAATAAATGATACATACAACAGCTGTACGGGGCTCCGTAGTTCAGGGCTTAACGGCACAAAGAGGATGAGCCTCTTCCGCCCGTGCCCTTTATACCTCGGGTGGCGTCACTACTGGAAAAGGCAGTCTGCCACCGCTGTCTATTCCCCGGCCAACCCCGCCGCCATCTTATTACTACTAATGCTAAAACTCACATGTAACATTTCCCCACCAGTACTGTATGCTTTTGTCCTTAGCACTGCAGCAGCACAGCAACTCACCCTTGGCCGGGGGATCCTGGGTTCAATCCCAGCCCCTGACCAACAGTGATCTGTGTGGAGTTTGCATGCTCTCCCCGTGTCTGTGTGGGTTTACTCCGGGATTTCTCTGGTTTCCTCCTGCATGCCCAAAAACATGCAAGTTAAGTTAATTGGAGACTCTAAAGTGGCCCCAGGTGTGAATGTGTGTGTGAACGGTGAAAGGGTTGGGCGCCGCGCCACTGGCTGCCTCATCCAGTCATGTGGATGCCCTGTAATTTCCCCATTGTGGGACCACGGGGGGCAGGGAGTGGGCGAACAACCTGAATCTGTTTTTCAATAGGTTTGACCAACCGCCCTCCCCCCTGACTGCACAACAACCACTGCTGCCTCTGAAGAAATCAAGTCCTACTGCCCACTCCCCACTCCACCAACACCCCCCACCCCCAACACACAGCCCCCCATCCTGACTCTGACCAGGACCCAGGTGAGGACGGAGCTGAGGAAGATCAAGGCGAGGAAGGCGTCGGGACCGGACGGCATCAGCGCAAAGCTCCTCAAGGCCTGTGCAGACCAGCTGTGTGGGATTGTGACGTACATCTTCAACCTGAGCCTAAAGCTGGGGAGGGTACCACAGCTGTGGAAAACATCTTGTGTGGTACCTGTACCAAAAACTTCCCACCCCAAAGACCTGAACAGCTACAGACCGGTGGCCTTGACGTCCCACTTGATGAAGACCCTGGAGAGACTGCTCCTTGCTCACCTCCGCCCCCTGGTGGAACCAGCGATGGATCCACTCCAGTTCGCCTACCAGCATGGCATTGGGGTGGAGGATGCAGTGATCTTCCTCCTTCACCGTTCTCTGTCCCACCTGGAGAAGCCCGGGAATATGGTGAGGATCATGTTCTTTGACTTCTCCAGTGCTTTCAACACCATCCAACCGATGATCCTGAAGGACAAGCTGCTGCGCGCAGGGGTGGACCAGCACCTGTCATCATGGATCCTGGACTACCTCACGAACCGGCCTCAGTTTGTGAGAACCCGGGACTGTGTGTCCGACACGATCATCAGTAGCATGGGGGCCCCCCAGGGAACGGTGCTGGCTCCCTTCCTGTTCACTCTTTATACTGCGGACTTCTCACACAACACAACACACTGCCATCTACAGAAGTTCTCTGATGACTCTGCGATCGTTGGCCTCATCTCCAATGGAGATGAAGCTGAGTACAGAGGGCTTATCCAGGACTTCGTAGACTGGTGCCATCGGAACTGCCTCCAGATCAACGCAAGGAAAACTAAGGAGCTGGTGGTGGACTGCCGCAGGCATGGGCAGCCCCTCACAGCACCAGTAAATATACAGGGAACAGACATCGAGATGGTGACATCCTATTAGTACCTGGGTGTTCATCTGAACAATAAACTAGACTGGTCACACAATACTGACGCACTCTACAAGAAGGGACAGCGCAGGCTGTTCCTGCTGAGGAGACTCAGGTCTTTTGGTGTACAAGGGGCGCTGCTGAAGACATTCTATGACACGGTGGTGGCATCAGCCATCACTTTTGGAGTGGTCTGCTGGGGCAGTGGCATTACAGCAGCCGATAGGAAGAGACTGAACAAACTGATTAAGAAAGCTAGCTCTGTCCTGGGGCAGCGCCTTGATTCAGTGGAGGAGATAGGAGAGAGAAGGACGGTGGCTAAACTGTCATCTCTGCTGGAGTCCGAGTTCCACCCTATGCAGGACGTACTGAATGCACCGAGGAGCTCATTTAGCAGCAGACTACATCATCCCAGGTGCACAACCGAGAGGTTTCGTAGGTCCTTCCTACCAACGGCTGTCAGACTGTACAACCTAAGCAGGGCTGCTCGCAGAGATAGCAAAAAGACGTAACAAACTAATAGTTTTTAAATGCAAAAGATGCAATAGACTTACACAATGGTCCCCTCCGGCATACAACTAGGAAAATACCGGTCGCTATGGAGGGTGAGAATATGTATGGACACATAATCATACCATGTAGGATAACTAAGTAGAGGGTTATGCTGTTTCATCCCATCTAGCAACAATGCTCTGCACTGTGTGTGTTTATATATTTACATATTTATTCCATCTAGCTACAATGCTCAGCACTGGGTGTGTTCATATTTATATATCTATATATTTATTCCATCTAGCTACAATGCTCCGCACTGTGTTTTTATATATCTATATATTTATTCCATCTAGCTGCAATGCTCCGCACTGTGTGTGTTTATATACTTACATATTTATTCCACCTAGCTGCAATGCTCCGTACTGTGGGTGTTTATATATTTACATATTTATTCCATCTAGCTACAATGCTCTGCACTGTGTGTTTATATATTCATATATTTATTCCATCCAGCTACAATGCTCTGCACTGTGTGTCTGTGTGTGTGTATATATATATTTTATAGTAATATGTACATATGTATATTAGCTGCTCTTGCTTGCTTGTTTTTTTTTCTTGCCTTCTGATGGTTGCTCTGAGTGTTGCTATCCCTGTGCTGTTGCAATCCTGGAATTTCCCCGTTGTGGGACTAATAAAGGCTCATCTTATCTTATCTTATCTTAATAAAGGATTCAAATTCAAATTAACCGTGAGAAAGGAAAAATAATCTATTTCCACAAAAACAAAGTATCTTCATCTTTTCCTCCGCTCAGTAGTGAACAGGCTCTTTGCAACAGGTTACGTTGACTGATGGCTGCATCAGCTACGTACGGTCAGTTTGTATTTATTTGCACTAAAAATATCTATCCATATTAATAAAACAAGTAATGCGAGTAACGCATCTGATCAAATTTCAGTAACTGTAATACATTACTGAATTTTAAACAGTAATTTTGTTACACAGCACATTACTGCAAAAGTAGTAACGTTACATTGTGTTATGCCTATGATTAAAGAAAAAATGGAAAATTGGTTGATCAAAAGCCAAAAATGACATATTCTGATAAAGAAGATTTAGGGTTTAGGGGTTAGAGTCATGCAGCCCTGATGACAAGCCCAAAACCTTAATCGGTTGTTTTTGTCTGTAGAATTTCTCATTCTAAATTTTACTAAATTTATAAAAAGTATATCACAAGAAGCCCCACCGCCATCACCTGCACCTTATCTTGGTGCAGAGGTTTGTGTACCCTAACGATCCCATGAACTATGTTCTCAGGGCAACTTGCCCCTGTAGGCTAGCGCGATCCATGGATAACCATGACAAAGTTCCAGCAAGGACCTAGTCTATACCTCGCCCGTTTTGAGCTCGGGGCAAGCACCTGGTGCCTGGGTTTCTGTCTATAGGACCTGGCCGGGCTCAGCCCAGGCAAGCCACATGGGGTCACCCAAAAGGGGGCTCACCACCTGCAGGAGAGATTGTGGGGATCACTGTGCTATGTGAACTGGGCTCTAGTCTAAGCCTCCCTGCTTGGGCTGCTGCTTTTTTATTTTCCTGTTTATGTCTTAGTTTTTCTATGTTCTGATTCTATATCACTTGGTATCTATTTCTCAGTTTGTACTTGTTTATATTTTATTCTTCTAATTTCTTATTGTTGCAGTTGACAGCTGTCAGAGCATTTCCTAGTTGGTGCTCCGTGTGGGCGTAGCCCTGTCAGCTTTCAGCTGGATGCTCTCCTCTCATTACTTCCAGCTGATCCAAATTATTAATCATTGTTTCTTTCTGCCTATTCATGTGAACCCACACCTGGCATTACTTGTGTTATTTGTTCTGACCCTATTTAAGGACAGCATTTTCATTTCATGTCGCCACTGTCTTGGGCAAGCCTAAGTAAGTCTCACTTGAGTTCTCCTCGTTTCCACCAGAGCCCTGTCCTCGCTCTGGTGTGTAATTTGTAAGTTATTCTCTGCTGTTTGAATTCTGTGTTTGAGAACCATTTTGGACTTTATGTTTTTGTTATTTTCAATAAATCTCACAACTCACAGTGCAGTGTGTGGGTCTGTCTCTCTGCCCCGAGGGGCCATTCATGACAGAAGACAGCAGCAAGTAAATGACCCAGCTGCTGTGAGTTGTGGATTTTCACCTTTGTTTTCACTCACCTGTTCTGTGGGGCTATCATGTCTGTCACCCCGGACTTTTCAACCCTGGGATTAAACAAAGCAGAGTAGTGGTCGGTGTGCGTATTGGAGGACATCGCCACACAGACCCGTGCCTCCCATACCCCTGAAGCAGCCCGAGAGTGTCTGGAGGACGTGGCACAGGTACTTGAGGCATGCCCAGCCTATGGAACCACCCGGAGCTCAATGACCTACTTCTCTCAGTATTTCTCCCACAATCTACAAGTCACGGGCCAGGGGACTCTGTTCTGATGTCCGTGCCAGTGCCAACAAAGAGCAAGCGCTCACTCACACAGAATCCTCCAGCCTCTCGCTGCTTTCCAGCGGCAGCTCCGCCTCCTCCTCCCGAGCACTGGCCCACTCCATCGGCAGGGGAGCTGGAGGAGCGCAGGCAGGTCTTAATAGCAGAGACTGAGCTCCTTCTTGAGTTTAAGCCATGGCTCCTCCCTGATCTCACCCAGGAACTGAAGGAGATTCGAACGGGCCCTCTTCCTCCTCTTCAGGAGCCGACATCTCTGCCGTCTGCGCAGGCAGGTCTTAATAGCAGAGACTGAGCTCCTTCTTGAGTTTAAGCCATGGCTCCTCCCTGATCTCACCCAGGAACTGAAGGAGATTCGAACGGGCCCTCTTCCTCCTCTTCAGGAGCCGACATCTCTGCCATCTGCTCCAAGACGCCATCACCGGAGGAACACCTCTACCAATCAAACAGCAACCTCCCCTTCGCTGAGGCAGAAGACTCCCACAGCAGTGCATCCTCGGTGCTTTTCCTCTCCAGCTGTTCCGCCAGCTTCTTCTTTGCTCACAGCTGCTGTTTCCTACTTCCCCTCAGTGATTCCTCCCAGTGCTGAGAGGTCAGCCGTTTCCTTCCCAGCTCCGCCCGTCACCATTGCTGTAGGGGCGGCTCCTCCATGTTCCACTGAAGGGCCCACAACCACTGAGGCCACGGAGAGGATGGATTCCATACCTGCTGCAGCAGAAAACATCATACCCCGGGAACACAGGTGTGTCATTTCACTTTTTTTTGCCAACATATGAATTATCTTGCCTGATTCCCGGTGGTGAGGCTCAGTCCCCGCAGTCCTGTGAGGCCTCACCGCCTGCTGCAGCAAAAGACTTTTCACCTGCCCTCTCCGTGTCTCCTCCTTTTCTCCCCGAGTGTCCACCTGCCCTAGAACTGAGTCACCGGACAATGGAGGAGCCTGCTGTTCTGGAGGACCTGGTTCCAGCCCCGCAGCCATGCCCCAGACAGAGGGAAGGCGCTGAGACTGAGCTGACACCTGTGCCCATGAAGAAGCATCCCCAGGCTTCAGCTGAAAAAGATCCAGCACTAGCAGGAAACTGACCTCCTGTTGCCACGCCGGGTGAGCCACCTGCGTGGGCCACATCGTCAGAGGTTCCCAGGAATGCATCGACCAATATTCCTGCTGCAGGGGCTGCCACAGCAGAGTCAGAGCTGGACCTCCAGAGAGCCGGGCCCAAAGAACCATCGCCTGGATCGACAGAGTCCTGGACGGCGGTGGAGCTCAAACTCAGGCAAGTGTTTTTCTTTGTTTTTCTTATGTCTATTTTGGAGAGATCTTGTCTGGCTCTTGGTGTGGGGAGCTGGGTGCAGCCGTCAGCTGCACCTGAACTCACCTCGCTGGGCTCCACTGCTGCCAGTGACCCTGACCCTATTCCTCTGCCTGTCTTGTCTGAGCTCTTCCCCAGGGTTACCGAGGATGATCCAGCTTTGCCGGATGTCTCCATGGGTCCAGGCTCTCCGCCCGAGATCATCATGGGTCCAGCTCCTCCAGCTGAGGTCGTCGAGGGTGCTCCGTCCCAGCCCGGGGCCTCTGAGGGTGCAGCTTTGGCCCAGTCTGGGTCCTCCGTGGGTACAGCTGTGGCCCAGTCCGGGCCCATCGCAGGTGCTACTTTGCTCCAGCCCGGAGCCACCATGGGTGCTGCCTCGCTTCAACCTGGAGCCACCACGGGTGCAACCTCACTCCAGTCCGGAGCCACCAAGGGCGCTACAATGTCCCAGTGTGGGACCCCCAAGGGTGTCGCTGGCCAGTTCATGGGCATTGTGGTCCCCTCTCCTTTGCCTCACGCCATTGTGGTTTCCCCTCCTCTGCCAGACACCATCGTGGTTCCCTCTCCTTTGCCTGACGCCGTTGTGGTTCCCCCTCCTCTGCCAAATGCCATCATGGTTCCTCCTCCTCTGCCAGACACTGTCATAGTTCCCCCTCCTCTGCCAGATGCTGTCGTGGTTCCCCCTCCTCTGCCCGAGGCCGTCGGAGTTCCCTCTCCTTTTCCTGACATCGTTGTGGTTCCCCCGACTCCCCTGTCATGCTCACCACTAGGTCTTCCTCTTGGGCAGCCGCCTCCTGGACCAACTCTTCTGTTCAGGTGGTTGAAAAACTCTGTTAGACCACCCTACAGACTGTGCTGTGGAGTTAGGTGGCCCACGTTCTCTGGGAGGCCACCTGATTGTTCCATCATGCCATCTGGCGGGCCTGGGACTGTGGCCACCCGCCTGAACTGTCTAGCTCTTCAGTCCAGGGGGCTTGGGGGGTTTGGGGTTTTACGTGGTGTGGGTCCTGAGTGGGGTTTTGTTTCATTCCCTCCTAGCCTGTTCCCCCCACCACCCACCCTGGGTGGGTTATCGTTGCGCTTTTGTTGGGGGGCAGGTTCTTTCTTTTTCTTTTGATTTTATCCTGGGGTGTCTGGGATCCAGCTCTGTCACGAGCTGAATACTGGAAGTTTCCGCCATGCTCAGTCTCGTGGATTTTTCTCTGTATTTATATATTTGTTGTATTTTTGTGCCTTTTGGTTTGTTACCCCTGCAATGTTCTTTTTATTTTCCTGTTTATGTCTTAGTTTTTCTATGTTCTGATTCTATATCACTTGGTAACTATTTCTCAGTTTGTACTTGTTTATATTTTATTCTTCTAATTTCTTATTGTTGCGGTTGACGGCTGTCAGGGCATTCCCTGGTTGGTGCTCTGTGTGGGCGTAACCCTGTCAGCTGTCAGCTGATCCAAATTATTAATCAGTTTCTGCCCTCTCATGTGACACCCACACTTGGCATTACTTGTGTTATTTGTTCTGACCCTATTTAAGGACAGCATTTTCATTTCATGTCGCCGCTCTCTTGAGTAAGCCTAAATAAGTCTCACCCAAGTTCTCCTCGTTTCCACCAGAGCCCTGTCCTCGCTCTGGTGTGTAAATTGTAAGTTATTCTGTTTTGCTTGAATTCTGTGTTTGAGCACCATTTTGGACTTTTTGTTTTTGTTATTTTCAATAAATCTCACAATTCACAGTTCAGCACATGGGTCTATCTCTCTGCTCCGAGGGGCCATTCATGACAATTATCCTACATGTCCTCAGACCTAAAGTGCTAAACCAATGAGGTTATGGTATATGTCTCCTTTTAAAACTTTTTGCTGTTTCTTTTAGATATGTTAGAAAGCCAACTTTATTGTCATTCACACTACACACAGCACAAGGATATTACCTTTCTCCTATCTACAATGTTGATCACACCCTTGAACTGGAGGGGCTACTGCCTTGCAAGGCGCTGCCACAAGAATGTCCTTGCATTGTGGGAGGAAACCAGAGCACCGTAACACTTGCAGCAGACAGAGTTAACATTATATAATTATTTGTTTGAGCCTACTTTATTAATCCCAGAGGGAAATTCAAGGGCATCCACCTTCAGCCATGGTGCAGCACCAATTCCTTCACCTTTCACACACACATTCACTCCTATAGGGCCACCTTAGAATTACCATTTAACCTAACTTGCATGTTTTTTGGAATGTGGGAGTACCTGGAGTAAACCCACGAAAGTATGGGAAAAGCATGCAAACTCCACACAGATAGGCCCTACTGGCTGGTGGATTTGAACCCATGATTGTCATGAACCGAGCTGGGATCCTCCCAAGCTCAGCTTCATGGCTGTTTTCTGTTCCTCAGTTATTTGTGCTTTATGTTGCCTTTTGAGTTCCATATTGTGTTTCATTGCTTAGCCATGTTCTGTTGTATTTTTGGTACTTATTATTTGCTCTTTGCCATTTGATTATCTTGTCAGTTAGTTGTAATTATTCCTTAGTCTGTGTTTGGTGTTGTGTTTATTTATTTTGGTGCCTTACGGCCACGCCTCCCTCGCCTGTCTGGCACTGACAGGTGATTCCAATCTGTCATTATTTGCTCCTCTCCCTGCTCAGGTCCATGCACCCACTCTCACGCATACACATGCACACATACACACACACACGTACGCACACCTGCATTCACTGTGCTTACACACACCCGCTCACACCGGCAATCACTCTGGTCATTATGTCATGTGCTATTTAAGCTCTGCGTTCCCACTTGTGTTTGCCGGATTATTGTATTGTCCTTTTGCACAACCACTGCCTTTTCTTCCACTTTGTCTCTGTTCTGCTGGGATTGTTACTGGGATTGACTCGGACGGCTTCAGCCCTGTGAGTATCATCTTGCTTCCCCTGTGTTCCAGTCACGTCTGGAGGCGCATTGAATCTTTGCTTTAGTTTCCCCCCACTTCAGTTCCGTCTGTAGCGACTTGGGTCATTTCTCTGTGTTGTACTCACCTGCGTGCTGTAGAGCATCCTGGCAGTCATCCCTGTATGCCTAGAGCTCCTCATCTGTTTGTTTGTTTGGACTGTTTCTTACATTTTGTTCAATAACTACACACAACATCCTCCTGCGTTTGGGTTTCAGTCTCTCCCACCTCAGATAGGCAGGAAATCACGAGAGAATAATCTGGCCCGAAAATAGAAACCCAGCGGAGGTGTTGTGTATGTGTTTTTTCACCTTTTGTGTTTTCACCCACCTGTTCTGAGTGGCGCACCATGGGCCTTTCGGTTTTTGGACTGAGCCCGGAGGGGTGTGCAGTGGCCAAGGGAGCGAAGGACTTCGCTTCTAGGGTTGGTGCCACACACTCCCCGGAAATTAATTTTTGTTCATTGGACATCGCTGTCGGGATGCTCCAGACGCATCCCAGCCTTTGGAGATACCCGGGCCTGACGCAGCTGCTCAACCAGATCTGCGAGGCACGGCAGTGTATCGAGAAAGTGGTGAAAGGGTCCTCCGCAGCGCAACCCCAGCAATCCAAGAGGCGCTCCTGGAGACTGACAGCCCGTGATCCACTTCCAGGGCCGGTGTATTCTTCTCCCCACCAGACATCCCATCCTACTCCTGGGGAGACGGAGCGAGACACCGAGACAGCAGCTGATGTCATCACCTGTCAGGAATTCAGGCAAGCCCTTCTCCATTCACTTGCTCTCTCTCCTGAGGTGGTTAGCCTGATTCCTGCGAAGAAGCTCCAGATTTTACAATTCCCTGGGGCTCCCCAATCAGCTCCTGTCCCCACTTCTCAATCTCCTCTCTCTGTCTCCCCTAAATCTCCACTGGTCCCGGGAGGGAGTAGCCGGACGCTGAAGGAGCCAGAGGTCGATGAGGAGCCTACACCACGGCGAGCGAGTCATCCTGGGAGGGAGTGCCAGAGGAAGCCCATCATCTCGTCAGCGGCCAACTCCCAGACGTCATGCCCGACCACGCCTGCAGCGAAGCCATTCCCTGTGCCAGCTGTCACACCAGTCTGTGCCCTCTCTGCTTCAGCCACAGCCCTCGTCGGCGAAGACATCCTCTCCTGCCGTCGAAAGGACCTCCAGGGTTTCCCCTGACATGCCCACTTCTGCGTCATCCAAGCCGGTTCCTCCACAATCCACTGAGGGGCCTCAAGCAGCCGTAGACACAGAGGAGGATGACAGCCAGCCACCTGCAGCAGCCAACATCCAGGCCCAGGAGGTCAGGCAAGTGTTTTTTCCTTTTATTTCCTCTAATGATATACCTTGTATGTCTCCCGGGAGAAAGGCTCAGCCTAAGCAGTCACCTGAGTGCTCTTCCCCTGCTGCAATTGTGAATTATTCATTTAACCTTTCCGTGTCTCCTTCATCTGCTCCTGAGTGCCCATTGGCCCCTGAACTGAGCCATCGGATGGTGGAGGAGCCAAGGGTCATGGAGGACCGGGATCCTGAGCCAATACGGCGCCAACCCCCAGCATCCACGTTGGAGAAGTCACCGGCAAAGGTCACGGCAGCCGGTGGTAATTGGACTGAAACCACCATTAAGCCTGCTGTGGAGGCTGCCACAGCAGAGTCAGAGGCCTAGCCCAAACCTCCATCCTCGCCCAGATCATTGGAGTCCTGGACGGCGGTGGAGCTCGAGTCCAGGCAAGTGCTCTCATTTGTTTCTCTTTCATCTGTACTTGAGCAACCTTGCCTGGCTCTTGGGGAGGAGAGTCGGGTGCAGCCGGCAGCTGCACCTGAACTCACCTCACCAGGCTCCGCCGCTGCTGGCGACCCTGACCTTGTCTCTTCCTCTGTTGTTTTCAAGTTACATCCCAGGGTCGCCGGGGAAGATCCGATCCAGACTGAAGCCTCCGCGGATCCAGGTGCACCACCTATGGATGTTGCGGGTCGAGTCACCTCACAACCTTATGAACCGCCACCATCTGGATTGTCGGAGTCCTGGACGGTGGTGGAGCCTGAGCCCAGGTGAGTGCTCTTTTTAGCGCTTCTCTCCCCAGTTTCTGAACATTCTTGTCTGGCTCTTAGCGAGGAGGGCCGGGTGCAGCTGCCCACTGCATCTGAGCCCGCCTCGCCGGGCTCCGCTGCTGCCGGTGACCCTGACCCCTCGTCTCCCTCTGTTTTTGAGCTCATTCCCAGGGTCACCAGAGAGGACTCTGTCACTCCAGAGGTCTCTGAGGGTCCAGCAGGCTCTCCGTCCGAGGCAGCCAGGGGTCCAGCCATCACAGAAGAGATCGTGGGTGTTCTGTTCCAGCCCGGGACCTCCTTAGGTGTAGCTAAAATCCTGGCCGGGTCCTCTGAGGGTGCGACTGTGCCACAGCTGGGGCCCAACATGGGTGCAATGCTAGCCCAGTTGGGGCCCACGTGGGTGTAACGCTGGCCCAGTTGGGTCTACCGTGGGTGCTGCATTGGCCCAGCCAGAGTCCACCGCGGGTGCAGCCCTGTACCAAGCCAGGACCACCGCGGGTGCAGCTATGGTTCAAGCTGGGACCACAGAGGGTGTCGCCAGCCAGCTTGAGGACGCCAAGGCCTTCCCTCCGTGTCCAGAGGCCTTTGGGGTGTCTCTTTCTCCCCAGCTGGGTGCCGTTGTGGTCCTCCGTCCTCTGCTACCAGTCGCCGTGGGGGTTCCCCTCCTCCGGTCTGGCCACCCACTTTTAAGCCTCCCAGTGGGTAAGCCCCCTCCTCGCTCTCCCCTCCAGTCCTGGTGGCTCAACAATGCTGGCCGGCCACCCGAAGGACTAAGTTTCCGGGTTGGGTGGCCCATTTGCTCCAGCAGGCCGCCTGACACTGTTCAGTGAGCTGTTTGCTGGGCTTGGGACTCTGGCAGGCCACCCGATCGGTCACACCTTGCCATACCTTGAGCCTGGGACTTTGGTCGACCCCCTGAACTTTTGGACTCCTTGGTCTGGGGGGCCTTGTCCTAGTATTTTGGGGAGGTTTATTTTGGTGTTTTTCTGGTTTGAATCGTGAGCAGGGGTTGTTTTTTGTTCCCTCCTAGCCTGTTCCCCCCACCTCCCGCCCAAGGTAGTTTGTTGCAGTTCCTGCTGGGGGGGGAGGGGCAGGGTGTTCCTTCTTGTTTCATTTTTTTTTTCTTTTGATGGTGCTTTGGGTGTCTGGAATCCACCCCTTGAGAGGGGGGCTCTGTTATGAACCGAGCTGGGGATCCTCCTGAGCTCGGCTTCATGGCTGTTTTCTGTTCCTCAGTTATCTGTGCTTTATGTTACCTTTTGAGCTCCATATCGTGTTTCATTGCTTAGCCATATTCTGTTGTATTTTTGGTACTTATTATTTGCTCTTTGCCATTTGATTATCTTGTCAGTTACTTGCAACTATTCCTTAGTCTGTGTTTGGTGTTGTGTTTATTTATTTTGGTGCCTTACGGCCACGCCTCCCTCTCCTGTCTGCAACTGACAAGTGATTCCAATCCGTTATTGTCTGCTCCTCTCCTTGCTCAGGTCCATGCACCCACTCTCACGCACGCACTCACTCTGCTTACACACACCCACTCACACCGGCAATCACTCTGGTCGTTATGTCATGTGCTATTTAAGCTCTGTGTTCCCACTTGTGTTTGCCGGATTATTGTATTGTCCTTTTGCACAGCCACTGCCTTGTCTTCCACTTTGTCTCTGTTCTGCTGGGATTGTTACTGAGATTGACTCAGATGGCTCCAGTCCTGTGAGTACCATCTTGTTTCCCCTGCGTTCCAGTCACATCTGGAAGCTCATTGAATCTTTGCTTTAGTTTCCCCCCGCTTCAGTTCCGTCTGTAGCGCCTTGGGTCATTTCTCTGTGTTGTACTCACCTGCATGCTGTAGAGCGTCCTGGCAGTCATCCCTCTATGCCTAGAGCTCCTCATTTGTTTGTTTGTTTGGACTGTTTCTTACATTTTGTTCAATAACTACACACAACATCCTCCTGCATTTGGGTTTCAGTCTCTCCCGCCTCAGATAGGCAGGAAATCACGACAATGACCTTTCTGTGAGGCAATAGTGCTAACCACTACAACTCCATGCTGGCATATGCTCTCTACTCACCGTAAAAAGTTGTAGTGTTTTTACAGCGACATATTATGAGTTGGATGCCAGTAAGTTACTATAGTTTCACCAACTCCTGTTCCATTTTGATATAGTGTCATTGTCAATATTGAATTTTTTTCTTTTTCACTACATATTTACACATCTGGAAGCTTGAGGTGGAGAGGGTGAGCAGCTTTAAATACCTGGGCATCCACATCAGTGAGGACCTTAAGTGGACACACACAACACCACAGAGCTGGTTAAGAGAGCTCAACAGTGATTGTACTTTCTGAGGAGGCTGAAGAAGTTTGGCATGTCCTCCAGGATCCTCAACAATTTCTACAGCTGCATCAGCAACAGCATCCTGACCAACTGCATCATTGCATGGTATGTCAGCACCACTGCCCTCGACCGCAAACACCTGCAGAGAGTGGTGAAAAGAGCAGAGAAGATCATCAGGACTCCACTCCCCTCTCTGCAGAGCATCTACCACTGCAGAGTCCAAAGGAGAGCTGACGCCACCCTCTGGGACCCCACTCACCCCCAGCACCCTCGTGCCGGAGGTACAGAAGTGTGAAACGCAGGACAACCAGACTGAAAAACTCCTTCTTTCCCACTGCCATCAGACTCCTGAACAAATAACAACTCCCAAAACTCCGCAACACAGCTTTGCATATAGGAACTCACACACCAGCTGCTAAATTTGCACACTGCTCACCTTTACAGTAGATATAGTCTCACTCATCTGATATCCATATCATCTCTGCTGCTAATTATCATCTCTGCTGCTATTTATCATGTACAGTCTACTGGTACTATTGTTACAGAGAAATTAACGCCAGGTGCTAATTTGTAATTATACACTGTTCATTGCACAATGTTCATTTGCACACTGTACATAGGTTTATGCTATCTCAGGTTCACACCATATCTGATATCAATATACCACTATCACTTTAGTCATCCAGTGAATTTTCAGTTTCATTCCTGTTGTCTGACTGCTTTAACTGCTTGAACTGTACAAATTGCCGAGTGTGTGTTATTAGTACTCATTAGTTTTAGTATTTGGTATCAAGGTGTGCTTAAGGAGTCCTAATTGCCTAACTGTGTGTTGGTGTGTGTGTTATTAGCATCCATTAGTATTAGGATTGAGTTACTGTGTTAGTGTATCATTACCTTATTAGAACTGTTGTTTCTGTACCTGTTACCTTGGCATTCATTCGGAGAGCAAAGTAAGAATTTCATTGCTCAGGAAATGTAGCATTTCTTAACTGTGCACATGATAATAAAACCTTTGAATCTTGAATCTTTACATTAGGCAGTATTACTAACACTGCTAAATTGGATTAGAGGTTTATGGTGTTTTCGAATTATAATTATTTACTTAAATGCAAATCAGCTCTTTTTTCAAACCCATGAAACATGGCAAAAAATTTCTATAAACTGTTGCCAAAAATCCTTGTTTTTGGCTCTTCAAATGATGGCAATAAAACTTACAAATGTACTCATATATTCCCACAATCCTTTGTTGTTTTCAATAACTTGCTGCAGACATGTCCTATAATATTTTATCATAGGTTTTGCAGTACAATTGACCTCTTCCACAATATAGCGTGAAGTACTGCAGCTTTATTTCAGTGTGGAAAGTGGAAGCATGTCAGACTATATTGTAAAAGGGGTCTATGTCCTTCAGATTGCAAAAAAATTGTTCAAGATTTTTGATTATGCTCAGCCTCTTGCATATGACATCACAGCACATCTGGAATCACTTAATTCACATTGTTGTCCAAAGGCTGCTTTAAAACACTGTTGCCATACAGAGCTTTACTGCTTTACTAAAACTCTTGAGATTTTTAAAACTTTAATCATTCATTCAAACCCTAGATTAACTGTTATTTTTTTCTGCCCCCAAAACAGTCAGTCTTGATATGAGCTTTGGTTTTTTTTTTTGTCTTTGTCATTTTCCTTGTCGTTGACAGAAGTTTCAACAATGGCTAATAAACAGACATAATAATGCAAGCAACATAGGAGAATACATTATACTTTATTAAAGACAAACAAGTCATGGATCCAAAAGGGGATAAGGACCTGTACTTATATAATGCTTTTTCTAGTCTCAAATCACTTCATTAGTACTAACCCTCTATTCTAAGGGCCTATAGGAGACAGATACCTATAGGGACAATTTAGAATGACCAATTAACCTGACATACATGTCTTTGGATTGTGGAAGGAAACCGGAGCTCTCGGAGTAAACCCATGTAGCACAGGGAGAACATGCAAACTCCACACAAAGGCTTCGACCCCTGCCAGCCTTGGGGTTCAAACCTGGAACCTGCTAGCTATGAGGCAACAGTGCTAACCACTGTACCACCATGCTGCCCATACAAAAGGCACTCCTGTTAAAAGAGGCAGAAAATAGGAAAAGGTTATTTGATGATAGACAACCAAACATTCGGAGGAAATGGCAATAAAAAGTGGCTCTCATATCTGTACAGGATGATGACACATTATAAATAACAATTCTCTTAAGAAAAAAAAGTATTTTTATTTCCAGTGTAATTTTCTCTATGTGTTGATGTCAACGAGTGTTAGCTAACATATTGAAGAAACAGCTCAGTAGGTTTAGGGTAATTTGTTAATCTTCACTCCTGTAGAGACCAGCTCAAATTTAATTATAAACCAAACTCTGGTTACAGATTTAGAAATGAATGACGCTGGAAAGCAAACACATTTGTATTAAACCAGTTAGCTACTCCTCTCTGTGGATTGCCACCTTTTCGTGGTGGAGGCATTTGAGTGCCTGAATGATACCAGGAGCGATGGTGTCGGGGGCAACATGCCCCTGGTAGGGTCTCCAAAGACAAACTGGTCCTGGGTGAAGCCCCAGAGTAAGAACAGTCCAGTGGATCTCCATGAAAAACATTACATCAAGGACCCAGAGTACATAGAGGCATATGGGTTTGTCCTCTAGTGGACTCACCACCTGCAGGGGGGAATCATAATAATAACAGATTAGATTTATATGGCGCTTTACACGTCAAGTGACATCTCAAAGCACTTACAGTGAGTCCATTGTTCATTCACTCCAGACAGACATTGATGGTGGTAAGTTACCTCTGTAGCCATAGCTGCTTTGGGGTAGCCTGACAGAAACGTGGCTGCCAATCCATGCCAACAGCCTCTTTGACTATTACCAAACATTTATACCCAGTGTCATGGACACTGGAGGCAAGGTGGGTAAAGTGTCTTTCCCAGGGGCACAACAGCAGGATGGCTGGAGAGAGTGGGATTTGAACTGCCAGCCCTCCGGTTATTAGACGATCCACTCTACCTCCTGAGCCACTGCCACCTCATGGTGCTATGTAAACTGGGCGGAAGTCTGGACTGCTCTGCCTGGGCTGATGCTCCCATGACCCGGATCCCTGGACTAGCGGTAGAAGATGGATGGATGGATGGATGGACATTGAGCTACTATGTGTGAATCTGTCAGACTTCATGAGTTTAGCTCATGAACATTTTTTAAAAACATTTTAATTTAGCTAAAGCTATTCTTATCCACATAAAACTTCATTTTTTTACGAGATAGCGTGTATGTGGTCACTGGCAAGCTAGTGTTAGCTAGCATATGAGCCAAAAGAAACACAGCTTCAGTTGATTTCAGTCCAGTTCATTCACCTGTTCCCAATAGAGACCAGAATAAACCTTGTTATAATTCAAACATTGGTTGCAAATTTAGAAATGGATGATGTATTCTCATTTGGATAAAATTTTAGTGAGTAAACATGATAGCAAGAGATGGGTGCTTCGATATTAGACAAATGGTATTGGGTATTGTTTATACAGTATGTGCCCCTGCCAGACACCCAAATTTTCAGTTTCAAAACTTCACGGTCAAAAATGAATTGTGTGGTGTGACTGACATATTCAAACAGATTTTAACATAATTTCTCCTTAAGATATTATTAATATTAATAGTAAACAGTTATTTATGGTGGCCCAGAGAGCTCACAAAAATACAAAAGCCACAACAGAAAATACCCCATAATGACAATGTGAAAAAAAGTTGTTGTTTTTTTAGAGTTTTGCAAATATATTAAAAATAAAAAAACTAAGAAATCACATAAGTATTTGCAGCCTTTGCCATGAAGCTCAAAATTGAGCTCAGGTGCATCCTGTTTCCACTGATCATCCTTGAGATGTTTCTACAGCTTAACTGGAGTCCACCTGTGGTAAATTCAGTTGATTGGACATGATTTGGAAAGGCACACACCTGTCTACAGTATATAAGGTCCCACAGTTGACAATGCATGTCAGAGCATAAACCAAGCATGAAGTCAATGCAATTGCCTGTAGACCTCCAAGACAGGATTGTCTCGATGCACAAATCTGTGGAAGGATACAGAAAAATTTCTGCTGCTTTGAAGGTCCCAGTGAGCACAGTGGCCTCCATCATCCATAAATGGAAGAAGTTCAGAACCACCAGGACTCTTCCCAGAGCTGGCCAGCCATCTAAACTGAGCGACTGGGGGAGAAGGGCCTTAGTCAGGGAGGTGACCAAGAACCTGATGGTCACTCTGTCACAGCTTCAGCGTTCCTCTGTGGAGAGAGGAGAACCTTCCAGAAGGACAACCATCTCTGCAGCAATCCACCAACCAGGCCTGTATGGTAGAGCGGCCAGACGGAAGCCATTCCTTAGTAAAAGGCACATGGCAGCCCAAATGGAGTTTGCCAAGAGGGCACCTGAAGGACTCTTAGACCATGAGAAACAAAATTCTCTGGTCTGATGAGACAAAGATTGAACTCTTTGGCGTGAATGCCAGGCATCATGTTTGGAGGAAACCAGGCACCGCTCATCACCAGGCCAATACCATCCCTACAGTGAAGCATGGTAGTGATAGCATCATGCTGTGGGGATGTTTTTCAGCGACAGAAACTGGGAGATTAGTCAGGATAGAGGGAAAGATGAATGCAGTAATGTACAGAGACATCCTGGATGAAAACCTGCTCCAGAGCGCTCTTGACCTCAGACTGGGGCAACGGTTCATCTTTCAGCAGATCAACGACCTTAAGTACACAGCCAAGATATCAAAGGAGTGGCTTTAGGACAACTCTGTGAATGTCCTTGAGTGGCCCAGCCAGAGTCCAGACTTGAATCCAATTGAACATCTCTGGAGAGATCTGAAAATGGCTGTGCACTGACGCTTTCCATCCAACCTGATGGAGCTTGAGAGATGCTGCAAAGAGGAATGGACGAAACTGCCCAAAGATAGGTGTGCCAAACTTGTGGCGTTATATTCAAAAAAAACTTGAGCCTGTAATTGCTGCCAAAGGTGCATCAACAAATTATTGAGCAAAGGCAGTGAATACTTATGCACATGTGATTTCTTAGTTTATTATTTTTAAGAAATTTGCAAAAATCTAAAAAAAAAAAATTCATGTCATTATGGGGTGCTGTGTGTAGAATTTTGAGGGGGAAAGAGGATTTATTCCATTTTAGAATAAGGCTGTAACATAACAAAATGTGGTAAAAGTGAAGCGCTGTGAATACTTTCCAGATGCACTGTATTAATGACAGCCTAAAAGTGCATTCAGACCAAACACGAATGCACAAATTTTTTGTGCAGTACAATCACGTTAACTCACTGTAAACACGCAAATTAGGGTTGTCAACTGTCCCGTTTTAGCCGGGACATCCCGTTTATTGGGCTAAATATGTTTGTCCCAAAGAGGGATGTGCGCTGTCTCGTGTTCAAGGCCACCTTAATGAATGGGCTAGGCTGGGCTGAAGCCTAGGGTTCTACAAAGATCAGAGGCTATCATGAGCCAATGAAAAATATCACATTGTTGTTAATTGGTCAGATTCTATGTCCATCACTTGATATTAATGTGTGGCTGCTGATTGGTCTAATTTACCTCACATGGGTACCATGTAACAGTAGCCTATCAGAGGAATTGTTTTTTTTTTTCTTTTTTTCCCCTTGTCCTGTCAGGCAGCTAGGCAAACAGAACAGGGATCTGTCACCCTTATTGTGCCAAAACAGATTTACTTTGCCAAGAGGAGCTTATACAGTATCTAACTCTGTATTGTAGATTGTTGTAAACTCCTCCTGTAATAACTTTTAATACTTTATTTTAATTATTTTACCCATGGAAGACCCAACAGGATGGGGAAGAGGGAAAGGAAGTGTGTGGAGGGGGGAAAGAGAAGGGAGGGGAACAGACAAAAAAAACCAAAACCAAACAAACCAACAACTAAAACAAACAAAAGACAAACTGCTTCTTCCACTGAAGATGTCTCAACACGAGTCTGGTTTCTGCACCTGTTAAAGGAAAGGCACTTGTGCGTATACGTCTGCGTGCATATATATGAGAGTGCGCGCAGACTAAGTGTGTGCATGTGAGTGGTTTGTCAGGAAACATATGAAGTGGAGGACCGGTCGCAGCAGCCCTCCCCCCAGGAACCTCAAGCAGGCAAGGCAGCGCCACCAACCCCCACAGAGCACAAACGTCCGAGGTCAGCAAGCCCCAGGAAAGCCAGGCATCTGCCCCCGGAGGGACGATCAAGGGAGGCCAGGCTGCTCAGTGGCCGGTGCGGCGAGCCCACACCCCTGGACCCGCCCGACTACTCCCACCTCCCCCAGCGGGGCCAACGCCCGCCCATGGGCCCCAGGCACCAGGAGGCCAGCGACCCCAACCCCCGGGACGGAGACCGGCCCGCGTGCCCTGGCGCGAGCCCCCCCAGGCACCCCCACAGCGGGCCCGCCCCAGCGCCACTGCCACACACCCCGGGGTCCCCCATGACCAAAGAAATCCCCCCCGCCCAGGGGAGCCCACATTGCCGAGAGGCACTATCCCCCTTAATCCAGCACCACCCAACTCGCAGACACACCCCTCCCCACACCTTCACACCCACATGCTCCCATGCGCACCCATATGTTATTACTCTGCATTAATAGAAGAGAACAAGAATAATCCCAGGTTTCTTTTCAGTACTGTAGCCAGGTTGACAAAGAGTCAGGACTCTGTCAATCCTAGCATTCCCTTAGAGCTTACTAGTCAGGACTTTATGAACTTTTTCAATAATAAAATTTCATCCATCAGAGATAAAATCAATCAGATTCTTCCCACAGTTAACTTAAATACTGTAACTACTACAACTCCTTCTTTTGATGTCTGTCTTGATGAGTTTACTCCAATCGACCTTTGTGAGTTAGACAAAATAGTTTCCTCATCCAAACCTTCAACTTGTCTTTTAGACCCTATTCCTACTAGGTTATTTAAAGAAGTCTTCCCACTTATTGGTAGCTTTATTCTTCATATAATCAATTCTTCATTAACTTTAGGCCATGTACCGCAGGCTTTTAAAACAGCTGTAATTAAACCCTTACTCAAAAAGCCAACGCTAGATCCAGGAGCTTTAGCTAACTACAGACCAATCTCTAATCTCCCTTTCATTTCAAAAATCTTAGAAAGAGTTGTTGCTACGCAATTATTCGACCACCTGCAGGGAAATGGTTTACTTGAAGAGTTTCAATCTGGGTTTAGAATCCATCATAGTACTGAAACAGCCTTAGCGAAGGTCACTAACGACCTCCTCATTGCATCTGATAATGGACTAGTTTCTGTACTTGTCCTTTTAGACCTTAGTGCAGCTTCTGATACTATCGATCATAATATTCTACTTGATAGATTAGAACACTATGTTGGACTTAATGGAACTTCGTTGCAGTGGTTTAGATCTTATTTATCTGATAGGTTCCAGTTTGTTCATGTAAATAATGAGTTTTCTTTCAACTCAAAGCTTAGTCATGGAGTCCCACAGGGATCTGTGCTAGGCCCTACTCTTTTTAGTTTATATATGCTTCCGTTAGGCAACATTATTAGAAAGCACTGTATACATTTTCATTGTTATGCAGATGACACACAATTATACCTGTCAATGAAGCCAGATGATAGTAATCAATTAGCCAAGTTAGAAGCCTGTCTTAAGGAAATCAAAGCTTGGATGACTTGTAATTTCCTGCTATTAAATTCAGATAAGACTGAAGTCATTCTTGTTGGTCAGCACGGTGGTGCAGTGGTTAGCACTGTTGCCTTACAGCTAGAAGGTTCCTGGTTCGAATCCCCAGGTTGGCAGGGGTTGGAACCTTTCTGTGTGGAGTTTGCATGTTCTCCCTGTGCTGCGTGGGTTTACTCCGGGGGCTCCGGTTTCCTCCCACAATCCAAAGACATGCATGTTAGGTTAATTGGTTGTTCTAAATTGTCCCTAGATATCTGTTTCCTTTAGGCCCTTAGAGTAGAGGGTTAGTATTAGTGAAAGCGCTTTGAGTGGTCTTTGTGACTAGAAAAGCGCTATATAAGTGCAGGTTAGTTAGTAGTTAGTTAGTTGGTCCAAAAAACCTTAGAAATTCCTTTCCAAATCAAACTTTCAGTTTGGATGCAGTTACTCTTTCTCTTAATAGCTCTGTGAGGAACCTTGGAGTTATTTTTGATCAGGATTTGTCCTTCAATTCACATATTAAATTTGTTTCTAAGACTGCCTTCTATCATTTGCGTAATATTGCCAAGATTAGGAGCATCTTGTCTCAGAGTGATGCTGAGAAACTGATCCACGCTTTTGTTAGCTCGAGATTAGATTATTGTAATTCTTTATTATCAGGTTGTCCTAAAACATCTTTAAAAAGTCTTCAGCTGATCCAAAATGCTGCAGCAAGAGTTTTAACAGGTACTAGAAAGAGAGATCATATCTCTCCGGTTCTGGCCTCCCTTCATTGGCTTCCCATAGAGTTTAGAATTAAGTTTAAAATCCTTCTTCTTACTTACAAAGCTCTAAACAATCAGGCTCCTTTTTATTTAAAAGATCTGATACTACCGTATTATCCTAACAGAGCACTACGCTCCCAAAATGCAGGACTACTTGTAATACCTAGAATCTCCAAAAGTACAATGGGAGGCAGAGCCTTCAGTTATCAAGCTCCTCTCCTGTGGAATCAGCTGCCAATCTGGATTCGGGAGTCAGACTCGATCTCTGTTTTTAAGATTAGGGTTAAAACCTACCTTTTTGATATAGCCTACAATTAGGGAGGGATCATGTGTTTCTGAACCCTCCCTTAGTTATGCTGCTAATAGGTTTAGTCAGCCGGGGGACCTCCAGTAATGCACTGGGCCTCACTCCTTTCCTCACTCTCTATGAAATATTTTTTTTTGCTGGTCATTAACATTTGTTTGTTCTCTCCCATAGATTGAGTCCCCATCGTGCTGTTTGCTCTCTACATGTCTGTTCTTTTCATCTTCTCTGTCCCCTCACCCCCCAGCCAGTCGCAGCAGATGACTGCCCCTCCCTGAGCCTGGTTCTGCTGGAGGTTTCTTCCTGTTAAAAGGGAGTTTTTCCTCTCCACCGTCGCCGAGTGCTTGCTCACAGGGGATCACCTGATTGCTGGGGTCTTTCTGCAACTGTGGGGGTTCCCCCCTACAGTTGATAGTGCTATGAGATGACTGTTGTTGTGAAATGGCGCTATATAAATAAAGTTGAATTGAATTGAATTGAATTGAATATGCACTAACTCCCTCTCACTCACCTGGACCAACCCATTCTCTCTCACTCCTGTACCCATTCAAACTCACCCCTCATTCACCCTTGCTTCATAAGGCAGCAGCAAAGCAGATGCAGCAAGCCTGAATACGCACCAGTGCCCGGCAGTCACCAAGGAGACCACTGGCGCAGGCCACATAAGCAGACCCCCACCCACGGTGTCCACCTGAGCGACCAATCAGCAGACCACCGCAGGCGCCCCGAGATGCCACCCGACATGCAAAGCGCCACACAAAACTGACCCACCATCACCATCTCACTCTCACTTACGCTCATATTCAGTCCCCCTCTCACTCCCTTGGTTGTATCTATACATTCAGTAGCACCCAGGGATTTTAACAACTTGATAGGTCCCAGGCTCCCCACCAGGCCCTCACGCCCCCAGCAGGAGCAGGGCAACAGGGGTGCGGGAAGATCCCCACCCCCCTTTCCCCCGCACAAAACATGATGGGTGTAATGTCGGTTATATGATGTAATTGTGTGTAAATGTGTGGACTACCAAAGTGCAATTAAAATTGGGGGGGATAGTGATTGGAGCACCGCTAGCCACTGCAATGGGCAGCAGGGCCCCCATCCCCCCAAACCCTCAGTGTCTAAAATGCAATTAAAATTGAGGTGAGTGCAGCCCCAACACACAGCAAAGGTATCCCCTTCGCCGACACAGTGCGGCGCACCCCCACCCCAAAGCCCTAAATGTATCAAAGAAGATGAATATTCCACCCAGAGTCAGGGGGAGAGGGAGGGTGGGAAATAAGACTGGGAGGAATTGTTTTGACATGTGACTATCCAAGTGCCAGTGAGAGGTAAGAAGTAATTAGCATGGTCAAAATGTTGAAAGTGGCGCTCATAAAATTATTGAGAGGAAAAGAGCCTAGGGAAAACAAACTGCTCAAAAAATTCCAAAACATAAAGGATTTTTCTAAGCTGATGTCATGAAGCGGAGCGCGGCGGGGGCGGGGGGGGGGGGGGGGCACCAGGCACACACTTCAGTTGTTTCCAATTATATTTTGTATTTTCTTCTTTTCAGGGTTATTTTGCATTCCTGTATGGGTTTTTGGTATTTTGTTATCCGAGTTGCCCTTTTGTTTCTGTCTTAGTTTCTTGTTATTTTATCCTGGTTTGGGTTTTCCATATTTCTGTATTATCTTGTATTTATCCTTCTGTTTACATTTGTCCTTGTTTGTTGACCTCCTGTTTTAGTTTCAGTATTAGTAGCTTTCCCCAGTTCCTCTCTCAGTGCATTCCTGTTCATGTATTCCTTTCATCATGGGTTGTACTTTATTTTGATGGTCTGTTCACTTCTGCCCGTCAAGACCGGTTCACGGGCTGTGACAGCTGTCATCAGCTATATTAATTACTTCCACTCATGTCACGCACGCCTGTCAGTCATTCAAGCATTTTCTTTGTTCCTATTTAAGATCTGCTACAAGGTTTTCTCCTTGTAGCGGTCTTGTGGTCTAGACATTAGTTTTATGTCTTTCCTCATTCTCAGATAGAGTCCCCGCCCATTATCATCTTCCAAGTGTTCCCTGTTCAATTGTAAGTGTGTGTGTTTGTTGTTTTTGTGTGAGTACTGTTAATAAATGTGCAAACCCACAGCTGGCAGTTGGCATCCTCATTCCTGCCCTTGAAAAGGGTGATTCATGACAGTAGACCGCTACCAGTAAAGACGCCAGTGGCTGTGGGTTTTGTCTTTTTTTCCCATCCTGTATTTTTTTCCTTAAAATCCATTTTTTCCACTGGCATGGCAGTGCTCTCAGATTACAGTCGGTGTGGGCTTAGTGAGGTGGAGTGATGGACTGTTAATGTGTTACATAATATCTTATCGGAAGCTTGCGCTTCTCACACTCTTGATGTGGCTCCAGAGTGTCTGGTTGGAACAGCACAAGTGCTTGAAGCATGCCCCAGCCTGTGGAGCCATCCGGAGCTCACGGACCTACTCCATTACAAACCCACCATCTATGCTTCACGGGCTGGGGCAAACCCCTTCCACACCCGTGTCCACACCGACGAGGAAGCGGTCCCGGGCACACAGGTCCTCAGCCTCCCACCGCTCTCCAGCAGCAGCCCAGCCTTCATCTCCCAAACAGTGGCCCGCTCCATTGGCCGAAGAGCTGGAGAAGTACCGACGGGCTTTAGTATTGGAGACTGAACTGTTGCTGGATTACAAGCCATGGCTCCTTCCTGATTATGTGGCCCAGCTGGAAGGAGTCTCACCGGGTGGAATGGAGTCTGAGCTGATGGTCCAGCATCCCCTGACTTCAGCGTTTCACCCATCTCGCCAGATGACCTCCGCAGCTCCAGGAAGTGCCCCGTCTGGACCCGCAGTGGCAACCACCATCAAGCCCCGGGAATTAAGGCAAGTATTTATTCATTCTCTAGCACCTAAAAATGAATTGCCTTGCCCAATTCCCAATGGGAGGGCTCAGGAGCAGCTGCACACTGTGACCGAGCTCTCATCACCTGCTGCTGCAGTTAATCCTGTTTCCTCACTTGCTTCTCCTGTGTCCCCCTCTGCCTTCCTTGAGTGTTTGCCAGTCCTGGGAGGGAGCCGCTGGATGACAGAAGGTCCTGTGGCACCGAAGGGTCCTGTTCTAGCCCTGCAGCCACGCTCTCGATGGGAAAAGAGTGCCCCGTGTCCCAAAACCGGAGCTGACAAAGGTCCCCTGGTTTCAGCATCGTGGGACACGGTGCCATTGGTGAGGCATTCCTGGGGCCACTACTCAGAGCAGGAGTGCTTCCAGCATCAGCTGCCATGCCGGAGGTTCCACCAGCATCAGTTGCCATGCCTGGAAGTCCTTCTGGACGACAGAGGAGCCTGCGGCCCTGGAAGACTCTGTTTCAGCCCCGCAGCCATGTCCCAGATGGTAGAAGAGCAGTTCCGGTGAGCCAAAACTTGAGCCAAGAAGAGAGTGTTCCCTGGTTTCAGCTGCACGGGGCTCAGCGCCAGCGGTGAGACCACCTCCAGTTCCAGCCTCCACATCGGGAGATCCATCTGTGCTGATCACCACACCTGGAGGCCTTTCAGCTGCACCCACCATCACACCTGCTGCCGGGACCGTCGCAGCAGTGTCGCCGGAGTCCTGGATGGCGGTGGAGCTTGAGTCCAGGCAAGTACTCTGTTCTGTTTTAACACCTGCAGATCTAGGGAAATCTTGTCTGGCTCATGGTGAGGAGAATCAACTGCAGATGTTCTCTGCTCCTGAGCTCTCCTTGTCGGGCTCTACTGCTGCTGGTAATGTTCCGGTGTTTCTTTCTTCTTCCCCGTCTGAGGTGACGACCATGCCGGGGTTGGATCACCAGATGACTGGGGTTGAGACGTCCCAGCCTAATTCACCAGAGTCCTGGATGGTGGTGGAGCTTGAGTTTAGGCAAGTACTCTGTTCTGTTTTAATGTCAGCAGATTTAGGGAAATCTTGTCTGGCTTGTGGTGGGGAGAGTCGGTTGCAGATGTCCTCTGCTCCTAAGCTCTCCTTGCCGGGCTCCACTGTTGCCAGTAATGTTCTGGTGTTTTTCCCTCTCTCTCCATCCAAGGTGACCACGTCAGTAGCAGACGTTCAAGCAAATGGTTCTAAGATGCCCTAGCCTGAATCGTTGGAGTCCTGGACAGTGGTGGAGCTTGTGCCAAGGTAAGTACTCTGTTCTGTTTCTACGCCATCAGTTCTAGAGAAACCTCGTCTTGCTCCAGGTGGGGAGAATCGGCTGCAGACACCCTCTGCTTCTGAGGTCTCCTCGGCGGGCTCCACAGTTGCCAGTGATTCCGAACCGGTGTCTGTCTCTGTCCTCTTGTCCAAGCCACTGCCTGAGGTCACTGAGGATCATCAACCTCTGTCAGAGGTCGCCATGGGTCCTCTGCCTCCACCTGAGGTAGCCGTGGGTCCTCTGCCTCTGCCCGAGGTCGCTGTGGATCCTCTGCCTCTGCCCAAGGTCGCCGTGGGTCCTCTGCCTCTGCCCAAGGTCGCCGTGGGTCCTCTGCCTCTGCCCAAGGTCGCCGTGGGTCCTCTGCGTTCACCCAAGGTTGCCGTGGGTCCTCTAACTCTGCCCGAGTCACCATGGGTCCTCTGCCTCCGCCCGAGGTCATCGAGGGTCCTTCATCTCCACCCGAGGTTGTCGAGGGTCCTCCGCCATCGTCAGAGGTTGTTGAGGGTCCCTCACCTTCGCCAAAGGTCATTGTGAATCCTCCGCCTTCACCTGAGGTTTTTGTGGACCCTTCGTTTGAGGTCGTCATGGGTCCTCCACCTTTGTCGGAGGGCATCGAAAGTCATTGGGTGTCACCAGGGGTCCCCACTGATCAGTCATCTTCACCGCTTGGTTCTCACTGGTCAGCTGCTTTCTTCATCTGGCTCCCCACTGATCAGCCGTTTTGTTTCATCTGGTCTCCTCGCTGGTCAGCCGCCATCGCCGTTGGCCAGCAATCATCATGGGGAGTCAACCTACCGCAACTTCTGTGCCACCTCATCCATGCTGCAGTCCCTGCGGTCTGTTGGGGGCACAGGATCCAGCTACCGCCTCCAGGAGGGGGCACGTTGTGCCCTGCAGCCCGTTGGGTCAGGGATGGTGGGAGACCACCTGACAGATTGCTCTGTTTGGTTGAGTGGCTCATGAACTTTGGGAGACCATCCAATGGCTATGCCTTCTGCTTGAGTGGCTCATGAACTCTGGGAGGCCACCGAACATTTTCCACTGCATAATCTGGTGGTCCTGGGACTCTTGAAGGCCGCCTGAACTGCCTTATCTACTCATCCAGTGGTCCTAAAGGTCTGTGCTGCCATACTTGTTTTGGTTGTGGATCATGAGTGGTGTTTTTTTTTGTTTGTTTCAGTCCCTCCTACCTGGGGTCCCCCTCCACCCTCCTGGGGTTGATTGTTTGTTCTATTCCTGTCGGTAGGGGGGAGGGTGTCCTGTTGTTTTCTTTTCTCTTTTCTGATGCTACCCTGGGGTGTCTGAGCGCCGGTGTGGGGGGGGGGGCTGTCATGAAGCGGAGCACGGGGGGGTGCGTTCACCGGGCGCACACTTCAGTTGTTTCCAATTATGTTTTGCATTTTCTTCTTTTCAGGGTTATTTTGTGTTTCTGTATGGGTTTTGGTATTTTGTTATCTGAGCTGTCCTTTTGTTTCTGTCTTAGTTTCTTGTTATTTTATCCTGGTTTAGGTTTTACATATTTCTGTATTATCTTGTATTTATCCTTCTGTTTACAATTGTCCTCTTTTAGTTTCAGTATTAGTCTTGTATTAGTAGCCTTCCCAGTTCCTCCCTTGATGCATTCCTACTCATGTATTGGCCCCATCTACAGAAGTTCTCTGACGACTCTGCGATCGTCGGCCTCATCTCCAACGGAGATGAAGCTGAGTACAGAGGACTTATCCAGGACTTCATGGACTGGTGCCATCGGAACTGCCTCCAGATCAATGTGAGGAAAACTAAGGAGCTAGTGGTGGACTGCCGCAGGCAAGGACAACCCCTCACAGCACCAGTAAACATACAGGGAACAGACATTGAGATGGTGACATCCTACAAGTACCTTGATGTTCATCTGAACAATAAACTAGACTGGTCACACAATACCGACGCACTCTACAAGAAGGGACAGCGCAGGCTGTTCCTACTGAGGAGGCTCAGGTCTTTTGGTGTACAAGGAGTGCTGCTGAAGACATTCTACGACACGGTGGTGGCATCAGCCATCACTTTTGGAGTGGTCTGCTGGGGCAACGGCATTACAGCAGCCGATAGGAAGAGACTGAACAAACTGATCAAGAAAGCTAGCTCTGTCCTGGGGCAATGCCTTGACCCAGTGGAGGAGATAGGAGAAAGAAGGATGGTGGCTAAACTGTCATCTCTGCTGGAGTCCGAGTCCCACCCTATGCAGGACATATTGAATGCAATGAGGAACTCATTTAGCAGTAGACTACATCATCCTAGGTGCGCAACCGAGAGGTTTCGCAGGTCCTTCCTACCTACGGCTGTCAGACTGTATAACCTAAGCAGGGCTGCTCGCAGAGATAGCAAAAAAAACGTGACGACGTAGTAGTATTGAATGCAAAAGACGCAACAGACTTACACAAATGGTCCCCTCCAGTATACAACTCGGACAATATCAGTTGCTACGGAGGGTGACAATATGTATGGGTACATATTCATACTATGTAGGATAACGGTTATGCTGTTTATTCCATCTTGCTACAATGCTCCGCACTTTGTATATATATTTATATATTTATGTGTACGTATGTATATCCACTGCTCTTATTTATATTTTTCGTATCTTCTTAATTATTGCTCTGAGTGTTGCTATCCCTGTGCTGTTGCAATCCTGGAATTTCCCCATTGTGGGACTAATAAAGGCTTATCTTATCTTATCTTGATTTCCTTTCATCATGGGTTGTGCTTTATTTTGATGGTCTGTTCGCATCCGCCTGTCAAGACTGGTTCACGGGCTGTGACAGCTGTCATCAGTTATCTTAATTACTTCCACTCATGTCACCCACACCTGTCAGTCATTCGAGCATTTTCTCTGTTTCTATTTAAGATCTGCTACAAGGTTTTCTCCTCGTAGCAGTCTTATGGTCTAGATGTTAGCTTTACGTCTGTCCTCATTCCTGGATGGAGTCCCCATCTGTTATCATCCTCTGGGTGTTCCCTGTTCAGTCATAAGTGTGCATGTTTGTTGTTTTTGTGTGATTGTTGTTAATAAATGTGCAAACCCACAGCTGGCGTCCTCATTCCTGCCCTTGAAAAGGGCAATTCATGACAGATGGAGCATTGAGTGGAGGTGGAGCTGCTGCACAGAGGAGACAGGTGGGCCGTTAAAGCACTCACCTGGAGAGGGGCGAAGAGAGAAGAAAGGCCCTGATTGTTTATATATCAGACAGCTGTGCGTGGGACAGTGGACTCCGAACTTGGTAAAAAGTAGACTGGATCAAGCATGCATCCATAGAATATGATGATATTCGTGAGCTGGACTTAAAGGACACATCATCATCATCATCATCCGTAGTTATTTTGACAGGACACAATTAGTCCCTCAGTTGGGGTGGGTCCTCTTACTGTTGAAGCTGAGTTTTTATGCTGGGTGCCCTTCCTGACACAACCCTGCCCATTTTATCCGAGCTTGGGACTGGCGGAGGGAGTACACTTGACTTGTGCAGTCACTGTGGCTGGGTAACCAACATTTCCCTCCTCCATTCCATTATTGCTGAGCACCAAGCTGGATGAGAGGAAGTTCCACTTTTACATGGTCTTTGGCATGACCCGGCTGGGATTTGAACCCCAACCTCCCAGTTGTGGGGTGGATGCTGTACCTCTAGGCCACCACTCCAATATACAAGATAATTTTGACAAGACAAGAATTTCTTTTTGTTGTGCAGTTTTCTGTAAGATTTTACTTGCTTTATGAAAGTTTTGGCTTGTTTTAAGCAATTTAATCTTACTTTGTTGGCAGATTTTTTTTTTCTAATTTTAACTAGAATTATCTATTGGCAGAATTTTTTTATTTTAAGTAAAATTATTTGCCAACAGAGCAAGAAAATTTGACTTATCAAACTGCATAAAACAAGTTAAAACTATTGGAAAGCATGTGAAATTTTTATACACAAACTGCACAGCAAGAATAAATATCTTGTCAGACAAAAAAACCCCCAAGCATAAACAGCCTTAATTTATTTCATTTTACTTATATTTGACTTTCTGCAGTGTAGTTGTGTTTTCTAGCTCAAAGTTGTATCAAACATGACAATGAATAACAGCATTTTTTAAGGTATTATCAAGGTTAAAAAAAATCCCAGTATTATGACAACACCAATGTCCACAACATTGTGGAACTGAACAGTAGTTAAAACCCTCCCTTATTTGGCTGTGAGAAAGTTGGCAACCCTAATGCAAACAGACATGTCATCCCTGTCTGAGCAGGCTGCAAACGGGCGAAGCTGCCCTTATAACTTCTGCAGCTGTGTTCTACCTGCTGTGGAAATCCCCAGAACACTGTCATGTTTAGGTGTGCATTATCCGATGAGGCTCTCACCTGGAAAAATTGCCCCTGCCTTCAAAATTTCACCTGGATGATGGTTGTTTACACTGCAAACCTGCTAGCCCTTGTTAGCACATCCATGACAAAAGTCCGTGGGGTGGATGACTCCGACACTCCGAGTCAGCTGCAGAGCCCCCAGTCCATCTGTCTTCAGGTGAATGGCAGTCTCATTTTTCATTTTTAATCCACGGACAACAGATGGAAATTAGCCCACTGGCTACAACCTGGCAAGTTTACACTGATTGATATCAATGTTCATCAACTTGCAATGTCCTTAAAAACAGCAATTTACAATTTTCAAACTAGTTTGCTCGTCAGTTTTGATACTTTAACTTCAGTGATGGCAGAATGTCAAGGCTAATTACTAGCTAGCACTACCAAATCCCTTGGACGTGTGAATGCCCAAATTTGTATTGTTTAACCAGTTATTTTGTGCAACTGAGAAAAAAATAGTCGCTTCTAAATGTAGCCAGTAACTGTTGCTGAACGTCTCAATCAGCATGAAGATGTCTATTGTCATTTCACACACGTAAACAAATTAAATATTGTCACGTGCACAAGTAATAACTGTTTATAAAACATACCTGTTGAGTCATACTGCAGAAGAGTGAAGATCAAACCATAGGGCACAACACCGGAAGGTAGCGATGGCTCGTAGTTAGCATACTAGTGATTTCTTCGGCACACTTCACTCACTTTTCTTGGCACTTTCAGATGAAACAAAGAGTCCATCACCACAAAAGTATTGTGGTTTTACCGTGTTATCCTCATTTTTGTTTTCCTCCAGATTGTCCAGGTCAGTCGATGAAATTCTTGCATACCGGGAGGTTTCCATAGAAATAGCCTGGCTTCTTTCCTTCTCCTCCTCCTCCTCCTCTTCTAATGACCATGCATAATTTAACTCAAATGTTCTATTTGGAAAAATGTCCATCATTTTGCTGCATTCCATTATGTTGCCTTTAAATGCCAACCAAGAGTCAACAGTAAATAGTGGTTACTAGAACCCCGTTGAAGCAGAGTGATACATATCTGGTGAAACTGGAGTGCAATTATCATGGATTTTAGTAACTCCTGGAATCCCTATTGTCCAATCAAATTGCTCGGTCAGAACTAACTGTTGTATAAACTGAATCCAGACTCCTTAAAGTGGAGGAGGCTGTATGCATGTACAGTATATTGCCATAATCAATCAGACAGGAAGGTGGCTTCCACAAGTTTTTTCTTTGCAGAGAATGTAAAACATGATTTATTTCTGAAATAAAAGCCAACCTTCATTTTGAGTTTCTTCACTAGATTAGAAATATGTATATTAAATGAAAGCTTGTCATCCATCCATCCATTTTCTACTGCTTTCTGGCGGCCTGGGTCACAGCGGCAGCAGCTCAAGCAGAAAAGCCCAGACTTCCCTCTCCCCGGCCACTTGCTCCAGCTCTTTAGAAAGGATACCAAGACATTCCCAGGCCAGCTGGGAGACGTAGACTCTCCAGCATCCTGGGTCTGCCCTGGGGTCTCCTCCCAGTGGGAAGTGCCCAAAACACCTCAAGTGGGAGGCGTCCAGGAAGCATCCTGATCAGATGCCCAAAACACCTCAACTGGCTTCTTTTGATGTGGAGGAACAGCAGTTCTACTCCAAGTCTCTCACGGATGACTGAGCTTCTCACCCTATCTCTGAGGGTGAGTCCAGCAATCCTATGGAGAAAGCTCATTTCAGCTGCTTGCATCTGCAATCTCATTCTTTCGGTCATCACCCAAAGCTCATGACCATAGGTGAGGGTAGGAACGTAGATTGACCAGTAAAGTGACAGCTTTGCTTTGAAGCTCAGCTCCCTCTTCACCACAACAGACCAGTACAACGTCCGCATCACTGCAGAGGCTGCTCCGATCCGTCTGTCAATCTCTCACTCCATTCTCCCCTCACTCGTGAATGATACCCTGAGATACTTAAACTCCTCCATTTGGGGCAGGAGCTTGTCCCCAACCCAGAGAGGATAATCCACCTTTTTCTGGCTGAGGACTATGGACTCGGAATTGGAGATGCTGATTCTCATCCCAGCTGTTTCACACTCAGTAGCAAACCATCCCAGCAAGGCCTGTAGGTCATTGGTCAATGAAGCCAACAGGACATCATCATCTGCAAACAGCAGAGATGATGTCCTGAGATCACCGAGCATGACACCCTCCATTCCTTGGCTGCGCCTAGATATCCTGTCCATAAAAATTATGAACAGGATTGGTGACAAAGGGCAGCCCTGGCAGAGTCCAACTCTCACTGAAAACAAGTTTGACTGGGTGTTGGCAATACAAACCTAACTCTTGCAACAGTTGTATAGGGACCGGATAGCTCGTAACAATGAGCCTGATATCCCATACTCCCGCAGCACCCCCCACAAGAGACCACAAGGGACAAGGTCGAATGCTTTCTCCAAGTCCACAAAACACATGTGCACTGGTTGGGCAAACTCCTGTGAACCCTCGAGAATTCTTGAGAGGGTAAAGAGCTGGTCCGATGTGCCATGGCCAGGGTGAAAACCACATTGCTTCTCCTGGATTTGAGGTTCGACTAGCGGTGGGATGCTCCTCTCCAGTACCCTGGCATAGACCTTCCCAGGGAGGCTGAGAAGTGTGATCACCCTAAAGTTGGAACACACCCTCTGGCCCCCGTTTTTAAAAAGAGGAACCACCACCCTGGTTTGCCATGCCAAAGGCACTGTCCCCAACCTCCACACAACACTGCAAAGGCGTGTCAACCATGACAGCCCTACAATATCCAGGGCCTTGAGGTCATCGATCCATATTCCCAAATACTTAGAAAAGGACACCCTTTTAATCAATGCACCATCAGATGTAAAAATTTCTAAATTGTCAACGTTTTACAGGCGAGCTTTTGCTAAAATCATAAACTTTGTTTTCTGGGCATTTAAAACCAATTTTAGACTCTTCAAAGCTCTTTGTAATAACTGAAATGCAGTCTGAAGTTCTTCAATTGCCTGTGCTGCTGAGGGAGCAGATGTATAGATGATTGTGTCATCTGCATACAAATGCAATTTAGCGTGAACGTCTTTATCAATATCATTTATAAAAATAGAAAATAAAATAGGAGCCCAAATGGAACCTTGGGGCACACCTTTAGTTATCTCGAGAAAATCGGATTTGTAGCCCTTTGCTCGGACACACTGAGTCCTACCTGTTAAATAATTTTTAAACCATTTAAGAGCTTTAGAACCAAAGCCAGCATTCCTGAGTTTGTCTAGAAGACGTCTAAAAGACGTGACAACCTAATAGTATTGAATGCAAAAGACGCAATAGACTTACACAATGGTCCCCTCTGGTATACAACTAGGAAAATACCGGTCGCTATGGAGGGTGAGTGTGATATCCTACCGTGTAGCAATGATCACACTTGAGTTATTTCTTTGGCTAACTCTGGCCATTTATTCTGCAACACACACAATGACTGAACATGGATTCTGCCCGGGGTTTTTACACTCTTATTCTAATGTGTCCCCTTAGTAGTAGTGCTGAACAATACAGGTAGTTCCCCCTAGAGGCCTGTGCCAGTAATGTTTTAATTTAGACTTGCAGTCTACCACATCCCTCCCCTCTAGATTAAACTACTCTTAATTACACTAGCCAACTATACTAGACATCCTGGAACTCCCATTTAACCCTAAACTATCACAGTTACTTTTTAACTTCTTAAACACATGTGCCATACACATAATTTCTTTCTCTTTTTTTTTTTTTCACATGTATAACACACATAACAGGCTAACTGGGGAATTGGTTTGACTACCGCATCCCAGTGAGGTTCCAGGACGCATTCTTGTCCTGTGGCTGGGGAACTCACTACTGACTAAGTATAGTCCTTCAAGTAGTCTGGAGCTTTCCTAGCTCGCTGAGATCTTCTCACGGCGGGTGAGCCAACTGCAGGTGAAGACTCAGACTGCTCCACTGTTTCGGCTGCTGCAGTGCTGCCCATAGAATCTGCAGAGACGGGTACCTCAGGTATCACCTGAAGTGGTGGTTTGTTGATGCTCTCCTCAGAATGGTTGTCAGACAACACCTCTGGTGCCATCGGCAGGGGAATGGAGCTCCTACCACGAACTTGGTCGATGTGTCGCCTCACCACTTGTCCATGGCCTAATGTCACCTTGAATGACACAGGGCCTGTCTTTTCTGTTATTTCTCCTGGTACCCAGGCTGGTCCTGAGCCAAAGTTGCGGGTGTAGACCACGTCTCCTTCTCTCAGTATTCTCTCTCTAGCATGCATGTCATGATAACCTTTTTGTCTCTCTTGTTTATCATGCACTTTGTTTCTGAAGTCTGGATGTATTAAGTCAAATGTTGACCTCAACTTCCTTCCACACAACAGCTCAGCTGGTGACTTGCCAGTTGTAGATTGGGGTGTTATTCGATAGCTGAACAGAGCTCGCGACATTCGGGTTTCAATAGAGTCTCCGGCCATCTTTTTCATGAGTGACTTGAACGTCTGCACGGCCCTCTCGGCTAAGCCATTAGAAGAAGGATGGTATGGCGCAGTCGTGATGTGACGTATGCCATTCTTTTCAGAAAACTCTTGGAACTGTTCACTCGTAAAACATGTACCGTTATCTGATACTATGATTTCAGGTATGCCATGTTGGCTGAAACTCTTTCTAAGACATTCAATGGTAACAGTAGAAGTAGAGCTACTCACAGAATATGCATCGATCCACTTTGAGTATGCGTCAACTATGATCAGGAACATTCTTCCCATCCATGGACCTGCGTAGTCAATGTGAATTCTTCTCCATGGTTTATCTGGAACTTCCCAGGGATGTAGTGGGGCTGCTGGAGGACTGTTCCTGTTCTCCTGGCATGCCGCACATGACTTCACAAGCGCCTCCACCTCTGCATCCATGTTGGGCCACCACATGTAACTCCTCGCCAACGCTTTCATGCGAGTGATGCCAGGGTGTGCTTGGTGTAGTTGTTGCAGTAAGGCATTCCGACCAGGTGGTGGAACAACCACGCGTCCTCCCCACAGGATACAACCTTCCTGGGTGCTGAGCTCATCCTGTCGTCGGGCATAGGGAATGAACTCAGGACTGTTCATCTTCGGCCATCCTCGCAAGATGTATTCTCGCACTTTTGCTAGAACAGGGTCTTTGTCTGTCCACTTCTTTATTTGTTGTGCGTTCACCAGGGGCACGCCGATATCTTCAAACAATAGCACTCTCTCCTCCTCCTCAGGCGTGCTGTCTCTTCCTCCATCCAAGGGTAGCCTACTCATCGCGTCAGCATTCGTATGGTCCCGTCCGGCTTTGTAAACGATGGTGTACTCATACGCTGCTAATGTAACGGCCCATCTCTGAATTCTCTGAGATGTCATCTGGGGTATGGCTCTCATTTCACTGAACAGTGAAATTAGTGGCTTGTGGTCAGTCACTATAGCGAACTGTCTCCCGTACAGGTATTTGTGGAACTTTTTTACACCAAATACTACTGCAAGGCCCTCCTTGTCTAGCTGGGAGTAGTTTTTCTCAGCTGCACTAAGAGTTCTTGAGACGAACCCTATGGGTCTCTCTGAGCCATCCTCCATACGATGAGAGAGTACAGTTCCCACACCGTAGGGTGATGCGTCACACGCCAGGATGAGTGGTTTGTTTGAATCATAGTGCACTAACACACTACAGGACTGAAGTAGCGCTTTGGACTCTTCAAACGCCTTCTGCTGCTTGACCCCCCATGACCATTTTTCTTCCTTCTTAAGTAAGGTATGTAGTGGTGCCAGCAGCGTGGAGAGCTTTGGGAGGAACCTATGGTAATAGTTCAACAAGCCCAGGTAGGCCTTTAACTCAGTAACATTTTGTGGCTCAGACGCCTCCGCAATGGCTTCCACTTTGTCTGTCAGAGGGTGTAGACCACTGGCGTTGATCTTGTGGCCTAGGAACACCACCTCTTTTCCCATGAACTCACACTTGCTTCTTTTCAACCTCAGACCACTTTTCTCCAACCGTTGAAGCACTTCCTCCAGCGTTTTCAGATGTTCTTGTTCATTTGGTCCTGTACAAAGGATGTCATCCAAATAAATGGCAACATTCGGAATTCCACCTAGGATGCCCTCCATAGTTCTCTGGAATATAGCAGGACTGGAAGCTACTCCAAATGGTAAGCGTGTGTAGGTATATAAGCCTTTGTGTGTATTGATGGTTACATACTTTCTTGATTCTTCTTCCAGGACTATCTGTTGGTAAGCGTGACTCATGTCTAATTTCGTGAAGTGTCGGCCGCCATTCAGCTGTGCGAAGAGGTCCTCCACTTTAGGAATTGGATACTGATCCACCCGTGATGCTCGATTGACAGTGAGTTTGTAATCTCCACATATTCTAATGGAGCCATCCGGCTTTCGCACTGGGACTATGGGCACCGCCCATTCTGCAACCTGCACTGGCTCAATGATCTTGTCATCCAGCAGCCTCTGTAGCTCGCTTTCGACCAGTGGCTTGACTGCATAGGGCACCAGTCGGGGTTTGCAGAATCGTGGTGGGGCCTCCTTGTCCACATTAATCTTTGCAGTGACACCTTTTAGCTGTCCTAAGCCTTCTTTGAACACCTCAGCGTGTCTTTCGAGGATCTCCTCCAGCTGCAATTTGGGCTGAGATTCCACCTTATTCACTAACTGATCAATCATGGCCAGTTCTTGTAGCCAACTTCGCCCTAGTAGATTTGGTCCTTCGCCCCCAACTACTACTACAGGTAAGTCCTTTTCTTTGTTTTCGTGTTGCACCTTCACTTGTGCCATGCCTAGCACGTCTAGCTTCTCTCCTGTGTATGTTTTTAATTTTAATGAACAGGGATTTAATTCTGCTGTGTCTGTTTTCTTCCACAGTTGTGTATATTGCTGTTTACTTAATATGGTTACTCCACAGCCTGTATCAACTTCAAATGTTACTTTCATTCCATTAACATTTATGGTACGCGTGATGGGCGCTACCTTGGTCAGCTCCTCTGACGTGTTGTAAATTGTGTGAAAACCCATGTCTTCTGTATCACTTTCTCCCTCCCCTCTAAGTTGATTCGCTCGCTGTTCCTTTCCTGGGCCCTTGTTTTCATTCTTTTGCCCTTTAACTGTTGCCTTCTGCACCTGTGCATTGCCCACCTTTGTTTTACATGCTTTCTTAATGTGCCCTCGCTTGCCACAATTATGACACAGCTCAGTGGCAAATTTGCACTCGGCGGCATTGTGCTGGCCTTTGCAGCGATAACAACTGGGGAATTTGTGCTGAGTTTTGTCAGTCGACACTTTGTAGACACCTACTTGGGTCTTAGGCACACGAACATGCGTTGCTGTGTCCTCTGTTAGCTTCCCTTGCATTTCTCTCACATCTTTAGATGCTGTTTCCATCGCTTGGCATAATTCCAAAGCCTTTGCAAAAGTGAGTTTTGTTTCAGATAAAAGTCGCCGTTGCATTCGGTCATCATTCACTCCACACACAAGTCTGTCTCTTAACATTTCTTCCAATGAGTCTTTGTAATCACAGTGCAGTGCTAATTTCCTCAATTCTGCCACATACTCTGCTATGGACTCAGTGTTCCTCCTTATGCGTGAATTAAATTTGAATCGTTGCACGATTTCACTCGGTTTGGGGCTGAAGTGCTTCTGAAGCTCAGCAGTAAGCTGGTCGTACGTTTTATCTTTCGGTAATGCAGGGCTTATTAAATTTCTCAACAAGCTGTAAGTAGTTGCACCAACTCCACTCAACAGTACAGCCTTCCGTTTGTCTGGCTCCTCAATATCATTAGCTTCGAAGAAAAAGTCCAACATTTCACTATATTCTTCCCATGACTGAGTCGAGTTATCAAAAGGGGTTATCGTTCCGATTACAGCCGCCATTGCGCGTCGTGGTGGGGAAACCTTGTTTTCCTCCTCTGAACTTGCACTCGAACTACTGGAGTCACTTGAGTTTGCCACACTTGCAATGTTCTCTGTTTCTCGCCGCTAATTTTTTTTTTTTAATCCTCGTCGCCAATTGTGTGATATCCTACCGTGTAGCAATGATCACACTTGAGTTATTTCTTTGGCTAACTCTGGCCATTTATTCTGCACAACACACATTGACTGAACATGGATTCTGCCCGGGGTTTTTACACTCTTATTCTAATGTGTCCCCTTAGTAGTAGTGCTGAACAATACAGGTAGTTCCCCCTAGAGGCCTGTGCCAGTAATGTTTTAATTTAGACTTGCAGTCTACCACAGTGAGAATATGTATGGGTACATAATCATACCATGTAGGATAACTAAGTAGACGGTTATGCTGTTTCATTCCATCTAGCTACAATGCTCCGCACTGTGTGTGTTTATATATTTACATATTTATTCCATCCAGCTACAATGCTCTGCACTGTGTTTATATATTCATATATTTATTCCATCTAGCTACAATGCTCTGCACTGTGTGTTTATATATTTACATATTTATTCCATCTAGCTACAATACTCCGCACTGTGTGTCTATGTATATATATATTTATATTTATATGTACATATGTATAAGATAAGGTAAGATAAGGTAAGCCTTTATTAGTCCCACAATGGGGAAATTCCAGGACTGCAACAGCACAGGGATAGCAACACTCAGAAGGCAAGAAAAAATAAGAACAGCTAGTATACATATTACTATTATGCTAGTATACATATTACATATTACTATAAATATATATATATATATATATATATATATACAGTATATACAGTATATAGACACACAGTGCGGAGCATTGTGGTTGGTGAATGTGCAGCAGAAAGTCTAAGCTCTCTCTCCGCGGATGCGGCGGGCCAGCTGGATGTCTTTGGGCATGATGGTGACCCTCTTGGCGTGGATGGCGCACAGGTTGGTGTCCACGAAGAGACCCACCAGGTAGGCCTCGCTGGCCTCCTGCAGAGCCATGACGGCGGAGCTCTGGAAGCGCAGGTCGGTCTTGAAGTCCTGAGCGATCTCCCTCACCAGGCGCTGGAAGGGCAGCTTACGGATGAGCAGCTCCGTGGATTTCTGGTAGCGACGGATCTCTCTCAGAGCCACCGTACCGGGCCTGTAACGGTGAGGCTTCTTCACTCCACTGGTGGCCGGAGCACTTTTTCCTAGCAGCCTTGGTGGCTAGCTGCTTCCTGGGGGGCTTTTTCCTCCAGTAGATTTACGGGCGGTCTGCTTGGTTCTTGCCATTGCTCTATTATTCTGTCTTATATTTCTTGCACGCCGCCTAAACTCCAGCCCGGCACCCGTGTCGTTTTCGCTACAGTTCCTCGGTACGTCGAGTTTCTCCGTTAGCACCAGGTGGCGGTTGAGTGCTAGCTAGCTCTTCCCTGCTGTATCGTCTCCTGCTGTAAACAGTGGCTCCGTCCGCCGACTCGGGAGACCTTTGGGGCGATCTATGTGTCCGTGATATATATATAGAGTGAAAGGTGTAGAAAGAAGAAGGAAGATTAAAAAAAAGGCAGTTGCAAAAGGCAGCCAACTTGTGTGGCGCCGCCGGTTCGGCGGAACTGGAAAAAAAAAAAAAATATATACTCGCTGCTCTTGTTTTTTTCTCTTGCCTTCTGATTGTTGCTCTGAGTGTTGCTATCCCTGTGCTGGTGCAATCCTGGAATTTCCCCATTGTGGGACTAATAAAGGCTTATCTTATCTTTATCTTATCTTAAGTAGTTCATGATCCACTAGATCAAATGCATTTGAATGATCTACAAATAAGGTGGCACAATGCTGTTTTCTGTCTCAGGCACCAATGAGATTATTAGTCACAGCCATAGCAGCAGTGACAGTACTGTGACCACTTCTAAAACCAGACTGAAACTCACATAAAATATTATCAGATAAAAAGTGTTTCAACTGTAAATTGATCTGAAATTCAAGAATCTTAGCCAGAACTGAGAGTTTGGAAATGGGGTGATAGTTGTTTAACTACCTTAATGGGAAGGGAAGAACGTATGCAGCCCTCCAAATTGTAGGCATTGTGTTTAATTGGAGACTTAAATTAAAAATGTGCAATAGGCTAAGCGATAATATCTGCAGCCATCTTTAAGAGGTAAGGATCCAAGTTGTCTGGACCTGCAGAGTTTTTGTAATCAATGTCTTTTAGGGCTTTGTGAATTTGGGTGACTGAGATGGGTTTAAAATCAAACAAATATAGACTTACATCAGTTACTGTGGTGCAGGGGCGGTTCTAGGACCAGAGCTTTAGGGGTGCTGAGCACCCAGTGAGCTCTACCACACACCCACCAGTCTCTCTCTCTCTCTCTCTCTCTCTCTCTCTCTCTCTCTCACACACACACACCTTATTTTGGTAGAGTTATCATCTTTCATACATCTCCTCCCTGGCTTCTAGTTAGTGAACATGGTACGTGAGGATGCACAAAAACAGTGACAGCTTGGGTTTAATATTTTGCTTATACCAAAATGACAACAGCTTCTTATCTCGAATTCAAACAGCGCACAGCGGTTGATTGACAATGCAACCATTAAAGAAAAACATCTGCTACTAGCTGTCTTAGCCAGGACTGGACTGGGACCAAAAAAAAAAAAAAAAAAAAAAATTGGCCCTGGCATTTTTGGTCCAATTTGTTAAGTAGCAACTTTCAGCCATCACACTTAATGGTCTAACAGAGGTCAGAATTTTGCCACTTTTGCCCTTAACAAGTGAATTCCTGTGGTTTTGAAGAAAGAAAGAAACTTTATTTATTTTTGCATTAATATTTTGTCATAATTTTAAAGTCTATAAATTTTCCAAAGGTGCAAAACTTTGAGGAAAAAGCTACACAATTACAAGGAAAAAACATCATAAACATACAATAAAAGTTTCAAATTTACTAGAATAATGTAACAAATTTATAGGGACGACTGCCCATTTATTTATAATATTGTGGTGACCCACCACAATCTACAGGGACATTCATCCTCACACTCAGAAGGTCCGGAAGAAGCAGAGGACCAGTCACATATGGACAGAGAGCCCTTGGGGGGACAACCAGAACAATGGACTATTGTTTATACATCCCCGGATTAAGAAGAAGACGTCCGGGCGCCAGTTGGTCATGCTAATCATATGTATTGACTGATATGTATATCAATATGCTAATGTGCCATGCATTCTCTCTGTTTGTATAACATACAGACGTGGACAAAATTGTTGGTACCCCTCTGTTAATGAAAGAAAAATCCACAGTGGTCACAGAAATAACTTGAATCTGACAAAAGTGGTAATAAATAAAAATTCTATGAAAATTAACCAATGAAAATCAGACAATGCTTTTGAATTGTGGTTCAACAGAATTATTTTAAAAAACAAACTCATGAAACAGGCCTGGACAAAAATGATGGTCCCCTTAACTTAATATTTTGTTGCACAACCTTTTGAGGCAATCACTGCAACCAAACGATTTCTGTAACTGTCAATGAGACTTCTGCACCTCTCAGCAGGTATTTTGGCCCACTCCCCATGAGCAAACTGCTCCAGTTGTCTCAGGTTTGAAGGGTGCCTTCTCCAGATGGCATGTTTCAGCTCCTTCCACAGATGTTCAATAGGATTTAGATCAGGGCTCATAGAAGGCCACTTTAGAATAGTCCAATGTTTCGCTCTTAGCCATTCTTGGGCGACCCAAAACATTATCCTGCCTCAACAGGATAATGTTTTGGGTCATTATCCTGTTGCAAGACCCATGACCTGTGACTGAGACCAAGCTGTCTGACACTGAGCAGCATATTTCTCTCTAGAATACCTTGATAGTCTTGAGATTTCATTGTACCCTGCACAGATTCAAGACACCCTGTGCCAGATGCAGCAAAGCAGCCCCAGAACATAACAGAACCTCCTCCATGTTTCACAGTAGGGACAGTGTTCTTTTCTTGGTATGCTTCATTTTTGCGTCTGTGAACATAGAGCTGATGTGCCTTGCCAAAAAGTTCCAGTTTTGTCTCGTCTGTCCATAGGACATTCTCCCAGAAGCTTTGTGGCTTGACAACATGCAGTTTGGCAAATTCCAGTCTGGCTTTTTTATGATTTGTTTTCAACAGTGGTGTCCTCCTTGGTCGTCTCCCATGAAGTCCACTTTGGCTCAAACAATGACGGATGGTGCGATCTGACACTGATGTGCCTTGACCTTGGAGTTCACCATGAATGTGTTTAGAGGTTGTTCTGAGCTCTTGTTACCATTCTTATTATCTGTCTCCTCCCGCGGCCACGTCCAGGGAGGTTGGCTACAGTCCTATGAATCTTAAATTTCTGAATAATATGTGCAACTGTAGTCACAGGAACATCAAGCTGCTTGGAGATGGTCTTATAGCCTTTACCATGCTTGTCTATAATTTTCTTTCTAATCTCCTGAGACAACTCTCTCCTTTGCTTCCTCTGGTCCATGGTATGGTACACACCATGTCACCAAACAGCACAGTGACTATTTGTCACCCTTTAAATAGGCCGACTGACTGATTACAAGTTTGTAGACACCTGTGATGTTAATTAGAGGACACATCTTGGTTGAACATGTCCCTATGGTCACATTATTTTCAATCTTTTCTAGGGGTACCATCATTTTTGTCCAGGCCTGTTTCATGAGTTTGCTTTTTAAAATAATTCTGTTGAACCACAATTCAAAAGCACTGTCTGATTTTCATTGGTTAATTTTCATAGAATTTTTATTTATTACCACTTTTGTCAGATTCAAGTTATTTCTGTGACCATTGTGGGTTTTTCTTTCACTAACAGAGGGGTACCAACAATTTTGTCCACGTCTGTTTAAAAAAGCTGACGATACATGCCTCAGACACACGACACAGCACAGTAGACCACTGTAACACACAGCGCTACAAGTGCGTCTCATTTTGATGGAGGAAATAAAACTCTGCAACCTTCCAGCTAGTCTCAGCTCACCTGAACTTATTCCTCCACACTGGTGACCCGACATGTCATGGTGCGCCCCTCACCTGATCTTTTCCCTCCACACTGGTGACCTGATGAGAGAGAATGACCGTCTGCTCCCTCTCACTGCGCTGTGGACCCCAGAGGACTAGAGAACGCCTGCAACCTCTTCATCCTCACTGGAGCGCACTCCCCGAAGCGGGCAGCACTGGGACCGACACACACCATGAACAGCGACACGAGCAAACCGAAGGAAGCAGCCTGAACAGGGAAGGACATCTGTGCCGACTGCATTGATTTCCACCAAGCTCCCCGACCCTGACTCAGCTTGCGACAACGAAGCCCCGCACACACACCGCAGGATTACAAGGACAGCGCAACTGCCAGCTATGTGGTCACAGAGACGAACCGGCTCCACAGACTGATATATCATCCTCCGCCGCTGCACATGCCCGTGAAAGACAGCCCACACACAGGACATTGTATAGGTTTCTCAGCCACGGCGCACACCGGGAGTTTAGCCGATTGCGTTCCCTGATGGCTTTAGGGCTGCGTCTGCACCTAAAGCCTAACCGCTAAGTCCTTCGCACAGCTGCAGTTGTTTCACAGCCGCTACACATCCTCGGGGAATTTGGCCGTTTGCCTTCCCCACATCCTTGCTGGACCGAGCAGCAAGAGAAGTCAGAGACTCTTAATTTTTTTTTTTCTTTTTTTTCCACTGCCACTGTGGATCTCCACCAGGTTTACCGGGAAAGTCCCTCACCATCGCGGATCCACACGCAACTTTTGCGTGGCCCAGACACCTTTGACGTCCTGGGCCGGCACTCACTTACTCCAACCCCCCTCCCCCTCCTCCTCCACAGCGTTCTTCCCACACCTCACTCCCTAAAGCCGGCCGATCGCCATCTTGTTCCATTACGCACGAAGCGCACCGGCTCGTGGGCCCACGATCCACGGCTGTTCAACGTGCTGGAACCCGGAGCGGAGCACACTGTTTTTTTCCACCTCTCCCCCGTACCCCCCATGGACTGACATGCCCTCCGACAGTTCTACCGGAGGTGGAGCCCAAACGATGAGGTGGGGGTGGGGTCACAGCCCCTTCTGAGTGTTCTGGGAGTGAGCCCTGTGGTAAACCACCACAATCTACAGGGACATTCATCCTCTCACTCAGAAGGTCTGGAAGAAGCAGAGGACCAGTCACATATGGACAGAGAGCCCCTGGGGGGACAACCAGAACAATGGACTATTGTTTATACATCCCCGGATTAAGGAGAAGACGTCCTGGCGCCAGTTGGTCAGGCTAACCATATGTATTAACTGATATGTATATCAATATGCTAATGTGCCATGCATTCTCTCTGTTTGTGTAACATCTAAAAGAGCTGATACATGCCTCAGACACACGACACAGCACAGCAGACCACTGTAGTGCACAGCGTTACAAGTGCGTCTCATTTTGATGGAGGAAATAAAACTCTGCAACCTTCCAGCTCGTCTCATCTCGCCTGAACTTATTCCTCCACAATATGTACTAAATTCATGAGAGGAAAAAATTATAAATTACAAGAAAAGCAACCTTGAATTTAAAAGATAAAAGTTACAAATTCATGGCAAAAGTTGTAAATTTATGAGGAAAGAAATTACATATATACAATTACAGTCATTGAGAATGTAAACGCAAGAAGTTATTTAAGAATTAATATACTCATCAAGAAAAAGAAAATTAATAAATTGCTGAGAACAAGGTCAGAAAATCGCAAGAGAAATGTAGCTCATTTGCAATAATTAAAAAAAAAGGGGAAAAAATTAATGGAAAGATGACGGAAAGTTATTGAGGCAAAAATGCAAAGACGGAAAAAAAAAGATGCCAGTTTATGACACAAAGGTCACAAATTCAAGAAAAATGTCAATCTATGAGCAAAATTTTTTCACAAAGTTTCAAATTTCATGAAGTTTCTTAAATAGTCTATAATTTAAAAAAGAATAAAAATAATCATAACAAAAAGTAGGTAATTTATGAGAACCCTCCAAATTCACATAAAAAATGTCTACATTTTCAATTTGAAAAAAATCTCTAATTTAGGTGGTAGACTAGCCTGAAGCTGTACATAAGTAAACGTAAGTTATCTTTGTATATTATCACTCAAATATGCATAAGAGTAGTTACCCCAAAATAGTTAAGAGGTTACTGATGTGTGAGTCTAGTTTGGACAGTCTGAGGTTTTTCTTCTGAATTTATGGCAGTTTTATTCTAAATTTACTACTTTTCCTTGTAAATTTTAAAGATTTTTTTTCCCACTTAAATCAACTTTTTCTTCTTCTTCTTTAAGATTTGATTGGCGGTTGGCAACCAGCTTACAGGTGCATTACTGCCACGTACTTCCTCTAAATCATCACTCTATACAGTATCTCCTCAACTTTTTCTTATAATTTGTTTAGTGCTAATTTAAGGCTTTTCTTGTACATTTGAGACTTTACCCTCATAAATTTGTGTTTTTTCCTCATAATTAAGAAATCAAAAATAAAATGAACAAAGATGCAGTACTTTCTGTTATATTACAGGCTATTTATAGCCTATTTTCTAACCCCCACGCCAGGTGAAAACCTCATGTACTTTGAAACCTAAATGTTCCAGCTAGCATCCTACTCTTACTGAATAAATTCAGACAGACGCAAAAGCTATTCATAATGTTGCAGAATATTCCAGCTAAGGCTGGTGTCATACATCATAATGAGTGTGTTACCCACAGAAAAGCTGTACCAGCCTCCTGTCCCCTTACCTAGACCAGCTGGTTGCATTGCCCAGCTAGCTATGCGCGAGATGGCAAAACTTCCTATCTTTGCGCACCTGGAAGAGGTAAACGGGTGGGGTCTGCGACCCGTGAAAGGGCCCATGTGGTATGTAAGTCACCTGGTGGCACCAAACCCACATTCAATAACAACTCCAGTTCGGCTGGTGTGGAATAGTAGTCAGAAGTTCAAGGGGCTGAGTATAAATGATCTTTTGCTGAAAGGACCAGATGTACTCAACCCAATCAGAGCTGTTCTCCTGAGGTTCAGAAGAGGGGTACACACAGCCCTGGGCGACATCAAGAAAATGTATAATTCAGTGTGGCTGGAAGAGCATGAAATGCACTTACATAGATTTCTCTGGAGGGATAAACCTGAGGATGATGTAAAAGAATATGCCATCACACGGGTCAACATAGGAGATAGACCAGCTGGTTGCATTGCCCAGGTAGCTATGCGCGAGACAACAAAACTTTGTATCTTTGCACACCTGGAAGAAGAAGGTAGGGTCCTCTAAGAGGACAGTTATGTCGACAACATCTTGACCTCTCACAACGACCTGGGAAAACTGGACAAAATAACAGAAGGAGTGGAAGAAATCCTGCGAGCCGGAGGCTTCTTCCTTAAATCTTGGGTCCGGGCAAGGCAAAGTGGGAGGCAAAAAGCTGCAAATGAAATGGAAAGAAAAGAACAAACTAAAACCATCATTCTGCCAAATCAGATGAGAGATGAGGACAACAAAGCCCTGGGTGTTGGGTATCAGGTCGAAGAGGACAAACTTTATATATTGACCTCAATCAACTTTTCCAAAAGGAAGAAAAAGATGAGAATAGGCAAAGATCTTCTCAAAGAGGAAGTGAGACCTGGAACACCTAATCCACTGACTAGAAGAGAGCTACTAAGTCAAGTAGCTGGACTTTATGACCCAATTGGCACAGTAACATTTGCCAAGCAGAAGGGGGGTAATCCTTGTTAGAAAAGCCTTTCAAGAAGTAGGTGGTGGAAAACTAACCCATGAAACATGGGATAGACCACTCTCAGAAGGCCTCAGAGAAGAAGCCATCACTCTTCTTGAAGAGTATGCAATGCTTGGGCCAATTAAATTCCACTGAAGCCTTACGCCAGCTGACTGGAAAGGAAGACCATGGGAAATCACTTTTTCTGATGGGAGTGATAAAACTTATGGGGCTGTGATGTACGTGTGGTCGAACACCAAGCATGGAGTTGATGTCTGGTTTGTTGAATCTAAAGCCAAGCTGACACCACTAGATCAGAAAGGGGATGCAGTTAAAGCTGGGATGTGTGGTGCGGTCTTTGCAGCCAGGCTCAAGAAGTATTTTGAGAAGCATGAAGGAATGGAGGTGGAGAGATGGATTCATTTTGTTGATAGTTAAAACAGTCCTTGGAGCCATCCAAAGAGAGGGCTATGGGTACCAAACCTTTTTTGCAAACCGGGTTGGTGAGATCCAGAAGGCTGGGCCAGTGGAAGACTGGTGGTGGATCCCTGGGGAACTAAATGTTGTTGACATCATAACAAGAGGAGCTTCTCCTGAAGAACTAAAGGAGAATTCCACATGGCAAAATGGACCAGAGTTTCTCAGATGGAAGATGGAAAAATGGCCCAAAAAGTCAGCTGGAGAAGTTGCAGCATACGCTAGAGAAAGTGTGAGCAAGATTCAAAGAAAAGCTTTCACAGGGGCAGTAACCACAGCCCAAGCAAAACAGAGGGGCAACGGCAGTCATGATCACGCCTCACAGGAAAGCTTTGAGAAGAGCATTAAAATGGATAAAGTGGATGGGAAACCAATTGCTCTGACCCCACCTGCTGGCTGGAGTAAGAACCTTGTTAAGATGGAAAGGTTTAGTAGCCTGTCCAAGCTGATCAATGTCACTTCCTTGGTGTATCAAGCTGCCAGAAAATGGTTGCCCCTGAAGAAAATTGGAGTTCTTACTTCAGCCAGCAGGTGGGGTCATAGCAATTGGTTTCCCATCCATTTTAATGCTCTTCTCAAAGCTTTCCTGCAGGGTGTGATCATTACTGCCGTTGCCCTTTTGTTTTGCTTGGGCTCTAGTTACTGCCCCTGTGAAGGCTTTTCTTTGAAGCTGGTTCACACTTTCTCTAGTGTATGCTACACCTTCTCCAGCTGACTTTTTGGCCCATTTTTCCACCTGCCATTTGAGAAACTCTGGTCCATTTTGCCATGTGGAATTCTCCTTTAGTTCTTCAGGAGAGGCTCCTCTTGTTATGATGTCAGCAACATTTAGTTCCCCAGGGATCCACCACCAGTCTTCCACCGGCCCATCCTTTTGGATCTCACCAACCCGGTTTGCCCGGTGTTACTATGCCAATTGGATCATAAAGTCCAGCTACTTGACTTAGTAGCTCTCTTCTAGTCAGTGGATTAGGTGTTCCAGGTCTCACTTCCTCTTTGAGAAGATCTTTGCCTATTCTCACGTTTTTCTTCAGTTTGGAAAAGTTGATTGAGGTCAGTATATACAGTTTGTCCTCCTCGACCTGATACCCAACACCCAGGGCTTTGTTGTCTTCATCTCTCATCTGATTTGGGAGAATGATCGTTTTGATTTGTTCTTTTCTTTCAATTTCTTTTTGCCTTCCACTTTGCCTTGACCGGACCTTCCAGGCGTGCAAAGATACAAAGTTTTGCGGTCTCGCACATAGCTAGCTGGGCAATGCAACCAGCTAGTCGTATCTCCTATGTTGACCCGGATGATGGCATATTCTTTTACATCTTCCTCAGGTTTATCCCTCCAGAGAAATCTGTGCAAGTGCCTTTCACGCTCTTCCAGCCACACTGAATTAGTTGAGATAGGGAGGGAGGGACCTTTCTGTGTCTGTGTGTGTGTGTGTGTGCCAGGCTGCTGAAGCTAAGGCTCCAGCATTGCAGCAGAAAGGAGGGTCATACCATTTTTGTGGGGGAGGTTCATTTTCATTACGCCTTGGTGAAACAGAGAGGCATACCGTAATCAGTTAATACATCTGTGTGTGGTTGTATCTGTCCGTCTGTTTCCAGCTTTTCAGCTTGCCTAGTCAAAATTAAGTGCAACTAAAGGCTTGTATCATTGTATGACCATATTTTCTTGACTTTTAATTTGCCAGAATTTCAAAATAACAAATTTAAGGTTTATTTATTAATTTATAAAAAGGTGTTCATAACTATCCTGGGCCAGTAGAGGTCGGAGTGTCACTTTTTTACAGCTGCCATGCCACAGACACCCGAGGCACAGTACCTTGGTGCCTTCATTTTAAAAAAGTTTAAATGGCAAACTGCTGAATATGTTTTTGATGTTATTTCAGCTTGTCAAAGGCGAAATACAATTTATAATTTATTAATTTATAATTTATTTTTTTTGCTGCACATTCACCAACCACAATGCTCCGCACTGTGTGTCTATATATTTATAGTAATATGTACATATGTATACTAGCTGTTCTTGTTTTTTTCTTGCCTTCTGATTGTTGCTCTGAGTGTTGCTATCCCTGTGCTGTTGCAATCCTGGAATTTCCCCATTGTGGGACTAATAAAGCCTTATCTTATCTTATAATCACAACTTTTCTCACTCCAATGTTTAGGGGTGCTGAGTTTAAATTTAGGGGTGCTACAGCATCCCTAAAAAAGACCTAAGCCCATGCTGTGGTGGAAGAGCATGGGTCAGAAGTATTTACATAAATGCTGTCAAATATAGACCCTGCACTGAAAAAGTGTTTATTAAACCGATTCACAATAGCATCTTTGTCCTTTAATTCAACTGAGCCAACTAGAATGTTGTCAGGAAGATTTGAACCAACATTAGCATTTGATAGAAATTTGATTATTTTCCAGAATTTTCATGGATTAAGTTTTCTGTGACCGACTTTAAATAAAACTTCAGTTTAGACTTTCTAATCAAGGTACATTTGTTCCTTAAGGTTTTAAATTTAGTCCAATAAGCAGAGGAGTTTGAGAATCTAGCTTGAGCCCAATATTTGTTTCTTAGATGAATTAGCTCTGACAGACTGAAAACCAGGGATTATTCCTACCACTACCCCTGAACTTCTTCACAGGAACATACTAATTAGAAATAGACAGGAAAATTGAGTGAAAATAATCCCATACCAGTTCAACCTCAGGAATTTGAGTGACTCTGCTAAGATCACTATTGTACAAGTCAAGTAAAAAGACCTGAGCATCAAAATGTTTAAATTGTCTTTTAAAAATGAAGCGTGGTTTTTGCCTTGGGGATTTTTGTATTTCTGACACAGGCAGTGATCACGTCATTACAGAATATGCCAATTGAGGAGTATTTGTGAGATACATTTGTTATAATTAGACCAAGCAAGGTAGATTTACTTTCTGACTTAAGATTTGGCCTTGTTGGAGCATTAATGAGTTGCACAAGGTTTAGAGAGCCACACAATTCTTTAAAACAATCTGAGGTCCAAGAAAGGCAGTCCCAATTTAAATCACCTATAAGAATGAATTCAGAATCATTTAAACCATGAAGAATATCTGATATGGATTTGAAGGCATCTTTTGAGGCAGATGGAGGTCTGTAGCAGCCAACCACATTGACATAAGTCCTTTGACACACCCACTTTAACAACCAGGATCTCCAACTCTTTAGCTTTAGTGACTGAGAATGAAATGGAGCTGATGGGCTTTGATTTGACATACAGTACATGGCAACCCCTCCTCCTTTACCGACCCTATCAGTTCTGTCCACTTTGTAGCTATCAATAAAAATTGAGCGATCAGGTAGATTTCTTAAGCCAAGTTTCTGATAGAACCATTATGTCAGTATTTGTTATTTTTGCCCAAATCCTGATCATATCCATCTTGGGGCAAAGACTTATAACATTTAAATGTATGAAACCAAGGCCTGTTCTACTTTTAAACTCTGAATTGATAAGCAGTGGATAGAGGTGGTAGGCCCTGGATTAGGCTGAACATTTCCAGACAGCAACAGTAAAAGTATGACCATAGAACGCCATTTTAGTTTGCTAGGGAATGATTTTTCAGAACCTCTGAGAATGACAAACTGTAGAGATGAGTCATCTGAGCTAGTGATGTAATCCTTCAGCAGCATCAGTTTCTGAAGACACTGGAGCCCCTCCACTTGCTTTTGTGAGTGGTAAATCTTCAGCTGATGATATGGGCTGGTGGACTGATGGGCAGGCTTGAGAATTATTATTGAAGAGCTTGGAAGTTGTCAAAGATTTTATTTGTCAATACTACTACACATACAGGACATACAGTACATGAGAATAGAGGGCACTGATGATCTTGCTGACTGCTTTCACTGTGCATTGTAGTGTCTTTCGGCAGGCGCAGAGTGCTAACTTATTGATGTTTGGCCTGTACTTAGGTTTGACCAAGTATTGTTGTGGAATTCTTTAAAGTGAGCCGCAGAAGTAGACAAATCAACAGATCAGCAAACCAGGAGAGTCTATCCACCTCAGCCAAGTACTTGTGTAGGATTCCAACGCACAGCAAGGTGGACAAGCAGCAAAAAAGGATGAAGTCTACTCACAGTCAGTCACTCTGTCACCAGGCCGAGAATCCATAATCATCAGGAGGGGCCAGATTCCTGGTTTAGGTTGGAAAAACAGCAGGGCATTATAGCAGACAGCTCACCAAGTGCAGGGAAACAGGCACCCACTGCACCACTGAAACGATATGCTAAGTTCCCCTTTCTCCCGTGGTTACTGCAGTCCAGCACTTACAATAGGTGACAGCCTCACCCACAACGCCTCAAGCCTCATCAGTTCAGGTGTAGAGTGCTGTGGTAATTTGTGGTAAAATAATAATTAAGTTTTAAACAAATGGCAACTGAGTCCAGGACAAGGTTTTGTTTTTGTTTTTTTGTAGAGAAATAAACATACAAATTTAATGTTAGTATCATAGATTTAATTAAGTTACAATTACTACATCTTCCCAAATCATTTTTATCAGTGTAGTATATCCATCCGACAGTGACACACAGTACATTGCTGATTAAACGGCATGATTGCTTGTTGTACATGTGTGCCTGAGACCAGTGGTTCCCGACCTGTTTGTTGAGAAAATTATATGCATGTTAAACCAGACTATCAATGATGGAGTAGTTCATTCTGGCCTGATGAAATCACTCTGAGTGCTTACATCTGCTGACCGTTCACTTTGACCTTGAAAACAGACAGATTAGTACACAATAATTGTTACTCCTCATAGGCAGTTGCCCCAGTGTATGGCAAACTCATGTACAATGATCCTCAGGTGGATCTTCATCCAGGTTGCTCTAAAGGGCTGGTAGCATTTGCATACTCTGCTTTACAGCCAGAAACAGCTCTGTATGAAACCTGAAAATCCTGTGTTTATTTAGATGTTATCCAGCATTAAAATACAGCACTTATGCAGCATTAGACTGTAGCCCGTGTTTCTGAGATAAATCCACATTTTGTCAGTGGAGCATGGGTTAGGATCAAAATCTTGGTGTTTTGTTCCTCAGATTAATATATTTTGCAGTTTTTAGTCACACGTTGGTAACATGGAGTTAATGTGCACCTACAAACCTGTAATTATTTGACAAATGTTGGATCCCAGCCCCCGACCAACAGTGATCTGTGTGGAGTTTGCATGTTCTCCCCATGACTGCATGGGTTTACTCCGGGATTTCTCCGGTTTCCTCCCACATGCCAAAAATATGCAAGTTAGGTTAATTGGCATCAAACTGGGAATTCTAAATTGTCCTTGGGTATGACTATAAGCGTGAATGGTTGTCTGTCTCTCTGTGTTGGCCCTGCGATGGACTGGTGATCTGTCCAGGGTGTACCCTGCCTCTCGCCCAAAGATGCTGGTATAGGCTCCAGCCCCCACCCCCCCCCCGCGACCCAAAAAGGATTAAGCGGAAGATGATGGATGGATGGATCCTTTAACCTAGAAGTGGCTTTGAGACTCAGAATCAGAGGGCTGGAGGATGGGCTACAATCCCTGCTTCTTTAGGCGATAGGCAGAGTAGACCACAGACATATCACCAGTCCATCACAGGGTTGAGTTTATTCAGCAGGATAATATTACCAGATATCGACCAATGTATGTCTAATGTAATGATACTAGTTAAGAAAAAAACGCAACATTGCTAACCTCTGCACCACCATGTCAACCTGTACACATGACGTTTGTGATCAATACACACAGTGCTGAATAATACTACCTTGACATGTTTTATTTCACTACTGAAAAGGCACAATCCCCCTGGTTTAATCCCCAGCCAATGATGATTAAAATAGGACAAAGAGAACTGAAGAGTACTTTACAGGCTCTGGCTGTGACCTCTTAAACTACTCTTACATTTGAAAGAGTCACAGAATGTTTTTAATAATGATTACTCAACATTTTGAAAGCAGAACGGCATCCTACGATAACTTGTCGCCATCTACGTATGTGAGGGGCATCTGCTTTATATACAGGGCAGTGGTGGCCTAACGGTTAGGGATGTGGACTGGTGAGCAGAGGGTTGCGGGTTTGATCCCTGGACCGGCAGGATCAGGTCTGGGTGGGACAGATAACATAGCAGTGTTTGTCCCACCCTCCTTAACCCCACTGTGGTGCCCTTGAGCAAGGCCCTTAAGCTGGATTCATGCTACACGTTCGCGTATGTGCAACCGGAAACCTCGTGTGATGAATTTTAGGTCATTGTCTACAGTCCACTAGTGTCCGCAGGGCTCTTCTGCAGATGACTGCATGGCCTGCCCACGACCTGACCATATTGACAGCGCATGCACAAGACTGAACGTCTAATTCGCGAGGTGACACTATCAACACAGCATACAAAGACAAAGTAGATGAGGAGGACGCGGAAGACGAGTATAAACATACATGAATACATACATGAATCCTTTTGCAGCAGCTTGGGCAGAGAAAAGCACTAGATTCCTCCTTTTCCTTGAAACAATGCCATTGCTGTTGCTACAAAAAAAAAATGTGCGTCACTCTCATGTTTATAGCCAGTGAACAAACTGGCATGTTAGTGCATTTGCGCTACCCATAGGGCTGGGACGAAACTACAAATAACAGTAGTGCACATGCATCAACCACTTGGTCTGGTAGATGAAAAAAAGTGAGTATGTACAAAGCCGCGTGCGCAATGGGCTCGTCCAAAGCGCATGCGGCCCAAAGCGGACCAGAGGGGAAATGAAGCATGAATAAGGCCTTAACCCCAACTGCTCCAGTGGAGCTGCTCAGTGGCCACAAGTCAGTCTGTGGTTGTACTGGGCAGTTTCCAGGTGTGAATGTGTAACTGTGTCAGTGTGAACAGGGCGTCTTTGAAAAAGAAAGGTTGTCTCTCAATGGAACTACCCTGTATAAATAAAGGTTAAATAAATAAATATATTCTGGTATACAACCTCATCCACTTTTTCAACTAAGGTCACAGGCCTGAGGAAGCTTTGTTGGAGCCATTGTATTATATTTACTTTAGGGTTTTGTATTTACCAATTTTCCTGGAATAGTGTTAATTTGATTTTTAAAGGAAACATATTATTCACCTTTTCCAAATGTTGACACACTTCCCAAAGGTATTGATGAAATGTCTGACATGCTTTGGTCAAAATACATCAGGCTTTAATTACTGCAGGACCATTTTCAACCCAGCTTCAGCAGACTTCCTCATAATGACCTATTACAGAAGGGTGAGCAATCATGCACCATGGAGGGCCAGTCCACAGCAGGTTTTCTCTTCCACTCAGTCTCTTCAACAGGCGCTTTCACTTAATAGCTTCAAGGATTTCTGATCACTGAAAACACCTGCTGAAGAGACTGGCTGGAAGACAGAATGGTTGTGGAATGGCCCTCACTGCTCCCCCCCCCCCCCCGAGTTACAGAGCATGTTTCTTTAAATGACCTTGAGCCCCAGTGCACCCCACCCCCCCTCTTTTGTCACTGCTAAAATTCTTTGGTTGACACCATGTTAGCTGGCTAGCTCATAGTTTCATGGACACACTCCTTGAAGTTTGTCCATGATTGTCTTCTGGACAACTGTCAAGTCAGCAATCTTTCCCATGGTTGTGGTTGTGTGTACTGAATTGGTGAGGGAGATATGCCATATTTATACTGTTTGAATAGCAAGTTACTCAAACTCAAGGAGTAGGAGCTGTGATGATTTTGAAAAGAAGGGAAAAAAACACCCTGAGATGCTCAAATAATAATTAAAAAAGATAGGGGGCTATACTACCTTTCATGAACTTTTATTAACCTACATGAATAACAAACAGTACAGGCATCAAAAACAAAGTTAAAACTCAATGTCAGAAACTCATTAAGTCCAAAAAAAAGCTCATGTGAACTCGCACAAAGATGGACAATTAAAGCTGCACTAGGCAACTTCAGCTCAACGTGGACACAAACGGCAACAACTTGAGAGGGAGAAAACTCAAGGGTCTATATTTAGCCAAAGCACAGAAGCTTTCTGATTAAATTTAATATAATAATGGGCAAGTGTTCTCCAGCAATAGTGCACAGCTCTGTTACTAAGGCTATACATTATGTGAGGATATCTGTGTGGAGGATGGAGCTGTTGAACTTGTTGGCTTCACATTTACTGATGTGTCGAACTCAAAATACTCACAAATGTTCCTGCTTACACCGTTTACTAGCAGTGGCTGCCATATTTCTCAGTTCAGAGAGCTGACATCTGTTTACTAGGGCTGGAAAACATGAAACATTTTCAAACTGGTCAAAAGGGAGAAAAATTGGTGCCTGTGTTCCACAAAGGTGCTGAAACATGCTACTGAATAATTAATTTGTAACATTAACATGATAACAAATAACAATAATCCAAAGAATTTATCTATTTGCTAAACAATACTGTTCGTATTCTGCAACGTCAAATTTTATAGTCGTTAAAAAAAAAATAAAACGTCCACCGACCTCTGCTGTAATAAATGCCCCCCCCCCCACAAAAAAGGTTTTTTTTTTACAACAATTTAGGTTTTGTGATTGCTTTGCAATTTGATCGAACTGACCCCCTAACTTTATATTTTCCTTAATTTCTGTCTCTGATAGCTTTGAATATTTGCTGTGAATTGGACCTTCACATATACAGCAATGAAAAAAAAAAAAATAAGACCACTGCAAAACCTTTCCTAAGTTAGCATCTCTATAGCAGTCATTCAATTTGAGTATCTGTTGAATTCCAGCATGAGGACACGTCAATCTACTTAAGGAGGTACTGATTAGGTGATCAAAGCATGGTTAGGACACATGGAACCTGTGAATAAAAATCAGTTACGCCACATATACAGATTTCTGAGTTCTCCTTTAGTTAAAGCTTAAGTATTGCAGTGTTAAAGAATCAACATGAACTTGTTTTCCTTGCATCATTTATTCTAAAAGCACATCAAAAAGCAACATTTTTTTTGCTGGTTTTACCAGTTGTCATTGTAAATAAATGCTCTAAAATGAGCATATTTTGACTTGGAATCTGGGTGAGTTGTTTTCATTGGGTTAGAAAATAAAACAAAGTTGTTTATTTTATTCAAACACATGCATGATAATTTTGCAATAGTCTCTTAATTTTTTTTCCCAGAGCTGTATATATATCCGGAAACTGTTCTTATGTTCCGGGTTCATGCCAATAGTTAACCCAGTTAGCTGCATTTGCATATTTCCCTAAAGTTTTGATTAAAACCTCACAGTGTACTTTCTAGTGAAGTCTTACAACATAATGCATGCTGCTGACTTTTTACTTAATCTAAAGATGCTTATAAGAAGGTGGTGAAGAGAATGTAACAAAGGCAAAGCTACCATTTGGATGTTAGTAAACTAGCTAGCTAGCACCCGATGGGTAACGCCGCTACTCAGCTACAGAAGGACCAAAGGAAAAAAGAATGTATCTAAACAATGACAGATGGATGATAGCAAATTTCATTCAACACATCAGTAAAAAGACAGTAAGATGATTATATTGTATATTATAGTCATTGTGTTAGTTAGCAACATCTAAGAGTAGCAGCTGGGAACTTGTTTTTTGTGCAGCAATACTAGTCTTGTGGGAACAGTATTTTTGTTCCTTTTTACTGTCAATTTATATACTGTTTGTGAAACTGTTGTATAAAAGCAGTATTACATTTGAGGTTGCACAGTATTGATGAATACAACACCACGGTGACTGGGCATATGATCAAATCACTGCAGTGCTTTATTCAATAATACCTCATGACCTTGAGTGTAATATTGCTTTTACCGTTTAGTTTCAAAACGCCATTCTTCATAAGCAAATATTCAGAGCTCCAACAACACTGAGGACAGCCCTACATAAAAGTTTTAGGTGTTTTCCCCTCTTAGTTTTCGATGTAAAACTAGAAAAGGATCAACAGGGGGGAAGTAATCTCTAAAAATGTTGACTGTGCAGTTTCTTGATCAGAGACAACAGGGCACCCCCATATCTACGTATATGCACATCTTAGCTTAGTGCAGCTTTATATTCAGCTTAAATACATGTCATAGAAAAGAATAGACATAAATAACAGTTTGTAATAAAACTCATACAATAAAGTGCATCTTAGCAAACAACTATGCATGCAGCAGGAGGAAAATAAATTATGTCACTGCGGGACGTAACAGGAATAGAAAAGTAGTAGAAAACAGTGAAAAAAAGTGGCCTCATATAAAGATATTAGATTCTATACAACACGTCAATAAAATTCAGTTAAACTCTAATATAATCTCCAGGAGGAGGAATAAATACACACGCTCACGCACGCGCACACACACACACTCAGTTGTTAAAGACCTACAGAAATTAAGGTCAACAAAAAGAAACTGTGGAAAAAAAGATAAAAGTGGCCCCTGGTTTGATCAGTCCATCACCTCAGAACTTTTTGCCCATTAATTAGTGTTAGAAACCAGCTGAGGTGGAGTCAGGCAGCTCCCGTCACCCTGAGGAGATCCGATGGTCCTTCTGTCATAAACCACAGACACACACATCAGAACAAACACAGAGACCCCTGCTGTCATTTACATGCCCATCCTAGGAAAATAAAAATACTGCGCCATCTCATAAATATCCTAGAACATTTGCATTTATCTTTGCTAATGCCAAAAGTGAACGTTCATATATTTTATATAATAGTGGAGAAGGGTGTAGCTTGAGCAGTATAATGTGTATGTGCACAGTTAGATTTGGCATAGTTCAGCTCAACATCTGACTGACAGAAGAGTAATGAGTGGATAAGAACAGCTATACTTGCCATCTAGAGGGTTGAAAGCATAAGTACAACCTCCACTCAACCCCTGAACCAATGTGCCAGTTTACTGTTTTATTGATACTAACCTCCAGCGCCCCCATGGGTCCTCTATGTCACCTCTTCTGTTGTCTTACTGCACTTGTGAACATCTTGTTCTGTTGAATAAAAAAAAAAAAAACTCAACTGAAATAAATATATCAAATATCCACAGTGTGATAAATAATAAAAAGGCCTAATGTCAAATGTGTTTGATGCCAAAAGAACCCCAGGTGAACTTTGTGCTGTTTGACTTTACAGAGCATAAAATGTCACAAAAATCCTACATGACACACTGACATAAAGGGGAAACTAGGGTTGGGCGATTTGACCTTAAATCAGCATCACAATTATATGAGGCTTTCAAATTGTTGTTTTTTTTTTCCCTTCTTCCTTTCTTCTCCCTTATAGTTCACTGACAAGGCTCATAATTAAGCCACAGGAGTGCAGCATCAATGGATATATCACTGTGGTAATTAACCCGTGAGTAAGCATAATATACAGTAATAAGGAATTGGCCCATTGTCACCCCACACACATGCAACTAAACTAAACACTGTCCAGTGCGGACATCAGTGTCCACACGACTCATGCCAGTGGCCAGCCAGCTGCTCCAGGGGAGCCCGTCACACAGTCACAACCATGCCATCACCATACAGGGAACATGAACCTCTGAATGGGTTCTTAAATAGAGCCCTAGCTTGCCACCCTGACATCCACCCCCCATTCTAAAATGGTTGACAATGAGGATAGCAGTCAGAGGTCAACAGTGACCCAGCCTCGGTGCACCCCGCTCGCCCCCTCCTGGCACTCCCAGATGAAATAAAGAGTCAATCATCTCATACTATGTGGACGAACACCATTCTTCTTTTCAGTCCAAGCTGTATCAATTTTTCCACTGTGTTCTGCTGCTTCTGAACAACGCTGACTGCACAGCTTCCATATTGCAGAGTCATGTGACTGCATGTGCAGGAGACGTCTTAAAGGGGTAGTAAATGAAAGCTCTTTACACACACACACACACACACACCCTAGGAAGAAGGGAAGAACTGGAAAAAACTGACACTATATGGGACCTTGGGGGAGTCCGATTATTTAGCATCTCAGACAGAGACAGTGAATAAGCATAGAAGAACAACGCCCAGGGAGTTCCTGGCGAGATGGCAGGAAGGAGTCAAGGACATAGGGGGTTGAATGCAGTGTAATGTAAATGTCATGCTGTGTGTTCAGAAGTGCCATGAAACTTGTGAAGAGTGATTGGGGTAAAAGCAGAGAGCTTGTGGAAATGATTCATTCTGTTCTGTGCTTGTGAGATGTGAAGTGTGTAATAAACCGTCTGTCCATGGATCTGCCTCTTATTTGACACACTCCACACTGGTGACCCAAGACGTATTATGGAACACGAGGCAAGAACCCCAGAGCCGGCCCGGTCGGGAAGCCCCAGCGAGGCAGCAGCCATCCCACAGGCAGCCCGGACTGGAACCCCCAGCCACGCGTGCGTGGTTTCAGTCAAGCTACCGGATTTCTGGCAGCACAACCCGCGCTCTTGGTTCCACCACACCAAGGCCCAGTTCGCCCTCCGGGGAGTAACGGCAGACGACACCAGATTCTACCATGTGGTAGCAGCGCTGGACGCCCGCACAGCTCAGCAGGTAGCGAGCCTGCTCGATCAGCTGCCAGCCTGCAACAAATATGAGGCGCTCAAGGCTGCGCTCATCCGGCGCTACACGCTCTCGGAATGTGAGAGAGCGGAGAGGCTCCTGGCACGGACTGAGTTAGGAGATGGGTCGGCGGTCGACCTGATGGAGAAGATGTTGGCGTTAATGGGCATGGATGACGGGCACTTTCTGTTTGCCCACCTTTTCCTCCGGAACCTTCCAACAGTGGCGAGAGCGGTTCTGGCCAATTTGCCGTTGCTGGCCGCGCGTGACTACCACGCGCTAGCCCAGGAGGCGGACTGGATCATCCTCACCACCAGGGTGATCACAGTCAACGCGGCAGCGGCGGAGCCCAGCGAGACGACCAGAGGAGGCGAGGAGCCACCGACAGTAGCAGCAGCAGGGGCCAAGGAGCGCCAGAGAGACACGCTCTGTTTCTACCACCGCTGCTTCAGAGAGAACGCATGCAGATGTACGCCACCATGCCAATTCAAGCGCTCGGGAAAACGCCGAGGCCGGCGGTCGGTAGCAGCTGCAACCCTCGGTGAAGAGAACAAGCTGCTCTACATGACGGACGCGCGCTCGGGGTGGCGTTTCCTCGTGGACACCGGAGCCCAGAAGAGCTTCATCCTGCTGACCTACGCCGACCGGCTGGCAGGACCTAGCGGCCCCGTGATGTTGGCAGCAAACGGCTCGGAAATTAAGACCTTTGGTGAGAGGACACTGATCTCATCTCTACACGGCCATACATACGAGTGGACTTTTGTCGTAGCAGCATTGAATTACCATATCCTGGGGGCTGATTTTCTGTGTGCACATGGTTTATTGGTTGATGTTGCTAACAGGCGCCTGGTTAATGCACTGTCCTTTGACTCTCTCCCCTGTATAGCTCGAGTGACCCGGCCAACAGCACAAGCCAACGTCACAGCTCCAGGCGGTAAGTTCCACGCACTGCTCACTCAGTTCCGAGCACTCACGGTCCCGTTTTCGGTGGCCATCGCTAAACACGGGGTGGAGCACTTTATCACCACCACCGGGCCGCCCGTTTTTGCAAGACCTCGGCGCTTGGATGCAGCTAAACTGGCCAGAGCGCGCGAGGAGTTCGCCAACCTGGAAAAGTTGGGCATCATCAGGCGTTCGAACAGCCCATGGGCATCCCCGCTACACATGGTCCCTAAGGCTGAGGGATCATGGCGACCATGCGGTGATTTCCGCAGGTTGAACAACGCCACAGCACACGACCGCTACCCGATTCCCCACATACAGGATTTTTCCGTTCACCTCGCCGGAGCACGCATTTTTTCCAAAATAGACCTGGTCCGCGGTTACCACCAAGTCCCAGTGCGCGTGGAGGACGTACCCAAAACAGCGGTAATAACTCCGTTCGGTTTATTCGAGTTCCTGCGCATGCCATTCGGGTTAAAAGGCACGGCACAGATGTTCCAGCGCATGATAGATGCAGTGCTGCGCGATCTCCCGTTGGTGTTCGTCTACCTGGATGATATCCTGGTAGCCAGTGCGTCCGAAGACTAACACGAAACCCACCTCAGGACGGTTTTCCGGAGGTTGGAGGAGCACGGGTTAATAATCAACCCGGCGAAATGCCAGTTCGGCGTGACGGAGATTGATTTTTTGGGGCACCGCATCTCTCCGGAAGGAGCAATCCCGTTGCCCGACAAAGTGCGCACCGTGGCGGATTTTCCCCGGCCTCAGACGGTCAGGGCGCTGCAGGAATTTTGGGGGATGGTTAACTTTTATAACAGTTTCCTCCCCCGTGCAGCTCAACTCATGCAACCATTGTACGCTGCGCTCAAGAAACGGAAACCCGCGGATGGAGTCGAATGGACTCCGGAGCAAGAGCTGGCGTTCTCTGAGGTTAAAACAGCCCTGGCAAATGCCGCACTGCTGGCGCATCCGGACCCGGCGGCCCGGATAGCGCTCACCACCGACGCTTCAGACGTAGCCATGGGGCTGTCGTAGAGCAGCGTGTCGCCGGTTCTTGGCAGCCGCTCGCTTTTTTCAGCAGAACTTTGCGCGACAGCGAACGTAAATACAGTGCGTTCGACAGAGAGTTGCTGGCTCTCCACCTGGCCATACGCCACTTCCAGTTCTGGCTGGAAGGACGCAGCTTCACCGCATTCGTGGACCACAAGCCACTAACGTTCGTGATGGCCAAGGTTTCAGAACCGTGGTCGGGCGAGCAGCAGAGACCGCTGGCCGCGATCTCAGAGTTTACTACCGATATTCAGCATGTGTCGGGAAAACTGAATGTGGTGGCGGACTGCCTCTCGCGCGCTGTGGTGGCCCCGGTCTACGTGGGGAAGATTACGCAGCCATGGCCGCGGAGCAGATTAGCGATGCAGACGTGCGCGCGCTCCAGTCTGGACCAACAGGGTTAAGGCTGGAGAGCAGGGTGCTGCAAGATGGTGGCCCCCCCAATCTGCGATGTCTCCACGGGACGCCCGCGTCCGGTGGTTCCAGTCATGTGGCGCCGCCGCGTGTTTGAGTCGGTTCACACTCTGGCGCACCCAGGAGTGCGCGCGTCAGTCAAAGTGGTGGGAGAGAAGTTTGTGTGGCCGAGCCTACGCAAACAAGTAAAACAGTGGGCTGCAGCCTGCGTGGCGTGCCAACGAGCCAAGGTACACAGACACACGAAGGCTCCTTTGGAGCCGTTTCGGGTACCGGCTAAGAGGTTCGACCACATTCACGTGGACCTCGTGGGCCCCCTCCCGCCATCACAGGGGTGCACTCACCTCCTGACAGTGGTGGACCGCACCACGCGCTGGCCAGAAGCAGTCCCGCTGGTGGCAACCACGTCCGCGGACGTAGCACGCGCTTTTTTAACAGCATGGGTGGCGCGTTTTGGAGTCCCGTCTGACATTACGTCCGACAGGGGCCCTCAATTTGTTTCCGAACTCTGGTCCGCGATGGCCCACAGCCTGGGGGTTACAATTCATCGCACAACCACGTACAACCCACAGGCCAATGGGTTATGCGAGCGTTTTCATAGATCACTGAAAGCAGCACTCAGGGCTTCATTGACGGATGCAAACTGGGTGGACAGGTTGCCGTGGGTTTTATTGGGGTTGCGCTCCGCGCCAAAAGAGGATCTAGGAGCTTCCCTGGCAGAGCTGGTTTTTGCGCAGCCTCTACGGCTGCCCGGGGAATTTCTGCCAGATAATCCCGCGCCGGACAACTGCCCGTCTCAGCTTTTGCAGCGTAGCGCAAACACAGGCACGCTGCTGGGCCCTGCCCACCACTGTTTTCCGCGTGTTTTCGTGCCTAAGACTTTGAAGAACGCGGAGTTCGTGTTTGTCAGACACGATGCCCACCGTCCTCCATCGCGCCCACCCTATGATGGACCGTTCAGAGTGTTGGAAACAGGGGATAAGCATTTTTTGCTAGACTTGGGGGGTAGGCGGGAGAAAATTGGCATAGACAGACTCAAACCCGCTTTCGTAGTGGCGGACGAGCAAGTGCTGTTGGTGAGGGTCCCTCGGCGTGGAAGACCCCCACGGAAAGCTCCCCAGGGAAACGATTCACCAGGACAGCCTCACGGACAGAGCGAGGTCCCCCCCCCTCCTCGCCATGGCCCACCCGCAGTCAGACACACTCCCAACAGCCCCCCACTGGCACAGCAGCGCCGCGGAGGCGGTAAACCCCAGTTACAGCAGATATGGGAGGAGACTGAAACCAAAACGGCATGTGGACTGACGTTCTATTGTTCTATCTAAGATGCTGGTGGGGGGGGGGGGGGTATGGGACCTTGGGGGAGTCAGATTATTTAGCATCTCAGACAGAGACAGTGATTAAGCACAGGAGAACAATGCCCAGGGAGTTCCTGGCGAGATGGCAGGAAGGAGTCAAGGACATAGGGGGTTGAATGCAGTGTAATGTAAATGTCATGCTGTGTGTTCAGAAGTGCCATGAAACTTGTGAAGAGTGATTGGGGTAAAAGCAAAGAGCTTGTGGAAATGATTCATTCTGTTCTGTGCTTGTGAGATGTGAAGTGTGTAATAAACCGTCTGTTCATGGATCTGCCTCTTTGACACACTCCACAACTACATGAATATACCTTACTTATTACTTGTCTGATTCACTGCTTTGTGTTCCCTTTTTAAATAACTGCCTTCTTCACAGAATCTTTGTGAGAGGAGCAGAACTTGTAAATGCTTGCTGGAAATGAACAGGGATGGGAATAAATAAGATTTTAATCAATATCAATGGCATTGTCAATTTTGCTTATGAATCTGATTCTTTATCGACTCCCTTATCAATTTTTAATCAGTTTTCTGTGTGGGGAAAAAAGCAGGCCTTCACAGGATTTCAGCATCAATGCAGGAGTTTTATTTTTCTGACTTAAAACAAAGCTCCATCTCTTAAAAAGACATTTTAAAAAATCAAATATAAAACTGTCAACACGCTTTCCTTAGAAAAATGGGCATTTATGCCTTGTAACATTTGTAGACGTTTAAATGCTGAAAAGCAATAAAAATAAAAGCAGTATAAATGGAATACTTAAGTGATTAGAAACAACTGCACATTTATGTTATTTTAGCAATCGCAAAAATATACATGCTGTACTTGGGTGTAATTTTTGCATTTTTTTAATATATATAGTATATATGCACGGTGTATATACACCACACATGTATAAAATACTCAATTGTATATTAACATACCGGTAAAACCTCAAGACACTGCTCAGTCTGGGAAGGAGTCTAGTTCAGTATTAATCTGTAACCTACAGTGGTGTGAAAAAGTGTTTGCCCCTTCCTGATTTCTCTTTTTTTTTTGTATGTTTATCACACTTATATGTTTCAGATCATCAAACAAATTTAAATATTAGACAAAGATAACACAAGTAATCACAACATGCAGTTTTCAAATGAAGGTGTTTATTATTAAGGGGAAAAAAAATCCAAACCTGCATTGCCCTGTGTGAAAAAGTGATTGCCCCCTAAACCTAATAACTGGTTGGGCCACCTTAGCAGCAACAATTGCAATCAAGCGTTTGCGATAACTGGTGTAAATAACCCTATGTACATTTCTTCATTTGCTTATATTTTATTTTGGAGCTTATTACTTTTATGTACTATCAGTTACGGTTAGCTTCCTGTTTGATATTCGGTGCTTTTATTTTGAAGGAACTTCCGCCTATAACCGTTAGCGTGAGCAAACTAACGGCGGCAAAAGACGGGGAAGAAAAGGTTGTGACAAAAAATAAAACGTATTTGTTATTAGCAGCCCCCTTGATAGAGGCACAAGGTATGTTTAATATGTAAATATGACAATTTGAATTTTTGTGTTAACATGTATGTATATTTTGTAGAATTTATTGCCAAGAGTTAAGGTTATTTTCAGCTAACAGTTGTAAGAGTATGGACTTTAGCTTATACAATGTTTTTCTGTGTGGTTCCCAGCTCTTACGGTGAATTTGAGGGTTTACTGCCATTAAACCTAAAAAATCATCAGTAAAGTGTCATCCTTCATTCGGGGGGGTATGCTACAGTAAGAGCTTACCTCCGGGAGAAGTGAAAGCCTGTCGCCTGGTCGAGGCCAAGAGGAGACGCTTCACCCAACGTGCTACAACGAGCTGCCCGCGATTTCAAGGAACGGCACGGAAACGGCGCGGAGCAGCGAGCTGCAGCAACGGTCTAAGGATACGGTGACAAGCAATTGCTCTCAAAATGGAAGATAATAAATCAGTACAGATAAATGAAAAGGAACAACGAGAGGAAACAGTTAATGAAACGTTACCAAGGCGATCAGAAAGGCCTAGTGTGCCTACAGAGAAAATGCTGTTATATCAGAAGGATGAACAGACTAAAAGAGAGAAAAGGCTGTTAACTATCTATGAACATTGGAAAGGTCAGGTCAGAATTTACAGAGCAGACCTCAAAAGTGATCTGTCAGATTCACAGTTAGCAGAAATGGCTGATGATATTGAAAGCACAGTAAATGACATGACAAAAGCATACAGTGAACTAAGAGAGCATAATGCACCATCCCATGTCATAAGGCGTAAAATGGACTCCTGTGAATCTGTGACAAAAGACATTATGGAAATCATTTCAGAGCGTTTGGCAGCCATAGATGAATATGATGCAGATAGAGAAAAGCAGCGCTTCCATCAACTCTTAACTTATGACCATGCTAAGTCCATTTTTGGCACTTCATCACAGTCCAGTTATCACTCTGAAGCGAGCATCACTGCCAAAAGAATTGATGCAGCTGCAGAATTAGCTGCTAAAGAAGCTCAGTATAAAATCACACAAGAGGAAATCAAACAAAGGGAAAAATTAAGAGAAATGGAAGAGAAACACAGGAGAGAATTGGATGCACAAAAGTTTGAACTAGAGCGCTTACAAGCAGAAAAGGAAAGGCAAGCTGCACGTGCAAAATTAGAGATTTATGACAAGGAATTGAAAGTTGATACGGACAGTCAATGTATGTTACAGAACAATGGGACTTCTCCTGTCAACCAAAGCTTTGCACAACCAGCCCCATTGCTCTCCACAGGTTCATACCACCCGCTCATGCAACAATATGCATCCTTTCCTGTCAACTATTCTGTGCAACAACCACACTCTCAAGTTGTTTCTCCATCGCCTCCCACAGACATTTCCCAGCTGGCTAAAGCTATCCAAGACAGCATAGCTGTAAACAGAATCCCAGTGCCAGTGCCTATCGTGTTCAGCGGAGATCCCATCACCTATATCGAATGGAAGGCTTCCTTCAGCTCACTGATAGACTGCAAAGGTATATCTCCTGCTGATAAACTGCACTTGTTAAAAAGGTATATTACTGGCCCAGCACTTAAATGCCTTGAGGGCACATTTTATCGTAGCGACGAAGAGGCATACAAAGATGCCTGGAAAAGGCTTGACCAACGTTATGGTCAGCCTTTTGTTGTTCAAAAGGCATTCAGAGACAAACTGTCGAAGTAGCCTAAAATCCACTCAAAGGATGCAGAAGGTTTACGGACATTTTCTGATTTTCTCACAACCTGTCTCCAAGCAACACCACATGTAAAGGGCTTAGAGATACTGAGTGACTGTGAGGAAAACCAAAAGTTATTGCAAAAGGTTCCAGAATGGCTCGCAACACGTTGGAATCGTCAGGTCACAGTTGCTCTCATGGAAGGTAAAGATTTCCCCTCTTTCAAGGATTTTGCAGAGTTTGTAGCACTCGAGGCGGAAATTGCATGTAATCCTGTGACTTCTTCCTATGCACTCCATTCATGCAGCTCATCTCTGGAAAAAGGACATGCAAAAGAGATTAAACCAAACAGATTTGCAACCCAAGTCTTTACAACACAAGCTACAGCACATGCGGATAAAGCAAAGTTAAATGACACAAAGTTAAAGGTACCCTGCATGTTCTGCAAAGATGAAAGGCATCAGTTGTCAAAGTGCCCAAGCTTCTCAGAAAAGTCACTAGACGACAAACGGACATTTGTAAAGGACAATAAACTGTGCTACGGGTGCTTAAAGGTAGGCCACAATGCCAAAGACTGTCGTCATCGCCACACATGTGACACTTGCAAAGGACGACACCCCACTTGTTTGCACAATGAGAATCACAAGGCAAATGAAAGACCTCAGAGCTCCACAAACATTACACCAACCACAGAAAATGATACTATGGCAGTCACAGCTCTGAACGTCACAAAGGTGGGTCAATCAGGTAGTACCTCCATGATTGTTCCTGTGTGGGTTTCCACTACCCAGAGACCTTCTAAAGAGCAGTTAGTGTATGCTTTATTAGACACACAAAGTGACAATACATTTGTTAGTGAAGAGGTAACTAACCAGTTACAAGCAGACTCTCATCCAGTTAATCTAAAACTAACCACAATGCTGGGAGTTCACATGACAGTCAAAAGTCAGAGAGTACCAGGGTTACGTGTGAGAGGTTACAACTCAGATGTTTGTATTGACCTTCCGCCCTCTTACACAAAGGACTATATTCCGTTTAACTATGACAACATACCCACGAACGAAACTGCAAAGCAATGGCCCCATCTGTCAGAGATTGTTGATAAGATACCTCCTCTTCTGAGCTGTGATGTTGGACTACTCATTGGATTTAACTGTTCCAGAACTCTAGCTCCAAAACAGGTTCTACTTGGAAAGGACAATGAGCCATTTGCAATCCAGACAGAGCTGGGGTGGAGCATTGTTGGTGGCTCCACATCAGAGTCAAATGAAACTGAAACAAGTCTGTGCCACAGAGTCATGGTAAAAGAACTACCTCCCGTAACACCTATGGATGTTATCAAAGTTCTTGAGTCTGATTTTAAGGATGCAAAGGCAAGCGACAAAATAGTCTCACAAGAGGATCTCATTTTTCTAGACAAACTCAAGGAAGGAATAAAGAAAAATGAACTGCCCACACCACAAACTGTTGAGCCGGATCTATCCATAGGAGATCCAGAAGTCAGAAAAGTACAGACAATGTTAACTAAAGTCACAAACACTGCGAGTCTTGCTGAACGTCTAAGTAAGTTCTCGTCATGGTCCAGAGCAATCAAAGCTGTAGCACATCTTATAAGAAGGGCTAAACATATCAAGTCAAATGCACCAGCTACAGTGAGTGAACAGGAAAATGCTGAACTTGTGATCATTTGTGATGTGCAGCATCAAGCATATGAACAAGAAATAAAACTGTTGAACAAAGGAAAACAGCTCCCACGTCACAACAAACTGTTTAAACTGGACATTTTCATGGACACAGATGGTCTCCTCAAGGTGGGAGGGAGACTTCGACATTCACCAACGAGTGACACCTTCAAACATCCAATCGTGATCCCAAAGGATCACTGTGCAGCTAAGCTCATAATATCTCACTGTCATAAAAAGGTAAAACACCAAGGAAAGGGATTTACCATAAATGAAATCAGATCTAGTGGCTACTGGATTCCAGGAATGAGTAAAACAGTTGCTTCATACATCGGTCAGTGTGTGACCTGCCGCAGACTCCGCAAAGCTCCAGAGGGTCAGAGGATGAGTGACCTACCTCCACAGCGCTTAGAGCCCTCTCCTCCCTTCACACATTGCGGCATGGACTGTTTTGGTCCGTTTGTGACAACAGAAGGAAGGAAACAACACAAACAGCATGGACTCTTATTTACTTGCTTTTGCTCTCGTGCCATCCACATCGAGCTATTAGAGGACTTGTCTACTGATGCATTCATTAACGCATTAAGGTGTTTCATTTCAATCAGAGGTGCAGTTAGACGAATCCAATGTGACCAGGGAACAAACTTTGTTGGCGCTCAAAATGAGTTTAAAGCAGCCCTAAATGAACTAGACACTCAGAAGCTAAGTACTTACTTATCCGAAAGACAATGTGACTTTGTGATGAATGCACCCCACTCCAGTCATGCAGGGGGAGTGTGGGAGCGTCAGATAAAGACTGTCAGAAGTGTACTGAATACCACTCTGTCACTTGCTCATGGTAGACTCAATGCTTCATTAAGGACTCTATTCTATGAAGCCATGACTATAGTCAACAGCAGACCCCTAACTATAGATAACTTGAACAACCCTGACAGCTTAGAACCACTTACGCCCAATCACCTGCTCCACATGAAATCCAACGCACCGTTGCCCCCACCTGGCACGTTTCCAAAGGAGGACCTATATGGCAAAAAGAGATGGCGCCGCGTGCAGTTCCTTGCAGAGCAGTTCTGGAGCCGCTGGAGACGGGAATATGTTCACAACATCATTTCAAGGCAAAAATGGCATTCACCAAAAAGGAATCTAAAAGTAGGTGATGTTGTGTTAGACATGGATGAACTAGCGCCCAGAGGTGAATGGAGACTTGCAAGAGTTTTAGAGACTGTTAGTGGAAAAGATGGACTTGTGCGAAGAGCAAAGATTTCGCTTGGAGAAAAGAGACTAAATAACAAAGGTCAACGCTCTAGTAAGCCATCAGTCGTAGAGCGTCCAGTACAAAAACTGGTCTTGTTGTTAGAAAGTTCTTAAGGCGACCTCTTTATATGAGTTCTTTTGCTTGAGAAAATTATTTATTGATGTTCTTATGGAACCCAAATACTCATAATTTTGGTGGGAGTGTAAATAACCCTATGTACATTTCTTCATTTGCTTATATTTTATTTTGGAGCTTATTACTTTTATGTACTATCAGTTACGGTTAGCTTCCTGTTTGATATTCGGTGCTTTTATTTTGAAGGAACTTCCGCCTATAACCGTTAGCGTGAGCAAACTAACGGCGGCAAAAGACGGGGAAGAAAAGGTTGTGACAAAAAATAAAACGTATTTGTTATTAGCAGCCCCCTTGATAGAGGCACAAGGTATGTTTAATATGTAAATATGACAATTTGAATTTTTGTGTTAACATGTATGTATATTTTGTAGAATTTATTGCCAAGAGTTAAGGTTATTTTCAGCTAACAGTTGTAAGAGTATGGACTTTAGCTTATACAATGTTTTTCTGTATGGTTCCCAGCTCTTACGGTGAATTTGAGGGTTTACTGCCATTAAACCTAAAAAATCATCAGTAAAGTGTCATCCTTCATTCGGGGGGGTATGCTACAACTGGCGATGAGTCTTTTACAGCACTGTGGAGGAATTTTGGCCCACTCATCTTTGCAGAATTGCTGTAATTCAGCCACAGTGGAGGGTTTTCGAGTATGAATTGCCTTTTAAAGGTCATGCCACAGCATCTCAGTCGGATTCAGGTCAGGACTTTGACTAGGCCACTCTAAAGTCTTCATTTTTGTTTTTCTTAAGCCATTCAGAGGTGGACTTGCTGGTGTGTTTTGGATCATTGTCCTGCTGCAGAACCCAAGTGCGCTTCAGCTTGAGGTCACCAAAAGATGGCCGGATATTCTCCTTCAGGATTTTTGGGTAGACAGCAGAATTCATGGTTCCACTTACCATAGCAAGTCTTCCAGGTCCTGAAGCAGCAAAACAGCCCCAGACCATCACACTACCAACACCATATTTTGCTTTTGGTATGATCTTTCTTTTTTGAAATGCTGTGTTACTTTCACACCAGATGTAATGGGACACACACCTTCCACAAAGTGCAACTTTTGGCTCGTCAGTCCACAGAGTATTTTCCCAAAAGTTTTGGGGATCATCAAGATGTTTTCTGGCAAAACTGAGACGAGCCTTTATGTTCTTTTTGCTCAGCAGTGGTTTTTGTCTTGGAACTCTGCCATGCAGGCCATTTTTGCCCAGTCTCTTTCTTATGGTGGAGTCATGAACACTGACCTTAACTGAGGTAAGTTAGGCCTGCAGTTCTTTGGATGGTGTTGTGGGGTCTTTTGTGACCTCTTGGATGAGTTGTTGCTGCACTCTTGGGGTAGTTTTGGTCGGCCAGCCACTCCTGGGATAGTCCACCACTATTCCATGTTTTCACCATTTGTGGATAATGGCACTCACTGTGGTTTGCTGGAGTCCCAAAGCTTTAGAAATGGCTTTATAACCTTTTCCAGACTGATAGAGCTCAGTTACTTTGTTTCTCAATTGTTCCACAACTTCTTTGGATCGCAGCATGATGTCTAGCTTTTGAGGATCTTTTGGTCTACTTCACTTTGTCAGGCAGGTCCTATTTAAGTGATTTCTTGATTAAGAACAGGCGTGACAGTAATCAGGCCGGGGTGTGGTTAGAGAAATTGAACTCAGCGTTCCAAAGATGTGATAAACCACAGTTAATTTATGCTTGGGGGGGGGGGCAATCATTTTTCACACAGGACCATGTAGGTTTGGATATTTTTTTACTCTTAATAATAAACACCTTCATTTAAAAACTGCATTTTGCGGTTACTTGTGTTATCTTTTGTCTAATATTTAAATTTGTTTAATGATCAGAAGCATTTAAGTGTGACAAACATACAAAAAAATGAGAAATCAAGAAGGGGGCAAACACTTCTTCACACCACTGTACATCACACGTACCACCTACCCAAACTCCAGCTGCTCTACAGCCATGAATGGATGCAAGCCTTTAAATACAAACTTCATCACAGCTCCGTGAGCAGCTGGTGTCAGTGGGTTTTCCTGGCAAGCAGCGGAGGGCGAACAGGTTGGTAAAACCTCAGAGCTACCTGTTGTGGTCATCGTCTAAAAAGAATGAGATCATATTTAAATATCAGACGTTTTTAGCTGGATTTTCTGAGTTTAAAAAATGAATTAAATTTAGCCTGCAAGGTTGCTAGCATTGCACTAATATACTACTAATAATAATAAGCCAATATTACCATCACTACTGGAGGTGCTGCTGTTTGGGAATGAGGAGTGGGCGCACTTCGTAGACTGTCAAACACATTGCAGTCTTTCATTTTATTCCATGTTGCCGTGTCAAGAGATGTTTCAGCTTGTGTTTACCATACGCCATGCTGCTCATGTTTACCATACGCTTCCACCATTATCCCGCAGTAGCGACGGCACCATAGTGTTGCTTGGTAATGGCAGCATGCGATGTCATGATGTATGCTGTTTTTTTGTTTTTTTTTTAAATACGCAAGTGTTTAAACCCACAGCATCAATAAGAGGAACTGATAACATCAGCAGCGTACAATTCTTTTTTTTTTGTATACTTTATTAATCCCAGAGGGAAATTCAAGGGCATCCACCTGGATGAGGCAGCCATGGTACAGTGCCAATCCCTTCACCATTCGCACACACATTCACACCTAGGGCCACTTCAGATTCTCTAATTAACCTAATCTGCATGTTTTTGGAATGCGGGAGGAAACCGGAGTACCCGGGGTAAACCCAACCAGACACAAGAAGAACATGCAAACTCCACACACAGAGGTCCTGCTGGCTGGTGGATTTGAACCTACGACCTTCTTACTGTGAGGCAACAGTGCTAACCACTACACCACCATGCTGCCCATTCCGGGGGCTCGAAAAATTTAGAACCAGTTCCCAACAGGAACAGGTTCTCAATTCCCATCCCTAGTAATGAAGGCTGCTTAAGGCTTATTAAAATACAGTAATACCTCACAATATCTCAAGACAGTCTTTTACAGATAACAATACAGAAAACTGAAGCATTGTAATCACGTTGAAAATGAGAAATGCAAAATTTTTTGGATTTTTTTAAACATAAAATATCCATGGTTCCGCTTGGTAATATTACAAAGTATTGCATAAGTTTCCATTGTTATGCAGATGGCACAATTATATTTATCAGTGAAGCCAAATGACAGCAACCAATCAACTAAACTAAAAGCATGTCTCAAAGACATAAGTGCTTGGATGACTTGTAATTTCTTACTGTTGAATTCAGATAAGACTAAAGTCATTCGACTTTGCCCCAAAAGCCTTAGAAATAGTACTGCAAAAAAGGAAATCTTAGAAAGAAAACAAAATCTTAAACTAAGGATACAATTCTTGATTTTTTTGTCTGAAAAAATATTTTTTCTTGTCGAGCAGTTTTATGTAAGAAAATTTTGCTTGTTATGGGATCATTTCTACCTATTTTAGGCAATTTAATCTGATTTTTTTTAAAAAATTCTGCCAATGGAACAAGAAAATTTTAACTTATCACACTGCTTTAAAAATTACATTTTTTTTTTGCCAGGAAATTTTTTACTTGTTTCAAGCCATATAATAAGTAAAATTTTCTTACAGAAAACTGCACAAGAAAAAATATCTTGTCAGGCAAAAAACAAGAATTATATCCCGGACTTAAGATATTTTTTCTTACCAAGATTTCCTTTTTTGCAGTGTACAGGTGCATGTCAATAAATTAGAATGTCATCAAAAAGTTGATTTATTTCAGTAATTCAATTTTAAAAAATGAAACTCATATTATATACACAGTAGATTAATTACACACATGGTGATATATTTCAAGTGTTAATTTCTTTTCATTTTGGTGGTTATGGATTATAGCTAATGAAAACCCGAAATTCAGTTTCTCAAACAATTACAATATTACATAAAACTAATTTTAAAAATTGATTTTTAATAGAAATGTTGGCCGACTGAAAAGTATGTTCATGTACACACTCAATACTTCGTCGGGGCTCCTTTTGCATGAATTACTGCATCAATGCAACATGGCATGGAGGCAATCGGCCTGTTACTGAGGTGTTATGGAGGCCCAGGTTGGTATGATAGCAGCCTTAACTTGTCTGCTTTGTTGGGTCTGGTGTCTCTCATCTTCCTCTGGACAACACTACATAGATTCTCTGTGGGATTTAGGTCAGGAGAGCTTGCTGGCCAATCAAACAGTGATACCATGGTCATTAAACCAGGTTTTGGTACTTTTGGCTGTGTGGGCATGTTCCAAGTCCTGCTGGAAAATGAAATCAGCATCTCCATAAAGCTCGTCAGCAGAGGGAAGCAATCCTGAAAGCATCCTTGAAATTTCACTCGAAAGTCGAATATCCCTAACTGAAATTACCCTCCAGTCTAGTTAGCATTTTTTAACAAACTACTTTGAAAACTTGACCTAAATTAAGATGAATTTTACCATTAAACTGCTTTTCAATTCAATTCAACTTTATTTATATAGCACCATTTCACAACAACAGTCATCTCATAGCACTTTCAACTGTAGGGGAAACCCCCACAATTGCAGAAAGACCCCAGCAATCAGGCAATCCCCCTGTGAGCAAGCGCTTGGCGACGGTGGAGAGGAAAAACTCCCTTATAACAGGAAGAAACCTCTAGCAGAACCAGGCTCAGGGAGGGGCAGCCATCTGCTGCGACTGGCTGGGGGATGAGGGGAAAGAGAAGACGAAAAGAACAGACATGTAGAGAGCAAACAGCACAGTGAGGACTCAATCTATGGTACAGAACAAACAGATGTTAATGACCAGCAAATATATTTCATTGAGAGTGAAGAAAGGAGTGAAGCCCAGTGCATTATTGGAGGTCCCCCGGCTGTCTAAACCTATTAGCAGCATAACTAAGGGAGGGTTCAGGGGCACATGATCCCTCTCTAATTATAGGCTATATCAAAAAGGAAGGTTTTAACCTTATTCTTAAAAACAGAGATTGAGTCTGACTCCCAAATCCAGATTGGCAGCTGGTTCCACAGGAGAGGAGCTTGATAACTGAAGGCTCTGCCTCCCATTGTACTTTTGGAGATTCTAGGTATTACAAGTAATCCTGCATTTTGGGAGCGTAGTGCTCTGTTAGGATAATAGGGTAGTATCAGATCTTTTAAATAAAAAGGAGCCTGGTTATTTAGAGCTTTGTAAGTGAGAAGAAGGATTTTAAACTTAATTCTAAACTCTATGGGAAGCCAATGAAGGGAGGCCAGAACCAGAGAGATATAATCTCTCTTTCTAGTGCCTGTTAAAACTCTTGCTGCAGCATTTTGGATCAGCTGAAGACTTTTTAAAGATGCTTTAGGACAACCTGATGATAAAGCGTGACAATAATATAATCTAGAGCTAACAAAAGCGTGGATTAGTTTCTCAGCATCACTCTGAGACAAGATGCTCCTAATCTTGGCAATATGACGCAAATGATAAAAGGCAGTCGTAGAAACAAGTTAAATATGTGAATTGAAAAACAGATCTTGATCAAAAATAACTCCAAGGTTCCTCACAGAACTATTCAGAGAAAGAGTAACTGCATGCAAACTAGGTTTGATTTGGAAAGGTATTTCTAAGGTTTTTTTGGACCAACAAGAATGACTTCAGTCTTATCTGAATTTAATAGCAGGAAATTACAAGTCATCCAAGCTTTGATTTCCTTAAGACAGGCCTCTAACTTGGCTAATTGATTACTATCATCTGGCTTCATCGACAGGTAAAATTTTGTGTCATCTGCATAACAATGAAAATGTATACAGTACTTTCTAATAACGTTGCCTAACGGAAGCATATATAAACTAAAAAGAATAGGGCCTAGCACAGATCCCTGTGGAACTCCCATGTCTGAGCTTTGAGTTGGAAGAAAACTCATTATTGACATGAACAAACTGGAACCTATCAGATAAATAAGATCTAAACCACTGCAACGAAGTTCCATTAAGTCCAACATAGTGTTCTAATCTATCAAGTAGAATATTATGATCGAAAGCTGCACTAAGGTCTAAAAGGACAAGTACAGAAACAAGTCCACTATCAGATGTGATAAGGAGGTCATTAGTGACTTTCACTAAGGCTGTTTCAGTACTATGATTTATTCTAAACCCAGATCAAAATTCTTCAAATAAACCATTTCCCTGCAAATGGTCAAATAATTGCGTAGCAACAACTCTTAAGATTTTTGAAATGAAAGGCAGATTGGAGACTGGTCTATAGTTAGCTAAAACTCCTGGATCCAGCATTGGTTTTTTGAGTAAGGATTTTAATTACAGCAGTTTTAAAAGCCTGCAGTACATGACCTAATGTTAATGAAAAATTGATTATTTGAAGAATAGAGCTACCAGTAAATGAGAAGACTTCTTTAAGTAACCTGGTAGCAATAGGGTCTAAAAGACAAGTTGAAGGCTTGGATGAGGAAATTATTTTATTTAACTCTAAAAGGTCAATTGGAGTAAACTCATCCAAACAGATATCAATTGAAGGAGTTGTAGTAGTTAATGTATTTAAGTTAACGGTAGGAAGAATCTGACTGATTTTATCTTTGATAGATGAAATTGTATTATTGAAAAAGTTCATAAAGTCCTGACTAGTAAGCTCTAAGGGAATGCTAGGATTGACAGAGTCCTGACTCTGTCAGCCTGACTACAGTGCTGAAAAGAAACCTGGGATTATTCTTGTTTTCTTCTATTAATGCAGAATAATAACTTGTTCTAGCTTTCCTAAGAGATTTTTTTATAAATTAGAAGATGATTTCTCCAAGCTAAATAGATTTCATCTAATTTAGTGGAGTGCCATTTTCTTTCTAAATGACGAGTCTTCTGTTTTAAGCTACGAGTTTCTGTGTTGAACCAAGGAGTTAAAAATCTCTGATTAGACTTTCTTTTTTCAAGGGGCCACCATGTCTAGAGTCTGATGCAGAGAAGCTGTAACACTACAGTATCTACCATGCTATCAATTACACAAGGAGCAAGCTCTCCATAGCTTATCTCCATTGTGTTGACACATGGCTTAGAGCAGGGGTGTCAAACTCATTCCATGGAGGGCCAAGACCCTGCAGGTTTTACTTCCACCCAGTCTCTTCAGCAGGTGTTTTCACTGATCAGCAATCAGTAGGACGAAATTCAGAGAAATCACCTGTTGAAGACACTGGGTGGAGGTAAAACCTGCAGGGTCTTGGCCCTCCATGGAATGAGTTTGACACCTGTGCCTTAGAGAAAAGAATCTGCATAAATTTGGTAACAGCATCATCTGAAGAGGCTTCTATTGTACTAATATTTTTCCTTAGAAGCCAACTAGTCAGAAATAGTAAAATCAAAGGTTAACAGACAATGGTCTGACAGTACAGGGTTATGAGGAGACACTACCAGATTTTCTATTTTTATGCCGTATGTCAGAACAAGGTCCAACGTGTGGTGGAGATAATGGGTAGAATTTCCTACTTTCTGAGAAAACCCCATCGGGTCTAATATTGAATTAAATGCCATATTAAGGCAATCACTATCTAAATCTACATTTATATTAAAGTCCCCTACTATAATTATTCTTGTCTGATTTCAGCACTAAATCTGCTAAGAATTCGGCAAATTTGGATAAAAACTCTGAGTAGGCTGAGGGAGGACGATAAACTATGGCAAATAAAATTGGGTTTAGCCTAAAATTGCCCAATACTGAGGACCAAGCCCTCAAACAAATTATATTTTTTGCTTTACATTAACTAATAATTTTGAATGGTAAATTGTTGCTACTCCTCCTCCATGACCAGAACTTCTGGGATTTTGACAGTTTAAATAACCAGAAGGAGTTGATTCATTTAAACCAATATAATCCTCTTGCCCTAACCAAGTCCTGTAAGGGATATTAAATAAATCTGATGATCAATTAACAGATCATAGATTAGCAGAGACTTGGGAGTTAGAGACCTAATATTTAACAACCCACATTTAATTTTTAAATTATGAGGAGGAACAGAGGCCAAGTCATTAAATTTAGAGGCTTCATGTTTAATTTGAGTTTTACCAACTTTTTGTTTAATCACTTTGGGATGCTTATATTTTATATTTTTGTTTACTTTGGAGGGAGCAGACAATGATTCTCTGATGGGGAAGACAGGGGCTAAGTTGAGGGGTGGTGGATGAAGAGGAGCTGCAGAGAAGCGTGTAAGACTGCGACTCTGCTTCCTGGTCCCAACTCTGAGTTGTCAAGGTTTTGGAAATTTGGATAAAAATGATGCCAGATTGTTAGATAAATGAGACACACCATCCAAAGTGGGATGGACGCCGTCTTGTCTAATAAGACCAGGTTTTAAGATACCATTTTAGACAACGTAGATTTGTTTTTATACGGGATTTATATCCACCAGAGCACGTCTTTAAGAAAAGGGTTAAAACTTTCCTTTTTGACAAAGCTTATAGTTAGAGATAGATCATGTGACCCTGAACCTTAACTTAGTTTATTTTATTTTAATGGTTTAATTTTACAGGGACAATGCACATCAATAAACATTTTTGTAAATGTGCCAGTTTAGCCAATTGGCTAATTTTCAACTGCAGTCCCTGGGCAGGTAAAATGCATAAATTCAAGGGAGATCAACACTGCACATGTAACAGGACACATTAATAATAATAAAAGGACAGCACCTTCACAAAAAACAAAACAACAGTAAAATAGTAAAAAACAAAAACAATAGACTTCAGAACGCTCAGACAAAATTACACAGAACGGTCACATATTTGATTGTGTTTTAACCATGATTTTAAGTTAATTTTAAACGAATGGTAGGTGTCAGTCTCTAACAGCTATTGACACTGTTCCAGGTGTGAACTGCTCTCACTGAGAAAGCTGAATGGCTAAAAGTAGACCTCCTCATAGGTATTACACAGTCCCCTCTTTCTCCAGACCTAGTGTGTCTACCAAAGGATGTTCTCTGTTGTATAAAAGCACTGGGGGGGGGGGGGGGGCAAGCCATATAAAATCTCATAAACAAGGCAGACGTCTGTGAATTTGATAAGATTGTCCCAACTCAATAAATTATGGTTTGCAAGGCAGTGACGGTGATGATAAGAGTTTGGTTTCCTGTCGAGTAGCTTCACAGCTTGATGGTAAGCTGACTGTAGGTTTGAGTGTTGTACAGGAAGCTTGTGCCCAGCTTGTTACGCAGTATGACAGATGTAACATTATCATGGCAATGAAATATAGCATTGCTGCCTCGATGGTTAAATAGTTTCTAATATGGTGAAAAATTGACAAATTAAATTTTATTATGTTTTTTTACAGTTTTAATTTATTTTTTGAAGGTAAAACTGGAATTAAGAATTATACCAAGATATTTATAGTCCGATACCACCGTTAGCTTTTCCCCTGCAACATAAACATCTGCTGTGTCATCATCTCTTAACTTTTTGGAGAAGAACATACAGACTGTTTTCTTTATATTTAAGTGAAGACAGGAGTTCTGAAGCCATTGTGTGACACTGGCCGTTACAGCTGTGAGCTTACATGCAGGTATATACAGGGGTGTACATAACTTTTTTGGTCTTGCTCTCAGGGGAGAAAATGAGGTTGTTGCTTGGTCCTCATTTTTTTCCTTGACCCACCTCACAAAATAGAGGAATATGTGGATAACATAACACACATTTTAATTTCAACTGAAAATTAATGAAAGCATTACAACAAAATGTCTGTTCTTTAAAGCTCCATAGTATTCATTTTTCTAATGAAATGACTGCGCTTCAAGCACTCAAAACTAAATGTACAAATGTCTGATTTTCAATGAAAACCAAATGAAATGGCAGCTTTTTAAGCACTGACAACAGTTATTGCTATTTAAAAGCAAGGCATGATTCTCGAGAATAATAAGCGGTCCCGACGTTAATTCCAAGCCTTTTGAGAAGTGGAATATTCTCCTCATATGAATGCATAGGACGTGCATGTTTTGCTTTGTGAAAGGCCAACAGAAAAACATTACTCAGTGCTTGATGCTGTTCTTCATTCAGTTCATCTTGCCATCTGTTGAGCGGACACTAGGCCTCTGACCCTGGCTGTGCCTGCTAGCGTCATCAATCGCTTGCACTACTTTCCAGTGCTCTCTGCTATTCGTATGCTTATCAAAAGCTGGAAAATAAAAGTTTTTAGTACCTGTATAAAATGCATTGTTTTTATCTGCCTGAGTGTGATTTTCATGGCATAGTTTGCCCCATATCTCGGCGCAGGTGTCATTTGTTGAAAGCCAGCTGACCTCCTGCAGCCACTTTTCCAAGAATACACGCTTCTTTTGTGGTTCAGGTTCAGTCTGGCATTTCTTTGGAGGTGGAGGAACACCAAAGTAATTGCTTAACAGAGCTTGCTTCCTGGACATTTTAATGAAAGGAGAAAATCCTAAAAGAAGACACTCGTACTCTGCACTGCAGTCCAATGTTTAGAATTTATTTGTCCTTAGGTACGCAAGTGTGCGTTACAACATTTGATCTGGTGGTCATTGCTTATTGTGATCACGCATGCGCACCACTTATATGCACCCCTGGCTATAGCAGTTATGCTGCTATAGGTTTTGACAGCTGGGGAACCTCCCATGATGCACTGGGTTTTTACTTCTTTCTCCACCCTCAATACGTGGTGTAAGAATTTTGCTGCTCATTAACATTTGTCTGCTCTCTCTCCCTTAGACTGAGTCCCCTTCATGTTGTTCTTTCTCTACATGTCTGTTTCTTCCTCTCTATCTCCACCCCACCCACCCCCCAGCCAGTCACAGCAAATGACTGCCCCTCTCTGAGCCTGGCTCTGCTGGAGGTTTCTTCCTGTTAAAAGGGAGAGGTTTTTTTTCCCTCTCTACCATCACAAAGTGCAGGGGATGACCTGATTGTTGGGGTCTTTCTGCAATTGTGGGGTCCACCCTACAGTTTGAACGTGCAATGAGACTGACTGTTGTGAAGTGGCGATATATAAAAACAAGTTGAATTGAATATCTTAATCTCAGATCCAAAAACCCAAAATATACACAACCCCAACAGTGAAATATTCCCTTAAAGCCAACTGTTTTTTACCTTGTGCTCTGGACATCTCATAGAGAAGTTCTCTTCATTTAGGACACAACCTGAAAACACACAAGAAACTGCTTTAAATCTCAAGTTTTGCTGCAGAGGAGACATTTTTGGTGCGACACCAATTTTGTTTATAGTGATAAAAACTGAGTAATAATTACAAAGAACACAAAACAGTTTAATCTATTAATATTTTGCTAGCAGTTATCCTTCTAATTCCACAGGAATACTATCTAGGATAGTATTTTAAGTATGAATACATGATTTTACATTCCTTAAGACTTCCAAAGGCATTTAAGACAGAACAGTGGTTAGCAGTGCTGCCTCACAGAAATAATGTCTGAGCTCCAGTCCAGGCTGAGCCCATCTATATGTGGTTTTCATGTTCTCCCCATGAATGGTACAGTCCAGGTACTCTGTTCTCTTCCCACTAAAGAAACGCTTTCATGGCAGCAGCCACTCTGGTTCAGCGTGTTAACACCACTGAAGCTTGGAGAAATGGGATTTTGTTCCACTGTGCATACCTGGCTGTGTAGAGACTGAATGACAACATGCAACACTTTAAAACCAAATATACATTGGATATAAAAAGTCTACACACCCCTGTTCAAATGTCAGGTTTTTGTGATGTAAAAAAATGAGACCACGATAAATCATTTCAAAACTTTTTCCACCATTAATGTGACCTATAACCTGTACAACCCAATTGAAAAACAAACTGAAATCTTTTAAGGGGAAAAATAAAATTAAAAAAAAAACTTAAAATAACCTGGTTGCATAAATATACACACCCTTAAACTAATACTTTGTTGCAGCACCTTTGGCTTTTATTACAGCACTCAGTCTTTTTGGGTAGGAGTCTATCAGCGTGGCACATCTTGATGTAACAATATTTTCCCACTCTTCTTTGCAAAAATGCTCCAAACCCGTCAAGATTGTGAGGGCGTCTCCTGTGCACAGCCCTCTTCAGATCACCCGACAGACGTTCGATTGGATTCAGGTCTGGATTCTGGCTGGGCCATTCCAAAACCTTAGAGCACATTCACACAGCCACTGTTTGGTCCAGACCAAAGGACTATCCGTGGATAGTTTGGTTCATTTGGTGCCGTCTGAACGTGTGTTCAAACTCTGGTGTGCACCAAACAAGCGAAGTCTGGTTTGCCTGAAAACGGGGGTCTCGGTACACTTGCAAACAAAGTCTGGTGCACTATGCTTGCAGGGTGAATGCAAACGGACTATCCAGCAGACCAAACAGCGGAAGTGCCCCTCGGCATTTGTGTAACCATAGCAACACGTAGTATGATAAGTGGAAGTGGTGGTTACCATAGAGCATTTTGGGTAGAAAATAACAATAAAGACTATTGCGCGGATCCAAGAAATCCTTTAACTGGAGAAAGCCAAGGACAAAAGTTAAAAAATGTCTCGTTTGTGGCGGACAAACAACCCAGCTGAAGGGAACAGATTTCCGTTTTCGGTCCTGGCCAATCAATGAGCCGAATTTTTTTTCTTCGCCGAGATTTTCTCTTCCTGGTCAGTGGTGGTTTTGCCTACAGTGCCCCAAACGAGCAGTTGGTGCAACTGCGTGACATTATCCAGGCAGGTTGGTCTGCTGCAGTGTGAATGTGAAGTAGCTTGCAGAACGCTCTTTACTTTTGGGAGAGGCTTTTATTTTCAGAGGACTGCGTGAACACACGTAACTTAGCTCTTAGCTTAGCAGAACAACAACAACAGCAGGTTTTCTTCTTCACTGCTTTTGTAAAGTGAATGCAACACTTATACAACAGTACCCCCTAGTGGACAATCTAAAGTATCTTATTCACTTTACTACATCCTTCCCTCCCTTAACCTGGGTTTACCCCTTAACAGAAAGGTAACACTTCACAACACTACTTTTTTCTATCTGAACATCTCCCTGTTCAGTGTAACTGGAAGTCTTTAAGGTAACTAGGCAACTTAGTTTCCCTCTTTAACTGTCTCATCGGTGGGCTTGGTTTTGTGACAGTCTCAGGTTTTGTGGGAACTTCTGTAGCTGCCATCTTCTCCTGTGTCTCGCCGCTGACAACAATGTCCAGCCATGGCTTTTCTTTCTTAGTGGTCTGTCTTGAGTGAGTTGTGTCTGTCTGACTTGTCTCTGTGTTATTCTGTGGTGACAGGTGGTAAGAGTGAATTTGATCCACATGTCTCCTAACCACCCTCCTCCCATCAGCCAACATCACTTTGTAGGATATTGGGCCAGTCACAGACTCAATGATTCCAGGAACCCGCTTAGGTCCGAAACTGAAGTGCTGTGTGTTGTGTCTGGGTGCATTAAGTCCAACGTACAACGTAGCTTCCTCCCTAGAAGCAATTCTGCTGGAGAAAGGGCTGTAGTAGTCTGAGGGGTCACTCGATAGCTGAATAACACCCTAGCTACCTTGGCAGACAACGAGCCTTCTGGACATTTTTTCATCATTCTTTTAAACATTTGCACCCCTCTCTCTGCCAAACCAGAAGTTGCATGTCGAATTCCATTTCTCCTCAGGAACTCTTGGAACTCTGTGCTGACAAAACAAGTCCCATTATCAGACATCATCAATTCAGGCAGTCCTTGATTACTGAAATGTGTATGCAGGCACTCAATTGTTGTGGCTGAAGTAGCGCTATTCATGGGATACACATCCATCCATTTGGAATGTGCATCAATCAGCACCAAAAACATTTTTCCCCAAAATGGCCCAGTGTAATCTACATGGATACGACTCCAGGGCTTATCAGGCCAGTCCCACGGGTGTAATGGAGCTAGTGTAGGGACATTTCTGTGCTCCTGACACACCATACAGGCCTTGACCATGTCCTCAATTTCCTTGTCCAGTCTTGGCCACCATACATTTTGGAGCCACACGCGCACACAAATGTACACACACAAAACCCCAAATATTATACCCTCTCAGGTCCTGAAGTCCCCAGATACCAGCAACAGACTAGGGAACTCCCGTTACCGTACATAAAAAAAAAGCCCCTTTCAATGGAGGCTTGCCACTATTATCTGATCATCATTCAGATACATTTGAATGATGATTATCAGACGACTCCGGCTAAATGGCCCTGCAGGCAGCGTTGGTCGTTGACCACCTCACCTCAGTTCAGTAGACATTTGAAAAGGAAATGCAGATAAACAACCAGAGAAAGAGTGGAAATTAATCAGAAGACCGTTGTGTCAATTTAACTGGCGACGGATTAACTGGTGAGGGTAAACATCTTTTTCACGCAACCTTGAAATAAACGTGTGTTCTTAAACTGTGAAGTTGCTCTTTGTCAATTTTTCACCCAAACACCAAAACAGTAAGATTATTTTCATACCAGTTTCGTTGCTTTGTTTTTCTCCATAGCTGCTGTTAGATTAATTTGTGACAGCCACTGCAGGTGTTGTTTGGGGCTGAGGAAAATGGGTGACCCTGCTGATGCCTGTCCAAAATTATGCAAAGGTAAATAAAATATTTGACAAATGCTTGTGTTGTCATTATTTATGTTTGTTTCTCATTCAGTTGCTAGTCGGGGAGATTTATGAAATTGTTGTAGCGGAAATACAACAAGAACGTCAAAGCAGCCTGTTACACTTTAATCTGGGCAAACCCAGATTAAAATGCGACAGCGATGGGATGGGTTCATTCATATTATATTTTATTTCACAATCATATTTTACAATAAGTTCTGCACCTGCAAGACTTAACTATATGCCATGACAAAGGGAAGAGTGTGACAAAGTTAGGTTTACTTCCAACATTATGAGAAGTGTTTCACATCATCGCATGTCAATGTAAAATTATGGGTGGACAAAACAAAAAATATCCTCTAGTTCAAGATATTATATAGCTCAAGCAGAAAAATGCATTTTACAAGTCATTTAAACCAGAATCAACGCAGGTTCAAGTACAGCTGGTAGTAGTTTTATATTGGTGCTTAAGGCTTTTTTATATGAAACTTTTAGTAATCTGTGGATTAAATGTCTTGGATATATTTACCATGAAGTAACGGAAACAATTATTTAAAAAGTTAGAGATAAGAATAAATAAAAGATTTTATAGAAGACTTCCGGTCTGGACGCCATGGCGACTGCAGCTTAACACTGAAGCTCTCAGACTCAATCCAGGATAACACCTTGAAAATCAAACTTAACGGATTTTTGGAGGAGTGAAAATCAAAAGACAAAATCATCATGTCTAAAGGAAAACAGAAGAAACTGAAATTCTCCAGGCTAGGACACGTATCGGCCGGAGAATCTGAACTGGAAGATCCCCGTTCAGAAGACGAGGAGCTGGTGATAGCTAACAAAAGGGTTAGCCTGAAATCACTATTTGAGGAACTACGACGATTTCGCCGAGATGTTACGGCCGAATTTCGGGAATTCAGAGAAGAATTGAAAAGGACAAACAGCAGAGTGGACCAGGCCGAGAACCGAATCTTGGAAACAGAGGATCGAATAAAAGTGCTCGAAGATTCTGTGCTGGACCTACGCAAAAGACAAGCAGCTATAGAGGCTAAGCTAACCGACCAAGAAGGAAAACAAAGAAGAGACAACATAAGAATTCATGGTCTGATAGAAGGAACCGAAAATGGTTTTAACTCAATGGCAGAATGCGTGGAATCCTTACTAAGAGAGAAATTGGATATTCCACAAACCACCGACTTGAAGATAGAAAAGGCACATCGTTCATTAGCCGCTAGGCCGGCGGCGGAAGCGCCCCCACGTTCGGTGTTGGTAAGATTTTCCAATTTCAAAATAAAACAAGAGGTTGTAAGACTGGCCTGGCAGAAAAAAGGATTTATGCACCAGGAGAGAAAAGTCTACGTGGAACACGATTACGCCCCGGAGGTCCTTAAAAAGCGCAGGGAATACAATGACGCGAAAAAGGTGTTAAGAGAGAAGAAATTGCGCTTTCAGACACCATTTCCTGCGAAGTTAAGGGTCTTCTACGGCGATGAAACGTGTCTCTATAATTCGGCGGAAGAAGCAACAGCTGACATGGCGAGAAGAGGGCTCCCGGTAACGGTGTTTAAACCCGCAGCAGACCCGAGTGAGAAGATCAAAGCGCAAACATGGACAACACAAAGACCCTCAAAATCCACGGACCAGCAGCGGGAAACCCAGCACCAGAGCGTCGCGGATAAACTATCCGTTTTCAGGTTGGAATAGCGACCTTTTTTTTTTTTTTTTTTTTTTTTTTTTTTTTTCCTTTCTCTTGAATCAATCCGCACATCCAACCCCCCTCATACAAGGTAACAAACATTAAAGGAGATGCATATTCAGCATGTGGTAAAACATTTCATGGAACAATCATATTATTTGAAACAAATAAGTCTTTGTAATAAAAAAAAAAAAACTTGTTAAAATAGAAATGTGACAATAATCCACATGTTCTGCTCATACTAACAAATACTGTTTTTGCGTGAATGTTTGATGTGATGGGGGTGGGAGGGTGCACACAATTTCACAGGGTTTAGGCATAAAAGGAAAAAAAAAAAAAAAAATCATTACAAGTTTGGATTGGGTTCTGAAACTCACGTTAAAAGCATGGGACTACTTTCAGTGGTACGAGAGGGCCCTCAACACGTAACAGAGTTTGAGGAATTTCCCTCAGAGCCTTCACTCCATCAAGGCTCTTACAGGGTCTTTAAAAAGACCTCAGCTCAGGAAGTTCTTTTGACAGTTTTTTGTTTTAAAGTTTTTTACACTATGTTCTTAATGTTTTTCTTGTTTTTAATGTTCTTTCAGTTTCTGAGTAGCACAAAAGAGGGCCACCACACAGTTATACTAAACAAAACAACACAATGGAGAAACAGGGTGTAACCAAAATAATTTCATATAATGTAAAAGGGATCCTGAATCCAGTTAAAAGATCCAAGATTCTAGGCAAAATGAAAAAAGACAAAGCAGGAATAATACTTTTACAAGAAACCCACCTAACAGACGTGGAACACAATAAACTCAGTAGACAAGGGTTTAAAATGATCTCTTCATCTTCATATAAATCAGGGAGGAGGAGGGGAGTAGCGACATTGATATCAACCAAAATTACATTTGAAAAAAAATCAGAACACAAAGATAAAGAAGGGAGATACAGTTTGGTAACTGGGCGGCTAGAGGGAGAAGATATCACCCTGCTGAATGTGTATGCTCCCCCAGGGGCTAACTGGAAATTTTATAAAAATGTATTCGACCTAATGATAACTAAAGCTCAAGGTTTAGTGATATGTGGTGGGGACTTCAATCTTAGACTGAATCCATACTGGGATGCTTCTGGTAATTCCCCACATCAAAATAACACCCAAAACAGGAAGACTCGGATGCTACTAAAAGAAATGGGAATCTGTGATGTGTGGAGGGAACTCAACCCCAGTGTAAAAGACTATACATTTTACTCAACTCCACATTCATCTTACTCAAGGATTGACTATTTTTTTATGTTTAATAGAGACATTGGTAGAGTAAAAACATGTAAAATAGGACTGATGGATCTCTCCGACCACAGTCCGATCTACATGGACTTAAATATCCAAAAATACACAAATAATACATTTTCTTGGAGGTTAAATTCAAATGTCCTGAAAGGACCATTGAAAGATGAATTGGAGTCAGATATTCTCAGATATTTGGAAGATAACGATAATGGAGAAGTATCCCCTTTAATACTGTGGGATGCATGTAAAGCTGTAATAAGAGGAAAGATTATTGCAAAACTGGCAACCCAAAAGAAACTAAGACAAGAAAAACTATCCACATTAGAGTCAGAACTTAGGAACCTAGAAAAAGAACACAAAGGCAACACTCATTCTACTGACTCGCTCAAGATTAAGGAAATTAAAAACCAAATAAATGAGATCTACACAATAGAAATCCAGAAGAAACTTACATTTCTGAAACAAAAATACTATGAAGCAGGCAGTAAATCGGCAAAATTGCTAGCCTATAAATTGAGGAAACATCAAACAGAAAGAGCAATCTACAAAATCAGAGACCCAGTATCAAAGGAAATAAAATTCAGAATTCAGGATATTCTTAAAAACTTCGAGAATTACTATAAGAACTTATACTCCCACAAAAAACATAAAAACGCATCCGAGGCATTCCTAAACACATTAAACCTTCCCCAACTTACGGAGTCACAAAATAAAACACTACTGTCAGAAATACATCCTAAAGAATTGGAAAAAGCAATTATGAAACTTAAAGCTAACAAATCCCCAGGAGCTGATGGCTATACAGCAGAGTGGTACAAAACCTTTAAACAGCAACTATCTCCTCTCCTCCTGAAAACATTTAATTATGTCCTCCACACAGGGGAAATCCCCCCCTCCTGGAGAGAAGGGGTCATTGCAGTTATACCTAAACCTGAAAAGGATAAACTAGAGTGCTCCAACTACAGACCAATCAGTGTACTAAATCAGGACTATAAGCTTTTTACCATTATCCTTGCCAAAAGGTTAGAGAATATACTGACAGACCTAATTCATTTAGACCAAACAGGTTTTATAAGACAAAGACAGACACAAGACAACATTCGACGCACTTTACACATAATTCATCATATAAAAAAATATAACTTAAATGCAGTCATATTAGGATTAGATGCTGAAAAAGCATTCGATTCGGTTGACTGGTCTTTTCTATACAGAATCTTATCCAGTTTCAATTTTCATAACAACTTCATTAGAACTATACAGGCATTATATAAAAAACCAACAGCTAAAATAAGGATTAACGGTAATTTATCATCATCTTTTGAACTGGAAAGAGGATGTCGTCAGGGCTGCCCCCTGTCTCCACTGCTCTTTGCAATCTTCATAGAACCTCTGAGCCAATGGATAAGACAAAACCAAAAAATTCAAGGTATTACACTTGGTCAGAAGGAACATAAAATAGCACTCTTTGCTGATGACATTTTAATATACCTAGGGCAGCCGGACACTTCTTTACCAGAACTAACCTCAGTTTTTTCAGAGTATGGAGATTTATCGGGGTACAAATTAAATATGCATAAAACCCAAGTTTTAACATTCAACTATGACCCAAATCATTATTCACTAAGCAAACTCAAAACTAACTGGGAGTCGGAATCTATGAAATATCTGGGGGTCAATATCCCGAAACAACTCAACAAAATTATATCACTAAACTATGATCCACTGGTGACAAAAATAAAATCTGACCTAGCAAGATGGAATATGATACCATTCTTGGGTATTGCACAAAGAATTGAAGCAGTCAAAATGAATATACTTCCACGTCTTCTATACCTTTTCCAAACAATACCGGTAGAACCTCCCAAAAAAACATGGCAGGAGCTGGACAGAAGGATCTCAAGATTCATATGGCAGGGCAAGAGACCTAGAATCAGATATAGAACCCTACAGCTAAACAAAGACAAAGGTGGGCTCGCGCTGCCAAATATCAGGGACTACTTTAAAGCCGCACAAATTAAAACTTTAGTAGAGATATGTAACCCAGTCTACTCTGCACAATGGAAGGAGATCGAATGCCAAATAACAAGTGACATCCCCCTACAGGCGATAATAGGGAACAATGTCTTACCTAAGCTTTTGAATAACACTAACCCGTGGATAGAGACCCCGCTAAAAATTTGGTTTAAGATAGTCAGAGAGAATCAAACTAAAGAGCCCTATCGACTTCTGCAATGGATCGCCTATGATCAGGACTTTACTCCTAATAAAACAGACACCAGATTTAAAAAGTGGAAGGAGAAGGGGCTGATAAAATATTACGATTTTTTTAAAGGGCAAATCTTAAGAAGTTTTGAAGATTTGAAAAAACAAGGCCTAATAAATCAAGACCTTTACAGGTTCTTCCAGCTTAGACACCACATAAACAATATACTTAAAAAGGAGGTTTTGGAAAGGGCCCAGTCAGGTGTTCTGAAGGTCTTCTTAATGGCATATAAAGGGATCCCAGGGATCAGATACATTTCTAAAATATACCAAGGTCTTCAAGACTTAAAAGGAGACAACACATCTTATATAAAAGAGAGATGGGAAAAAGAGGGGAATTTCACTTTACATCTGGAAATATGGGAAAAGCTAAATAAACAGCAATGGAAAAGTACCTCATCCCTGCAGTGGAGAGAATTTGGATGGAAAAACTTGGCAAGATTTTTCAGAACACCTGCACAAATCAAATTTACCCATAAGGGATTGAACTGTTGGCGCTTGTGTGGTGAAAAGACTGCAAATCATTTTCATGTGTTTTGGTCATGCCCAGTTATCCACCAATATTGGACCAATGTACAGACAATATTGGGGAAAATATTCAAAATTACAGTTCCCTTTTCTTTTGTAACTTTGTATTTGGGTTTACTACCGGACTCACTGGAAAGACGAGGAGAAAAATACTTATTCAATGTTTTAATATTGGCAAGCAAAAAAGCTCTAACTAAAAAATGGATGTTGAAGGACTGTCCTACACCTGAAGATTGGACTAACGTGATCCAAGACATTTACTCGATGGAAAAGTTGACATTCGCACTGAGACAGGACATGGATGGGTTCATGAACTTTTGGCAACCCTGGACCGCATATGTGTCTTCCATTAGATCTAATCTTTGACAAATACCATTTCAATAATGGTTCTGCTCTTTGTTCCAATGCTACTCAGATGCTCTTTTATCTTTATTTACTTACTTTTTCTTTTTGTTTGTTTTTTACTGGTTTGTTTGGTTTTTTTTTTGTTTTTTGTTTTGTTTTTTTTTTCTCTTTAATTTCACCTTTTCTTTCACTTTAAAAAAAAAAAAAAAAAATAAGGGGTGTTGTAAGAATTAATCTTCCAATGTTGTCAGATATCAGAAAATAAGGGAACATGTGATGAAAATGTAAACACTGCATTGCTGTAACGACCTGTATACCCTTTACAAAAACTTAAATAAAAAAAAAAAAAAAAAAAAAAAAAGATTTTATAGTTCATATACGTACATTACCATTAAATTAACAACAAATAGGTCAATACATTCTGCTGTATTGCTGTCACAAGATAATCTGGTGTAGAGAGATCACATACTGCTAATGGAGAAGCTAATGACATTAATCTGCGTTTGTTTGCTTTGTGTGTGTGGGGTGAGATTTCTTTAAATCTCCCCCGAGTAACAAAACAATGAGAAACAAACGATGAGAAAGAGTAACAACACAAGCATTTGTCAAATATTTACCTTTGCATACTTTTGGACAGGCATCAGCACACCCACCTATATTTCCCACCTGTAGTAGCCGTCGTCACAAGTTAATCTAACAGCAGTGATAGAGAAACACAAACCAGTGAAACTGGTATGAATATGACTTACTGTTTTGGTGTTCTGGGTGAAAAATTGACAAATGAGCCACTTCACAGTTGAAGAATGGATGTTTATTTCGAGATTACATGAAAAAGATGTTTTAATAGCGAAACACATGCACATCCGTTTACCCTCCCAAGTTAATCCATTGCCAGTTAAGCTAACACACTCATTATTCTGACAAATTAATTTCAGAACTGCAACAAACTGTGTGCACACACAAACACACACAAGAAAAGCATGAACAACCAACCACAATAAATTTTGTCCTACCTTTGCTGTTTTGTCGTTATAAATCATATTTGAGAGGCAGCACACAGGGCCCAGTTGGAGCTGTTTGTAGTGGAGATTGAATCCACAGGATGCCATACCAAATTGCACGACTGAAGTGATTCAAAGTCGGTCAGCCCTCAAAGGCCCCCGACTGGCCTGGGGCTGTAAGCATTTTTTCTGCCGGCACAGCGCCCCTCTGCCTATTAGCAATTTTACTATATTAATTTTAAAAAAAATTGAGGGCTTGCAGCTGCCCCCCCCCCCCCCAGGCAAAGGCTGAGGTCGCCTATTTGCACACCAACAGTAATACTTTTGCTGCTGTATGTCTCTGCACATTAACCACAACCACTTGCACAAATGCCATATCTGCTGCTGTCTGTCTGTCACTGCAATGCTGATCACGTGCAGTCCTATCTGTTACTATCTGCACCTACACTACCGCATTGATCTGCAACTACGGGTATTCATCTCTAGTTGTCTGTATATAGGATTGCTGGGTTTTATCATCGTTAATTGTTTATCTCTGTTTGCACTATGGGAGGTCTGGGTCTTTCTTGTTGCCATTTGCACTACGGGTTGCATTACTGTACATAGACTGCTGTTGTTTTCTTCTTTTTCCAGCCTTATTCCTTTTCCTTTTATACTATGCACACCAATAAAGAGAGAGAGAAACGCCATTTCAATTCTCCTGTATGTCCTGCATGTATAGTAGTATTGACAATAAAATCTTTAATCTATGCCCTGGGCCGCCCCTGCTTCTGGCCAATGCTTTCATTCGGGACACTCCTGGATGATGAGCCTTTATTAGTCCCACAATGGTACTGATGAAGTTGCCTCAAAGCATCTTCTTGGCCAGGCTTTGGTACAACTACCCTCGCACCCCACAACACATCCATTTTGAGTGCCGAGTTCATGCTTCCTTGTTGCATAAGGTGCATAATCAGTTTCTTTCAGTTCTGAGGGCCAACCTCTGTGCACCATTTCTCTCACTCTTGAGAGTACCGGGCCTTTATCTGTCCATATTTTCACTTGGTCTGCCGTCACTAAGGTAATGTCAGAGTTCTCTAGCATGAGAACCCTCTCTTCTGTCATTTCTTGGTCTGCTTCTGCTGGTAAGGGTAGGCGACTTGGGGCATCTACATTACCACGATACATCCCTTCTTCATACATTATTGTATATTCATAGGCTCTCAAGGTTACTGCCCATCTCTGAATCGTCAGATGTCATTTGCGGCACAGCACGCATCTCACAGAAAAGTGACAACAATGGTTTGTGATCAATCAATATTGTGAACTTTCTCCCATAGATTTATTTGTGGAAGCATTTTATTCCAAACATCACAACTAGTCCTCCTTTGTCCAACTGCAACATCCTACTGGTCGCTCTGTTCCATCTAGCATGCAACATGATAACACAGCACCGACTCCAAACGGTGATGCATCATATGCAAGCACAATGTCTTTAGTTGGGTCATAATGTACCAACACTTCTGTGGACTGCATCAATTCCTTTGACTTTTCAAATGTGGCTTTTTGCTCTTCTTTCCACTGCCACTTTGCATCTTTTTGTAGCAGCTTATGCACTGGAGCCAAGACAGTAAACAGACTAGGTAAGAACTTGTTATAGTAATTTAAAGACCCTGACAAGTGAATTCACCATTTTTCTTCTAAACATAATACATATGTATATAACAAATGTAGTACTTAAATCATGGTTAAAGGCTTATAAGCATGCAGAGCTAAACAGCAGAGTTCCACTGCTGAACAGTTTTCTGGCAGTTCTCTTGCCAGGACTTTCTGGCCAGACCTAAATGGGGCTTCCCTACATAATCCAGCCCTAACCCTGCCCTGTCACTGCCCCCAGGGATATAAATACCAGCCGCACATGCACAGTGGTTCTCTGCTTGTTCTTGAGTTTACACTGCTAATGTTCGCTTGCCTGCTGGTCGACCACGAACATGCATCTTGCCTGGATGTTGTAGGGTAAAAGTCTAGCTCAGCTGCAGATGGGCTTTTTGGAGAGCCTGTTGGTGCCGGGCCTTCCCTTCTCTGCCTCACCAGGATGCCTCCTCCTGCCCGGCAGATAGCAAGTATAAGCACTGCTGGGACTACAGTGGTGTGAAAAGTGTTTGCCCTTTCCTGATTTCTTTTTTTTTTTTATGTATGTCTGTCACACTTAAGTGTTTCAGATCATCAAACAAATTTAAATGTTAGACAAAGATAACACAAGCAAACACAAAATGCAGTTTTTAAATGAAGGTGTTTATTATTAAGGGGGAAAAAAATCCAAACCTACATGGCCCTGTGTGAAAAAGCGATTGCCCACTAAACCTAATAACTGGTTGGGCCACCTTAGCAGCAAAAACTGCAATCAAGCATTTGCAATAACTGGCAATGAGTCTTTTACAGTGCTGTGGAGGAATTTTGGCCCACTCATCTTTGCAGAATTGTTGGAATTCAGCCACATTGGAGGGTTTTCAAGCATGAACAGCCTTTTGAAGGTCATGCCACAGCATCTCAGTCGGATTCAGGTCAGGACTTTGACTAGGCCACTCCAAAGTCTTCATTTTGTTTTTCTTAAGCCATTCAGAGGTGGACTTGTTGGTGTGTTTTGGATCATTGTCCTGCTGCAGAACCCAAGTGCACTTCAGCTTGAGGTCACCAACAGATGGCCGGATATTCTCCTTCAGGACTTTTTGGTAGACAGCAGAATTCATGGTTCTATTTACCACAGCAAGTCTTCCAGCTCCTGAAGCAGCAAAACAGCCCCAGACCATCACACTACCACCACCATATTTTGCTTTTGGTATGATCTTCCTTTTCTGAAACGCTGTGTTACTTTTACGCTGGAAGTAATGGGACACACACCTTCCAAAAAGTTCAGCTTTTGTCTTGTCAGTCCACAGAGTATTTTCCCTAAAGTCTTGGGGATCATCAAGATGTCTTCTGGCAAAACTGAGATGAGCCTTTATGTCTTGTTGCTCAGCAGTGGTTTTCATCTTGGAACTCTGCCATGCAAGCCATTTTTGCCCAGTCTCTTTCTTATGGTGGAATCATGAACACTGACCTTTACTGAGGCAAGTGAGGCCTGCAGTTCTTTGGATGTTGTTGTGGGGTCTTTTGTGACCTCTTGGATGAGTCGTCGATGTGCTCTTGGGGTAATTTTGGTTGGCCGGCCACTCCTGGGAAGGTTCACCACTCTTCCATGTGCTCACCATTTGTGGATAATGGCTCTCACTGTGGTTCGCTGAGTCCCAAAGCTTTAGAAATGGCTTTATAACCTTTTCCAGACTGATAGAGCTCAATTACTTTGTTTCTAATTTGTTCCTGAATTTCTTTGGATCGCAGGATGATGTCTAGCTTTTGAGGATCTTTTGGTCTACTTCCCTTTGTTAGGCAGGTCCTATTTAAGTGATTTGTAGATTGAGAACAGGTGTGGCAGTAATCAGGCCTGGGTGTGGCTAGAGAAATTGAACCCAGCTTTCCAAAGATGGGACAAACCACAGTTAATTTATGTTTTAACGGCGGGGTGGGGGGTCACTTTTTCACACAGGGCCATGTAGGTTTGGATTTTTTTTTACCCTTAATAATAAATAGCTTCATTTAAAAACTGCATTTTGTGTTTACTTGTGTTATGTTTGTCTAATATTTAAATTTGTTTGATGATCTTAAACATTTAAGTGTGACAGACATACAAAAAAATGAGAACCCAGGAAGGGGGAAAACACTTTTTCACACCACTGTATAGTAGTATTGACAATAAAATATTTGCATCTTGAATCTTGAATTATACCTTCATTATAGCTATATTATACCATTTTACTGAGTGGATATGCCTAAATCAGTGTGTCAATCATACTATATTGATGCTTATAGACATTCAAGTATATTCCAGACAAAATAGCATGGCTTTCGGGACTTATCTGTTTTTGCAAAAATGTATGACCACACCATCAAAGAGTCCAAGACTTGGACTCTTTGATGGTGTGGTCATACATTTTACTACTTAGACTACTTAGACTACTTAGTCTCTAAGTAGTCATACAAGACTACTTAGAGACTACTTAGACTCTAAGTAGTCTTGTATGCCAATTATAGTAAATTTAAACTAGTTTGCCAAGTGCTAAAGAAGTTCAATTATCTAACGTAATTTTATAGAGGATTATTTAGGAATAATGTTGTCATGAACCCTCCCGTGCGCTTTTATGCAGCGCATGGTGAGGGGTAAAATGATGAGTAATCAGTCAGTCAATCAGTTAGTCAAAGACCCAGCAGTGCGTGACTGGAAAAAGGCGCTCAAGTACACGCACTGCTGGTGATGATGTGATTAGGAGCACCTGGGCGAGGACCGGGAAAGATGATTAACGGGGCTGGGAACAGCTGATGGGAATGAGCGAGAGAGAGGGGGTGTGGCCAGACCAACAGACTGTCAGCAGCGCTCACAGAAAGTAGGTCACAGCGGCTGTCTAACAGCCACCGGTCAGACAGTGGCTATGGATAGGGAAGGCAGACTGAAATACGTAATATACCCATATGCTGCGGCACCTAGATCCACCGGGAGTGCGGGACCGAGCCGGGAAAACCAAGCTGGCTTGGCTCCTGACAGAGCCCCCCCTCTCAAGGGGTGGATTCCCAGACACCTAAGGTAACATCCCGAGGACCCCACACCCCCACCCCAACAGGAACAGCAACAAAAAAAATAACCCCAGGGTGGGAGGTAGGGGGAACAGGAAGGAGGGAGCACAATACCCCGCCGAGGGCCCACAATTACCCCCCCCCCCCCCCAGTCCATGGGTGTTGGGGCTCAGGCAGCTGCCCAAAGTCCCAGGCCCAGCAGGCAGTCCAGCAAACAGTGTCCGGTGGCCTGCCGAAAAACACGGGCCATCTGGCCCGGAGACTCAGTTCCTCCGGCAGTCGGCCAATGTTGTAGAGCCACCAGGACTGAGGGGATGGAGCAGGAGGCAGCCTGCCCAGCGGGAGGCTCTCTGGTGGGTGACCGGACCGTAGGGAGGGAACCCCCACAGCGTCAGACTGGGAGGAAAGGGGACCACGACTGCGTCAGGCTGAGGAGTAACGGCCCCGACGTCGTCAGGCTGACCGGCAGCGCCCTCGATGGTCCTGGTCAGGAACAAAGCTGCACCCGCGATGGACCCCGACCGGGCCAATGCTGCACCCAAGGCGACTCCTGGCTGGAGCTCTGCTGCACCCGCGGTGGCTCCCGGCTGGAGCTCTGCTGCACCTGCGGCGGCTCCCGGCTGGAGCTCTGCAGCTCCCGCAGCGGCTCCCGGCTGGAGCTCTGCAGCTCCCGCAGCGGCTCCCGGCTGGACCTCTGCAGCTCCCGCAGCGGCTCCCGGCTGGACCTCTGCAGCTCCCGCAGCGGCTCCCGGCTGGACCTCTGCTGTACCCGCAGCGGCTCCCGGCTGGAGCTCTGCAGCACCTGCAGCGGACCCTGACCGGGCCTGAGCAGGAGCGCAGCACCCATGTCGGGCTGATCCTGGAGCGCAGGATCTTCACACATCTGCAGCGGGTCCAACGCTGGGGACTCCACTGGCGTGGCTGCAGGAAAACACCTCCGTGTGGGTCCCTGGGCAGGATCATCCAGGGCCCCAAACTCCTCCACCGTCTGGTGGCTCATCTCCAGAGCCGACAAGCACTCAGGGATAATAGGAGGAGACATGGAGAGGAGAAGAATAGAATTATTATTTGCGGCTAGAGGAGAGGACCCAGCGGACTGCTGAAACTGGGCCTCTCCCTCGGGAGACAGGCAAGATTCAGTGTCAATGAATGGTTTAGAATGAAAAAACACTTGCCTGTCCTCCCGGTAATTGACGCTCTCAGCTGCAGGCAATCATCCCTCTCCGAGTCAGTGGTGACGTGGGTCCTCTCGAGGGTTTGCAGAGGAGCTGTCTCCACAACGACGGAGGTGGGCGTTACCGGGGCGACCTCAGCGGACCTCACAGTAGCTGGAGGGACGATGGCAGCTGATGGAGGAGAGCGCTTTTCCCGGCGCTTCCACGCAGGGTGACGCTGTCCCGTTAAATGGTGCAGACCGTGCTGGAGCGGGAGGAGGGTTGGGCCAAGCATTGCGGAGGATGAAGGTCTGCTGGTTACCGGGCGAACACATGAGGAGAGACGTGTATCCATGCTGGCGCCCCACAGCCGGAATCGCTATGAGAGCGCAAGAGAACCACGGACTGCGCGGAGTGGATACACGTCGTAATGGAGCTTACAGTTCACTGATTCAACACACAATCAGTCAATCGATCAGTTAATCAAAGACCCAGCAGTGCGTGACTGGCAAAAGGCGCTTAAGTACACGCACTGCTGGTGATGATGTGATTAGGAGCACCTAGGCAAGGACCAGGAAAGATGATTAATGGGGCTGGGAACAGCTGATGGTAATGAGAGAGAGAGGGGGCGTGGCTGGACCAGCAGACTGTCAGCAGCGCTCACAGAAAGTAGGTCACAGCAGCTGTTTAACAGCTGCCGGTCAGACAGTGGCTATGGGTAAGGAAGGCAGACTGAAATACATAATATACACATACTGTATGCTGCGGCACCTTGACCCACAGGGAGGGCAGGACCAAGCCGGGGAAACCAAGCCGGCTCGGCTACTGACAAATGTTAGCTTATGGTTAGAAATACTGCTACACTGGAGCATGAAATCTTGACAGTTTCAGCTTCATTCTGTGATCGGAGTCACACCAGACACCACAGGACTAATTCAACGTTAATCATCCATGTTGTTTAATATACAGGCTGCTGTTGTGTGTGTAGACTGGGCTTTTTACTTTCTGGATAATGGAAACTATGGATGGAGACTTTACAGGCAGCCTATGAATATAAAAGCCGGTGATACCCCCCCCCCCCCCTAATATTGTTGGGTAACTTAAAAGTTTTCCATTACAATTGTACAATAGGAGACAGTTTTTCCTCCCCACTGTGGTTAGCTTATTAAATACAGGGATCATTGCATCCATCTGCCAAGATTGCTTCTTTTATATTTATTTGGGGGGGGGGTGTCATGTTATCTTCTGTACACATTTTATGGTCATATTTCAATCATTGGAAAACTGAAGCTCTCCAGCTGTTTGTATATCTCAACTTGAACATGGATTTGTATTTGCAATAATTGGATAATACTGCAGAAAGAAGCAGAAAGACTACAGACAGCTACACTGATCAGAATTTGTCTCTGTGAATGTCTGATGTTAAGATTCTCAGTATGTGCTTTGTAACTAAATATTTTTCTCACAATCTATTACTAAATATAATCTGCAGCTGCATTTATATTCTGTTGTGAGAAGTTGACATCTGAACTCTATAAATGTGGGAAAATTAGAAATGATATTTGTCGCAAGAACTTTTTGGCCTGTGTTTTTCATTTAACAAAGCACCAATCCACAAACCACAGAACACGTTGGAAGTACCTGGGGTACCAGAACTGCCAGTCTGAGCATTTTAAAATCTGACCTACCTGCTCAACAGTGACCAAACATCAGACTCTGCTGGAAATGCAGACTAAGGTGTTTAATTTTGGAATTAAGACAACATACCAGTCTACATTTTAAAAACACCAACATGAACAAACTCACACAGAAGATTTATAGCATTTATTATATTAAACACAAAATTGGACAACTACAGATTTTTTTTTTTTTAAATGGGAGGTTTGAACCCAGTGTAGCCGCCATCTTCATGGGGGTACTCATGCTGAATATGAAGGACAGCACAGGATGGTATGGTATCTCCACATGGTTGTGCTTTCCCAGGAACCACCAGAACCAGGAAACAAATAATCTGTAGTTCATGTATCGAGCATGCCTGCAAATATAAAAAGAGCAGAAATATGTCATTTGATTTTATTTTATGGGCTTGTTTTGTGGTCTTATCTGATGCCTTAACATCTGACACTTTGAAGTTGGCTTTCTTAAGTGCCAATATGTGGTGTTTGGGGAAAGAACCATCCTAAAACCTGGTTTGTCTGTTGGTGTGTTTGTCACATTAGTTTAGTGTTCATTTGAAAGGGACATTACATACTAATGAACATTAATGCAAATGTAAGTATGCCAGATTTAGCAATACTGCTAATTTGCATCTATAGTCCCCCGGCGGGTCACAAAAACACACAAACAATCATACACGAGCAGAACTGCAATGAAACTGTCCAAAATGTATATGCTAAAGTGCAAGAGTTAAGGTGTTACAAAACATTCAAATGTCACACGAGTGAAGTGCTGTGTATGCGTACACACTCAAGCACCTCACAGCAACAACAGACAGCAACAAACAAGGGGGGGGGGGTCATATGTGTGTGACGCACGGGCATACACACACACACACACACACATTATATATATATACTGTATATATACAGTATATATATATATACTGTATATATATACACACACACACACACACACACACACACTACCGTTGAAAAGTTTGGGGTCACCCAGACAATTTTTGTGTTTTCCATGAAAAGTCACACTTTTATTTACCACGAGTTGTAAAATGAATAGAAAATATAGTCAAGACACTGACAAGGTTAGAAATAATGATTTGTATTTGAAATAATAATTTTTTCCTTCAAACTTTGCTTTCGTCAAAGAATCCTCCATTTGCAGCAATTACAGCATTGCAGACCTAACATGATTGCACAAGGGTTTTCTAATCATCCATTAGCCTTCTGATGCAATGAGCAAACACATTGTACCATTAGAACACTGGAGTGATAATTGCTGGAAATGGGCCTCTATACACAGGGATGAGAATGGGGTTTGGGAAAAAAAGGAGGAAACTAAGCCGGGGGTCTTAGTTAGGCCTGTGTCCCCCAAGCCGGATCCAAGGCGGAGCCTTGGTGGGGTGTCTGGGGGGCAACGCCCCCCAGAAGCTAACGAAATCTGGTGTTTTAGAATGCTCAAATGTGGTCTTATATTTAAAGTTAGAAGTAAGTACAAATGCATTTATAGTTTACCTTTTTAATCTGCTGCTGCATCACGTGTAAATTTATGATATCTGAATGGTATGTTGATGTAATAATACTAAATTATATTTTACTACTATTTAATATGTTTAGAATGGTAAATGGCGTTCACTTACATAGCGCTTTTTCTCATCGCTGGATGACCAAAGCGCTTTACAGATCCTGCTATCCACCCATTCATGCACACATTCACACACTGATGGCGGCAGAGCTGCCATACACACACAGGCACTAGCCTGGCCACCAGGAGCAACTGGGGGTTCAGTGGCTTGCTCAAGGACACTTGAGGACATGCAGACTTCAGACAGAGTGGGAATCGAACCCATGACCCTCCGATCAGTAGTCGGTCACACTACACCTGCGCCACAGCCGCCCCCCTAAACTGCCGCCCCTAGAACTGACACAGAGTTACATTTACATAGTTCTAGAACAGACAAAATAATTTAACCAAGTAAAATAAATTATAAATATTAACAAAATTCCATCACCAAGTCCATCACCCATTTATTAAAATATACTGACATTCTGCAAGCATTTTGATTTATTAATGTGTGCATTTGTTAGTGTTACTAGGAATATAAAAAAGTTGCATATTAGTATATTTTAATATTTGAAAGATAATCTAAGAAAGTAAGTAAAACCTAAAAGATGTTTAGTGTTTCAAATTATCAATTAGTGTTTCAAAACAGGCATGACGTCACAACTTAAACATGCTATTTCATAACAAATTCATTACGCGAAAATTCTCAAGTACATTACTTATAACGAGAAAAAAAATCTTACCTCGGAATGTGTCTTCCGATCACTAATTGCTGTAATCGGGGCCGACTGTGATGAACTTTGACTGGCACCTGAATTTGACCGTGTCCATCGATCGTTTTGAACGCAGCACGAGCGAGTAATTCAATCTCCTTGTAGCCACAATTTTGAGATGTTTCTGTTTTGAACAGTGTTCAACTAAGGCAACACAACCACGAGATCCATAACTCAAGAAATTGTTGCAATAAACACACTGGGCTTTCCCTGGTACTTCGCATTTCGCTATGAAGTCGGCCATTTTTTCAACCACAACTTCGGTATTTTTACCGATCTTTACAGTCATTGACACAGTTTTTTCGAGCCATTCCCAACGAAACTTGTTCCTTATCCCTTTGTCGATTTCTAAAATTCTTGCTTTGTTGTCTTTCGTAGCGTTTTAGGTTCACCATTTTCACGAAATCGGGAAAACTCGGTTGATTGAATTGTCCGCCATTTGCATTTCGCTCCGTGTGCGGGATATGACAAAGAAATAACAAAATCGTCGATTGGTTGCTTCAATAAGTATCAGCCAATCAGTGGCCTTGTTACATTACATTACTGATCTCGCTGGGTAGCGCGTTCTGCGTGGTGGATTTGAGCAGCTGATCGAAAATACGACTCGCCGCTCATAACAGGCCTTACCGCCCCCCCTAAAATTTTCTCCTCAAATTTAGACGATTCACGAGAATGACCCTAGACATGATCAAATCCGAGGAATTCCTCGGATCCGCGAAGGATTCTCATCCCTGTATACACCTCTCTAGATATTGCACCAAAAACCAGACATTTGCAGCTAGAATAGTCATTTACCACATTAGCAATGTATAGAGTGTATTTCTGATTAGTTTAAAGTTATCTTCATTGAAAAAAAGTGTTTTTCTTTCAAAAATAAGGAAATTTCTAAGTGACACCAAACTTTTGAACGGTAGTGTGTGTGTGTGTGTGTGTGTGTGTGTACACAAACACATGTACACGTATGCCACAGAGCAGCCACTAGTTATGGGTACAGTTTTGGTTGTTTAAAAGCCAATTTTTACAATGCGTCTTAAAAGTGTTTAGTGTGGTATGTTCTCTGATTGTAGGTGGTATATTATTCCAGATCTTGGTGCCCCTCACTGATAGCACAGATTGAGCAAATGTGGTGCATCTGTAGGGGACCTCAGTCTCCTCTAGTGATTGCTCTGGTGGTTGTACCGGTGACAGTTCTCAGTTTAACATATTCTCCTGTGGGGGGGGGGGGGGGAATAGCCATTTAATATTTTGCAAAATTGAACAGGCAAATTTAAGAGTTTTATAATTTTCAAAGGACAGAAGATTGTATTTCTTGTAAATGTGACAGCAATGATATGTGGGATCTTTCTTATTAAAGATTTTTATGGCTTTTTTGTATAAAGATTGAATGGATTTGATTATGGTTGCACCAGTGAGTGACCAGTTGGTAAAACAGTAATCGATGTGTGAGAAGACCATTGCATGCAGAAACATTTTCGCCACACTGTCAGCGATGGTCTAATTTGTTTAAAATTTCTTCGATTGAAGTTGATTATGTTTTGAGATTTTTTAATGTGTTTTTTAAAGGTTAATGAGAAATCTAAAATCACGCCAAGGTACTTAAATTCCTGGACTAGTTGCAGCTCCTCCCCTTTTAAGAAAATTTTTGAGTTTGTAATATTTGATCATTGTTTGGTAAGCATCATGCAAACAATTTTTTTAGTGTGTAGTAGGTGACATGAATTATTCAGCCAGTCATGGATTTGGGTCATTGCTGTTGTAAGAATATAGGCTGCCTCTTGTGTGTTATTTGCAGGTGTGAAAATTACTGTGTCATCTGCATACATTTGTATATGAATGTTTCTGCATGCATTTGGTAAATCATTTATGTACAGAGAGAATAATATTTGTCTAAGCATGCAGCTTTGTGGGAATCCCATTTGACATTTCAAATATCATTTCAACATTTTTCATTGGGCTGCACGGTGGCGCAGTGGTTTAGCACTGTGGCAGCACAGTTTTACCCTCGGCCGGGGGATCGCGGGGATCATGAGATCGTGGGTTCGATCCCAGCCCCCGACCAACAGTGAGCTGTGTGGAGTTTGCATGTTCTCCCCGTGTTGCGCGGGTTTACTCCGGGATTTCTCCGGTTTCCTCCCGCATACCAAAAACATGTAGGTTTAGGGCGCTCGCGCACGCAGCGACCAGCAGCCGGTGGCTTGTCACCAGACTGCAAACCAAGTCTACCTACGGGTACAAATAAGTAACAACAAAAAAAAAAAAAAAAAAAATATGGAGATTTGACAGTAGCCACGGTTACATGGGCAAAATTTCCTCAATCTCATTATAATTCAGATTAGAACTTTACTGTTTACATGGATCCTGAAAAAGCTGATCCGATTAGGGCGTGTGTTTCCATGTGTCACACATTTGAACGGACTAAATCATTTTGACATGTGCACGTCGACATTTCGACATTCCGAAAATAGTAGAAGCAGCAGCAACTTCCGGTGTTAGCAAGCTCCGCTTCGTGTCTCATTTTGAAATGGATCTGTATTGTGTTATTCAGACTGTACTTTTGCTTCTGCTGGTCTCCGTAATGAAGCTACAAGTACATACTTCTGCATATGACGAACAGCGGGAGACAGCAGGATGATACAGACCAGTTTTGTCTTCCTCTAGCTGCTGTTAAAGGCGGAAATACGTCACGTCGACATGTGGCTGACGTACAGACATGCGCAGTAAGCACATTTTCTGCCCAACCTTCAGAATAAGTGTTTTCATGTGCACCATTCGGATTAACAATCGGCATAACCCATCTGTCTCAATCGGAATGAAATTTTGATCCGAATGAGCGTGATCGGGTTAGAATATTCAGACTGGCATGTTTACATGAAGCATTTTTATTCCGATCAGGCTTTTAATCCGGTTACTTGTGTCCATGTAAACATGGTCACTGTTGACCATAAAGTTTAAATTAAAACTGCTGTAGAGCCTTATTTTTCCTTTCCCTTTTGTTGCTCATGGCTTGCAGAATCAGACCCCCCAGAGGCTGTCTCCTTGGTTCATCAATGATCTGTCTGGATCATTTCAGATGTATGGATGTAAGGGGATAAGGACCTGTACTTATATAGTGCTTTTCTAGTCTGAAAGACCACTCGAAGCGCTTCACTAGTACTAACCCTCAATTCTAAGGGCCTATCAGAGACAGATACCTAGGGACAATTTGGAATCACCAATTAACCCAACATGCATGTCTTTGGATTGTGGGAGGAAACTGGAGTACCAGGAGTAAACCCACGGGAACAGGGAGAACATGCAAACTCCACACAGAAAGGTTCCTACCTCTGCCAGCCCGGGTATTTGAACTTGAGACCTTCTAGCTTTTAAGCAACAGCGCTAACCACTGTAACACTGTGCTGACAACCAAGCAGGACCTAGACAGCATTTTTTTTTTAAAAAAATGTATTTATATTTTCATTGAATTTCCATGATAAAGTTTTCAGCTTTCAGATGGATTCCACTTTTCTGTGACATACAGTGGTTGTTCAAACAAAAAAAAAAAAAAAGTGTCTCAATGGTATTTCTTTATAAAGCTTATGAAATGTCACATTAATTTCCATCCATTGTCAGTATTTCCCGTAGATCTTGTATTGATAACGTAAAATGATGTGACCATGGGACATACAGTACCTTGAATGTGGCTGCTGAAGAAATAAACTACTCACTGCATCGGAGAGGTTTTCATAGCTTGTTAAATGTGGTGACATTTTTTTAATGGGTGTTGTGTAATTGTATCCTGCTATCACCTCTTTGGAGATCTCTGTTCTCCCCTTAAGAAAAGACAAAATGGGTCTACAGTGGGCCTCAGTGTTACAGACTGCACCACAAAGTTGATATTTCAAGCATTTTAGTCTAAACCACAGCACTTATACAACCTTCAAGACCTTTTAAATCCAACAGTTAAAGGACTTCCAGCATCTGAGATCAAATTCTTTTTGTTGTTGGGATAATTAAAAATAAATAACTTCATCTTCATGCCATATAGTCGTGAAAAAATTTGGACATCCCTTTAAATATTCAGTTCTTTATTAAGAAATGTTCACATACAGTATGTCTAACCTTGTTTTTGTTTTTATTTGCATTTTTTTTTACATTTATTTTAGCCATTGTAAGTGGGAATGAATGTGGGGGTGTCCTAAAAAAGATGGGGGGTGTCCTAATTTATTCCTCACTATTTGTTTAGAATTACATTTTACAGAAAAGTTGAAAAAAGTCCAATTCATTTTTAATTGTTTAGTTGTATTACGTGAATCTCCCAGTATTTTTAACACTGATATTAAATATCCATACAGTATGTCCAAATATGTGACCCGTGCTGGCAAAAGGAGTTGGAATGCGCAGCGGGTTATTACGAGCTACAGGCACGTGAAGTCATAAATCATGATTCTTTCTTTCTTTGCTGGCGGCAAGTCCTGGGAAAACCCCCGTCAGTGCCTGGTATCACTGTAAAGCTTGGAACTCCTACTTTCTAAAAATACACATTTTTGCGGAAGCCGTAACTCAGGACTGATCAAACATGAGTTTTCAAACCAGCCAAAATATAAACAAAATTGGTTTATGCTTGTCCGTTTTTGCGCAATTCCTACAAATTAAATATCATTTTGAAGGTCTTTCAATACAGAATATGAAAGTAACGTTACCTCAGTTTTGGTAATTTCCTCATTGCGACTCACTTTGCCAGCATGGGTCACATATGAAGAGTTTTTGTTTGCAACAACCGATAAACACCACTACCATGAAAATTTCACTCTTTACATCAAACAACTGTTAACCTCTTGCACTCCGTTGTTCCGCAGGCGGGCAAGTCTCTGCGTCCTAAGGCGCACGAGGGCGCACGATAAGGATATTGATGGTGGTGGTGTAGGTGGTGTGGCCGCCAAGCGCCACTGAAAAAAAAAGCTGCAAACACAGCCGCGAACAGATTAGTTCATCTGATTGACCTCTCATTCGACTAATAAGAGCCTTGAATTGGGTTTCTGAAACCTTGAAGAGCCAATGAATGAAAACCTAGGAAGGAGGACCTGCCTCCCAACGCTTTGAATGCAGTGAGCCAATTGAAGCAGAGAAGTTCGTGAGCTGTTTTTTTTTTAAGGCTGGGTGAAGACTGACTGCTGGAGCGGATCAAAAAAGGACACAGGAAGAGCCCCACAGACCCAGCAGCATGGTGACCATCCACAAATGCAACCTGTGTGACAGGGAGTGCCATTCGTGGATCGGCATGTTCGGCCACAGGCGGTGCTTATTTTGTATCGGTTCCAGCAGAGTAGACGTTATGATTTTTTCCATGGTCATTATAGACCGACGGAGGCTGACGACGAAGGCTGAGTGACACACACGCCTTCGCCAGTCTTTTTTTAATTACTACTGTTATTTGTTTTGAAAAATCGTTCGCCAAAAACCGCAATCATGGAAGCACAAAACCGCAATAATGGAATTATGTTTTAATCGAGTCGCGAGAACAGAACCAGAGCGGACCAGCGTCGCGTTCGTCTGACAATGAGGAAGAGAAGTTCGCCCAGACTCCGCTGTGAAGAGGTAAGGTGTTATAAGCTAAATTATTCTCTATCCCTGAAACCGCGGTACAAGGGGTTGCTCGCAGTGTACAGGCTGTGAACGCCCCCCCACCCCCGCTATTCTTCTGCAGCGGTGGGGGGGGGGGTGACTGCACTGCTGTCCTACATCACCACATAAGGCTAATCCGTTGTGTAGCGATGGCTGAAGTCCATCCTCTGTAGCGAGTGGGGGGGGACAACCCCCCCCCCCACACACACAGTAGCGAGGGGGGGGGGGGGAGCCGCTGTGACAGCGTTGCTGTGGAAACATGCAACGAGTGTAATCTGTCATGTAGCGAGGGCCGAACTCTGTCCTTGGTAGCGGGGGGGGGGACGACCCCCCCCCCGCACACACACACACAGACACAGCCCTGAGTGTGACCTTTCCTTTGAGCCTAAAATGAAGCTTCTACATTGAATTATTCAAAAGTTACAGACGTTTTTCCAAACTGTGCCATTTGGCACAATTTGGCACAGTTCCAAAACGCCTGGGAACAGCCTGAGAACAAAGCTGTGTAAAATATTCATTTTTTGTGGTATTGTTACCAAATTTGGATCTCAGCTGGATAACACTTGGTTCTACATTTCTGTTGCATTTTCCAGCCGGATCGGACAGCTGTGTGTTATTTGCAAGCATTTGTATCCAAAAAAACACCGTGTCCAAATTTTTTTTCTTCAAGTTCAGTATGTTTAGATGACTGTAACTCAGTGGCCGGAGCACGTAGAGAGATTATGTTTTTTTTTGCCAAAAAATTCAAAGTGTTTTCTTTTAAATGAGACCAACCCCATGAAAATGCTGCAAAGGGTTGAAGAACAGCTTTCGATTTACTTTGGGCACGTTATTTTTTGGCATTTTTAGGAAAATTGCCCGGAGTGCAAGAGGTTAACATTACCTACTTATAGAAGTTCAAATAATTTTGTCTCAAAAGTCGGTACGTCCTATGTTACAGACACTAAAAATTCATGTTTTGTTTTGGTTTTTTTTTCCAAAAGCCGATAAAAGCTGGGAGCATTTTTTTTTTTTACAAAAGCATATAACTCCACAGGGCAAATCAGTGCTTGGTATTTGGGTCACGTGACTCATCTTGGCTGCCTTCCTGGTCTGCTCGCTCTGACTGTTTTCCCTGGCTGTGTTTGGAATGTTCACTCACTCCCTCCCTACTCGCTATATAGTGAATTTAGCTATAGTGGACTATACAGTAAACTCAATATAACAATAAAAGTAACCGCTTTCAGACAGTACTGGGCTTGTTTTCGCAGCACGGTTAATGACGTCATCACGTGACACAGTAAAATGTAACACACGGTGGTAAAAAAAATTAAATGAATACCTGCATGTAATTTGCAGTAAATACGTATTAAATCAAATCATTTTTGCCAAATTATTAAATATAAATACCTTAAGGTAGTTTATGTTGTGATGTAAAGCTCTTCTCTCACCGCTCCGTTGGCTGCGCATTCACGATATAGTACACTATATGGGTAAGGAGTTTGTTTTCCAGCCTTATTCCTTTTCTTTTGTGCTGTGCGCACCAATGAAGAGAGAGAGAAATGCCATTTCAATTCTCCTGTATGTCCTGTGCATACAGTGGTGTGAGAAAGTGTTTGCCCCCTTCCTGATTTCTCATTTTTTTCGTATGTCACACTTAAATGTTTAAGATCAAACAAATTTAAATATTAGACAAAGATAACACAAGTAAACACAAAATGCAGTTTTTAAATGAAGGCGCTTATTATTAAGGGAAAAAAAAAACTCCAAACCTACATGGCCCTGTGTGGAAAAAGTGATCCCCTTCCCCTGTAAAACATAAATTAACTGCGGTTTATCACATCTTTGAAAAGCTGAATTCCATTTTCTAGCCATTTCTAAAGCTTTGGGACTCCAGTGAACCACAGTGAGAGCCATTATCCACAAATGGCGAAAACATGCAACAATGGTGAACCTTCCCAGGAGTGGCCAGCCGACCAAAATTACCCCAAGAGCGCAGCGACGACTCATCCAAGAGGTCACAAAGACCCCACAACACCATCCAAAGAACTGCAGGCCTAAATTGCCTCAGTTAAGGTCGGTGTTCATAACTCCACCATAATAAAGAGACTGGGCAAAAATGGCCTGCATGGAAGAGTTCCAAGACAAAAACCACTGCTGAGCAAAAAGAACAAAGGCTCGTCTCAGTTTTGCCAGAAAACATCTTGATGATCCCCAAGACTTTAGGGAAAATACTCTGTGGACTGACAAGACAAAAGTTGAACTTTTTGGAAGGTGTGTGTCCCATTACACCCGGCATAAAAGCAACACAGCATTTCAGAAAAGGAACATCATACCAACAGTAAAATATGGTGGTGGTAGTGTGATGGTCTGGGGCTGTTTTGCTGCTTCAGGACCTGGAAGACTTGCTGTGGCAAATGGAACCATGAATTCTACTGTCTACCAAAAAATTCTGAAGGAGAATGTCCGGCGATCTGTTCGTGACCTCAAGCTGAAGCGCACTTGGGTTCTGCAGCAGGACAATGATCTAAAACACACCAACAAGTTCACCTCTGAATGGCTTAAGAAAAACAAAATGAAGACTTTGGAGTGGCCTAGTCAAAGTCCTGACCTCAATCTGATTGAGATGCCGTGACATGACCTTTAAAAGACTGTTCATGCCTGAAAACCCTCCAATGTGGCTGAATTACAACAATTCTGCAAAGATGAGTGGGCCAAAATTCCTCCACAGTGCTGTAAAAGACTCACTGCCAATTATCACAAACGCTTGATTGCAGTTGTTGCTGCTAAGGGTGGCCCAACCAGTTATTAGGTTTAGGGAGCAATCACTTTTTCACACAGGGCCATGTAGGTTTGGATTTTTTTCCCCTTAATAATAAACACCTTCATTTAAAAACTGTATTTTGCATTTACTTGTGCTATCTTTGTCTAATATTTAAATTTGTTTGATGATCTGAAACATTAAAGTATGACAAACATACAAAAAAATGAGAAATCAGGAAGGGAGCAAACACTTTTTCACACCACTGTATAGTAGTATTGACAATAAAATCTTTGCATCTTGAATCCTGAATTATAGCTTCATTATAGCTATATTATACCATTTTAATGAGTGGATATGCCTAAATCAGTGTGTCAATCATACTACATTGATGCTTATAGACATTCAAGTACAGTATATTCCAGACTATTCCAGACAGGTGTTCATCAAGCTCATCAAACCAATCTTGATGTTTCCTCTCAGGGTACCTTAATACATCATTCGCAGTCTGATACACCATATCCTTCAGTGTTGCCCATTTCTCTTCTATGTCATTCTTTGAGTTGTTGCTGTCCCAGTCTTTCAAGTTTTCATCCATTTCCTGTGTAAGTTCTTCCTGCTTCTTTTGGCCTTTCAGTGCACTAGTGTTTAGCTTCCGTGGTGGCTTCGCACCCGTCCTGCAGTGCTGTTTTCGTCTGCAAATCCTTAATCTAGAGCTCAGCATAACATGATCAGTGCCACAGTCTGCACCTCTCATTGCTCTGGTGTCCAGTACATCCCTTCCATCTCTCTGCCTGACTATGATGTAGTCTAATAAATGCCAGTGCTTGGATCTTGGGTGCATCCATGTCTTCTTGTGTGTGTCCTTGTGCTTAAATAGAGTGTTGGTTATCACAAGGTTGTACTCTGAACATAGTGCAAGTAGAAGTTCTCCATTAACATTGCACTTGCCTACTCCATGACAGCCTAGCACTCCTTTCCATTTCTCAGTGTCCGAACCAACTCTGGCATTAAAATCTCCAACGAGTATCAGCCTGTCATCAGTCGGTACACGCCTGATAGTCTCACATAAATCACTGTAGAACTCTTCCTTCACCTCCTCTGTGTTGGTCATTGTTGGGGCATATACACTGATGAGTGTGGCATACATTTTCCGCTGTAGTGGAAGTCTCATAGTCATTATCCTGTCGTTGATTGGCACCAGTTCCTCATCAAGCATTGCTGCCATCTCCTTTCTAACTGCAAAGCCCACTCCTGCTCCTCTCCTTTCTTGAGTTGATCTCCCACTCCAAAAGAAGATGTACCCATGGTCTTCCAAGCTGTCACATCCAAACAATCTTGTTTCACTAAGTGCAGCTATGTCTACATTGTACCTGTTCATTTCCAGGGCCACAAGTGTGGTCTGTCTTTCTGGGCGCTGTGATGTTGTTCTGTCCAACAGACTGCGTACATTCCATTCTGCTACACACAAGGTTGCCGTTTTCCTCTTCTTTTGTTTTCCTGCTCCTAGCTTACTTTTCGCTGCCTGTCGGAGTGTGAACAGATCAGCGCAGACCTTGTAAGCCCGGGCGATGTCCGAGCCGGTATGAGTTGCTTTCTGATTGACAATTTCATGAAACTACTTGCAAAGTATTTGAGTACTGCTAGCTTTTGCTGGACTAGCAGCACATTCTTGGCAGATAAAGGTATTATCAGTGGCAAGGACAAGCCAAGACAAACTGACTCCAGTATCTGTTGCAGTGACTGACCAGATGATAGGTTTGTTTATCTCTGCTCTTTGTGTAGTGCATGTCACAATGCACCGACTGGCACAGTCCACCACAGACCTTGTGACAGCTGTGTTTATCTGCCAGGATGTCCAGTCTCACCCTGTGTAACTGGGAGTGGTCCACCACAGACCTGTGACAGATATTGTTTTTAGTTCTGCCAGGATGCCCTGTTTCACCCTCCACGCACTCGGAAGGGCGGGGATGCCGGTTGAGTCGCAGACGGGCCAACCCATGAGACAGGTAGTACCGGTTTTCATGGTTATCCGGTAGCAAGCAAGCCAATGCCTGACCTGACAAAAAAAAATTAAAAAAAAAAATAAAAAAAAAATAAAAGGGGGGGGGGATGCCAGTCTCAGTTAAAAGCTGCCAATTTCTGACCCAAAAAGTGCCAATTTTATGGGTAAAAAGCTGCAACTTTAGCAAAAAGACAAAAAAAGGTGTAAATTTCCAACTGTTTACAACCTAAAAACACTGCAGATCTAAGATTTGAGTAAAATGCTGCAAGTTTAAGCTTTTTTTTTTTTTTAAACTGCAAACTCAAGAGTAACAAAAGTTCTAAATTCATGAGGAAAAAGCTGCAAAATTATGAATAATAAAAAGCTGTAAATTTTCAAGTAAGAAGCTGCACATTTCTGAGTAAAATGGCTCTAACTCTGCAGGAAAATCCTGCAAATTTATGAGAAAAATCCTCACATTTACAAAAGAATGTTTCTAATTTACATGAAAAGGATGTGATAAATTAGCGTGTGTTGGCCATTTGTTTTTTAAGACAGCCGTGAGGAGGAACTAAGCGGTTGTGTTCGGAGGTGTTAAATTCTGCAAATCTGCATTAATCAGCAGGGAGAAGGAGAGGAATAGGTGATCACCAGCAGCAGACATAATCCAGTTAACCCATGAAAAGTAAACACATGACACCCCATGACACCCAATAGATCACCCCCATGACATCAGTGGGAACAGCTGGGCCAAACTTCACACCTCTGTCGATTTACATGTTCCCTTCTGAGGACAGTTCAAACAGAGCTGCTGCTGAGATGGAAACCAAACGGTTAAAGGGTGACGTTGCTTTATCAGCAGCACTGATCCCCCCCCAACTGATCTGCTGGACAGGAACTAACAGCTCCTCAGGCCTGTTAACACAATTTTAACAATAAAAGGACATACAAAAGAACGAAGACTCCCTTTGATTTAATAGGGTAACAGCGTGAATTTTCTGGTCTGTGAATGAACAGAGCAGCCATGAGTGTTTCACGGAGTCACTTATTGAATTATAATGGTTAATCTAAGTCACAATTTCAGGAAACAAACTTCAGGGGAAACTTAAACCCATGACACATTGTTTTAAATTTTTGCTGATTTTTCTTTTTTTCCGCTTCTCTTCCAGTCCTTATGGCCACTTTCTGATTGCTTTGAGTTTTTAAAACATCATTTTAAGAATAATGTTAACTGCCTTAACATACACTCTATCATACAATATGCCATTTAACATACAATTTCATTTGAGATGTCTTAGTGGTCTGTATTTGCAGCTACTGGATGTTTTGAGACTTTTTTGTGGATCTTGTACTACTTAGCTAGTTTATCGATAATGTAAAGTTATACTTGGTTTGTTAATGATAATGTAAAGTTATACTTTGTTTCAATATATTAAATGTAAACTACAGACATTCCAAATAAATATTTTATTATCTAACTTACACTGCTTTCTCCTTGATCCCCGGTGGCCCATGGTCCACTTGTAGATGTCCAGGGTAGTCTGTAGAGAATAGAGGTTCAGGTTCAGACGGGTTCCAGACCTGGATGAACAATCATCCACCGTGGGATCTTCAGGCAGCCCTCCACATCTATCCTGAACCTGCTGAAGTGTTTGTTATAAGACATTTTAGTACTCCAAATCTACTGTAGTAGTTATGTAATCACACATCACTCTGTTTTCTTAATACATTAACCTTCTGTACCTGTACAAATCATTTCATTTATGGAACTGTAGAGCTATTTGAATTCAAACTGGTGAGAATACAATCATGACTCTTGACTTACTTAAGGTAATGCTACTTTTACTGGAGTACAGTTTGTGTATCCCCACCTCTGGCAGTCATTAATTCATATAAACAATCTTAGTGACATTTGAAACACTCAGAGCATAATCTAAAGCTCATCTTAATGACATTCAGCAATCAACACAACAGTCAGAAGACCTGTGAAAGACTGCCACAATATTATCTGCTTTTTCAGAGTACAGAGTGTATATTTGAGTGATATTTTTTTTTTTAAATGAAGGTTTTATTTCCTTTAAATCTGTTTAAAGTTGTTTGTTTAAGCTTCAGGCAGCCCTCCACATGTCTCAAACTGACAATAACATGACACCACCTGTTAAACTTCACTCAAGTGTAGTCAAGATAATCTTGAAAAATGAAATCATGATGCTCCTACCCTGATCTATACAGAAAAATAAAACTACAGATGAAAAATGTTCTTTGTTGATAGTGCTAATGCTAGGTTAGCAAAACACTACTCTCTAATACATACTGCCAACTCTAATAAAAAGGAGGATTTTTTTTTTTTACCATTCTGTTACAGACAGGATGGATGGGGTTGATCCTCTGATGTATCATTATCCTCTGGCTCTTCTGGCTGAAAAAGTTACGCTGTATATTCCCAATTCTTTCCCCAGGTTTCAGTTGGGTTTGATTGACAGCTGACACTTGACACTGTTTCGGGAGTGAGCGTGGTTTCAGCGCCTGCTGCAGACACCCCCCCACCATCTCAGAGCAGAGAGGGCTGGCTGATTTTTCAAGATTTTTAGAGCTGGTTTTGCATAACTGGCGATATTTTTAAACATTCAAATTTGGCTGGACAGTTAAGAATACACTTTTGTCTGGTCTGGTAGACTCAAAACGCATTTACTGATTCACTTGTCAGGGTCTTTAACAGTCCAAGATAGGCCTTTAGCTCTGTCACACTTGTTGGTGTAGGTGCCTCTCGGACTGCTTGCACCTTCTCGTTGACTGGATGTAAAGTTGCATCGACGTTGTGACAAAAACATTACTTCTTTACTCATGAAGGAACACTTGGTTCTCTTCAGTCTGAGACCAGCAATCTTAAGCCGCTGCAACTCTATGGCCAGTGTCTGTAGATATGGGGGTCTCCAAACTGGGGCTCCTGGGACGTTCAGGTTTCTGTGGAAAATTTTCTAATTTCACTTCTTAATTGGTCCAAAGATTTGCAAATAATTTGTCATTGTTGTGCATGTCTTCTGTAGGCACCCTTGCACAACAGCAGCAAATTATTTGCAAATCTTTGGACCACTTAAGAAGTGAAATTGGAAAATTTCCCACAGAAACCTGAATGTTCCAGGAGCCCCAGGTTGGAGATCCCTGCTGTAGACGCTCTTGGTCATCTCTCCCCATTAACAAAATATCGTCCAAGAAAATGGCCACATGAGGGATGCCCTGCAGCAGTCCCTCCATGGTCCGGTGGAAGATCGCTGGGCTTAAGGATACTCCAAATGTTAGCACCTTGTAACTGAACAAGCCTTTATGCGTGTTTATGGTCACATACTTTTTTTGCTTCTTCATCCAAAGGAATTTGATGATATGCATGGCTCAGATCTAATTTTGTAAATTTCTGTCCACCTGACAGGCTGGCAAACAAATCACCGATCCCAGGGACTGGGTACTGTTCCAGTTTTGACACTTAATTCATTGTCAGTTTGTAGTCGCCACACAGTTTACAGAGTCATCTGGTTTAAAAACAGGAACCACTGGTGTTGCCCACTCAGCATATTTGACTGGCTCAATTATTTCCTGAGCTAGGAAACGACAGAGTTCAGCTTCAATCCTGACTCTCATTGCACAGGATACAGGCAAGGCCGTCTTAATGAATGGGCTAGGCTGGGCTGAAGCCCAGGGGCCTACGAAGATCAGGGCCTATAATGAGGCAATGAAAAAGATCAAACTCTATGTCCATCACTTGAAATTCATGTGTGGCTGCTGATTGGTCTAATTTACAAGTGCTTCACATGGGTACCAGTAACAATGGCCTATCAGAGGAATTGTTTTGACATGTGACTATGCAAGTGCCAATGAAATGTAAGAAGTAATTAGCTTGGTCAAAATGTCCGGAAAAAAGTCTGAGAGTGGCGCTCATAAAATTAAGAGGAAAAGAGCTTAGGAAAAACAAATTGCTCAAAAAATCCCAACGTATAAAGGATTTTTCTAAGCTGGAGCATTGAGTGGAGGTGGAGCTGCTGCATGGAGGAGACAGGTGGGCCGTTAAAGCACTCTCCTGGAGAAGGGTGAACAAAGGCCATGATTGCTTACATCAGACAGCTGTGCGTGAGACAGTGGACTCCAAACTTGCTAAAAAGTAGACTGGATCAAGCATGCATCCATAGAATACAATGATATTCATGAGCTGGACTTTAAGGACATAATGAAGGATTTTTCTTTAAAGAAGGCCAGAAGAAAGAACTTCTGAAAAGGTAAGACATGCTATTTGCAGTGTAGTTTCCAGCCACCTGTGCAGGTTTTTCCCATTGCTGCTGTTGTGCATTGTTTGAATCAGGAATACTTCACTGATGTAACTTTATGCTGAAGGCAGTAGGATCTGTCACACTGTAAAAAGGGAAATCTCAGTAAGATAAAATATCCTAAATCAAGGACTTATACTTGTTTTTCTCTCAAGATAATTTTGACAAGACAAGAATTTCTTTTTGTTGTGCAGTTTTCTGTAAGATTTTACTTGCTTTACAAAAGTTTTTACTTGTTTTTGAGCAATTTAATCTTACTTTGTTGGCATTTTTTTTTTCAAATTTTAACTAGACTTAGCTATTGCTAGAATTTTTTTTTTTAACTTATTTTAAGTAAAATTATCTGCCAATAGAGCAAGAAAATTTGACTTATCAAATTGCATAAAACAAGTTAAAATTACATGAAAGCATGTAAAATTCTGTTACACATAAACTGCGCAGTAAGAATAAATATCTTGTCAGACAAGACACTGACAAGATAGTCTTGTCAGTGTCAAGACTATCAGACACTGATAGTAAAGACACTTTACTATCCACCTTGCCTCCAGTGTGTTCATGGTTTCTGACACTGGTGTATGAATGTGAATAAATGTTCGGTGGTGGTTGGAGAGGCCGTTGGCGTGGATTGGCAGCCATGTTTCCGTCAGTCTGGCCCAGGACAGCTGTGGCTACAGAGGTAGCTTACCATTATCATTGTCTGTGGAGTGAATGAATAATGGACTCACTGTCAAGTGTCTTTAGGTGTCATGAAAAATGCTATTATAACTGCAATCCAGCACAGTACACACTATACAGTATAAAATTTATTAAACTACAAAAAATGCTATTGTCTGTAGTAAAAAATGCAAATGGTACAATAAATCATTGAGGAATAGGATGTTCATGTTTTATTCAGTTCGGTATATCAAAAATGGTAATTAACTTTTTGTATGTTAAAGATAGACCATATTGTCCCGAGGAAAATTCAGATTCTCAGGAAAACTGCTGCTTATCAATTAATCATTAATCGATCGATAAGATGAATCAATTAACAATTAACCACTTGCACTCCGTTGTTCCGCGGGCGGGCAAGTCTCTGCGTCCTAGGGCGCACGAGAGCGCACTCGTGCGCATGACGCATGATAAGGATATTGATGGTGGTGGTGTAGGTGGTGTGGCCTCCAAGCGCCACTGAAAAAAAAATCTGTAAACACAGCCGCGAACAGATTAGTTCATCTGATTGACCTCTCATTCGACTAATAAGAGCCTTGAATTGGGTTTCTGAAACCTTGAAGAACCAATGAATGAAAACCTAGGAAGGAGGACCCGCCTCCCAACGCTTTGAATGCAGTGAGCCAATTGAAGCAGAGAAGTTCGTGAGCTGTTTTTTTTTAAGGCTGGGTGAAGACTGGCTGCTGCAGCGGATCAAAAAAGGACACAGGAAGAGCTCCACAGACCCAGCAGCATGGAGACCATCCACAAATGCAACCTGTGTGACAGGGAGTGCCATTCGTGGATCGGCATGTTCGGCCACAGGCGGTGCTTGTTTTGTATTGGTTCCAGCAGAGTAGACGCTATGATTTCTTCCATGGTCATTATAGACCGACGGAGGCTGACGACGAAGGCTGAGTGACACACACGCCTTCGCCAGTCTTTTTTTAATTACTACTGTTATTTGTTTTGAAAAATCGTTCGCCAAAAACCGCAATCATGGAAGCACAAAACCGCAATAATGGAATTATGTTTTGATCAAGTCGCGAGACCAGAACCAGAGCGGACCAGCGTCGCGTTCGTCTGACAATGAGGAAGACAAGTTCGCCAAGACTCCGCTGTGAAGAGGTAAGGTGTTATAAGCTAAATTATTCTCTATCCCTGAAAATTGTAATCCAAAATGACTTTTGACCGATCAGTAAATTACAGCTGTGCGGTTCACAAAGTCTGAAGTTCGTGCGCCGCGGTACAAGGGGTTGCTCGCAGTGTACAGGCTGTGAACGCCCCCCCCACCCCCGCTATTCTTCTGCAGCGAGGGGGGGGAGCCGCGGTGACTGCACTGCTGTCCTACATCACCACATAAGGCTAATCCGTTGTGTAGTGATGGCTAAAGTCCATCCTCTGTAGCGAGCGGGGGGGGGGGGACAACCCCCCCCCCCACACACACACAGTAGCGAGGGGGGGGGGAGCCGCTGTGACAGCGTTGCTGTGGAAACATGTAACGAGTGTAATCTGTCATGTAGCGAGGGCTGAACTCTGTCCTTGGTAGCGGGGGGGGGGACGACCCCCCCCCCCCCCACACACACACACAGACACAGCCCTGAGTGTGACCTTTCCTTTGAGCCTAAAATGAAGCTTCTACATTGAATCATTCAAAAGTTACAGACGTTTTTCCAAACTGTGCCATTTGGCACAATTTGGCACAGTTCCAAAACGCCTGGGAACAGCCTGAGAACAAAGCTGTGTAAAATATTCATTTTTTGTGGTATTGTTACCAAATTTGGATCTCAGCTGGATAACACTTGGTTCTACATTTCTGTTGCATTTTCCAGCCGGATCGGACAGCTGTGTGTTATTTACAAGCATTTGTATCAAAAAAAACAGTGTCCAAATTTTTTTTCTTCAAGTTCAGTATGTTTAGATGACTGTAACTCAGTGGCCGGAGCACGTAGAGAGATTATGTTTTTTTTGCCAAAAAATTCAAAGTGTTTTCTTTTAAATGAGACCAACCCCATGAAGATGCTGCAAAGGGTTGAAGAACAGCTTTCAATTTACTTTGGGCACGTTATTTTTTGGCATTTTTAGGAAAATTGCCCGGAGTGCAAGTGGTTAATGAATTAATTGATAACATGCATCCCTACTCTGAATATTATGTGGCATTAATGAATTCATACTTCAGTGAAAAAAAACTGTTAAGCTTTATATATAGCTTCATTCATTCATATAATAATAATAATAGTGTGAATATCTGACCATAATTTTTTGTATAATTTTCAATTATCAGCATGTTCATCAATTGTTTAAATCTGAACATATCATCCATTGCCTGTTTTCAGCAGCAATCACACAGCTTTAGATAGATAAATAGATAGTTTATTTCGAACACAAAAAACAAGCAAATAGCAAATGCAATAAAGTTACAGTATACACTGTTCGAAAGGGAGAAGGAAGAAGTGAACACTTATTAATTCCAACTCCTCTTTTCCATCGATACACCCATGTGAATTTTATACAAATTACTACCTTTAAGACCCCAAGTAAACAATTTACTGTATTTTTTACAGATCAACATTAACACCTGTCCATTCTAACATACAATGAAGTCCATATATCAAAACCAGTCTCAAATGACACAGATACACACATTGCTGTCCCACCCACCATTCCATAGTGTCCCATAATGTCCCAGAGTGAACATAATGAATCGTACATATAAATTCTACCCTTCTAACATATATCTTTTCAACAAATGGTGCTTATACCTCTTTTTAAATTGATTTCTGTTTGTACATAGTTTCAGTTCCTGCTCCAGACTGTTCCACAAATCCACCCCACAGACAGATATGCACATACTTTTCTTGGTTGTACGTATCTTGGGTTTTGTGAAGTTTAAGTCTCCTCTCAAATTATGATCATTGTCTCTTTTTTTAAATATTTTTTGTATATTAGATGGGAGTTGATTGTTAATTGCCCTGTACATTACTTGTGCTGTCTTAAATTTAACTAAATCGATGAACTTTATGACATGTGACTTCAAGAACAACGAATTGGTATGGTCTCTATATCCTGCATTGTTTATTATCCTTATAGCTCTTTTTTGTGATGTGCATATTGCTTGTAGGTTGGTCTTGTAGGTGTTTCCCCAGACTTCTACACAGTAGTTAAGATAAGGTAAAGACAGTGAATTGTACAATAAGACCAATGATTTATAGTCCAAGATGTGTCTTGTCTTCCCCAGTATGCCTATACATTTTGCTAATTTAGCCCGGATGTGACTGATGTGAGGTTTCCAGCAGATTTTACTGTCTAGCGTCACCCCCCAGAAACTTATTTTCCTGTACTGTTTGTATTCTGGTATCATCTATCGTTACCATTATTTCATGATTTATTTTATAATTTCCAAACACCATAATCTTTGTTTTTTTTAGATTTAGAGATAATTTATTTTTGTTGAACCACTGCGTTAATTTTTCCATTTCAGTTGTGACCACCTCTAAAACCTGCTGCAAGTTCTCACCAGTGCAAAGGATATTTGTGTCATCCGCCAACAAAATAAATTTCAGAATTTTTGATACTTGGCATATGTCATTTATATACAAGATAAAGAGTTTGGGTCCCAAAACTGACCCCTGGGGCACACCACAAGTGATGTCCATGCAGGGTGATTTGTGCTCTCCAATTTGTACAAATTGTTGTCTGTTACTTAAATAACTTTTCACCCAACTCAGTCCTACCCCTCTTATCCCACACCTTTCCAGTTTCCTTAGTAGTATTCTGTGGTCAATGGTGTCAAAAGCTTTCTTTAAGTCTATAAATACTCCTACAGCAACCTTTTTTTTGTCTATACAACTAGTAATTTCTTCTATAAGTTCGATCAGTGCCAAAGATGTAGATTTATCTGCTCTAAAACCATACTGGCTATCTGTAAGGAGGTTGTGTTTTTCAATGAAATCATCCAGTCTCTTAGTGAATATTTTTTCAAGTATTTTGGAGAATTGTGAGAGTAAAGAGACTGGCCTGTAATTTGTGAAGCGACGACTGTCTCCTGTTTTGTAAAGAGGTGTTACTTTTGCTATTTTCATTTTGTCTGGAAATGTACCAGTTTGAAATGACAGGTTACAGATGTGGGTGAGTGGCTTAACAATTCCCTCAATTAGTTTTTTCACTATTGTCATGTCAATTTCATTCCAGTCCGTTGATTTTTTGTTCTTAAATTTACTCACAGTCTCGATAATTTCCTTTTCAGTAACTGCACCCAAAAAGATTGTGTTTGGGTTTCTATCCTCTATTTCATTCACAGACCCACTGTGGTTTGTTTCCGGAGTCACTATTGATTTTGCTAATTCAGGACCAACGTTTACAAAAAATTTATTGAAACCACTGACCACATCTTCCATATTATTAATCAAACTGTCGTTTTCGATAAAATATTCTGGATAATTTGCATACTTAGGACGATTACTAATAATCCCCTTGAGTACTTGCCATATTCCTCTTATGTTATTTTTGTTATCCTCTAGTATTCTGTTGTAATATTCTTTCTTACAGGTCCTCATTATAGTGGTAAGCTTATTTTTATATCTTTTATATTTGATCTCAGCTTCCACTGTTCTGCATTTAATGAACTGTTTATATAATGTATTCTTCTTTTTACATGCATTTATTAACCCCTTGGTGATCCAAGGAATATTTTTTTTTTGTTGTCTGTCACTGAATTGTTTTATAGGACAGTATTTATTGTACAATGATTGAAATATTTGTAAAAATTTATCATATGCTCTATTTATGTCATTTTCATCATAAACTATCTTCCAATCTTGTATCAATAATTCCTTTGTCAGTAAATACATTGATTCTTCGGTTCTTATTCTTTTATATTTAATATTTTTGTATACTTTTTCTTCCTATAATCACATTGATAGACAACAAAAATCGGCAGGTGGTCGCTGATATCATTCAATAAAAGCCCACTCCTGATATTATTTTCCATAATGTTTGTGAATATGTTATCTATTAGTGTGGCACTGTGCGACGTGATTTAGTTCTTGATATTTTTTTTTTCCACAATATCTTTATTGAACCTTTTTTTTTTTAACAAACATGATACAAACAATCAAACACTAACACTAAAGTACTACAAAAAAAAAAAATGCACTAAAAACACCAACAACCACCAACAAAATCAAGTCTTCAACAATGCTCCTCTGTTTAGTCTAGACAATCCAATACATAAGTATACATATTATGTTCACCAGTTTGGAATTTACAAGGTCCACACACATCATTCACCTTCTTCTTCAAGAGTTATGTTTAAATTTTTTACATAATCAATAAAAGGTCTCCATATATTCTCAAACACAATTTGCTTTGATTTCAGTATATATGTTATTCTTTCTAATGGAAGGTTTGTTAACATCTGTCTTAACCACTGAGTCACATCTGGTCTATGAGTCTTTTTCCACAATAGTGCAATACATTTTTTGGCATTAAGCAAACTGAGGTCTATGAATGTTCTTTCACTTTTATTAAAATTATGCTTTTCTGGGTACAGACCCAACAAAAACAGTTTAGGATTCAATATGATTTGTTTTGAGATTATTTTTTCAATTGTTACCCTCACCTCTTCCCAAAACATTCTTATTAATCTACATTCCCATAAACAATGAAATAGGGTTCCTTTACTTTCCATGCATTTTGTGCATGTATCTGGTATATTTTTGTTATATCTATTTAACTCCTCCGGTGTAACATACATCCGCATTAACCATTTGAAATGTATCAATTTAAGGCGTGCATTTATTGATTTGGTTTGAGCTTCTGTACAAGCCAATTCCCATTGTTCCTCTGAAATTTCAGTTTGCAGATCTTCTTTCCAGTAGTTTAATCTTTTCAGTGAATTTTCACTTGAAGATAGTGTCAATGAGTTATAAAACTCTGAAATAATACCCTTTCTTTTACTATCTTTCATCATCATTTTTTCCAAGGATGAATAAATAGGTCGAGTGAGAGCTTTATTTTGATTTGATCGAATAAAGTTTCTAAGTTGAAGATATTTAAAAAAATGTGTTCTATTGAGATTAAATTTGATCCTCAGCTCTTCAAAAGACATTATGTTATCTGCACATGGCAAATATAAATCCTGAATCTTTTGTATCCCTTTTAAATTCCATACTTTAAATACAGCGTCCGCTCTCCCTGGTTTAAAATATTGATTACCCCATATTGGACTAAATTGTGACAATAACTGTGGTTCTTTTAAATAGTTTTTAGCTTCACACCATATTTTGATCATATGCTTTACAAATGGATTTTTAACTTGTTTTTGTAATTTTTTTGCCGAATCTGAGTATATGAATATGGGAAGAGGTAAAGGTAAATTGTATGATTCCATTTCAGTCCAGTGAGGGAGATCATTTGATGAAAAATAATATGTCATAGACCTCAGTTGTGCCGACCAATAATACAACATAAAATTTGGACATTTCAGACCTCCACGATCAAATGGTAAATATAATAAAGACAAACGTAATCTAGCCCTCCTGTTGTTCCATATAAATTCCACTAACTTTTTTTTTATTCTTGAGAATAGATCTAAAGGTGGTGATAAGGGAATGTATTGAAATAAATAAAGTATTTTAGGTAAAATATTACTTTTAAGTATATTGATTCTCCCGATCATCGACATTGGTAGTGACATCCATCTCTGAGTTAACTCATTGATATCTGACATTAAGGCTTCATAGTTGACACTGGCGACTGATTCTAGCTTAGGCACAATTTGGATTCCTAAATATTTAAACTGATTTACAACATTGAATTGATTTACCTCAGGGGCTGGGTAATTTCTCTGGGTCTCATTTAGCATTAATATTGAAGATTTAGTTTTATTTATTTTATATCCTGATATTTCCCCAAAATTCTTTATTAAATTCAACAAGGTTGGAATTATTTTTTTAGATTCGACATAAACAAAATTATGTCATCGGCGTACAGGGAGATTTTATGTTCTGTTGGTCCAACTTTAATTCCATATATTTGTGAATGTAAACGTATCGCTATCGCTAAAGGTTCAATTGCCATAGCAAACAGTAAAGGTGAAAGTGGACAGCCTTGTCGACATCCTCTATTGATTTTTATTGGTTTTGAAATATTGTTATTTGTTAGGATTTCTGCTGTAGCATTATTGTATATTATTTGAACCCATTTTATGAAATTATTTCCAAGTCCAAACCTTTGTAGGACTTCAAAAAGAAAGGGCCATTCAACTCTATCAAAGGCCTTTTCGGCGTCCAGTGATAGGAGAGCTGTATCCGGTGCTTCTTTATTAAAATAAATAATATTAAATAGTCTTCTTACATTATGGAAGCCTTGTCTACCCTTTATAAAGCCATTCTGATCTCGATTAATAATATTTGGTAAAATTTCTTGTATTCGTCTTGCTAAAATTTTACAGATTATCTTAAGGTCGGCGTTTAATAGGCTTATTGGTCTCATATATTGGCTCTGCAGGAGACCAGCGAGACCCACCTGGTGGTCTCTTCTTCGCTAAGGGGGTCACCATCATGCCCAAAGACTTCCAGCTGGCCCGCTGCATCCGCGGAGAGAGAGCTTAGACTTTCTGCTGCACATTCACCAGCCATAATGCTCTGCACTGTGTGTCTATATATATACATTTATAGTAATATGGACATATGCTTACTAGATGTTGTTTTTTCTTGCCTTCTGATTGTTGCTCTGAGTGTTGCTATCCCTATGCTGTTGCAATCCTGGAATTTCCCCATTGTGGGACTAATAAAGGCTTATCTTATCTTATCTTATCTTATATTTTCACATTTATTAGAGGGCTTACCTGGTTTTGGCAGCAGTATAATTAAGGCATTATTTATGTATGATGGTAAATTATTATTTTGAAATGCTTCTAAAACCATTTCCAAAAAAGGTTTTATTAATTTATTCTTAAATTTTTTATAAAGGTCAACTGGAAGACCATCTGGTCCTGCACTTTTTCCTGATTTCATATTATCAATGGCTAGCCCAACTTCTTCTTGACTAATTTTAGACTCCAATATCTCCCTGTTTTCATTTGGAATACACGGTATAGATAGTTCGTTCAAAAACCCATTTAGTTTTGTTAAATCAGGTTCATTTTTGGTATCATATAATTTTTCATAGTAATCTCTAAAGGCTCTATTAATTTCTAAAGGATCTATAACTACCTGTCCGTTACTTATAATACTGGTAATTGGTGTTTTAATTTCCAATTGTTTAATCTGCCATGCTAATAATTTTCCTGATTTTTCACCTTGTTCATAAAAAGATTGTTTCAATCTTAGAAGACTCGAGGCAGCTCTATTCGCTGATTTTTTGTCGTATTCAGCTCTCAAAATCAGTAATTCATTCTCCAACCTTGGGTCACTTCCTGCATACACTTTTTCCTGAAGACTTTTTATTTTATGTTCCAATTTAGCTCTCTCCTCTCGAGTCTTCTTAGATTTTGATCCTGTATAACTAATAATATGTCCCCTAATAAAAGCTTTGAAAGCCTCCCACTTTACACATGCTGATGTTTGTGTAGTATTGATGTCAAAGAACTCGTCTATCTGTTTTTCTATATACTTGACAAATTCCTCATCCTGAAGCCATTTATGCTGAAATTGCCATCTACCTGATTCCTTTGTCAATTTTTTATCTACATATATTAGACAACAGGGTGCATGATCAGAGATCACGATGTCATCATAAAAGCAGTTTTGAATCTTGGACCTTAATTCTGTGGACATCAAAAAATAATCAATACGTGAGAATGTCTTGTAGGTACTGGAATAACAAGAATAGGCTTTAACTTGTGGTTTCGTTTCTCTCCATATATCTAACAATCTCAATTCTTTCATAAAATGATTAATAGTCGTCCTACATCCAATGTGCGTACAATCCAGTCCTGTTGATCTATCTATACCTGGATTCAATGTACAATTAAAATCCCCTGCTATTATATGTTGCCCTGTAAGTGATGATAAGATAAGAAATAAATTAGCAAAGAACTTCTGATCATCTATATTGGGACCATATAAGTTCACAAGATTTATATTTTCTAATAGCAAAGAACCTTGAATGATTACATATCTTCCAAATTTGTCTCCAATTACATTTTTCACTTGAAAAGGAACTGATTTATGTATGAGAGTCATAACTCCCCTGGCTCGGGATGAAAATGAAGAGGTGAATACACTTCCTTGCCATCTACTCCTAATTCTTTTAACATCCTCCTCTATTAGATGAGTTTCTTGTAAAAACACAATTTTTGAACCCATGTCTTTTATTTTATTCATAACTTGTTTAAGTTTTTTTAAATTTTGTAGACCTCTGCAATTCCATGAAGTTAAATTAAGATTAACACTTTGGTTTATGATCAATAGAGAGTTTGGGATTACCTTGCAGTGTAAACATGCTCATACAGAGAAGCAAAAACATGAGTGGTTGAACATTCATCCTACAAACTACACACAAACAAATTTCCCCTTCCCACACTTGTGGCAAACCCCCCAAAATCAAAAGAAAAATTCTGTCTCCCGATATAGCCATTGACCGTTCCACACCCACAGGGAACAGCCTAAGCCACTCCTTCTTCATCCTCCCAATCACCCTAACTCTACTGCTTTTAATGACGTAACATTAACTCTCCTCTGTAGTTTTCTAACTTAACTCCAAAATTTTTAACAACTTTGTACATCATAGTTTTTTTTTTGTTTTGTTTTTGTTTTGTTTTTTTAATATATAATACAATCTATATTTTGTAAACTTACTATTTACTTCAAGTCAGTCAGATGCCTGTGCAAATGCTTAATTATTCTACCTTATATTTTGTTCATGCTTAGCTCCCACCAGTCTCTTCTTCTTCTTTGATCTTCTTGATGAACTCCTGCGCCTCCTCTGGGGTCTTGAAGATGTGGGTTCTGCCCTCATACGTGGTCAGCAGTCTCGCAGGATAGATTACACCATGACGAATCCCAAGGTTGCGCAGCTCCTTACGTATGGGATCAAACTGCTTCCTCAATTGCTGGATTCCTGTGGCCAAATCTGGGTAGAACCGCACCTGCTGGTCCTGGTGTTTAATCTCTCCTTTAGCTCGTGCAGCGTTGAAGATCTTCATCCTGTCTCTGTTGCTAAGAAACTTCATAATTAAGGTCCTCGGCGGTCCCTTATCTCTCCGTGGGCCAATACGATGTGCTTTTTCCAGAACCACTGCTGATTACAACTCCTCGCTGCCCAGCACCTCCGGAATCCACTTTTCCAGAAAGGAACATACGTCCCGACCTTCTGATTCCTCTGGAAGACCCACCAGCCTCAAGTTATTCTGTCTCGACCGAGATTCCAAATCCAAAATATTATTTTCCAGAGATTTTTTTTTTTTTTCCAAAGTGCGCACCTTTAATTGAAGACGGGTGACGTCATCTTCAGCACTAGCGAGACGGAGCTCCATCTGCGCCGTTCGTTCTACACAGTCACCCAATTCCTTTCTTATTCCTTCCAACGCTGTCATAATCCCATCAAATCTAGAGGAAAAGTCCGCTCTCATTGAACTCATGGCAGCCATCAGCGCATCTGCGCCTCCCCCCGCAGACATCGCACCGTTGCCAGCCTCCTCCGCCATATATGGAGTTTTATTTGCTGCGTCACAGACCTGAAAGTCCGTTAATTTGGACTGTTTCGGCGGCTCGCTTTTTCCTTTACCTGGTTTTCCAGCCTTAGGCTTCGCCGACATATCCTCGCCCAAACGCTGGGATACGTTCTGTCCCAAATGAGAGAGTTATTTGCCGATTTTTTTTTCTCCAGGAGCAGAGCAGAGCGAGACACGTCCGTCCTACGTGGCAGCCATAACCGGAAGTCAGTTCTTGATATTTTAATAAATTAGACAGGAAAGTTTTATTTAGAAGAAGCTACTTTTCATCCTTTTTATGTTTCCTCATAATGCTCCTTACGCAAATGTATTAATCAGTCCCTCCAGGATTTTGCGATGTTGCAATCACATGAATTCACACAAAATTAGGCCACTGTCACATCTTCTACACAACCTTGTAACTCTGTCCAATCACCGCAACTTTCCTGCAATTTTGGCCAATCCTCGTCAGCTTCTGCCAATTTCACCAATCAAATTTGTCCCTGAGTAGCACTCAATCGCTGTCTAACCAATCAAATGAGTCACTGCACCGTGCTCACTTCCGTGTTTACAGCGAGTATTAACGGAACACGGAACAATGTTTCCAACACCGTCCCTTCTTCTAGTCTCCGCCGGTCCGCCAGTGGACGTCTCCTCGAGTCTCCGTGCTGACCATGTGTACGAAGTGCCGGGTTTGTGTTGAAAAATGTCCGTCTGCCTGAAAACCACCCCGTTCCAGGAGCGCGTGTGAGGAGAGACACAGTAAAACCACAAACAAAGAGCAAATCTAACACTACAGCCAGTGTTTGAACAGTTTATACATCTTCAGGGGTAAATTCATTACTACAACTTCTCAATGAGCTTTAAAACTGTGAATCTCCGGTCTGTATATGAACCAATGTGTGCCCGCTGTAAATCCCCAAGGAGAGCCCCTCCTCCTGGTACGACTCCCAGTGTCAAGACATGCAGCAGATAGACAGGTAGGAGTCAGGCACACAAAGAGAGAATATCCAATAATTTTTATCCAGAAAAACACAGACGATACAGACAATACAGAGCAACAGAACAAAAAAATATTTTTCTCCTCTGCGCTCAGTACCAAGTGGTTGGGGACTGCTGTGGCTTTCAAATGAAAGTGCTGTATTTGCTGTTGCACAAGAGTTTTTTCTATATAGCAGAAGTTTCTGCTTAATTTACAAAATCACTGTTTACTAGGAAAATTTTGACAATCTTGTGCTTTTCATGTGGTGTTATATAGAATATCATTACAGTAAACTATGGAAAAAAGCATCTGCTTTAAAATTTGTAGTTCTTCTCAACTTTTAGTGCAAAAAAAAAAAAAAACAAAAAACAAAACCTCAAAACATCACAACTTTTATCGCAACTTTTTTTAAAAAAGCTCCTGCAAATTCAGACTTTTTGGGCCACAACAATCATATATCCTGCGAAATCCTGGAGGGACTGGAAAATATAATATAAATCTGTATCCTTCACCTTTTCTCCAGACTCAATTTGACAACTAATGGACTGGTTGTCTGATATTCTTTATATATTTTAGAATAAGACAAAAAGAATTCTAAGGAACTTTCTAAATAACATGCAGTGGTGTGAAAAAGTGTTTGCCCCCTTCCTGACTTCTCATTTTTTTGTATGTTTGTCACATCTAAATGTTTCAGATCAAATTTAAATATTAGACAAGGATAACACAAGTAAACACAAAATGCAGTTTTTAAATGAAGGTGTTTATTATTAAGGGTAGAAAAAAATCCAAATCTACATGGCCCTGTGTGAAAAGTGATTGCGCCCCCCCCCCCCTCATTAAAAACATAAATTAACTGTGGTTTATCACATCTTTGGAAAGCTGAGTACAATTTCTCTAGCCACACCCAGGCCTGATTACTGCAACACCTGTTCTCAATCAGCAAATCACTTAAATAGGACCTGCCTGACAAAGTGAAGAACACCAAAAGATCCTCAAAAGCTAGACATCATGCTGCGTTCCAAAAGAAATTCAGGAACAAATGAGAAACAAAGTAATTGTGATCTATCAGTCTGGAAAAGGTTATAAAGCTATTTCTAAAAGCTTTGGGACTCCAGCAAACTACAGTGAGAGCCATTATCCACAAATGGTGAAAACATGGAACAGTGGTGGACCATCCCAGGAGTGGCTGACTGACCAAAAATTACCCCAAAAGCGCAGCAACGACTCATCCAAGAGGTCACAAAAGACCCCACAACACCATCCAAAGAACTGCAGACCTCACTTATCTCAGTTAAGGTCAGTGTTCATGACTCCACCATTGGAAAGAGACTGGGCAAAAATGGCCTGCGTGGCAGAGTTCCAAGATGAAAACCACTGCTGAGCAAAAAGAACAAACGTTCATCTCAGTTTTGCCAGAAAAATGATGATCCCCAAGACTTTAGGGAAAATACTCTGTGGACTGACGAGACAAAAGTTGAACTTTTTGGAAGGTGTGTGTCCCATTACATCTGGCGTAAAAGTAAGAGCATTTCAGAAAAGGAATATCATGCCAACAGTAAAATATGGTGGTGGTAGTGTGATAGTCTGGGGCTGTTTTGCTGCTTCAGGACCTGGAAGATTTGCTGTGATAAATGCAACTATGAATTCTGCTCTCTACCAAAAAAAATCCTGAAAGAGAATGTCCAGCCATCTGTTCGTGTCCACAAGCTGAAGCACACTTGGGTTCTGCAGCAGGACAATAATCTAAAACAGGGGTCTCCAATCATGTGCCATGGAGGGCCAAGACCCTGCAGGTTTTCTCTTCTACCCAGTCTCTTCAGCAGGTGTTTTCACTTATCAGCAATCAGTGGGAAGAAGTTCAGTGAAATCTGCAGTTGAAGACACTGGCTGGAGGGAAAACCTGCAGGGTCTTGGCCCTCCATGGCACATGATTGGAGACCCCTGATCTAAAACAAACCAGCAAGTCCACCTCTGAATGGCTTAAAAAACAAAAAACAAAATGAAGACTTTGGAGTGGCCTAGTCAAAGTCCTGACCTGAATCTGATTGAGATGCCGTGACATGACCTTCAAAAGACTGTTCATGCCCGAAAACCCTCCAATGTGGCTGAATTACAACAGTTCTGCAAAGATGAGTGGGCCAAAATTCCTCCACAGCGCTGCGAAAGATTCACTGCCAGTTATCGCAAACACTTGATCCCAGTTGTTGCTGCTAAGGGTGGCCCAACCAGTTGTTAGGTTTAGGGGGTAATCACTTTTTCGCACAGGGCCATGTAGGTTTGGATCTTTTTTCCCTTAATAATACACACCTTCATTTAAAAACTGCATTTTGTGTTTACTTGTGTTATCTTTACTAATATTTAAATTTATTTAATGATCTGAAACATTTAAGTGTGACAAACATACAAAAAAGTGAGCAATCAGGAAGGGGGCAAACACTTTTTCACACCACTGTAACTTTAAAAATTATTTGGTGCAAATTAAGCCAATCAGAATTAATTACAGCAGAATGGAAAAAAAAAAAACATTTAAAAAGTACCTTCTTCTACTGAGCTAAATGTTGGTTATAATTTTTAAAAAAAATGCATGGCATTGATAGAGAGTCTGCACTTTTAATTCACTGTCCAAAACCCCACAGTTAACAAACTAGCAGTTATCCTAGAAACAAAAAGCTGATGATATCCTTAAAATAAAAGGCTCACCTCTACATCACTGTCAGATAATCTTCTCTTCTCTGCTCTTTTCGTTTTTAATTACAAATTGTGAGGGAAAACTGTCGGCTGTAGGTCTTATTTTAGGCAAATATATCCGGTTGACGGTGTTTCACATAATAGCACATAACAGAAACAACCATCCTTAAAATTGAATTGCTATAAAGGAGTTTTAGTGTGAAATGCTATAAAGGGCTTTTATTTTTACATAGCTCAGGAAGTATTGAGTTGTGATGGTGGAAATAAATTCACACTAATTCGGACTTTGGTCATGTCTGGTGAATCCAGCATTTATAGCGCAGGCGACTAATTTTAAGGTTATTGCACAGGAATTCAAGGATTGTTTCATTTTTAAGGACAATTAAGGCACTGATTTTAGATAATCACATTTGAGAATTTTTATGGACCTGTAGAAACTAATAAGGCGACTGTTTTTCTCCTTGTTTGTGTTCTCGTAGAGAAATTCTCTCCACATAACAAACATGCATGAATGCAAATTCATGCATGTTTGGGCGGTGCGGTGGCACAGTGGTTAGCACTGTGGCAGCACAGCAACTCACCCTTGGCCATGGGATCCTGGGTTCGATCCCACCCGCTGACCGACGGTGATCTGTGTGGAGTTTGCATGTTCTCTCCGTGTCTGTGTGGGTTTACTCCGGAATTTCTCTGGTTTTCTCCCACAGGCCAAAAACATGCAGGTTAGGTTAATTGGAGACTCTAAAGTGGCACTAGGTGTGAATGCGTGTGTGAATGGTGAAGGGATAGCGCCTACTGTGTACTGTGGCTGCTTCATCCATCCAGGTGGACGCCCTGAATTTCCCCTCTGGGGATCAGTAAAGTACACAAAATAAAAAAATAAATGTTTGTGTTGTTGACTTTTGGTCAGCCTCAAAAAGATTCTGGCAAACTGTCCGGCGGCTCAGGAGGGGAAAGTAGCTCCCTGTCCACACTGTGTATGGTGCGGATGGGGCGCTGTTGACTTCGACTGGGGATATCGTCGGGCGGTGGAAGGAATACTTTGAGGATCTCCTCAATCCCACTGATACGCCTTCCACAGAGGAAGCAGGGATTGGGGACGAGGGGGATGACTCGCCTATCACAGGGGCTGAGGTCGCCAAGGTGGTTAAAAATCTCCTTGGTGGCCGGGCCCCGGGGTTGGACGAGATTCGCCCTGAGTACCTCAAGGCCCTGGATGTTGTTGGGCTGTCATGGTTGACACGCCTCTGCAACATTGCATGGAGGTCAGGGACAGTGCCTTTGGCATGGCAAACCGGGGTTGTGGTTCCTCTCTTCAAAAAAGGGGACCGAAGGGTGTGCTCCAACTTTAGAGGGATCACACTCCTCAGCCTCCCTGGGAAGGTCTATGCCAAGGTAATGGAGAGGAGAGTCTGGCCATTGGTCGAACCTCGGATTCAGGAGGAGCAATGTGGTTTTCGTCCTGGCCGTGGCACATCGGACCAGCTCTTCACCCTCTCGAGAATTCTCAAGCGTTCGTGGGAGTTTGCCCAACCAGTTTACATGTGTTTTGTGGACTTGGAGAAGGCATTTGACCGCGCCCCTGATGGGTTTTTTGTGGGGGGGTGCTTCGGGAGTATGAAGTATCGGGCTTGCTGTTATGAGCTATTCGGTCTCTGTACAACCGTTGTGAAAGTTTGGTTCGTATTGCCAGCACTCGGTCGGACTCATTCCCAGTGAGAGTTGAACTCCGCCAGGGCTGCCCTTTGTCACCAATCCTGTTCATAATTTTTATGGACAGGATTTCTAGGTGCAGCCAGGGAATGGAGGGTGTCATGCTTGGTGACCACAGGATCTCATCTCTGTTGTTTGCAGATGATGTTGTCCTGTTGGCTTCATCCAGCAATGATCTACAGGTCTTGCTGGGACGGTTTGCCGCTGAGTGTGAAGCGGCTGGGATGAGAATCAGCACCTCCAAGTCTGAGTCCATGGTCCTCAACTGGAAAAAGGTGGATTGTCCTCTCTGGGTTGGGGACTGGCTCCTGCCCCAAGTGGAGGAGTTTAAGTATCTCGGGGTCTTATTCACGAGTGAGGGGAAAATGGAGAGAGAGATTGACAGACGGACTGGAGCAGCATCTGCAGTGATGCGGACGTTGTACCAGTCTGTTGTGGTGAAGAGGGAGCTTAGATCTAAGGCAAAGCTGTCGATTTACCAGTCAATCTACGTTCCTACTCTCACCTATGGTTACGAGCTTTGGGTAATGACCGAAAGAACAAGATCGCAGATACAAGCGGCTGAAATGAGCTTTCTCCGTAGGATTGCTGGACTCACCCTCAGAGATAGGGTGAGGAGCTCAGTCATCCGGGAGAGGCTCAGAGTAGAACCGCTGCTCCTCCACATTGAAAGGAGTCAGTTGAGGTGGTATGGGCATCTGATTAGGATGCCTCCTGGACGCCTCCCACTTGAGGTGTTTCAGGCACGTCCCACCGGGAGGAGACCCCGGGGCAGACCCAGGACACGGTGGAGAGACTATGTCTCCCAGCTGGTCTGGGAACGCTTTGGTATCTTCTCTGAAGAGCTGGAGCAGGTGGCTGGGGAAAGTCTGGGCTTCTCTGCTTGAACTGCTGCCTCCGCGACCCGGACCTCCGGAAAAGCGGTAGAAGATGGATGGATGGATGGATGGATGTCTGTGTTGTGGCACAGGTGTAGTGTGGCCGACTACTGATCGGAGGGTCAGGGGTTTGATTCCCGCTGTCTGCAGTCTGCATGTCGAAGTGTCCTTGAGCAAGACACTGAACCCAGTTCCTCCTAGAGGGTCAGGTCAGCACCTGTGTATGGCAGCGCTGCCACCAGAGTGTGAATGTGTGTGTGAATGAGTGGAAAGCAGGATCTGTAAAGCGCTTTGGTCATCCAGCAATGAGTAAAAAGCGCTATATAAGTGAACGCCATTTACCATCTAAATCTGTCCATACAGAATTAAACTCTCTATTTTCCTCTGTGATTTCACTTTTTCTGGATAATGCTCATGTCTTACTGAGAGTGGGGGGAGGATAGGCAGGAAGCTGCTGCGCTGCACAGAGTGCATATGAGCCACTGTCGGAGGTGCTGCATGGTTGACAATGTAATAAATATTTTTTAAAAAATAGATATTTTACATTCATAAATGTTTCCATTGAGGAATGCATCCAATAAACAATAATTTGAAAAATAAAATAATTAAAATGAACTTAATTAATTTCCATGTGTTCTGAGATAACTGCATGGAGCCACAGCATTGGGGCTAAAGAGTCGCATGCGGCTCCGGAGCCATGAGTTGCTGACCCCTGCACTCGAGCTCTGCTCACAAACTAAAGCAAAACCACACCTTGGCTACACCTCCTGATATGAGCTGTTATCACCCATCTTCCACCTTCCTTGCTAACGGCTAACCACCAGTTACCTACTTCTCCAGAAGCACCTGTCTGCGACTCTGCATGCTATTCTGCTGCCTTTGGCTCAGTCTGCTGGACTTTCAAGGCTTCTTGATGGATTCCAATAAGAGCAAAGAACACCTGTCAGAAGGCCTGCTGAGAAATGCCTCACTGCGTGGAAGAGGTCAAGCCAGTGAGGCACCAAACCATCAGATTGGCTCCTACCCCAAGGGGTCGCAGAGCAAACCATTAGTTTCCCTCATATATTACAAAATATGAGTGGCTTGAGTAAACAACACCATAGCTTATTCTGAGCTAATCGTGGCCAGCAGTGCTAACTGTGGCTGTGATAGCCGCTGAGCTAGCGTTCATCATATGAAGAGTTCCTTTGCAAAAACAGATAAGTCCAGTTGTGTTCAAAATGAGAAAAAACACTTTTTCGTCTGTTGGTTTATATATGTTAGTATTTCCAATTCAGCTTCTAAGACATGGTCACTTGAAATATGAGTATCTCAGACATAATGCAGCCAAAAATTGAACTTCAACTCATTGCTATTTTTTGGCAATTTATGACCTCAAAAACAGATAAGTCCACAACACATACTTTTGCAAAAACAGACATGTCCCAAAAACCATGCTAATTTGTCTGGTAAACACATCATTGGTTCATCTGCTTCATCAAAATTATCCATATTTGACATAAAATGCAACAAAATTGTAAAAAAAAAAAAAACTGGCAGGGAAATCACGCAAAGCGAGCAGACCCAAATGGGGTCTCTGCAGAATGCTGCCGCAGCAGATAGACACATGATTGGCTGGTCTCAGCATTTAGACACATGATTGGCTGATCCTCGCTGCACCATTGAGGCACGTCACCCGAATACCACACGCTGATCTGCCGTGTGTGGAGTTATCTGCTTTTGTAAAAACAGGGTCCCGGTGTTTATCAGCTTTTGAAAAAAAACAAACTTCGTAGAGTATGTAACAGCAGATTTTTAGAAAAAACAATTTGTACCTCTATAAGTAAATAATGTGAACAGTTGTTTGTTGTACAGAGGGAAATCAGGGTTTCCCCTGGTAAAATTTCTTGGTGGCGGCCCGCTGCGCCAGAAATTTTACCGCCCCGCCAAGGAGATATGAATTTATTAAGAAAAATATATGAAGCAATGACTTTCCGCAAGCGTGCACATAAATAACGCACATGGCCATCATCCGCGCAAAGTTTAGAAGCGCCCCACCCACGCGAGTTTTCCAGTCAGTCAGCAAACAGTGTCTCGCTAAGCGTGACTGTCCGACAGAAACATGAGTTTGTAAAGTACTTTAAATGCGTAAAAAATCATTAGAGGTATGTAAGCACTGGAGGAGTTTATCATGGTTTTAACCCCCTGGAAATGGGAGCAATAATGGAAGAATCGCTTAGCTAAGAGATGCGGTTAGAATTCATATGCAGCCGGCTTCATATGAAGGGAAAGGCAAGGGGGACTGATGAACTGCTGAGGATACATTTCAGCAGCCACTACAATATTAAGTTATGTTCTGTAGGAATTGCAGGAATGAAGAGACTGGCAATTTCTCTCTTTTCTCGCACGAGCAGGCGTGCCGTTTTTATTCTCCAGCGGTAGTGACAAAAAGCAACAGCTGAAAACACTAGCTCTCTTCACTCTAAACTGAGGTCCTTCAGCGGCTGCCTAGAGAGGTACCTGATGAGAAAGCCTGAGAGCACAACTATAACTGCCTAAACAGATCATTCTGTACATGAACACATATTGTGGTGAATCATGTCTTTAGAGTCCACTACAGTTCTCTATTATGTACTGTATCTGGCAAGTTAAGATGACCGAAATTCACAAAGTTAATGACTTTAATCTGTCAGCAGCCTTCAGACAAAGTAAATGTGTCAACATTTGATTTCAAAATAAGGATTTTTCTGCTGTCTGGGTGGTGGTGAGATTTCTAAAAAAAAAAAAAAAAAGGAATATTATAACAGAAATAACGGCATCCTTGGTCATTTAAGTTAATTTAATTCATTAAATACAATTTTATTCATATTTTTTCTTTGTAATCATAGTTAAGTTATTGTTCTGTTCTGACTGTAAAGTTATGGTCAAAAATGTAAGTTGTTATAAGGAAAAAGTAAAAAAAAAAAAATTACCACAGTCTGTTTCAAATTTATCTAAAAAAAAAAAAAAAAAAAGACAAAAATTAGTCATAAAATAATCCACAAATTTATAATAAAGTTTCAAATGTACAAGAAAAGTCAATTTTACAAGAGGAAATTACAAATTTGAGGAACATGGTTTCACCTTTAGATTTACAGAGAAAAACAGAAAACTATAAGAATATTGTTATAAATTTTTGAGAAAAAACTCAAACCTTCAAGACTGAAGTCAATACTCAAGTTTTTAAAGTGGGTGCTCTTTGTACCCTTAACTAGAAATTTTTGGTTGTCTACTTTTAATTATTAATTTCAAAGCACTCCTTTTACATGAGTAGAATTTCTGGTTACTATACCCACCTGATCATATAATTTAAAGTGCTGATGACACGTTCTTGACTTCCTCTAATTTTTCAACACATAATATGACAAAATAATTTGGTCTATGCAGTTCTAAGTCAAACAGGCTTTTTTTCACGCAAATATCCGACGTTTTCATGAGCGCCACGTCACCAATTACATCAGTGGCTGGAAAACCCCGCTGCCATGTAGTCACTTCATCGGAAGAACACAGCGCTTGGCTGCCCATTGTACACACAGGATGGAAGCGGTTGAAAACATCGACGATGGTTCCAGCACATGTAGTCTGGAATTGGTTTGTGTTGTCCAATCTTCCGACAATTATAGTTCTGAAGAATGGGATGATAATGAAGAATCTGGTGGCATCAGACTGTATAGGTTTGAGCCGTGCCAAGCGGGCATTGTGCCAAGCTAGTCACACTCACAGAGTGACGGTGGAGAGGCACACATGCCCGCCGCAGCAGCAGCGACAAACACACGGCAGGGGAACACCAAGTGTTATTGTTACAGATATTGCAACAAATTATTTGTTCATAAATATAGTTTGTTTAAACCCGATTTTTCAATAAAATCATAGTGTATCTCTGTGGCTCAGACATCGGGTTCATTATGGATTATATTTTGAGTTCTTGTTGTTGTTGTTTTGTACATGTGTTTTATGGTCCATGTCCCCCTCATGGACCGTCACCTTATTGTGGTGGGGGGGTTTGCGTGCCCCAGTGATCCCAGGAGATATGTTGTCCGGGGCAATTTGCCTCTGATAGTGTCACCCAAGACAAACTGGTCCTGGGTGAAGGGCCAGACTAAGAACGATCCAACAGACTCTCATGATAAATTCTATATCAAGGATTCAGTGTACCCCGCCCGGTATACCGGTATACCGGGGCCCCACCCTGGAGCCAGGCCTGGGGGAGGGGCTCAAAGGCTAGCGTCTGGTGGCCGGGTTTCCACCCATGGGACCTGGCCGGGCTCAGCCCCAAGAAGTTACATGGGTCCGCCCTCCAGTGAGCTCACCACCTGCAGGAGGGATCATGGGGGTCCGGTGCTATGTGGATTAGGTGGCAGTCAAAGGCGGAGACCTTGGCGGACTGATCCCAAGCTTTCTAAACTGGCTTTTGGTACGTGGAATGTCACCTCTCTGGTGGGGAAGGAGCCTGAGCTGGTGTACGAGTTTGAGAGATACCGGCTAGATATAGTCGGCCTCACCTCAACACACAGCTCCGGTTCCGGAACCAGTCTCCTGGAGAGGGGCTGGAGCTTGGCCTTTTCTGGAGTTGCCCCGGGCGAGAGGCGACGAGCAGGGGTGGGTATTCTTGTATCCCCCCCACCTTGCTGCCTCTATATTAGAGTATTCCCCGGTGGACGAAAGGGTTGCTTCCCTGCGCCTTCAGGTTGGGAAACGGGTCCTGACCATCATTTGTGCCTATGCACCAAATGATGTTTCAGAGTACCCACCCCTTTTGGAGTCTGTGACTGGGGTGCTGGAGGGTGCTCCTCTTGGAGACTCCATTGTCCTACTGGGGGACTTCAATGCGCACGTGGGCAACAACAGTGAAACCTGGAGGGGGGTGACTGGGAGGAACGGCCTGCCCGATCTGAACCCGAGTGGTGTTCAGTTATTGGACTTCTGTGCTAACCACAGTTTGTCCATAACAAACACCATGTTCAAGCATAAGGGTGTCCATATGTGCACCTGGCACCAGGACACCCTAGGTCGCAGGTCGATGATCGATTTTGTTTTCATGTCATCAGACCTGTGACCGTATGTCTTGGACACCCGGGTAAAGAGAGGTGCAGAGCTCTCAACTGATCACCACCTGGTGGTGAGTTGGATCCGATGGCAGGGGAGAAAGCCATTCAGACCTGGTAGACCCAAATGTATAGTGAGGGTGTGCTGGGAACGTCTGGCTGAGGCCCCTGTCCGGGAGGTCTTCAACTCCCACCTCCGGAAGAACTTCAACCACATTCCGAGGGAGTCTGGAGACATGGAGTCTGAATGGGCCATGTTCTCCACCTCTGTTGTTGAAGCGGCGGTCCAGAGCTGCGGCCGCAAGGTGGTCGGTGCATCTCGTGGTGGCAACCCCCGAACCAAGTGGTGGACACCAGTGGTGAGGGGGGCCATTAAGCTGAAGAAGGAGTCCTATCAAGCTTGGTTGGCTTGTGGGACTCCCGAAGCAGCTGAGGTGTACCGGCAGGCCAAGCGGAGTGCAGCTCAGGTGGTTGCTGAAGCAAAAACCCGGTTATGGGAGGAGTTCGGTGAGGCCATGGAACAAGACTTTCGGTCGGCCTCGAAGAGATTCTGGCAAACTGTCTGGCGGCTCAGGAGGGGAAAGCAGCTCCCTGTCCACACTGTGTATGGTGCGGATGGGACACTGTTAACTTCAAATGGGGATATCGTCGGGCGGTGGAAGGAATACTTCGAGAAGCTCCTCAATCCCACTGATACGCCTTCCACAGAGGAAGCAGGGATTGGGGACGAGGGGGATGACTCGCCTATCACAGGGGCTGAGGTCGCCAAGGTGGTTAAAAATCTCATTGGTGGCCGGGCCCCGGGGGTGGACGAGATTCGCCCTGAGTACCTCAAGGCCCTGGATGTTGCTGGGCTGTCATGGTTGACACGCCTCTGCAACATTGCGTGGAGGTTGGGGGCAGTGCCTTTGGCATGGCAAACCGGGGTGGTGGTTCCTCTCTTCAAAAAAGGGGACCGGAGGGTGTGCTCCATCTTTAGAGGGATCACACTCCTCAGCCTCCCTGGAAAGGTCTATGCCAAGGTACTGGAGAGGAGAGTCCAGCCGTTGGTCGAACCTCGGCTTCAGGAGGAGCAATGTGGTTTTCGTCCTGGCCGTGGCACATCGGACCAGCTCTTTACCCTCTCGAGAATTCTTGAGGGTTTGTGGGAGTTTGCCCAACCAGTTTACATGTGTTTTGTGGACTTGGAGAAGGCGTTTGACCACGTCCCTCGTGGTTTTTTGTGGGGGATACTTCGGGAGTATGGGGTATCAGGCTTGTTGTTACGAGCCATTTGGTCTCTGTACGACCGTTGTGAAAGTTTGGTTCGTATTGCCAACACTCGGTCGGATTCATTCCCAGTGAAGAGTTGGACTCCGCCAGGGCTGCCCTTTGTCACCGATTCTATTCATAATTTTTATGGACAGGATTTCTAGGCGCAGCCAGGGAATGGAGGGTGTCATGCTTGGTGACCACAGGATATCATCTCTGTTGTTTGCAGATGATGTTGTCCTGTTGGCTTCATCCAGCAATGACCTACAGCTCTTGCTGGGACGGTTTGCCGCTGAGTGTGAAGCGGCTGGGATGAGAATCAGCACCTCCAAGTCCAAGTCCATGGTCCTCAGCCGGACAAAGGTGGATTGTCCTCTCCGGGTTGGGGACAGGCTCCTGCCCCAAGTGGAGGAGTTTAAGTATCTTGGGGTCTTGTTCACGAGTGAGGGGAAAATGGAGCGAGAGATTGACAGACAGATTGGAGCAGCATCTGCAGTGATGCGGACGTTGTACCGGTCTGTTGTGGTGAAGAGGGAGCTAAGCTCTAAGGCAAAGCTGTCGATTTACCAGTCAGTCTACGTCCCTACTCTCACCTATGGTCACGAGCTTTGGGTAATAACCGAAAGAACAAGATCGCGGATACAAGCGGCTGAAATGAGCTTTCTCCGTAGGATTGCTGGACTCACCCTCAGAGACAGAGTGAGGAGCTCAGTCATCTGGGAGAGGCTCAGAGTAGAACCGCTGCTCCTCCACATTGAAAGGAGTCAGTTGAGGTGGTATGGGCATCTGATTAGGATGCCTCCTGGACGCCTCCCACTTGAGGTGTTTCAGGCATGTCCCACTGGGAGGAGAGCCCGGGGCAGACCCAGGACTCGGTGGAGAGACTATGTCTCCCAGCTGGTCTGGGAACGCCTTGGTATCCTCTTTGAAGAGCTGGAGCAGGTGGCTGGGGAGAGGGAAGTCTGGGCTTCTCTGCTTGAACTGCTGCCTCCGTGACCCAGACCTCCGGAAAAGCGGTAGAAGATGGATGGATGGATGGATGGATGGATGGATGGACATGCGTTTTATGTGCGTTTTGAGCCACTTTCAGGTGGGCACTGTCCAAGATTTGCCAGTCCAAACACACGCACCCTCTCTCTTTGATAGTCAGCCATTCATGGTTTGTGTGCATCATCTGCCGTCTTGTCAGCCAGCCAATGTTGCCAGCGCTATCATGACGTGTTAGCCACTCCACACAGCCATGGTTCTGTTGCGCCCCTTGAAGTGATGTCGGCCCTGGGGCGCAACCGTGGTTAACACATCTCCTCTCCATGTTCGCTGGGCAATGTCGGCCCCGAACGCCAACTGTGGGTGTTTGTGTTTATTTTTGTGGGTCTTCACCTTTTTGGGAACTGTTGTCATCATTCTTATGTTCAATACATGTGCTGTGGTGAATTCTGCGCGTAAATCCATTCATCATGACCCTTTGTGCGCTCTTACGCAGGGCAGGGAGGATGAAATAACGAGGATTTGTGTGCAGGGTTCACCACAGCACATTTAATACAAAAAGACAGACAGTTCCCTGAAAGGTGAAGACGTACAAGAAACACAGACACACTTACTGATGGCGTTAGGGGGCCGGCATCACCCAGTGAACAAATGAGCGGAGACGTGTTTGCCACAGGTGCACCCCAGAGCTGACATCACTTCAAGGATGCACGAGAGCCACGGCGAACATGGAATGACTAGCACATCGTGAGAGTGCTGAAAATACTGGCACCACAGTCCAGTCAGCGGCTGTGGTTTTTTGATGATAACTACTTTATGCAGGCGCTGTTGTAAATATTATATTGATTATAGACAATGACTTTTGGGTTTACACAACATGCTAACAAATGTCAAAAATGTGTCATCAGCACTCCAAGTATGCACGAGTACATTACTATTACAGTATGAATGTTTCTTTCCCTTCCCTACTCTCTCAATGGAAAAAAAGAAACACTAGAATAAAAATACAAAAAATACACATATTTTTGTCATTTATGTAAACCATGACAAAAAAATCCTGCAGGACAAAACATGACATTTGATATTTTCTAAGACAGAGCTCAGAGAGGGAAAGATGAGACAGAAGAGAGGAGCCAAGGAAAGGAAAGTGTTCAGGCAGAGGAAGGAGAGAAGGATAACACCACTAAAAAGTCTAAACACAGGATGTCTGGGTGGGACCCCAACTAGCCCAATATTCAAGCCTCAGTTGTACAAGACTTGAAATGGTAAGTTCCATATGCAACGTTACTGTGTAAAATTTTCAAAAGAAATAAATAGTATAAAATTAACATATTACAGTATGTTTATCCCCCCCCCCCCCAAGGGAAAAATATGTTGCCACTGCGCCAAGGTCTTTAAGCCAGAGGAAACACTGGTACAATGTTCTTGGACATGGCGTTTATCGGTTTTTGCAAACGAACTCTTCATATATTCTAATATATCCAAAACCCCCGAAGAAGTGGCTTGGGAAGATCTCTGAGGGGAGGTAGCGCTGTAAGCTGTAAGATTTGAAAACAAAGCCATTTGTCTGCTTAGGCTCCCTGAAAGCATTACTGCGATGATTTCTGCATGCATGTGTGTGTATGTGTTAATGTACTGCTGCAAACACCAATTCATTTTGGGGGAAACAATGATGTAACAGAAGCTGTATGTTAACATCACTCATACCTGACTGGATGGCACATCTGTAGTGATAATTTCTGAGACAGCCCTTCTGGAAACAGCCCATTATTGCACCTGATTTTTGACAGGTGGAACAAATCTGAAAGAAAAACTGACCATTACATAAGCTTAAACAATAAACTCTCATCATGCATTGGGTCGGTATCATCTACTACAGCAGACTTTTTTTTTCTTTTTTTTGGGGGGGGGGAGTAATGAAAAACCTAGAAATTTGTGACCATTTTCTTGCACATTTCCAATTTATGAGAAAAAAAAATGACAGGAAAAACTAAGTCGAAAAAGTTGGAATAAAGTTGGAACTTTCCATCTTTTTCAAGTAAAATTTACCATATGTGCAGCATTTTTTGCAGAAATGTGTAGTGCAAATTTGATGCCAGTACTCATGAGCACAAGAGCCACATAAGGCTCTGAAGTCACAGGTTGAAGAGCCCTGTCCTGTATATCATTTTTTTAAACATTTTTTTTTTTTTTTTTTTTAGCAAGTAACTGTTCAGAAAGGTAAGACATGGAAAAGATTGAAACACTCACCGTTTCTTGTGCGAGCCGGGCAGCCTCCTCCAACCCGTAGAGCTTCCCTCGGATTAGGAAGACACCAGTGGACCAGATGCCACAGTCCTCATGGAGCCAGCACTCGTCCAGATGAAGGGGAGAGTTCATGTCTGTCTGGCTCAAACTACTGACAGCAGCACAATCATCATCTGAGGAATTGGCCATACTGCCGTTAGAAAGTCCGTTCAGTGCCTCCTTCTGCCTATTCCCGCAGTTCAGACCATGGACAGAGGTCCCGCTGCGGTAGTAGGGGCCGTGAAGGTCCCCGAGGCCCATGGCATTGGCCGTGTGTCCACAAAGACAGCACAGCTGCAGCAGTGTCTCACACCTGCCATCTGAGCTAAGGCGACCCAGTTGGAAGCATGAGGTGTTGGGCACGAACCCCGAGAGGGTGCTGGAGGTCTGAGACGCTCCTTTGCTGCTCCCGCCCGTCTCCTCCTCCTCCTGAAAGTTCACCACCGTGCATGTCCTCTGTTCCATGTGGACAAAGGGACAGAAACCATCCACCTTCTTTTCTTTTTTTCCCTCTTTAGTAATTGCATATTTGAGTTTGATGCCCGGCTCTTGCGGAGAAAATAAACCCGAAGGCCCAGTCTGAGTGTGCAGTTTTCTCCTCCGCTGTAAGATTTTTTTTTTGTTGGCCACCTTGGCCCTTTGATGCTGCTGTGGTGGGCTTCTGTGGTTCTGCTTGGATCGTAGCTTTTTTGCTTTTGGAACAGTGAGGGGCGTTTTTCGTTTGCGACTGAATCTTTTGGTGTACAGAGCTCTGCGGAGAGGCTGCTGAGATTCTTTCTCAGGAGACTTCCTGTCGTGCTCCTGTGAATGGCTACTAGCTCTCTCCGAAAGGCCCTCCCGTGAGGGCGACTCGTCCGAGCTGGATACCCTCACCGCGTACTCGATCACATCCTCAGAGTCGAAGGTTTCATTGTATATTCCCACTGCATCGCATTTGACTCTTCGCTTCAGACTGTGGCGGGAAGGGCTGTGTGTAAATGGGCGACTTTCAGAGACTGATTTTCGTGTTCTGGCACTGCGTCTGACCTCTTTGGGTGGCGTTGTTTTGCTCTTGCTCAGAGGGCTTGTGTTACAGGAGTTCCTCTTCTCTTTAGTGACTGAAACTTCAACAACGTCGCTGTCATCGCTTGAAATGTCTGCGGGGTTATCACAAACGGCATTAATCTCTGACAGGAGGACCACAGGCCGAGTGTGATGTACGGGAATGTCGACTGAACTGTCCGACGACTCATCAGAGTATGAGCTGTCGGCACTCGGCGAGCTCATGGGCTGAGGTAGGTGATAGCATCCTCTCCCTTCGTCTAGGGAGGACGTGGTGGGGGACAGGGGCTCCACCATGTGCGTCACTGTATCCTGGATAAAAGGACTACATACAAGTGGCTCCTTTGCTGAGGAAACGAGGAATATGACGTCAGAGCCGCTGTCGCTCTCCTCGCCACCACTGCTCTCAGGGCCCAGGCCCTGGCTCTGGTCAGGCCTGTAGAAACTTGGATGCCACAAGCTGGAGTGAACATCGTCATGGTAGAGATCCAGTCCTGGTGCGAGCGCTGAATTCATATAGCTCCCTATAGGCTCTGGGGCCTGCACGCCCGGCTGAGAGGAGAGAGAACCAAAGGAGGATGAGGCTCTGGACCTGTAAGAAGCGGCGAGATCAGTGCTGCAGCTGGGCGGGCGTCTGTGGTACCACTCAGGCTTCTTAGCCAGATCCATCACTTCAGAATGGCCGCGAGACAGGGGGCTGTAGGTCTTTGACAGGTCCATCGCCATGAGCGCTGGATCCTGGGAGGACACGTCCATCACTGCAACACACACAGTCATTATCAGTGAATATGTCTTATCTTTAAATATGATGCCCTTTCTCTCATTTTGACACAATTCCCAGAGACCTTAAAATGACTGTGATATGCTTTTCTCAAAATACACCAAGGATTAAACGGTGAAGGCCCACTTCCCACCCAGAATAAACAACTGTCTTCTTTAAACACTAATGAGTCACAGTTCAGCCCACCCTTCCTCTTTGGTTACTGGGGAGATCTGTGACAGAGGCTCAATTGAGCCTATTCCAGCTTCTTTGGGCAAAAATCAGGGTACACCCTGGACAGTTAGTCAGTCGAACACTGAGATAACACAGAGAGACGAACAACTATTAACAGTCATACATAAAGACAATTTGGAACCTCGAGTTAATGCCAATTAACCAAACATGCATATCTTTGGACTGTGGGAGGAAACCAGAACACCCACGCAGACATGAGGAGCACATGCAAATTCCACACAAAAAGGTCCCAGCTGGCCAGCTCTTTGGTAGTGATGTTACACTCAACACTGCCTATTCGACCCTGATTCGAGCAATATGAAACGGGAGTGTCATGAGCTGTGTATTGAGCACTGTTTCAGCACGCCCACAGTCACATGACCATAGCGAGTGAGACCTCGTTATGTCACATCACGTGACTCGAGGGCTCATGGGAAGTTTGAGAGGGTTGGGCATTTCAATACGTCAAGGATTTAAAGGGGTCTGATTCACGGCTCAAAAGTGTGGATTTTTTGAGAGGAGCAGATTTGTTGACATTATTGCATTCGCTATTTAAATTTGTCAGGTAGAATATTACACAAGTTAGAATAAGCTTCAGTAACATTAAACAAAAACACATTACATTTACTAAATATTACACAGAGATACATACACACACTTTCACACAAACACACTAGAAGAAGGAAAAATAGATGCATAGATGTGAAAAAATGTTTGTCCCCTTCCTGATTTCTCATTTTTTGCATGACTGTCACGCTTAAATGTTTCAGATCATCAAACAAATTTAAATATTACACAAAGATAACAAGTAAACACAAAACGCAGTTTTTACATTAAGGTGTTATTATTACTAAGGGTAAATTAAAAACAAGCCTACTTGGCCCTATGTGATAAAGTAATAGCCCCCTCCTAGGGCTGTCGTGGTAGAGGAATTTGCCCTGCGGTGACGGTGGACGGCTCAACACCACAGTATGCGGTATTAATGCAAATGTTTTTAGGACCCTGTGGTCTTGTAATTTAAAGAGGGTTTATAACTTATGTGGCACACGATGGAAGTTGTGAGAAACTCACTGCAGCTCCGCTTTCTACTTTATGTGGTGTGTGATAATCGTGCGAAGCTCCACTCTTTCTACAGGCATGAACTTCTGATTCTGTTACAAAAAAAAAAAAAGGAAATAACACCCTTTGTGCCCTTTCAGTGCTCACAGTCACTGCTGTATTTAGCAAGGAGTCCGAACGCTTTCACCACTAACTGCCTGATGAAGTCCGTCTGTGTCATGAATGCGCTTCTGAGTTGGAAAAAGGCACCAAACGCCGGCTGTGAGTTTGCAGGATTTATTGAAACAAAATAACAACCAACGTGAAAAAAAGAAAAGCACAGGTCAGCTAAAAAAACACAGTCAAGGCAAGAGAATCACCAGCTAAACCTGGAGGCTAAACACAGAGGAACACGCAAGCTAAATAGCACTGCTATGGCGAGAACTGTCGCCAGCTAAACCTGGAGGGTAAACACAGAGGAACAAGCAAGCTAAATAGCACCGTTATGGCGAGAACTGTCGCCAGCTAAACCTGGAGAATTAGTAAACACGTAGCACATGAATCACAGACTTACATGAAGGCTGTGAGAGCTGAAAGTAAGATGCTGCGCTCAGCAACAGAGCGCAGTCGTTTAAATAGAAATGAAATAACCAAACAGTGAAAACAGGTGTGAATCCTCATGAGGGAACAATAACTGATGATGGAAATCAGCTGGCCAGGACGAGAAGTCAATCGGGGCTGGCAGCTGACAGGACACGCCCCCGCAGCTGTCAACCCCGAGAGAGGAGAAAGGGGAGAGACAGGAAACAAAATAAAGAAGAATAAGGACAGAGAAACCCAGGCATGTACACTACCGTTCAAAAGTTTGGGGTCACCCAGACAATTATTTTGTGTTTTCTATGAAAAGTCACACTTATTTACCACTATGAGTTGTAAAATGAATAGAAAATATAGTCAAGACATTGACAAGGTTAGGAATAATGATTTGTATTTGAAATAATAATTTTTTCCTTCAAACTTTGCTTTCATCAAAGAATCCTCCATTTGCAGCAATTACAGCATTGCAGACCTAACAGGATTGCACAAGGGTTTTCTATTCATCCATTATCCTTCTGACGCAATGAGCAAACACATTGTACCATTAGAACACTGGAGTGATAGTTGCTGGAAATGGGCCTATATACACCTATGTAGATATTGCACCAAAAACCAGACATTTGCAGCTAGAATAGTCATTTACCACATTAGCAATGTATAGAGTGTATTTCTGATTAGTTTAAAGTTATCTTCATTGAAAAAAAGTGCTTTTCTTTCAAAAATAAGGAAATTTCTAAGTGACCCCAAACTTCTGAACGGTAGTGTACATATAAAAAATACTAACAGGGGAACACATCATACCAAGGAACAATACAAAATATGTGAAAACCAACTAGAGGAACAGTACAACATTACACCAATAAAGAAGAAAGAGGCAAGGAAAAAGGGCATGGTGGAATTCTCCCCGTGCCCAGATTGTGACAGTCTGGAGAGAGACCCACACGGTGCTGCCGCCGTGTGAAAACCAACTACAGGTAAAATAACAACAAATAGAATTAAATAGTACAACATTACACCAATAAAGAAGAAAGAGGCAAGGAAACAGGGCACAGTGGAATTCCCCCCATGCCCAGATTATGACAGAGGCCCCCTTCCCCCTTTAAGGGGTGGATACCTGACACCCAGGAGTAACATCAAGAGAAAAACACCCCACCCTGGGCAGGACGAGGGGGCCCAGGCACGGAGGGACAGAACCAACCCAAAGGAACAGTGAGGGAAGCACCAAAAAACAGAGTCCCGCTCAGAGTCCACACCCGTAAGATAAACCATTAGGCCCCTCCCCAGACCAAAAGGCTGTAACGTTCAGGAGGGCGACCGAAATCCCAGACCTGGCAGATAGCAAAGTGGTCCGAGTCAGGTGGCCTGCCAGAGAACATGGGCCATCCAACCCAATGACTCAGTCTGTCCGGAGGTCGACCAGAGTCCCAGGCCCACCAGATGGCCCGTGTTGGGTGGCCTCCCAGACAGCATGGGCCACCCCACTCTACAGCACCACCTGTCCGGTGGTCTGCCCGAGGAGCTGCACCCTCGGCTTCCCGAGGCAGGAGCAGAGCTGCACCCTTGGCGGCCCCAGCGGGGGAAGTTGGACCCATGACGGTCTTGTGTGGCAAGCCTGAACCCACAGAGACATCTGACTCTGGTGGATCCTTCCCGGCAACCCTGGAAGAAGGCTCAGACAACACAGGAAAAAAAACTGGGTCAGGGTGACCGGCAGCAGCAGAGCCCGGTGAGGTGAGCTCAGGTGCTGCTGGCGACAGCACTTGGCTCTCCTCCTCAAGAGCCAGGCAAGACCCCTCCAACAATGAAACAATAGAAACAGAGAGGACACTTGCCTGGACTCGAGCTCCACCGCCGTCCAGGACTCCATCGATCCAGACAACGTTTCGAGCCCGGTCCATCGGAGGTCCAGCTCCAACTCTGCTGCAGGGGCTTCTGCAGCAGTCATGATGGTAGGTGCGGTCCAGGTCTTCTCCATCGAGATGGCCCGCAAAGGCTGCTCCTCCATTGCGAGTTCTAGAGGTGACCTCCCTGTTGCAGAGATGTCAACCTTCAGACTTGGGAAAGTGGAGTAACGCCTGGCTGAATGCCAGGCCCGAGCACCATAGGTGCAAGGCGGGGGTAAGTGCGAGAGGGGGTATCCCCCTCTTGCTCGTGGGGGTCTGGGGGGCCTCCCCCAGAATTTTTTTTTATAATATTTATATGTACATTTATGTTGATCAGATTTGCATTGCTTTATAAATAAGATTCTTCTAATGAGATCAAACTTTGGATTTAAATGCCCAATACATGTATATATTGAAATGTTTTACACTTATTAATTGGTCATGTGAAATTTGACATGATTCATTTTGTAACTAAATAAAACAAATAGGCATCAACGGTTTAGTAAAATAAACATCATGCTTCAATTACATGCCAAAACTAGCAAAATTTATCATGCTAATAAATTTAAACTGAATATTTCATTCTCACCTGAAAATATTTTCTCCAGTGCTCCTGTCAGCAAACTGTCAGTGTTAGCATTGTTGTCACAATTTTCTCAAGTTTTTCATCAAAATATTTGACAACGATAGGATACAGTTTGGTATCAGCATAGTCGTTGGATCCATCTGTAGCAATGATGAAGGAGGCAGACTTGATCCAATATGTGATTTCTTTCTCATCACTGTCAGCAAGACATTTCACAATTGCTGTTGATTTAGTTCAAGCACATGCGTATTTCTTTGTGATGTCCGAATCAGGAAACATTCGTCTGAACATTCTTCCTGCTGAATCGGAAATCAATAAAGGCACATTGTTCTCAATGAGAAATTTGGTGAATATAACTTCTGAACTTATCACCGCTTCTTCATCCTTTGGCGTTACAAACATTGATGAGATCTTCTTTTGATTGGAATTGTCTATTAACTTAGCCAAGTCCATGTGTTTTTTCCGACCGACATGACGATGAAGATCTCCAATGCCTCCATGAGAAACTAGAACATCCGTTCTACACACTTGACAAAAAGCATGTTTCACCGATTTTCGATGCAGTAAAACACGGATATGTCATCCGATATTCCTCTTTGAACCTTTGGTTGTGTGCATTTACTCTTTGTTTCTTCTTTGGCAGCATGGTAGCCTCCACCATTTTTCTTGGTTTACATACAAGGGTTCTCTCATGCATTGGGAAAAACATCGATAAACCTCGACACACTGATGCGCAGCTTATACCCTCGAGGCCCTAAGATCATACGCGGACATTCAAAATGCTCTTAGCACGTCGATGTCGGCTTGTTTTATCCACCGTCAAAATTTATTTATTTTTGACAAAATAAAAGCGGAGTTTTTCACAGGTAAAGCGGAGGGCGGATTTTATGTCTGGAAATCGGAGTAACTCCGCCAAAATCGGAGTGATTGGCATCTCTGCTGTTGGCGCTAGATCCAGGGTAACCAAAGCCAGGGGATGCCCTCTCATCGGCGCACCCTTCAGACAGGAGGCAGCACTCTCCTTCTGTCCAGTGTGTGGAAACAGGGCTGGACCTTGGTCCTCCAGGCCTGCAAGCTCCTCTGTCATCAGGGGATTCAGTCCCAGGACCGGCGGACACTCAGGGGCGAAAGGAGGAGACACGAGGGAAGCGGGTGAGAGACAATTACTTGCAGCAGGGAGAGAAAACCCAGTAGACTGCGGGGACTGGGTTTCCTCTCCAGGAACCAGGCAAGAATATTGATCCTTTGTCAGTAAAGAACAAGAGTTCACTTGCCTGTACTCCCAAAGCACGATGGTCCCTGCTGCAGCAGGCCTGGAGTCATCCTCCTCAGTGGCGAGTTGGCGGTTCTCAGGAGAACATGGAGGCGCTTCGTCCACAGGAGTGATCGCAGGTGGAAACTCGGGCTTCTTTGGTGCTGGATTCCCCGATGCAAAAATCAGGGGATGCTCGTTCGCCAGCCCCAGCTCAGGGATGCAGCTGGCTCTCATCTCCCTCACTGGGCGTGGTGGTGGTGCAGAGCCAGGAGTAGCGGAATCCACAAATCCTGCTGTCACCCAGTGAAGCTCCCTCGGGGCCAGCGGAGATTCGGGGGAGATAGGAGAAGGAGATGAAAAAATTGTTACAGCAGCTGCTGGTGAGGACCCGGTGGATTGTAACACCTGGGCCCCACCACCAGGAATCAGGCAAGCGGTTTCCGCAGCAAGAGGAAAAGAATGAATAGAAACTTGCCTGAATTCCTGGGGAGTGACAGTGTCTGCTGCAGTTCCGGGCTCAGGCTCTGCCTCTCTGAGAGCCTTGAGCGCCACCAAGGTGGAGGATGATGGTGTGGACTTGAGGGGGGAATGGCGAGTCCTCCGCCCCGTGAACATTTTTTCTTCTGCTCGGGTTGAACGGAGGAAGAATCTTCAAAAAACTCCTCAAGCCGTCATTTGGTGTCAAAAATCATGGTGAGCAGAGGAGTTACTGTAAACCCGGGTAGCGCCAAAGATTGGGGCAGCTCTCAAGTAGTCCGGCTGCGTTGTTCATGAAGCCAGAAATAGCTTCGGAGGTGTGAGCAGCTTGAGCCTTAGAGGTAAAATCTATAACCAGGTCTGCCACCGCACACGCCGCTCTACTCAACCCAAAAACGCTCAAGTCCATGGTAGCAAACCATGGACAAAGAGGCAGAAAACAGACAAAAATAAACTCCCGACTGCTGGTGCCCACACTGGCAGTGTCTTCCTGTCATGAATGCTCTTCTGAGTTGGAAAGCCGCACCAAACGCCAGCCGTGAGTTTACAGGATTTATTGAAACAAAATAACAACCGACGTGAAAAAAAGGAAAAGCACATGTCAGCTAAAAAAAACACACTTAAGGTGAGGGAATCGCCAGCTAAACCTGGGGGCTAAACACAGAGGAACAGGCAAGCTAAATAGCACCGCTATGACGAGCACTGTCGCCAGCTAAACCTGGAGAATTAGTAAACACGTAGCACATGAATCACAGACTTACGTGAAGGCTGTGAGAGCTGAAAGTAAGATGCTGCGTTCGGCAACAGAGCGCAGTCGTTTAAATAGGAATGAAATAACCAAACATAGTGAAAACCGGTGTGAATCCTCATGAGGGAACAATAACTGATGATGGAAATCAGCTGGCCAGGACGAGAAGTCAATCGGGACTGGCAGCTGACAGGACACGCCCCCGCAGCTGTCAACCCCGAGAGAGGAGAAAGGGGAGAGAAAGGAAACAAAATATAGGAGAATAAGGACAGAGAAACCCAGGCATGTACATAAAAAATACTAACAGGGGAATATGTCATACCATGGAACAATACAAAATATGTGAAAACCAACTAGAGGAACAGTACAACATTACACCAATAAAGAAGAAAGAGGCAAGGAAAAAGGGCACGGTGGAATTCCCCCCGTTCCCAGATTGTGACAGTCTGGAGAGAGACCCACACGGTGCTGCCGCCGTCAACACCCAGTGGCGGCAACACCGGGTGCTGTGCAAGCTTCTAGAGCACCGGGTGCAAACATGCTGTTGGCAATAAAATTACATTTCATTTAACAATTTATTTAATAATCAATAGGGGCACATAAGCAAATCATGAGATGTAGCCACACACACAAAAGAAAATGAACACTGCGGTTGTTGCAGTTGGTCGTTTACCTCCGCGGTAGACATGTCTGTAGCGCGGTATTGCATAACTGCAGGTATCGCGACAGCCCTACCCCCTCCTGTTAAAACATTAACTGTGCTTTATCACATCTTTGGAAAGCTGAATTCAATTTCTCTAGCCACACCCAGACCTGATTATTGCAAAGAAATCACTTAAATAGGACCTGCCTGACAAAGTGAAGTAGACCAAAAAATCCTCCAATGCTAGACATCATGCCGCAATTCAAAGAAATTCAGGACTAAATGAGAAACAAATTAATTCAGATCTATCACTCTGGAAAAGGTCATAAAGCCATTTTTCAAGCTTTGGGACTCCATTGAACCACAGTGAGAGCCATTATCCACAAATAGCGAAAACATGGAACAGTGGTGAACCTTCCCAGGAGTGGCCGGCCGACCAAAATTACCCCAAGAGCACAGCGATGATTCATCCAAGAGGTCACAAAAGACCCCACAACAACACCCAAAGAACTGCAGGCCTCACTTGCCTCAGTTAAGGTCAGTGTTCATGACTCCACCATAAGAAAGCGACTGAGCAAAAATGGCCTGCATGGCAGAGTTCCAAGACAAAAACCACTGCTGAGCAAAAAAGAACGTAAAGGCTCATCTCAGTTTTGCCAGGAAAAATCTTGATGATCAAAAAGACTTTCGGGAAAATACTCTGTGGACTGACGAGACAAAAGTTGAACTTTTTGGAAGGCATGTGTCCCATTACATCTGGCGTAAAAGTAAGAGCATTTCAAAAAAGGGACATCATACCAACAGTAAAATATGGTGGTGATAGCGTGATGGTCTGGGGCTGTTTGGTTGCTTCAGGACCTGGAAGACTTGCTGTGGTAAGTGGAACCATGAATTCTGCTGTCTACCAAAAAATCCTGCAGGAGAATTTCCGGCCATCTTTTCGTGACCTCAAGCTGAAGTGCACTTGGGTTCTGCAGCAGGACAATGATCCAAAACACACCAGCAAGTCCACCTCTGAATGGCTTAAGAAAAACAAAATGAAGACTTTGGAGTGGCTTAGTCAAAGTCCTGACCTGAATCTGATTTAAATGCTGTGGCATGACCTTAAAAAGGTGGTTCATGCTCAAAAACCCTCCAATGTAAGATAAGATAAGATAAGCCTTTATTAGTCCCACAATGGGGAAGTTCCAGGATTGCAACAGCACAGGGATAACAACACTCAGAGCAACAATCAGAAGGCAAGAGAAAAAACAAGAGCAGCGAGTATACATATGTACATATAAATATAAATATACAGTATATATAGACACACAATGCGGAGCATTGTAGCTAGATGGAATAAATGTATAAATTTATAAACACACAGTGTGGGGCATTGTAGCTAGACGGAATAAATATATGAGTATATAAACACACAGTGCGGAGTATTGTAGCTAAATGGAATGAATATGTGAATATATAAACGCACACAGTGTGGAGCATTGTAGCTAGATGGAATAAATATATGAATACATAAACAGTGCGGAGCATTGTAGCTAGACGGAATAAATATGTAGATATATAAACACACACAGTGCGGAGCATTGTAGCTAGATGGAATAAATATGTAGATATATAAACACACAGTGCGGAGCATTGTAGCTAGATGGAATAAATATGTAAATATATAAACACACACAGGGCGGAGCATTGTAGCTAGATGGAATAAATGTGTAAATATATAAACACACAGTGCGGAGCATTGTAGCTAGATGGAATAAATGTGTAAATATATAAACACACACAGTGCGGAGCATTGTTGCTAGATGGAATAAATATATAAATATATAAACACACAGGGCAGAGCATTGTAGCTAGATGGAATAAATATGTAGATATATAAACACACAGTGCGGAGCATTGTAGCTAGATGGAATAAATGTGTAAATATATAAACACACACACAGTGCGGAGCATTGTAGCTAGATGGAATAAATATGTAAATATATAAACACACACAGTGTGGAGCATTGTTGCTAGATGGTATAAATATATAAACACACAGTGCACAGAGCATTGTAGCTAGATGGAATAAATATGTAAATATATAAACACACACAGTGCAGAGCATTGTAGCTAGATGGAATGAAACAGCACAACCGTCTACTTAAGTTATCCTACATGGTATGATTATCAGAATCAGAATCAGAATCAGAATCAGCTTTATTGGCCAAGTATGCACAACACATACAAGGAATTTGACTTTGGCTAAAAACTTGCTCTCGTTGTTCAGGTGAAGGATTTAAATAAGGATTCAATGACAACCAGAGTATGTACAGTAAATTACAGTCTGTCCACGTTTCTATAAAAGGATGCAAATATATACAGGAATATATGCAGTTATTTACTCGGACTAACCACACTTTGCAGAAATATATGAAAAAATATACAATCACACAGTATTTCAATGTGGACTCAGATTCAGTGATATAATGTGAATGAAGTAAAAAGCAGTGTGAGAGTTATGTGCAATGTAATAATGGATGAAAAGTCATGAGTACAGCGACAGGTAGGACTAGGTGAATGTTAGGAGTTCATCAGAGTGATGGCTTGAGGAAAGAAACTGTTCCTGTGACGGGTGGTTTTGACCTTCAGTGATCTGTAACGACGACCAGAAGATAGAAGTTCAAACAGTTTGTGGCCGGGGTGTGATGGGTCAGCACAGATGTTTCCCGCCCGTTTCCTGGTTATGGACCGATATAAGTTCTCAATGGAGGGTAGGTCGGTACCAATGATCCTCTCCGCAGACTTAATGATCCGCTGCAGTCTGGTCTTGTCCTGTTTAGTGGCAGATCCAAACCAGACAGTGATGGAAAAGCAGAGGACAGATTGGATGATGGCGGTGTAGAAGACAACCAGCAGCTCCTGAGGCAAATCAAACTTCTTGAGCTGACGCAGAAAAAACAACCTCTGCTGGGCCTTTTTCCGGACAGTGTCAATATGGGAGGACCACTTCAGGTTCCGGGAGATTGTGGTACCCAGAAACTTGAAGGAGTCCACAGTGGACACTGTGCTGTTGAGGATGGTGAGTGGGGGGAATGAAGGGGGGTGTCGCCTGAAATCCACAGTCATCTCCACCGTTTTGGCTGGGTTAAGTTCAAGATGGTTCTGGCTGCACCAGAGGATCAGCTGCTCCACCTCCCGCCTGTATGCAGACTCATCATCATCCCGGATCAAACCGATGACTGTGGTGTCGTCCGCAAACTTCAGGAGCTTCACCGAAGGGTCCTCTGAGGTGCAGTCGTTGGAGTAGAGGGAGAAGAGCAGTGGGGAAAGGACACATCCTTGGGGGGCGCCAGTACTAATTTTTCGGGAGCTGGATGTAAATCTCCCTAGCTTCACCTGTTGCCACCTGTCAGTCAGAAAGCTGGAGATCCACTGGCAGGTGGAGGGGGGCACCTTGAGCTGGAGGAGTTTCTGATGAAGAATGCCTGGGATGATGGTGTTGAACGCTGAGCTGAAGTCGACAAACAGGATCCTGGCGTACGTCCCTGGGGAGTCGAGGTGTTGCAGGATGTAATGTAGTCCCATATTCACTGCATCATCCACTGACCTGTTTGACCGGTAGGCAAACTGCAGTGGGTCCATCAGGGGGCCTGTGATGACCTTCAGGTGGTTCAGCACCAATCTCTCCAAGGATTTCATGACCACAGAGGTCAGGGCAACAGGTCTGTAGTCGTTTAATCCTGTAATAGAGGGTTTCTTGGGAACTGGAATGATGATGGAGCGTTTGAAGCAGGAAGGCACTTCACGCAGCTCCAGTGATCTGTTAAAGATCCGGGTGAAGATGGGGGCCAACTCGTTGGAGCAGACTCTCAGGCAGGACGGAGACACACCATCAGGTCCTGCAGCCTTCTTGATCTTTTGTCTCTGAAAGACCCGGCGCACCTCCTCTTCACAGATCATTAGTGCTGGTGGGAGGTCAGAGTGGAGGAGGGATGGAGTTCCTGGGGCTGCAGATAATCCTTTTGTGTGGGTGGGAGGTGAGAACTGTAGGTTCTTTTCAAACCTGCAGTAAAAGCTGTTTAGGTCATTAGCCAGCTGGAGGTTTTCCGCAGGGTGGGGGGATGGTCTCCTGTAGTTGGTGATATTCCGTAGGCCTCTCCAGACAGAAGCAGAGTTGTTAGCTGAGAAGTTTTTTTGTAACTTCACACTGTAGCTCCTCTTAACAAGCCTGGTCTCCTTCGTCAGCATGTTTCTGGCCCGCTTGTACAGAGTCCAGTCACCAGTCCTGTAGGCCTCCTCCTTGGTCTGACGTAGCTGCTTCAGTTTAGGAATGAACCAGGGTTTATTGTTGTTGTATATGCAGAAGGTCTTGGTCTGCACACACATGTCCTCGCAGAAACAGGTGTATGATGTCACAGTGTCAGTGAGTTCATTTAAGTTAATGGCTGCAGCTTCAAAAACACTCCAATCTGTGCAGTCAAAGCAGGCTTGTAACTTCAGCTTTGATTCCTCAGTCCATTTCTTCACAGTCCTTACAACAGGCTTGGAAGTTTTTAGTTTCTGTCTGTATGTTGGAATAAGATGGAGCAGGCAGTGGTCAGAAAAACCCAGAGCGCTGCACGGGGGACGGCATGATAGGCATTTCTTAAAACTGTGTAACAGTGGTCAAGTGTATTTGTGTCCCTGGTGGGACATTTAATATGCTGTCTGTATTTAGGAAGCTCATTTGTGAGATTAGCTCTATTGAAATCACCCAGAATGATAAGCAGAGAGTCTGGATGTTTTTCCTCCACCTCTGCTATCTGGTCAGCGAGGAGCTGCAGTGCCTCCGTTGTACAAGCAGCAGGCGAGATATAAATTCCGACCAGAATAAATGAGGAGAACTCTCGCGGTGAATAAAAGGGTTTACAGTTTATGAACAGTGACTCTAGGTTAGGGCTACAAAACTTCTTCAACACTGTGACATCAGTACACCAACCTTCGTTTATGTAGAAGCAGATTCCACCACCCTTAGTCTTTCCAGAAAATTCTCGGCTGCGATCAGCGCGAAACAGTTGAAATCCGTCCAGACGGACCGCGCTGTCCGGGATGTGTTCACTCAGCCAGGACTCCGTGAAACAAAGGGCGCCAGATCTGCTAAAATCCCGGTTTTTGTGAGTCAGGAGCAGCAGTTCATCCATTTTGTTCGCCAAACTGCGGATATTTGCCAGATGGATCGATGGGAGCGGCGTGCGAAATCCTCGTTTCTTCAGCCTGACTAACGCACCGGCACGTTTACCACGCCGCCTTCGTTTCCGGCCAGCGCCAATAGCCGCTGCTCCCACAGCTAAGATGGACTGAAAAAACTTCAGATCAGCAGCAGTAACTGGCGGAGAAACCATGTACATGAATATGTACCCATACATATTCTCACCCTCCATAGCGACCAGTATTTTCCTAGTTGTATACCGGAGGGAACCATTGTGTAAGTCTATTGCGTCTTTTGCATTCAATACTATTAGGATGCAAGTCTTTTTAGCCATCTCTGCGAGCAGCCCTGCTTAGGTTGTACAGTCTGACAGCCGTAGGTAGTCTTTTTTTGCTATCTCTGCGAGCAGCCCTGCTTAGGTTGTACAGTCTGACTGCCGTAGGTAGGAAGGACCTGCAAAACCTCTCGGTTGTGCACCTAGGATGATTTAGTCTGCTGCTAAATGAGCTCCTCAGTGCATTCAGTATGTCCTGCATAGGGTGGAACTCGGACTCCAGCAGAGATGACAGTTTAGCCACCATCCTTCTCTCTCCCACCTCCTCCACTGGGTCAAGGCACTGCCCCAGGACAGAGCTAGCTTTCTTGATCAGTTTGTTCAGTCTTTTCCTATCGGCTGCTGTAATGCCACTGCCCCAGCAGACCACTCCAAAAGTGATGGCTGATGCCACCACCGTGTCATAGAATGACTTCAGCAGCACCCCTTGTACACCAAAAGACCTGAGTCTCCTCAGTAGGAACAGCCTGCGCTGCCCCTTCTTGTAGAGTGCATCAGTATTGTGTGACCAGTCTAGTTTATTGTTCAGATGAACACCCAGGTACTTGTAGGATGTCACCATCTCGATGTCTGTTCCCTGTATATTTACTGGTGCTGTGAGGGGTTGTCCTTGCCTGCGGCAGTCCACCACCAGCTCCTTAGTTTTCCTCGCATTGATCTGGAGGCAGTTCCGATGGCACCAGTCCACAAAGTCCTGGATAAGCCCTCTGTAGGCCAACAATCGCAGAGTCGTCAGAGAACTTCTGTAGATGGCAGTGTGTTGTGTGAGAAGTCCGCAGCATAAAGGGTGAACAAGAAGGGAGCCAAAACCGTTCCCTGGGGGCCCCCATGCTACCGATGATCATGTCGGACACACAGTCCCGGGTTCTCACAAACTGAGGCCGGTTTGTGAGGTAGTCCAGGATCCATGATGACAGGTGCTGGTCCACCCCTGCGCACAGCAGCTTGTCCTTCAGGATCATCGGTTGGATGGTGTTGAAAGCACTGGAGAAGTCAAAGAACATGATCCTCACCGCATTCCCGGGCTTCTCCAGGTGGGACAGAGAACGGTGAAGGAGGAAGATCACAGCATCCTCCACCCCAATGCCATGCTGGTAGGCGAACTGGAGTGGATCCATCGCTGGTCCCACCAGGCAGCGGAGGTGAGCAAGGAGCAGTCTCTCCAGGGTCTTCATCATGTGGGACGTCAGGGCCACTGGTCTGTAGCTGTTCAGATCTTTGGGGTGGGAAGTCTTTGGTACAGGTACCACACAAGATGCTTTCCACAGCTGTGGTACCCTCCCAAGCTTCAGGCTCAGATTGAAGATGTACTTCACAATCCCACACAGCTGGTCTGCACAGGACTTGAGGAGCTTTGCGCTGATGCCGTCCGGTCCCGACGCCTTCCTCGCCTTGATCTTCCTCAGCTCCGTCCTCACCTGGGTCTTAGTGAGGGTCAGGTTGGGGGGCTGTGTGTTGGGAGTGGGGGGGTGTTGGTGGAGTGGGCAGCAGGACTTGATGTCTTCAGAGGCAGCAGTGGTTGTTGTGCAGTCAGGGGGGAGGGCGGTTGGTCAAACCTATTGAAAAACAGATTCAGATTGTTCGCCCACTCCCTGCCCCCCGTGGCCTGGGGGGAGGTATTCTGGAGCCCAGAGATGGTTTTAAGGTTTCTCCAGACCCCGCTGATGTCGCTCTGTTGCAGCTTGTCCTCCATCTTCTTCCTGAAGCTGTCCTTGCCTTCTCTGATCTTTCTCCTCAGCTCCCTCTGTACGGACTTCAGCATCTCCCTGTTCCCCGACCTGAAGACCCTCTTCTTCTCTCTCAGAAGTGTTTTTATCTCAGGGTTGATCCAGGGTTTGTTGGTTGAGCAACACCGTATGGTCTTGGTGGGAACGGTGTTGTCCACACAGAAGCTGATGTAGTCCGTGATGGTGTGAGTGAGGCCATCGATGTCCTCACCATGTGGATCGCAGAGCTGCTCCCAGGCGGTGGTTTCAGAACAGCCCTTTAGAGCGTCCATTGCCTCCTCAGACCATAACTTCACTGTGTGCATGGCCGGAGGTTGTCTGTGCACTAGGGGTTTGTACACCGGCCGGAGATGAACTAAGTTGTGATCCGATCTCCCAAGTGGGGGGCGTTGTGATGAGGTGTACGCTTCCTTAGTGTTTGCGTAGAATAAGTCCAGTGTTTTATTGTCTCTAGTGTGGCATGTGACATACTGGGTGAACGTGGGTAGAATGGGAGACAGTGAAACATGGTTGAAATCGCCTGAGATGAGGAGAAGAGCATCTGGGTGTTCCGTCTGCAGCCTGCCAGTTACTGAGTGGATGAGGTCACGTGCTGTCCCAGCGTTCGCCGTCGGATTTGCATAAATAACAATGCAGATCACGTGTGAGTATTCCCTCGGGAGATATGTAGGCCGCAAGCTAACAGCTAGCAACTCAATGTCTTTGCTGCAGTGTTGTTGTTTAACAGTGACATGTCCCGGTCTGCACCAGTTGTTGTTAACATACATTATCACTCCACCGCCCCTTGCTTTGCCACTGTCTGGTGTTCGGTCTGCCCGTATCGCATGGAAACCCTCCAGTTCAATGTTAGCATCTGCTGCTAGTCCTGTTAGCCAAATCTCTGTGAATAGGAACAGGCTACACTCCCGGTATATGCTATCGTAGCGGGAGATAGCCGCTAGCTCATCTACCTTTCCCAGTATCGATTGTACATTCCCCATAACAACGGATGGGAGGGTGGGTCTGTACCTTATATTTCTTGCCTGCCGTCTAACTCCAGCACGACACCCACGTCGTTTTCGCCTCAGTTCTCCCGGTATGTCGAGTTTTTCCGTTAGCACTGAGTGGCGGTTGAGTGCTAGCAGCTCTTCCCTGCTGTACCATCTCCTGCTATAAACAGTGGCTCCGTCCACCAGCTCGGGAGACATTTGGGGCGATCTGTGTGTCTGTGATATATATGGAGTGTAAGGTGTCGCCGGATCAGAATGTTGTCACCGGATCAGAAAGAGAGAGGAAGAAAAAAAAAACAAAACTCTGAATTGAGCCGCTGTTGCAAAAGGCAGCCGACTCGTGTGGTGCCGGAAGAGTGGCTTTCAATGTGGCTGAATTACAACAATACCGCAAAGATGAGTGGCCCAAAATTCCTCCACAGCACTGTAAAAGACTCTTTGCCAGTTATCGCAAATGCTTGATTGCAGTTGTTGCTGCTGAGGGTGGCCCAACCAATTATTAGGTTTAGGGGGCAATCACTTTTTCATACAGGGCCATGTAGGTTTGGATTTGTTTCCCCTTAATATTATACACCTTCATTTAAAAACTGCATTTTGTGTTTACTTGTGTTATCGTTGTCTAATATTTAAATTTGTTTGATGATCTGAAACATCTATGTGTGACAACCATACAAAAAATTGAGAAATCAGGAAAGGGGCAAACACTTTTTCACACCACGATCAATAGATAAGATAGATCATTTAGGTCATTTTTTGAGTGTAAAGTGTGTTCGATCCCAGCCCCCGACCAACAGTGATCTGTGTGGAGTTTGCATGTTCTCCCCGTGTCTGCGTGGGTTTACTCCGGGATTTCTCTGGTTTCCTCCCACATGCCAAAAACATGCAAGTTAGGTTAATTGGCATCAAACTGGGGATTCTAAATTGTCCTTAGGTATGACTGTGAGAGTGAACGGTTGTCTGTCTCTCTGTGTTGGCCCTACGATGGACTGGCAATCTGTCCAGGGTGTACCCTGCCTCTCGCCCAAAGACGCTGGGATAGGCTCCAGCCCCACCGCGACCCGAAAAAGGATTAAGCGGAAGAAGATGGATGGATGGATGGATGGAAGTGTGTTTTTGTGAGTGACTGAGTGAGTGAGCGAGTATAAGTGTAGTACGGCAGAGACATGGAGGAACAACCTCATTTTTTGGACCCGCGATTGAGAACATTAGGTTTTGGCAAAGAAACGTGCACAAGAGGCCATGTCAAAACTGATTGCTGAATGTGTTGCAACAATGAGGACTGTGAGGACAATGCTGTCAACATCACAAGTAGTGTACCATTTATTATTCCATATTATATCATGAAAGTACGGCATTAAAGTAGAAACATGCAATGGTGATTTCCTCATCTCAAACAATTTACTGTAAGAAAACCCAACAACAGTGGTGGATATACCACAACAAAAAACGTCAATGTCTCAACAACTTGTCATGTGCCCTTGAGCATCAATTACAGCTTGACAACGATATCTCATGATGTTCACAAGTCGACTTATTGTCTGCTGAGGCATGGCATTCCACTCTTCTTGAAGGGCGGCCCTCAGGTCATTGAGGTTGTGGGGTGCTGGGTTACTGTACACGCCTGTACACAGCGACTCAGCTGATCCCATAGGTTTTCTATGGGATTCAGTTCTGGAGAAAGTGTAGGCCACTCCAACTGAGGTACCCCAGCCTCCAGCAGCCGTTCCCTAATGACGTGACCTCAATGAGCTGGACCATTGTCCATGAAGATGAAATTGGGCCCGTGTTGTTCATGTAGGGGCACAATGACTGGATTAATGATGTTATTCAGGTAGTATCGGCTTGTCACTGTACCATTCACAAGGTGTAGGGCAGTTCTGTATTGACTAGACACACCTGTCCATGGTGACAACAGTGGCTGATGCATAGCACTCTCCTTGACGTCTCGCAACATCGTTGGCAGCCATCATTTCAGCTCAACGTAAATCGACTTTCATCAGAGAACAGCACTGAGGCCCACTGGTCCCTTGTCCAGCGTAAATGCTCCCTGGCCCATGCAAATGATGACGACTGTGTCTGGTGGTGTGGTCAGGAACCCTTGCAGGTCATCTAGCACGCAGACCACGCTGATGTAAACGGTTTCAAATAGTCTGACATGACACTTGGGTGCCTCTTACCTCCCTTAAATGTGCCTGGAGTTGAGTGGCATTCATCATCTGGTTCCGCAGGGCACTGTTCACAATGAAGCGGTCATCAGCATGGGATGTGGCCAAACAACATCCACTTCTCAGCCTTTCTGTGACTCTTCCAGTCTCTCTGTATCTCTGTTGCAACCTGCTGATAACACTCCGTGACACTTTAAGCTCAGTAGCCACTTCCGTCTGAGAACATCCTGTTTGAAGACTCGCAATGGCGGGGTACTGTTGATCAACTGTTAGGCGTCATCTTGGTCTAGACTGTTTAAATACCAATTCTAATTAAACCAGAAAATTTATTGGTTGATTCATGGATCAAACACCTGTTGTGAATTTTGCAGTTAAGCACCTTGTTAGAGAACAGCAAGTTATGCAAAAAGTACTGAAATATTGAACAGTTGGAAATATACATTCAGAACATTAGACAAGGTGAAATTAGGTTCACCTGTAAAGGTTATACAGTGATCCCTCACTACTTCGCGCTTCACCTTTCGCGCCCTCAGTGCATTGCGGATTTTTCAAAAATATTCATCAAAAATTCAAAATTGAGAAATAATGGGCGGGCGCTAGCAGAAGGCAGGGAGACTACATTAGACCATCAGGTGTCAGCACGGAGAGCCGCACAACTCTCTGTTCACTGTTGTCGTGTTGGCTCGGCTCGGAAATCCCGCAAGCTGATTGGCCGAGACGTTTCACCCCGCAAGCTGATTGGCCGAGACGTTTCACCCACCTCCTCTCCCTGCCGAGCACCCATGAAGGGAAGGAAGACCGCATTCATTGCTTTTTATCGCTCGTGTTACTTAGTCTCGCCGCGTGGAACTTTTTGCTGTTCTCTTGTGCCATTTTGTGCGAAATAGTCTTCCCGTCGAGGCACTACGCCGCCTCCTGCAGCTTCAGCTCTATCGGAAGCTGCCCTCGATGATCCTGCGCCTCCAGCATCTCACGATGAGGCGTCACCTGAGGAGCAGTAAAGCTCTCATTAACCTGTGCAGTAAATCATTTTCATCTTGAGTTACGTATCTTGTTATAAGAATAAAAGAGTTCTAAAAACATATTTATGTACACTTTGTTTACATCTACGTATGTATGTACACGTACACACACACACACGTATCATATGAGAGAGAGAGAGTGAGAGAATGAACGTACGTATTATTTATGGATGACGTCATTAGGGGTGACGCTACTTTGCGGTTTTTCACTTTTCGTGGTCGGTTCTGGAACCCATTAACCGCGATAAGTGAGGGATCACTGTACTGCATTTTAGGTGCATCTTGAAGTTTCACCCGAAAGCTGAATATCCCTACCTTTTTGTGAGTAGTGTGTACTGTATGTAAAATCAGAGGTTTTGTTCACTGAAAATTGTCCTTCAAGAGAATTTTTCCAACAATGACTAAAAATTCTGAAAGCTGACTATCATTTGACAGATTACACGAAGGGTGATCTAATTAAAGTCAATTAAAATGACGGATAACAGATTATGACAGCATTTTCACAAGCCTGTCTGAGAAAATCCTGCAAATTTATTAGAAAAGTCCTCACATTTACAAAAGAATGTTTCTAATTTACATGAAAAAGGATGTGATAAATTGGCGTGTGTTGGCCAATTTTTTTAAAAGACAGCCGTGAGGAGGAACTCAACGGTGGTGTTCGGAGGTATTAAATTCTGCAAATCTGCATTAATCAGCAGGGAAAAGGAGAAGAAGAGGAATAGGTGATCCCCAGCAGCAGAAATAACCCAGTTAACCCAAGAAGAGTAAACACATGACACCCCATGACACCCAACAGATCACCCCCCCCCCCCCCATGACATCAGTGGGAACAGCTGGGCCAGACTTCACACCTCTGTCCATTTACATGTTCCCTTCTGAGGACAATTCAAGCAGAGCTGCTGCTGAGATGGAAACCAAAGGGTTAAAGGGTGACGTGGCTTTATCAGCAGCACTGATCCCCCCACCCCCACCCCCACCCCAACTGACCTGCTGGCCAGGAACTAACAACTCCTCAGACCTGTTAACACAATTTTAACAACAAAAGAACATGCAAAAGAACGAAGATTCCCTTTGATTTAACAGGATAACAGCATGAATTTTCTGGTCTGTGAATGAACAGAGCAGCCATGGGTTTTTCACGGAGTCACTTAATGAATTATAATGGTTAATCTAAGTCACAATTTCAGGAAACAAACTTCAGGGGAAACTTAAACCCATAACACATTGTTTTAAATTTTGCTGATTTTTTTTTTTTCTCCCGCTTCTCTTCTCATAAGTTTGCAGGATTTTCCTGCAGAGTTAGAGCCATTTTACTCAGAAATGTGCAGCTTCTTACTTGAAAATTTACAGCTTTTTATTATTCATAATTTTGCAGCTTTTTCCTCATGAATTTAGAACTTTTGTTACTCTTGAATTTGCAGTTTAAAAAAAAAAGCTTAAACTTACAGCATTTTACGCAAATCAGGGATGGCAACAGGAAATTCTGATTTCAGCTGAAATCTAATTTGGTCGATTGACTAATGGGAGGGCCGGGGGGGTGCAGCCCCCCCTGAAGCTGGAAGGTTTTCAGTAAAACAGAAGTAATTTAGACTGAAAAAAATGATTAAAAAAAATGAAATACTAGACTTAGATAAATCATTAAATTTAATGAAAAGTTAACTTACTTTTTCTTCAATGTTGTCTCACTGTCTTTAGTCCAACATATTTAACAGTTCTATAAGAGTTTATTACACTATTTACACTGGTCACCAAGTCACTTCTAATGTGAAACTTTCTTCCTTTTGGCAACAAGCTGTGTCAGTCTCTGAACTTTATCTCCTTTTCTGGTTTCTTCAGAAACTGTCCGAGTGTTTCTGTTACCTCGTCGAACTTTGAGCCAATTTTCACCTTTACTGTCACTTCGCCCCCGAAGCTCCTGGGTTTTTATGATTTTTAAGTACCAGAACTGTGCTTAAATGACCTAAAACAAACAGCTGAATGCCACTTATTACTGTATAATATTGACTTATGTTCCAAGAAGATAGCATTCCTAAACTAGAAAAGCACTCGGAGAGCGCAGACCTCCGCCAAGCGCCACAGTTCCCCCCATACAGTGTTTGTGTGTACGTTTTCAGATTTCTTGACCATGAAAACATATGACTAGCAATTGGATTCACAATGATAGGATTAGTGGTTCAGTAGTTATTCCCGAAAATCGTATTTTCCGTAATGGTGGTTTTCTTCTGGACGGTGATCCGGATCACCACCAAAATCTAATCATCTGTAGGATACCCCATTTCTGACAATCTGTGAAAATTTCATGAAAATCTGTCTATAACTTTTTGAGTTAATCTTGCTAAAAAACAAACAGACAAACAGACAAACCAACGCCGATGATCACATAACCTCCTTGGCGGAGGTAAATATTCCAACAAGCATTATCCATCACATGCTTTAACACTTGATCAAATCATAATCAGTTAATTTTATCTATTCCATAATAGAAATAAAATTCCAACATACCATTACTTTTTATAATTTCAGCATTCATTTCAGATCACCAGTTTCAATCTCCATTGAGTCTTGAGCAGTTCATTTTCCTCCCCCGTGCAGCCCAGCTCATACAGCCATTGTACGCTGCACTCAAACGGAAACCGGCGGACAAAGTCGACTGGACTTCTGAATGGGAGCAGGCATTATGAGGTTAAAACAGCGCTCACTACCGACGCCTCGGACATGAGCATAGCAGCCGTGGTGGAGCAATGCGTTGCCGGTTCTTGGCAGCCGCTCACCTTTTTTTTAGCAGGTCTTTGCACGATAATGAGCGTAAATACAGCGTGTTCGACAGAGAGTTAATGGCTCTCCACCTGGCCATACGCCACTTCCAGTTCTGCCTGAAAGGGCGCACCTTCACTGCGTTCGTGGACCACAAGCCGCTAACGTACTTAACGTACTTTATCTATAGTGCTATGAGATGACTGTTGTTGTGAAATGGCGCTATATAAATAAAGTTGAATTGAATTGAATTGAATCTTCCTGGAAGATAAAGTAAAGCGGAATTCGGCGAATTACTGGAAAAATCACATCCCTGAGAACAAGCCGCCATGAATTTTTGACAAAGCATACAACGAGCCATTTGATTGGTCCAATCGTTTGCAACTATCCAATCGCAGGGCTGTTTACAATACAGCAGTAGCTTGAGTACATCCGGGTTATCGCGAGACTTGACCCGGGGAAGCACCGAGCGCTTATGTAATCGTGTTGATTTTCGCTAAAATCAGTAACAATACGGTACCTTACCCCCCCTTAAAATTTACTCAACGGATTTAGACGATTCACAGAAATGATCAATTTGAAAATAAATCGGCGGAAATCCACGGATCGGCGGAAAATTGCCATCCCTGGCAAATCTTAGATCTGCAGTGTTTTTAGGTTGTAAACAGTTAGAAATTTACACCTTTTTTTTGTCTTTTTGCTATAAAGTTGCAGCTTTTTACCCATAAAATTCCACTTTTTTGGTCAGAAATTGGCAGCTTTTAACTGAGACTTACATCCCCCTTTTTTTTTTGTGTCAGGTCAGGCATTGGCTTGCTTGCTACCGGATAACCATGAAAACCGGTACTACCTGTCTCATGGGTCGGGCCATCGGCGAATCAACCGGCATCCCCGCCCTTCCGAGGGCGCGGAGGGTGAAACAGGGCATCCTGGCAGAACTAAAAACAATATCTGTCACAGGTCTGTGGTGGACCACTCCCAGTTACACAGGGTGAGACTGGACATCCTGGCAGATAAACACATCTCAAAAAAAAAA